>JANCRA010000010.1:18739768-19939768 GCA_024362935.1 Setophaga petechia | reverse complement strand
TCCCTCTCCTGGAAATATGTGCACTCTGCTTCCCTGGATTTACCTTCAGCTCCCAAACAGGGCTGCCTGCTTTCCCCACGCCACCAGCCATAAAAACTTCAATTTTGGTGTATGATGGCCTATAAAACACAGAGAAATTTGTCATCCATTTAGTTCCCAAACGTTTGTTTTCTCTCTGCTGTGCAGAACACTGTCCCCACTTGGAACTGATTGATCTGTCCCATTAAGAGGGAGCAAAAGTGAGATTTTCTCGATTGCTGATTTCACAGACAGTGAAAAACACCAACATTTCACAGTATCAGCAAAGTATTAACCTGCTGATGATGGGTGCCCTGCCATTTTGCATGCTTTAGGCACTGATATCTCAGCCACTCTGTGTGGAAATACTGAGCCCATCTATGAGAGTCCATATATAACCTGCATAACCAGCCCCAGCCCTGTGCTATAAATTATCAATGAGCAGTTCTGGCCACCTAAAAGCCCTGTGAAATAGGAGTTCCCTGGCAGCTGAGCAGGTTATCACCACTCCACAGGGCTTTACAGCTGATATAAAACATGTTCTGCCAAACCACATCCAGCTCAGGACAAAAGAGCTCTGGGAGCTTTCAGCCTGCAGGGAGCTGGGAATGCCTTGGAGAACCTGTCCTGGAGCCCAGCCCACCCTGCAGAGCTGCTGCTGCTCACTGGGGTCACAAATACAGAAAATATTTTTATATCCAGGGCTTCAGACATGAAATGTTTCTGACCCATGGGAAAATGACGTTTGCTGGCTTGACATGTTGTAAAGAGCATCAGGAATGAATGGGGTGGTGGGAGAAAATTAAATCAGAGATAAAATTTATGTAATCCATTTGTATCAGCTAAAATATTCATGTATAAGCATCAATACATAAATCAATATATAAAATGATCCCTCCTTGATAGGTTCTTTAGAAATAGATTTGGCTCCAGCAGAGAAAGATGAGAGGAAGTGATTTTGGAAGAAAGGATGAGCAGAGGAAAGCCCAGCCAGCCCAGCTGAGGTGAAGGGTGACAGTCACAGATTCCTGTCAGGACCTGATTGCATCAAAATTTAAATTAAGAGCAGAAAAACCTCCAAATGCTGTACAAACACAGATCATCACCAGCTTTTTGCTATTCACAAACTAAACATGTCCCTCAGTAACAGAGACAAGCCCATGACAGATGGCAAACTGTAATCTTCATGTTTTTAAGATAAATTTAGTTATTTAGATATAATTGTGTGATGCCAGAGATATTTTCTCATTCTTTTACATCTGCTTTTGCAAGTGACAGTAGGTTTCAAGCTAGAATTCTTTATGGAATGTGATGCTAAAGATGTTACTTGAATATGCAACCACAATGCTCTTAATTTGTTTTTCAACATTTCACACATTTCAAAGCAAGCTCGAGTTATATCTGTTAACTAGAAAACTCCTTCTGACACAGTAGATTTCCCTGAAGAATTATGATCAGTGGAAAATGAATTTAGCACAGACATAATTACACAGTAAGGATTCATCTTGTCAAATCATGTTGAGACTAAAAAAACACCAACAACTACACAAAACTAAAAAAAAAAAAAAAAACAAGCTTAGAAAGTTACTCAATCAAATGGGGCCTTCTGAATCCACCTAATTTTAGAGAAACCATCTTCTACAGAGATTTATTGTCTTCAGCTCCCACGTGACAAGTGGTGAGCAAAACCTCTGACAGAAGAAGGAATAGAAAAACCATGAAAAGTGATTTTATCCACATGGCTTTTAATCAGATCCTCTTCAGCAGATTTCAAATATTATTTTGATTTCCCAATAAAGGAAGATGCTAACATCACACCAACCCAGTGCCATAACATTTCTCTTCCCATCTTTAAGTAATTTTCTGTGATTTTTCTTCCTTGAAAAAACTCATTTCTATTTGCTAAACCCAAAACCAATCCAAAACTTAAAGGGAAAACATCTTTGAACCAAAAATCCTATTGGTACATCTTTGAACCAAAAATCCTATTGGTACATCTTACTGTCATTACAACACAAGATTTGAAATAAAAACATTTCCTTGTTTCCACTTAAGTCTGAGTTGAAGCAGCATTTTAAAGATCAGAAATGTTTTACTCACTTGAAATAAATTTTGCTGAAATTTGGGGAGAAATCTTCCAATTTCAGGAGAAGAGCAAAACTTCTCAGTAGAAACTGACTGATATTTGAACTTGCCAATGAAACATCAGCAGGATCCCAAATATTAGAAATTTTGTGAAGAAAATTTTTAAAAAGTTTGTTACAATAATGAATTGGGCTGGCTGATTGCTCTGGTGAGTGGAACACTATAAATCAGTATTCTGGATCAAACGTTAGGTACCAAAAATTCATTTTTTTAAGCTGAGATTGTCCTTGAAATAGTTGAAGCTGTGGCTTTATTCTATCAGGGTTTCCCAGCAGCCACCACAGAGAGCTCTGCACCCACTCCCCCAGCAAGGGAAACCTGAGAGATTCCCCAAAAGTTTCAAGCCTGAGCATCACAACTTCAAATATTTGTTATTTTAATGCATTTTATTCATATTTAATTTTATTACACCTTTAGGGCCTGATCAAAGTTAAATAAAATAATGAACCAATGGTGCAGAGCATCCAATTTCTGCTCTTCAAAATTATTGCAAGGTAACCTGTGGACAGTTTTTTACTGAGACACAGTCCATGGGAAAAGTAACATGAGAAAGAGCAGCTAAGAAAACAACAGCTGCCTAATTCAAGGCCATGGTTTCTTTGACCAAGAAGTTGTTTTGTAAATTATGTGATAACAGGAGGTAAAAAAGAAGCCACAAACATCTTGAGAATAGGTGTGACTGACTTTTATAGCTGACCAATAGTGAGCTTTAGTTTTGCAATATGCATGAGCCTTATTATTGTGATTATAAAAGTAATTCTGTTAATCAATAAAGCTGAGATTTGTCTGCATTAGAGGATGAGCAAGTCTCCCGTCCACCTCATCAGTAACCAAAGTTACCACAACACCCCAGAATTGTATCTAGCTCTGGGTTATTCAACAGGATAGAATAAACCAGCAGCTCTTTATCCCAAAATCAGCAGCAGGAGGGGAGCACCTGCCAATCCAGCTCTGGAATACAGATATTTACCAGCAAAGGCCACTCATCTGCTGCTGCCCTTGATGTGATTAAAAAGGAATTTTCAGTGCAGAAATTAATTATTGCCAAAATCTCCAGAGGCACAAAGTGCAGCCCCCTCCCATCCCTGCAATAACAAATGGAAAATGGGGAAAATAAAGATCCTGCAATCTAACAGCTGGGCAGGGGAACCAGTTTTATGGGGAAGAGATGTAGGATGTGACCACAGCTTCCAAATCCTGAAACCAATGGCTCACAGAGTCATAAATACAACACAAACAAGGCACCTGCAGAACTGCTGCTCCTTAGCCCTGGAGAAAATTCTTATTCCCAGTCTTCAAGCTGGGCTGGAGTTGGTGAATTGAGTAAAAATGTCTTTTTCCACAGGGTTCTGCATCACCTGACAGGTGCTTTGTCACAACAATCCCATTACATGCACACTGCAATTACAGCTATTTTCTCTAGTTTTCAAAATTACATTAATTTCCTCTCATAAAGCAGAACACATCCTGGAGGCCTTGTAAATAAAATGTCTTTCTTCTAAATAAATACCTAACTGGAATCTTGCCTAGATGCATCTGGAATGAAGTATAACCTTGTTCAGAGTCTGCTTAAAAATACCAAGAATGATACATAGATAACCATTTTTACTTTTTTTAGTGGTTAAAAAAATAAAAAGAGAGGCTAATTTAGTGTTGCTGTGTTAGAAAGAAATCCATTTTTACACCAGCCATCACCAAAATTTCATCCTTTGCCCATTTACTGCTGATGTAAAAATTTACAGCAGTGATTCCATATTAGCAGAGAGCTGCAAAGACATCACAGGGGCTGGGCCATCCGTGCTGTACATTCCCATTTTCAACTGAAAAATACCTCAGTTTTTAAATCTATCAGTGCTCTTCCTTTAGGAAAAGAAAGAATCTTAATCCACGTTCTGAATGTTCCCAAATCAAAATGGAATCACTACAGTAATTTCATAAATTCAAGTATTTACACACAGAAATATTTCAAATAGCTGGTAAAGAAATATTGCTGTGTTTAGCATTAGTGTATTTATGCTAGAATAAAAGTTCTAAAATATTCTGCAAGAAAGAATAAAAACTAATGTTCAGAGAAAAACATTTTAGCTTTTCCAAGGTTTTTCTTGATAATCTTGACAACCTTCAGTAGCATATTAAGGGTATGAATTTTAAATAAATCCAGCTCCAGAACAACTCTGGATTGGGTTTTGTAAATGAAAGGAACACTTATTCTGACAACTTCCAAAATATTTATAATTTTTGCATTATAAATTTGACAAACTTAATGTTCCTATTAAAAATTCCCTTTCTTTCTGGGTGAAACACTTCATTGAAACATCCCTGGCCAGGTTTACACCCAACCTGCTGACAGTCACTCCCAACAATTTGAAATTTCCTTTTAAAAGAGCCCTAACCACCACATCAAAAGGAACTGATTAATACCTGGGAGAACAATTGCCATCATTTCTCACACAATGCAGATATTTGAGTATAAAGTAGGTTATTTTGGTTTTTTCTTTCAGAACTTGCTCAGTGCCAGGGGGCCCAAAGGAGTTGGGTTTGTTCCATCATTAAAAACCAACAGCACTTTGGGCCAGGTGAGGAAAAAAATTTCCAGGAGGATTTTTGGGGTGAGGAACCACAGCAAAGGTGACAGGAGAAGAGTTGGAATAGCTGGAATTACTGGAATACAGCTCCACTGTAAATAAGAGAAATTCAAATACTCTGAAGGTGAACAGAGTTTTCTCTTTAGAGACTCAGAGCCTCAAACAAACTGAAAAATGGGGTGGGAAAAAATCCACCAGGAGTTTAAGGGACAAGATTGGGAACTGATGGTTTATTGGGGTTTTGCCTTAAAACAGCTTTTAAGGACAGACTCTTAAAATGCTTGTTAAGTCTTGTAAATATGCAGGAATTGAAAGTGTTTTCTCCATTTCCCTCCTGTTTCCAGCACAGATCTCTCTCCTTTTACAGAGCAAATTTGCAACCAGCAAAAATCAACATCAGGGCTATTGAGAGGAAAGAAAAAGTGAGGATTTACAGGAGCTGCACATCCAGCACTGAACTCCTCAAAATAATTCGATTTTCTTCCTTTTCATTCTTTCTCCATTTGGTATAATTTTGCATGTGTTCTCCTATTACCTGGTGAAAATTCAAATATATCCATAACAGCATCATCCCCACTGCTGGCTGTATTATCCCTCTTTGGCCTAAAAGAACATTTCCATGGCTGTCCCAGTTTTCCTGAAGCCCTTGCTGGAGCATTCTGAGAAGGAGAGCAACAAACTCCCTATTCTTCAAAACTCCAGGGAAGTTGCACATTAAAAAATTATATGTGTTAATCAATAAAGTGTGAAAGGCCTGATGAAACAGACAGCCTTTTTCTGGGACAGTAATTTTGCCCCATGAATTATTTATCAAGGCCCACGAAGCAGAAGCAAAAAAATAAAATTGGAAAGCACAGAGCTTACCTTATCACTCATCATCCTGCAAACAGCCACAACAAAACCATAATCATTTGCTACATGCTGGGACATCAAAGAACAATGGAATATCCTGGCATGTAAAAATGGATTTTAATATATCAGAGAAATTAGTCCCTGGTGAGTTTCTGGGTTTCTTTCCTCAGAGAGCCAATGCCATTTTTGCTGACAAAAATGAGAATTTGCTCTGAGCTCTCCTGGAGGAGAGAGGTTGGAAGGGAGATGGGAAATGTTGAGTTTGCAGGTGATTTCAGGCTTGTGGTAGGCAAAGGAAGGTGAGCTGGAAAATGACTTGCCAGAAGTTGTGCAGCAAATGGCCACAGTTATCAGCTTTTTATTTCTAAATGATGGAAACTGTTTGAGGGAACAAAATTAAACAGTTTATCAGGGTTTGGACTTGGGTTATATTTTTTGGTAATAATTCTATATTTTTTGTGTTAAGGAGGAAAGCTGAAAACACTGCATAGACTGCACATTGTTAATACAAATCCCTCATTTTTCTGACACCTCAAGTACAAATTACAACCTCACAAACTCAGGCACATCTGGAGTCCTTGGGTTGATTGAATTTTTCTATCTGTGTTGCCTGTGTTGTTTTTCCATTTCCTTCACCTCCTTCTACTGGCAAGGACACAGCTTTAAATGGAATTAAAATTCCTCCTCCTAAATTAAAATGCAGCATTCCAAAGTGGATTGGAACCACTGCCATGGAAAACTCTTCTGCAGCTCATCAGCCAGCTCTGAGAGGAGGCTGACATCACACTTCACCTTTCTGGGGCATTTTTGGCCAAGGAATCGTGGCCAAAATTGAATTTTGGCCATTCAGGAATTGTTTGTAGAATCCCAAGTGTCATTCCAACAGGTGCTGTCAGCCCAGGAAAATTCCTGCCAAAATGTCCCTGCTGCTGCTGCTGCTGCCCTCCTGCCACAGGATCCCTCCTGAAACGTGCCTGAGGAAGTTGCTGAAGGTTCCCATCAAGCCCTGATGTGCATGAGAACAAAATCTGGTTTGTGACAGCTCAATGTCACAGCACATGAATGTGACACCAATATTTCCTGAACACCAAACCAGAAAAAACCCCAGGATCTCCTGAGAAAAACACTTCCAAAGAGGGAGCAATTCTGAAGGAATCCCTGTTTAACTTTCAGAAATAAGCACAATATTAGAAAAATTACTGGAAAATGAGGCTGCACCCCTGAAAAACCTGGGCTCACTCATCTTCAGCAGCAAAGTGATCATCTGCTCCTCATCTGCCAGGCTCTGAGAGCCCAATGTCCATTTCATGGGATGAATCCAACAACTTCCAGCTGTACCAAGATAAAACTGTGGGGAAAAGCTTCCAGTGCTGCCCCAAGGATTTTTAGTGCATATATCCACCAGTTATTTTAACATTCCCTTTTATTTTCTTACCTTCTGCTGGGTCATCCCCTTTTTATTCCATATTTGGGTATTTTTGCATTTATTCTTTGATTCTACACTGATATTTAATATTTAGAGTCCCTACACCTGTTAAAAACTGATCTGCAGTACTTTTATTCCAGATTGATCCTTGTGCCTCCCCTCTAACTCAGATATTCCATGATTTTAAGAATCCACTGTCAATAGGAGCATGGAATTACACATTAATATGTTTTTAATCAATGCTGTAACATTTATTTTCCTTTCCCCATTATCAACAGAACTTTGTTAGCATTGTGCCCTGCTTGGTGTTTTGATTTCCACCCCATATTTTTCACCAAGGATTGTGAACCATTTATTCCTAAAAAATGAGCAACATTTCCCACTGGGCACTGACAAAATGCATAGAGACATATTTTAATTGCCTATGAATATTCAAACCCTCGTTATTGTTCCTAGTTTATAATTATCATAGTCCCCTGACAGAAACATGAAGCATACAATAAAAAATGCAATCCATTAAAAATGTTGACATTCATGTTCAACAGTTTTCTGGGATTTTTTTTTCTTTTTTTATTAACTAGCAGGCTCTTTATCTTGACTATTAAAATCATTCCTGGAAGGCACTTTGTTCCAAATTTAGCACAGTGAAATCCTCCTGTAAAAAGAGTTACAACAGTCTAGATAAGCATTAACAGAGTTGTCTGTTACAGCATCCCTTAAAAATTATGCAATAGCATAAAATGATGTGCAATTCTCTGGAAATCCACTTTTCAGGAACAGAGATTTCCTCTAGCCCAGATTCCTGCATTTACAGCTCATTGTCCCACCAGTGACCAGCTTCTAAAAATTAAAATAACTGAGAAATCAGCTGTATTTAAGGACACCTCATGCACCTGAGGAAATGACTGGCACAAAATGGAGCTTGAACCTGAGTTTAATTGTTCAAGTTGTCAATCTTGGTCAATTTTGGGGTTGTCACCTGTACCTGAAGAAGCTCATTCCTCCAGGAATTCCTTGCACAGGCTGCAGTGGAGGGAACAGCCATTTGTCCATGGTGAATTTGGAAAATGAGGCTCAAATGTTGTAATCAAGAACATCACCCAGGATGCATTGGATGTCTGGAACCTCAGCACGGCCAGGCAGGAGGATTTGCAGGATTTGCATCCTGACCTTTAGAGCTGATTTTCATAACTCAGGCAGCTGAAAGCAGGGAGGAGCATGGATATTTAACAAAATTTGGAAAACTAATTTATGGCACAGAAATCAACTTATAGCTGCTTCTAAATCAATGGAAGCTTCAAATCCCAGCAGCACAGAATGGTTTGGGTTGGAAGGGACCTTAAGGGACATCTCACTCCAACACCTCGTGCCATGGGCAGGGACATTTCCACTGGATCATTTATTCAAACCCTTCTGCAGCAACACAAAATGCAAAATCATTGCAGCACAATGTGCAATATAGCTGAAAGTGCATCAAAACATAAAGCATTAATTGAAAATTTTTGAATATTATTGGGGAATGACTGTGGCAATCACTCAATAAAAGGAGTTTGTTCTGCCACATGAGAAACAGAACAAACTGTGTCTGTAAATCCCCAGAAAAACTTGGAACTTCCATGCACACAATAAGGAAGGATAATGATGGAAGTGGTATTTCCATTGCACTGAGAATGAGCTGTTCCAAACTGATATTAAGTTGACAATTTGGAAACACTGGATGTGGTTATAGCAATATTTCCAGGATCCAAATTAGGATGCAGAAGTTCAGGCAGCTTTCCCTGCAGTGTAGGTTTAGACAGAAATCAGACTGTGGCCATTATTTCCAGTCCAATAAGGTGAATCAAATCATGCCAGAATACTAAACTGTCTAATGAAAAAGGATGCAGAGTCAGACAATGATCCATATTTAGCACTGATAAAGCAGAGGATGGTACCAGTGAAGCATGAATTAACACCTGAGGCATTTTATTTCACCGAAAATTGAAAATTAGAACTTGCTATTGTTAAAAACAGATGGCAGAGCAAGAGAAAATAGAAATCCAAGGCAGCAGATATGGCAAAAGGAACAAGAAAGCACCTGCATTTCAAACAGAACTAAAATACTAATTTATTATGTCATTTCTGCTGAGTTCTGCTAAAGCAGGGTAAGGCAGACTGCCTCATATTCCTTGAAGGAAAGCAAAGAAAACTCAGAAGAGTTTTCCCTAAATAGAGAAAGAAAGAGAAGATCAGGCCTGGGGGACTTTTGGGTGGTAATTCCTGGAATTCTGTGCCTGTGGTGCCCCAAAAACAAGGAAATGAACCATAAATGTCAGTGCCCAGCAGAAAGGGTCCCCACATTCCTGTCCTGAGATAAACAGTGATCAAAGGCTGATCAATCAGTGCAATGATTTGAAAAGCTCAGAAAACTTGAATTAGAGTTGTTGAAGTGAATCCTATAGGATTTATATGAATAATTTCTTACCCGCTGCTGATCTCATAAATTTTTTGACAATAATGTTTTCATGCTACTTTGCTACTGCTTAGCTTTTCAAATAGCACACCCTGAGTAAATTATTCACTGCTTTTCCAGCAGCTAGGGAATGATTTTGGGTTGGAATAATTGTTTGCATGGATTGGCCTGCTCTGTTCTGCTTGAAGGTTCTGTGACCCCCATGGGACACTTCAGGGGGACTCCCTGTGACAATGACTCCACATTTATGTAATTAATACAGATAATTATCTGCCTTGGAGCACTGTGATGTCATCATTTCCTTCAGACAGGTTAATGATGGGTTTTCTCTGATAGTGCAACTAAACTGCTAATGAACAAAAAAATGAAAAAAATCAAAATAAAACCCCAAAAACTTCTGGTGTGTCTGAACAAAGCTTTGGCATCAGCAGCAGCAGGGCTGAGTCATTTCCTGATGAGGCAAAGGCATCAAGGGATGGGTGAGTGGGACACTCAAATTATTCTTCTGTCACTTCCAAGAATAAAAATCTATAGAGGAACTTTATACCCCACTGCCTAATGTGTCTATTAATATACAGAAATAATTTATCCAGCACAAAAAGGAAAAGAAAGAGTCACAGGACTTCCTAATCAATTTGTTACTTCCCAGCAGCAGGTGCCAAGCTACAGAACACTGATGCACACCAAGGCTGGGAGGCTGCCTGTTCATAAATTATCTGAATTATGTCTTTTAGCACATTTGGAGCATTTAGAATTTACCCTGGAAATTCCACTTTCATCCCCAAATCACGTTAATGTGTTTATGAGGAACTCCAAACATGCCTCAGTGAGGCTCAGGTACTGCAGCACAGGATTTACCAACTTGAAAGAAGAAAACCAACCAGAAAAAAGGGACTGCACGTTTAGAAGATTACAAAGTGAGTTTTATACTCTCTGTTAGCACAACATTATTTATTTATGCCCCTCTAATGTGTATCAATAAACAGAATTAGGTCTGCTGCCACAGCTGGGGGACAGGGAGGGTGACAGTGTCCCTGGATATTTGTCCTTTAAAGGAAGGATGGAAGCAGCAGCTCTTGGAACGTGGTGAGTTCATTTACCTGGGTTTTACCTGCTCTGGAGCAGCCGTGGGGATCTCACCCAGACCTGACTTTCCTCCCACATCATAAACAAAGTAATAGCAACCCACAGACACCCAGCCCTCAGCTGACAGTGACTTGCCACTGCACTAAAAATACAGTTTAAAAACCAGATAAAACTGAAGCAGGGTCATCCTGGTATCAATGGGAGTTCAGTGCTCCAGTGGCCTTTTTCTCCTTTTAGACCTTTATTTTTTGAAAGCCTCACACTGACAGGAGCTACAGTGGTTTTCCATAGAGTGCCCTGGCCACAGCATGGGAACTCACAGGGATGTGTTTAAAGAATATCCAATTCTTCAGAGGAATACAGGAATATTAACCATGGGAGAGGAAATGCCAGGGGATTCTCTGGCTCCACACAGGGGAAAAAAAACAAAGGGGAAAAAGGGCATAAATGTTGGCAGATTTGAGCACATCCTGTACTTCACAAAATCTGCAGCTTTCCTAAACTCTGACTGTTATCTCCACTGTCACATTCCAGCTGCCCAGGCTGGAAGGGGCCTGGTCCCTGCCCATGGCAGGGTGGGAATGGGATGATGCTGAAGTCCTTTCCACTCTGGGGTTCTGTGATTCCACCCCTTGTTCTGTCATTATTGCAGACACCACAACCTTCCCAGACATTTCCAGCCCTTTTCCCCATCTTCCCCCTCTGGAATCAGGATAATTTTCAGGACAGTCAGAATGTTCTGTCTATTCACTACCCTGTTCCCTGGGCCCTGGAGTGCTAGGGGATAATAACAATAAATTGCAGATAACAATCAGGTAAATTATAGAAACACAGCATTGTATTTATGACTCTAATTATGAAAACATGAAGTTGTATTTATTACTCTAATTATATTGTTTCCATGACTTAAGTGGCCATTAGAATTCAACATCATTTTGTACTTATGGGAGCAAACTGCTGATATTAGTCAAACAACACGAGGATGAGCTCATGAAATGTCCTAAATGATCATCCTGAGCTCGGAATTAGCTTTGTTCACTCTGCTCACCCTGCTCAAGATGTTTCTGTGTGCAGATATTTTTGTGTTTGCTCCTTGCATGAGTGCACATCCTAATTGTTTTACTGCCAGTTTAATACACACTCGATTGTTCAGTGCATTTGTTTCTTATATCAGCTGTGTTTTCCTCCATTTCAATTATTTTGCTAACCTCACATAACCAGTCCAGAGATCAAAGACCTGATATTCCACCCAGGACAAATCACTCAAAACAAAACATCCCAAGAAGGAGAAACAGAGTCCAAGAGCTGCAAATGATGTTTGCCATGAAACTTCCAGTGCTCAGCACATTATTTTGTTTAGTTTTCCTGGAGTAAATGTCTTTGCAAAAGATGATGAATGTGTTTGCCATTGTTCATATAAACACCCAACTTTCTTCGCCAAGAGAAACAAATGTTGATCTCTGCTGCAGGACTGAAGAGGGAGCCCTCGCCTAGGAATGGCTTCAAAATGTCCCTGAGAATGAAGATATCCCCGGAAAGGTTTTTTATCTGTTACCATCAGCGGTGATATTGAGAGGCAATGACACACTTAATGATGCTGAGCTTCTAATAGACACAGGACTGGCACTCACTGACTCTGTGCCTGAGCTTCTGTTCAGAGATTGCTGCTGGAGTCACATTTAAACAGATCAGAAATAAATTCATGGCATGATTGGTGTGAGCTCTGCAGTTCTGCTCAGCACTGACAATGGTCGGTGCAGTCATGCAGATCCTCAAGTTTCAGTTTAGGAAGCACTTTGATTTCAGGTGTATTTTAAACACTCAAGAAATACAACACCCTGAGCATCTCCTAAGCAACACCAAGCCCTAGCAGGGTTGTTTTTTGCATTTCAGCCCTGCTCTGGTGCCTCTGTCTCTGTTTTGGTGACTCCAGCAGCTGTAACATCTGTGCAGGGCTTTCCCTGTGCCCATCAGCAGGCCAGGGTTACCTGAGAGGGCATTTCACACACTCAGGGGCACAGGCAGGAACAGCAAACCCTGCTGCTACCCCTGCACCTGAGATTGGTGCCCAGGAGAGCCCAGTGCCAAAAACTCACAGCCAAAGCCAAGACCTGTCACTGGCATTTTCTGGGAAAATCCTCTTTGCCCAGGATTCTTCTCCTGGGAAGCTGAGAAGCCTCAGAGAAAAAAGAAAACAGTAATTATCTGATTTGCTTCTCCTGTGTTTTGCTGCTTTGGAATGTGGTTTGGAGATTGTTAATCCAACATGTGAGTAGTTTTGAATTTCATTTCTATTCACAGTGATTCAGCTAATTTTCTCTATGACATATTAAATTTATAAACACCAAATTCATCACAGAATTAGATGAGAGATACCATAAAATTCTCAGCTAAGTATGCAACCATTAATGCCAACACCCTTCCTTGAAAATAACTCTGAACTGATGGTTTAAGATGTAAAACTCCAAAAGTATTGTCTGACCACCAGAGGGAGTTCAGATTGTTCCACAAATATTCTGATTTGGGAAAACTAATTAAATGGAAAAGCTAACTAAAAATAAATAGTAAAAAAAAAAATCAAAGAGTGATGAGATGCCCCCTTCTTAGATCAGGAAATTATATTTCAAAAGGCAAAAAGAAATAGAAGAATCAGATAAAAAATACTACACTTTGAATTCTGAAGCTGTGATTAGGACGTTCCCTACTGATTTAAGGGAACATCCCTTTGTATATAAACCATGTATTGCTGATAAATTTGTTGCAAGTTGATGTTGTGGTCTGATCCTATCTGCTGCTTATCATTCCAGGCCTTATCTGCAGCTGGGACAAACACAGAGGTTTCCATAGATTTTCATTTCCCTCCTTGGTGCTGCTGGATTGGTCCTTGGGGGTGGTCCCTGCACCCTTTAATGTTCTTTATTCCTGTGGGAGTCCCAGCAGGGTCTGAGCACTCTCTGAGCACCAAATCCCTGCTTTTCTCACCCTGCAGCCCAGCCATGGGGAGGGGGAAGCAGGGGACATCAAACAGCTGGGGACACTGGGGAAGAGCTAATTCCTAATTCTTTTACACAATAGCAAACCTTCACAGAATCAAAAGGTTGGAAGAGGCCTTCAAAATCATGGAGTCCAAGCCAGCCTCAACACCTCAACTAAACCATGACACCCAAATCCAGGCTTTGTTAAACACAGCCAGGGATGGTGACTCCACCACCTCCCTGGGCAGCCATTCCAGAACTTTATCTCCCTTGCTGTAAAAAACTTTTTCCTGATATCCAACCTGTATTTTTGAGGGCAGTGAGGTTGGTAAGAGGCCTGGAACACAAGCCCGATGAGGAGGAATGGCTGAGGGAGCTGGGGGTGCTCATCTGGAGAAAAGGAGACTCAGGGGTGCCCCCATCACTCTCTGCAGCTCCTGAAAGGGGCCTGTGCTCAGCTGGGGCTGGGCTCTTTCTCCAGCAGCACTGACACAACCAGAGCACACAGCCTCCAGCTGCACCAAGGGAAACACAGGGTGGATAGCAGGAAAAGTTTTTCATGGAAAAAGTGATAAATTTCTGGAATTTTCTGTCCAGGGAGGTGGTGGGGTCCCCATCCCTGGGTGTGTTTAACAAAGCCTGGATGTGGCACTGGGTGCCAGGGTTGAGTTGAGGGGTTGGGGCTGGGTTGGACTTGATGATCTTGAAGGTCTCTTCCAGCCTGGTGATTCTGAGATATATTTCCCTTGGCACAGCTCGAGGCTGTGTGCTCTGGTTGTGTCAGTGCAGCTGCAGACAGAGCCCAGCCCCAGCTGAGCACAGGCACCTTTCAGGAGCTGCAGAGTGATGAGGGCAGCCCTGAGTCTCCTTTTCTCCAGGCTGAGCACCCCCAGCTCCCTCAGGGGTTCCTCACAGTGTTTGTGTTCCCAGCCCCTCTCCAGCCTCATTGCCCAACATTATTTTCTTCTCAGAAGAACAGGAACAGAGTTATGTGAGCAAATGGTGCCTTGAAGAGGAAGTAACCCAGCTGATCCAAACCAAAATTAAAATCTGCAGCCCTCAGTACACCATCATGTGCTATGTACAGCTCGTGGATTTCGTGGAAAAGCCATTCCAGAAATGGTTTTGAAAGTTTAGGAACTATCACCAGTATGAACAACTCAATACACACAGCTTAATAGGCTGCATTAATAAAAGATAATTCCTCTGTACACAGAAAGATCAAGCCTTCTGAAAATGTATATTAAAGAAACTAGAGTTAAGATATGGGAATTTCATGGAGTATCTCAAGGGGAGAAATTTTCTGACTTAATATCTACTCTTTCTTTTTTATTTTTTTTTGTTGTATGTCTTTTTTTTGATCTCCCTCTTCAACTGTTAATCATCTCCAGGATACCAAATAAATATCCACTGGCTCCTGAATAAGAAAATTATAAGAAAATTATTTCATCTTCTATCACATTTTTTGTAGTTTTCAGTTCAGTGTCAGAGTGGAAATAAAGAAATAAGTCATTTGTTATACTGAGAAGGTGCATTTTTACCATTTACAAAAGGCAGGAAAGAGGGAGTACTGTAATTCAAAATGGAATTTTGGATGTTATTTATTCCCCCAGAAACTAATCTGAAGCGAAGAAAATTAACAATATTTTTTTCTTATTAAGCAGCCACATGATACCTTTTTCAGTACAGGTCCACATGACAGTTGCTTTTAAACCCAATGATTATGTTTTGCAATTATTATCTATTTCCATAATCACTTTCATTCAGGGCAAAGAAAAAATTTAGAGCATTTATTTTTTCTGTTTCACTTTTCTCCTGGCAAGCATCTGGAGGAATGTTTTCCTTTATCATTAAAATGTCAGGCCTGGGAGTATGCTGTTTGGTTTTGGACTGCAAACATTTCACAGCCCATCTCTGATATCTGGGCCACTCTCAGCTCTGCAAATATTGACCCCAACTGGATTTTCTCTGTAGAAATGCTGGTGGAGAGCATGAAATGCTTATGAAACCATTGTCAAGCCTTCAAAAGAAAACATTTCTGTGTCCTGAGTTTAACCTCTTTTGCCAGAGAGGGAAATGGTGTTAGAAAATCAAACTGTAGTAGAATTCCTAACCTTGCTCTTGTCCCTACAGCTTTGAGAGAGAACGTGGCACAGAATAACCCACGACGCAGAATAAAACACGGCCCAGAATAACCCACAGCCCAGAATAACCCACGGCGCAGAATAACCCACGGTGCAGAATAACCCACGGTGCAGAATAACCCACGGCCCAGAATAACCCACGGCGCACAGAATAACCCACGGCGCACAGAATAACCCACGGCCCGCAGAATAACCCACGGCGCGCAGAATAACCCACGGTGCGCAGAATAACCCACGGTGCGCAGAATAACCCACGGTGCGCAGAATAACCCACGGCGCAGAATAACCCACGGCGCAGAATAACCCACGGCGCAGAATAACCCACGGCGCAGAATAACCCACGGCCCAGAATAACCCACGGCCCAGAATAACCCACGGCCCAGAATAACCCACGGCACACAGAATAACCCACGGCCCACGATAACCCACGGCCCACGATAACCCACGGCCCACGATAACCCACGGCCCACGATAACCCACGGCCCACGATAACCCACGGCCCCAGCCCCTGCCAGGCTCAGGACACAAAGGGTTTTTTCCTGACTTGGATTGTTCCCTTTTAGGCACTAAAGTCATGAAATGTTAGCCCTGGGATAGAGCTCACAATTACAACTCTGTCAGAGTTGAGGGCTGTAAAATTTCAAATTTCCTCTTTGACAAGGAAAGAAGGAAACCCCAAAAAATGATGGATTAGAGATGGCTGGAGATTTCCAGAGATGTGAAATGACATTGAGGGGCTGGAGCAGGTCCAGGGAAAGGAACAGAGCTGGGAAGGGACTGAAGGAGCTGGAAAGGGGCTCAGCCTGGAGAAAAGGAGGTTCAGGGGGGACCTTGTGGCTCTGCACAGCTCCTGCCAGGAGGGTGGAGCAAGGTCAGGGGCTCTGCTCCCAAGAGGGAACAGCCTCAGGCTGGGCTGGGGAGGCTCAGGGTGGACACAGCAGGAATTTCCCCATGGAAGGCCTTGGCAGGGGCTGCCCAGAGAGGTTTGGAATGCCCATCCTTGGAGGTGGCACTGAGTGCTCTTGGGCTCTGTGATCCTGGTGGCATTTCCCAGCCAATGCCTCTCCAAAGTCACAGAAGGGATCCCTAACACCTGTAAACATTCCTTATCTCCAGCTGCATGCACATCCCATAATGTCCCTGTCCATCTGCATTGAATGCTGTCATGTTTACAGAAAACACAGGTTTCCTCAGGCCCACAGTCTGTTCTTAATGGAAATTTTTAAGAGCAGGTTTTGATGAGCAATTCCTAACAAATTATTAGTTTCAGCCCTAAATGGCTCCGTTTCAGCTCTCTGATAGTGGCCTTGCTTTCAGATCCGAGTCAAAACGTTTTGCTGCACCATCAACACACGTGTGAAGGGAATTTGCATAGCAATAGGTCGAAGTGGTGCCTCATTGTGTGACACCTGAGCTGTGCCTGTGACAACGGGATGGGAACACACTGCTGCTGCCTGACACTGCAGCCGACCACGTAAAAAAAATAAAAAATAAAAATCAATGCGAGCAATGACTCATTTCTGAATTGCCTGTTTGGTTCAGAAATCACTGATTACTACTTCTACAACAAGGTATTATGGACTATTAGCAAGAATGTTTCTGACAGGTTTACAAGGCTTCAAGAGAGCTGATAGCACATGGTGCTGCTGCTCTGTGCAGAGCTCCCCATTTTTCATTTTCCCCTCGTATTCCAGGACTATTTGAATTATTCCTCCTTCCACTGCTGACATGTTTTGAAGACATTAAAGGCAGCTGCAAGGAGCAGAAGGGAGGCTGGATTTGCACTGCTCCAAACCCTTATCAGGCTCATCCCAGAGGCCAAACTCAGATATTTCTCATCCCTCCAGGCCACTCACACCTGTCGCTGTAGGACATGAGATAAAATAACGTGGACATGCCACTCTCCAGGGTAAAAAAGAGAGTGTTTAATTTCTGACTCCAGCATTTACAGATGTCCAAAAATGACAGTGCCACCTCTCCAATGACACTGGACAAACCAACAGTCCATCAAATTTCTCCTCCTCCACAAAAGAATGCAAAACAATGAGTTATTTACAGAAAGTGCGTGAGAAAATTCAGTACAAGAATGTAAACATCAGAAGATTTAGAAAAACTCAAAAAAGCAGGGTAACACACACCCAACTGTGCTTGCAGAACTTTGAGTGAATTAACAGCAGCTGCCACCACACAGTGACATGGGAAGGGTGTCAAGGTGCTGCTTCTCCTGATGCTTTAATGAGAAGGATTTTAAAGTACACCCGAGTTTAAAGCAGACCTGAAAATGTTTGTGCCAGGAGCATTTGTGGAAATTGCAGCTAATTACAGATTACAATAGGTAGATAAATGGGAATGAGATGCTAAGCTGAGCTGCCTTGGCAGTTTTTCCCATTTCCATGGAAAGCTGGATCACTCCTGGCACACAATAACCTGCAGACTGGAAACAAATCAAGAAGAGAAGAAGAAAAAGCATGGACCACACTTGGGTTGGCATCCACTGCACCTTCCCTGTGCAGTTACATGAATTCTGTCTGAAACTTTATTTCACCAAGATGAAAACTCACAAAAAAACCCACAAACTGATGAATCACCTGCTTTTCAAACACAAAGATTGCAAAGATGTCTTATCTTGCTATAAGAATGGAAACATCTGGCCATCACGTGCTCATATTTAAATTTCTGCTGATAAATAGATGCTGAGTGCATGGTTGTTACCAGCTCTCATTTTAGGACATTGTTGGATAAGTTTTGTGTTAACAGGTGATAGAGTATCAACTAAAGACTAAAACCAGATATTTATTTTTTCCAGAGAAACTGCATTTCAGCAAAAAATATCTTCCAGCTAAATCAAAATGCATATTTACAGGTTGAGTTTTCTTAGTCCAGCATCACCCAAGAATAGAAGCTGAAATTATTTACTACATCCAAAAGAAAGGAATTATTTCTTTCTGAAGTGTTTTCAAACTCAAAGATTTCATACATTAAACCAAAAATAAACACACAGGCCTAAATTTTTGTTACATCCACACAAAATGTTCTTGTTCCAATTTCTGTCATTCTTAGAGGAGGGAACAGAGCTGATGTTTTGGAGGGAGAGGGGAGGCCTACATTCCTCAATGAACCATTTTGGGCAGGATAATATTCAAGCACCCTTTGGAGACAGAAGATGCCATCAGCAATAAACAGATTCTGCCTGCTCCCCCCAGAAGAAGCCATTTGGCCAAAACCACAGCCACACAGCCATCAAGGCCCTTAATTACTATTTCCAGAAGTTTATTACGCTTGACTGGATTTGGCAAAAAGTTTTCAATCAAGCACAGAAGGACTGTGAAGAAAATCATCCAGGGAGAGCCCTCCATGCCAAATTCCAACCCAGAGCAGATTTTTATAGCTAAGTAGGCCTAACTCACAAATAAATCTATTAAAGGCAGAATTTATATTGGAAACACTGACAAGCTCATCAAGCATCCCTGAGCTGGTGGCCGCAGCTGTTAGGAGGTGATGACGTTAATTTAGGGAGAGGATATTGCTTCAAATCTGAAGTGTGATGGATGGGGGCTCTCTAATGCAGCAGCTCCTCGTGGTGCCAGGGCTGGCCAGAAATACAGCTGCTGGTAAATGCATTTATAGAGGGGTTGCTGGCTATAAGATCCAATTTCAGCTAATCAAAGGTAATAAAATAGTAATAGTGCTGTTCCACTATAGAGCATGACAGCAGCAGCTACTGCTCATCTATTAAATACTAAAGCTGAGAGCTTCAGGCCCCAACTGCTTTAATATCCATTAGGGACAAGCCTGGTGCTTCCACCCTCCTTCCTCCTGTTGGAGAGCAACTTCTTTAGATTCCCCAACTTTCAGCATCCCACTGTACAATTAAACTACATTAGGCATTGGTTTCCTTCTGACTGATAATTTCTTTAGCTGTAGGGTCCACAAAGAGGGCTGGAGTTTGTGGTCAGTTTAAAAATCAAGAAGTTTTGTACACCCAAACCTTAACCTAATATGATGCTTATGTCCCAGAGACCAATATCTGCAGCAAAAATTAAAAATAGTTGCTGGGATGTGAATAAGACACCAGCAGCCTGCCAAGCAGTTTCCTTATTATTATTATTATTGGGAAAACCACACAAAAATCAGGGCATTGCCTCACTGTGACACCTGGAGCACAGAGGGAGCCTGAGCACCTCTCAGGGCAGGAGACCTGGCTGGCTTGGGCCAGGCTTCTCTTCCTTGGCTTCTAACAACAAATAACCTCATTATTTAAATGCTGCAAATATGCCTGAACCACAGGTCAATAACTTCTTAAATCCATAAAGATACCAGAGATTTTATTCACAGACACTGCAAAACAGCTCAAATACAAACACGATCTAAAGGTCACTTGGCAGCCTAACCTGAGATTAAACTAAAGCTCAGGATGCTCTGGTTTGGAGCTAGTAAAGAGAAACTCATTCAGCTGTCAGTATTGCATGTAAATGGAAATATTTCCTAGGCCAGAAATGCCATTATCCAAGGCCAACCAGCTGAGAAAGCAGCCAGAGCTGCCTTTCATCCCCATCCAGCAGATTTGGAGATTTCTCTTTGACACAACTGCCCCTCAGGAGAACAAGTGTGTGGAGACTATGACTGAGTGTCTCTCCTGATATGATTGAAAACCAAATTTGGTTAAACTCCTCCATGTTATTATCTATCCTCATTAAAATCTCTTGGAAAATTTTCACTCAGCCATTTATAAAGTGCCTTTTTTTTCCCCCTCCACATTAATATGCACATATTTCCTTCCATCCATTTAAGAAGGTGATAAACAAGCTGTGCTTCTCACTGATGAAGAACTGAACACTGGTTGGAAACATCAATTATTTGAAATTCATAATTCACTGTGAGCATAGCTCCTTCTCCCCCTCCAGCCCCTCACCCTCACCTCTGCTGTCACTCAGGAGGCAGCAGCCAGCCAGGAGTGTCCTAAGTGGCACTTTGAGCTCATTTCCTCAGTCCACAGGAGTTGGGAGAGAGAATTTCTTGTCAAAGTAGATTTTTCTCACTACGTACAAGGATGTTAAACCTGAAGATCGAGGACTTCATGTAGTATAAGTTTTAACTCCTTTTTCAATAATAGGCAATTTGAACACAAAGGTGTCCTCACAGTATGTAAAGTTATAAATTCCATTGCATTTGTTTAAAAGAATTAGGATCTTCATATTTATGTCCCTGTACGATGAGGAATGAGGAGAGGACAAGGAATTGTGCATCTCTTTATCAGGAAAATACTTACACCAGTGATACCACATTGGGAGGACAATAAAATTCTAGTTCTGTAGCCCTCACACCACTTGTATTGTATATGATACAAATTACCAAGAATATTCCTAGGATCAACTCTCCCAACCCAGCTCCTCTGACTGGTTCAGCTCCCACACATCTTTTCCTCCTTTCCATCTCACACCACTGTAACTTAATTGCTGAATTTTCCATGACATAGATCCTGACAAATGGCATCATCACACCCATGGCAGATGGCAGAGGGTATGATTTTTCTGCCATGGCAGGAAAACCATTCTCTAATCCTACATCAATTAAAATTAGATCAGAAAAACTTTAACCTAAGCCTCAAGTTCCATGAGCCTGTGCCTTTGGCTTCATGAACTCCTGGGGCTTTTGCCAGGCAAAGAAACCTTTTCCAGGTTTCCTGGAATTTGTCATGGAATCCCAGGATGGTCTGGGTTGGGAGGGACCTTAAAGCTCATCCAGGGCCATGGCAGGGACACCTCCACTGTCCCAGGGTGTCCCAAGCCCATCCAGCCTGGCCTTGGCCACTGCCAGGGATCCAGGGGCAGCCACAGCTGCTCTGGGAAATTCAAGTGCCTCACTACCCCATTGGAAAAGAATTTCTTCCCAATATCCAATTTAACTCAACCCTCCTTAGTCCTCTCACTCCATGCCCTTGTGCAAAGTCAGTGTTTTACCTTCTTACTGCAGTCCATATTAAATGAGTTCAGCTTCTCTTGACCTTCCACTTAAAGAGAAGCATCACGCCCGCAGTGAGCACAATTAAAGGTAACTGAAATTCCCAATTCCCTTTGGAAATGGCCACTGGCAGCACAGGGCTGCTCTGGAGAGACCTTGATCCACAACCTCTGACACAGGACTCATCATTTCACCCCCTTACACAGCCACAGCCAGGCTGGGACAAAAACAAATGGTCAGAAGACAAATTTTATATAAAACAGATCTGAAATGCAACAGTTGCAGCTGATGCAGATAAAACCCTTTAGAGTGGTTTGCATGTGCACACTGATGGAAAAGCTTTCAGATCTGTTCCTAAAGCAGATCTGGATTCATAGCAGCAATTAAAACTGGGCTACAGCAAGGCTGAATAACAAAACTTAACACATTTGGCCTCTGAGTATGTGTTTCTATCCCAGCTTCTTCCCCAGATCACTCATCATTCCAAATCAGGGAAAAATGAATTTATTTCCCATAAAGACCAGCAGAGTGGCTCACTCCATGCTGCTTTGGGAAGGCTGTATCAAAGTCATGCATTTATCTCCACAAATCCTTACACAACCTCAATTTCCCAATTATTAATAGTTCCATGAATGGAGGTATCAGGGTATGGTATACCAGCAATAACCTAAATAAAGATCATTATTATAAAGAAGCCAAATGAACACATCACATCATCCTAATAACACACAAAAAAACCACAGTGTCAAAAGAGAAACAAAATTAATTTCATTTAGTGTAAATTAAAAGTTTAGATATTATTCAGGCTACATATATTTTGACTGATACCTGCAAAACTACAATAAACATTCAACAAGATATATTTAAAAAATAATTCCCATTGAATTTATGCTGAAGTTATGCTGCATTTTCTAAACTTTCTCAAACCTACCAAAAAAAATCCCCCAAACCACAGCAGCACCCAAACCCTCAGAAGCTGAGCCAATATTTCCCTTGCCTGTTCTTTATTTATTCTTGCCAAGCCATTAGATGCTGTCAGTGCTTCCCACACTGTTACTCCAGCAGGAGTTTAACCCCAAGGGCAGCATCAACCTCAACCCCTGGGAGACAGGGAAGACATGAAATAGATGTAGATAAATGAAAATAAAACATTTGTAAAGCACAGAGACCCCCTTTGGGTGGGAACCCATGGCAATACTCACCACTCCTGCTCAAGGTGGGTGGCTCTTGGGTACCCAGCACCCTTCAAGGGATTCAGATTTGCTTTATTGGGGCCCTAGAGCACTAAAAGGGTTTAAATGCCCTGGGCAGCCTCCCCTGGCTCCTCCCCAGCCCCATTTCAGGTGTGAGTGCTCAGCTTTGCCCTGAGCCACACCTGGGCACCAACCTGTGCCTGGTCCTGCTGTTGATCCTGTCCCCACCCTGGGCTCTGCTGTCCCAGCTGGGCCTGCACAGAATTCACAGAACTCTTCCCTTTGTCCCTGCCAGGTGACCAGAGGCTGTGGCTGACCCTGGTTCTCATCACTGGGCCTGTTCTTGACTCAGTCCCTGCTGAGCTGCCCCATCTCTCTGAGCTTTGGCTTTTGGTGGCCCAGGAATGTCCTCTATGAGCCACAGGGCTGCAGTCCTGCCACGCTGCCTGTTCCTGCAGGAGCAGCCAGCCCTCCCAGCTCCCTGACACCTCTGCTATAAATTTTCATTTGCTTTCAAGCTGCCAGAAATCAGAACAAACAGAAACCTTGGAAGAGCTGTACAAAAACCCCTGTCTAGATGCACATCTCCTCCCCAGCCCCATCCCCACTGATGTATGGCTCTGGCAGCCTCCTCTGCTGTATCACCATGTACCAGTAAATGAATTCTCTGCTGGTCCTCTGTCAATGTTTCCTAATGAGAGCTTTGTTTGAGTTTCTCTTTTCAAGTATGTGCAGAATAATGGATAGACTACAGTGAAATATGTCCCTCGTGCTCTTTGATGGAAATCATAAACTCTGACTGCAGAGCTCCAGTGATTTACAGCCCTTCCAAAATGCAAAGCAGACTCCATTCTGTGCCAGCCTGCTGCAGCTCTCATTTGTTTTTACCTTTAAAATGCAATGTATGGATTCATACACCTTTTATATCCATGAAATATATATGTAAGCATTTCACCTGGCCGTGCAATTATGCAAAAGGCAATGTTAATCATTTATCTGTGGCATTCACACCAGCTTAAAGAAAGCTCTACTTCCTTAAGTAGGAGAATTAATAATTTTGGATCTGAGGAGCACTGGTTTTAAGTCTTTAAAAGGATTTATTTCTTACAACATAATGAAAGCCTGTTCATCTAAAGTAATCATGGGCGAAAGCTAAGCTTCATGAATAAAGTTTGTGTTTTTTGACAAACATCTAATAAACATACATAAATTAGATTCTCCAAGTTCCTGAGTAGGAGCATGATTTGCTGTCGAGTAGACCCAGAGAAGAACTGTAGGAGGATTCACATTATTACAACTGGACAATCAAGAATATAAAATAATCAACAGAACCTTTAGCAAATGTAAACCCAAGAGTTTTCCAATATTGTCAGCCTGCCCAAATTCCCAGGTTCACATTTCATATAAAAATTAGTTCCTTGATAGATCTGTTTATGTTATTTATCTTGCAAACTAAGCAGGACAGGTGTCTGTAAAAGAACATCATTAAAAATCAAGCCCCTAAATGAATCCTTACCATAATTTATGTCGTTTATCTTGCTCTACCAAGCCCACTCTATGGGATTTACAGTCAGATGAGGGCACTTCTCATCCCTAAATATTTTTTAGTCTAATTGAACACGAAGAGGAAGGGAGCTGAAGAATTAAGGAGGGAAGGTAAAGAAGGCACAAAGGAAAACTAAAGCAGGAAGATGTAAGCTACCCAAACAAAACATCTGAATATATTGGTCCAGCTCTGGAAATTCAGGACAGTGTTATGATTTTAGTAGGCTCCTACTCATCAAAAACTGATGTGCAGGTGTTAGCAGAACAGAGCCTGGTATTAACATCTGAGTAGCTGACACAAACAGGAATTATTTAAGTCCTGCATGCATTCCACAAGGAGAGGTTTCACCCAGGATCTGACAGAAATAACACTGAGGAGCACTTTCCATGAATCCATGTAACATTAACCAAGTGCTTTTCAGGCTTAAAGAACAGTCAGGCAACAATAAAATCTGATACACAGCAGAATGGACTCACCTGCCACGCTGTGCTTGACTTTAAATCCACTTTTTGCCCAGGTATGCAGTGCAAAGCCACACTCCATGCTGGGACTGTGTGTGTGAACATGCCACTGTGCAAGGAAAAAGAAATCAAGTATGAAAGCAATGGAAATTAAAGAAAGGAAATGAAATTAAGTTCTGTTCCTAACTTCTTCAGTCTGAGTTTGTTCCTGCTTTTGATGAAGTGTCTCTGTGTTTACTTACCTGAAGCCCCAATAATGAGGGTTTGAGACATTCAGGGTCCTAAGTTTATTAGTGCATGCAGAAAAGAGCAATCTCATCCAAATCAACACATTTTTTTCATTATAAAAGTGAAAGGAAAATTTGGACAGTTGTGTTTTAACCCAAGAATTGCTGGAAGCCAACATCAAATGTCCAATGCTTTTGGAAGGATGGAAAACATCATGAAACCCATTTGTATCCAAACATAAAAATATCCCTCCCAAAGCCCATTTCCTCTCCAGAGGGTTTATTAAATGTAGAAAAGAGAGCTCAGTGGGTTATCCTTTACTCCAGAACCATCTTTCTCCCTATCCAAACCCTTCCAGGAGGATCTGCTGGGCAGTTCACCACATCCCTGTGCTGGTTGCTCTGCTCTGCCCACAGCAGATCCAAACACGAGGTTTTCCTGAAAGCCACGGCTGTCAAAGCCTGCACAAAACAGCCTGAGCTCTGCTTCCTTCCTGACAACTTCTATTGCATTTCAAAGTTTACATCTCCCAGTGTTCATCAGCCTGGTTTTCCTCCTGACAATGTGTCACACGTTGCTTTGTCTTCATGCCTGGATCACCCACTGACCTGCTTGGGCTGTGGTGATTTATCCTCATCACACAAATAAGAAATAAGCTGTGGAAAACGGATTTCTGCTTAAAATTCAGCGAATCTTTAGGAGCAGAGCTACTCTACTTGCTTGCTCTATTTTTTATTAATAAAATCAACATTTTCTGTGTTCATGCTAATTTATACACGGCTCTCCCAAAGTGATACGCTAGGACTTCTAAAATATTAAACACTGCAAATATTCAGAGCAAATTTCATCTTCTGCATGGTACTTTTGACTGTGGAACAGCAGACTGTGATATGAAGTGACTTATGACTCAGATAAAAGTCCTTTATTTGTAGTTCTTGGTTTTCTCCAACAGCAACAAATCATTTATGACTATTAACAAAGGGTGGATAATGCAGTCAATCAGATTGAGCCTTCAGGCTTCTGAAAACTGTTTAGGTTTACAGCTGCTTTTGTTGATTTGTTGAGAAACCATAGGAGAAGGGGGAAAAAAACCCCAACAAACCAAAAACTATCCCAGCACTGAAAATAAGATCCCATTTGGGTTATCATTTTAGTAGATTAATGTTGCTTGTGGCATTTCTGTCTCTTCTACACTTTATAGATTATGAAGTCTTGTTTCTTATGGCAACCACAGCTGATGATGTTGAATCATTATTCACACTTCAGTGCAATCCAATGGGGGTTTTTAGCTGGGTTTTTAAATGGGTTTTAATTTACTTGATTTCATGCAGAACAACGGTTCAGCCAGCACGGGGTAAATTTTGAAGGTGGTGAGTAGGAGGTAGAGTGCAAGCACAAATCCTGTTATTTGTTAATAGGATTTGTCTGCATCCCTGTGTTTATGGCTTGGGAAATGCAGGGCTGTGCCTCATTTGCAGAATAATCCCATTGGCAACAGCAGCAGCTCCAAACAGACCTGGGTGCTCCTGCTCCTCACATGGGATGGCCTGGGATGGAATGATGCCTCAGGTTTTAACTTTTATATTTTTCACATTCTGTGCTGCTTTAGCGTGCAGTTCTGAGCTTCACATCAGGACATGGTGAGCTCTGTGCACAGAGCAGGGAGACAAAACAATTCCTGCTCCAGCTGGGCACCAAGGACAAATGATCCAAATCTCAGCCCAGGAGCACAAACACCGTGGGCTGGAGAGAGAAAAACAAGGATGGGACTGCCTGGGCTAAAGCTGGGATGGGACAATGGATGCATTTGCAAGATGCAAATGGAGCAGAACTGATCCCAGGGACAGCCCCCGTGCCCGGCCGTGCATTTTGGGGCCATTTTGGTTCATCTTGGGTTCATTTTGTGGCCATTTTGGATCCATCTTGGGTTCATTTTGGGGCCATTTTGGTTCATCTTGGGTGCAGCCCTGGCTGAGCTCTTGTGCTGCCCAAGGTGGATCCATGGAGGAGATCCTTTGAATAAATCCCTGCTTTATTCTGGAACTCTGCCCAGCCTCTGCTCTGGGTCAGCCTGCACAGGGCATCAGGAACAGCTCTGAGCAGGACACAACCTTGGGATTAAATTTCCCAGGAACTACCAGGGACTCCCATTCCTTGATTTACTCAGGTACCCCGAGTCACTCTGCTATTCATCAGTGAATTCCTCAGTTTTAGAGGCAAAGGGGTGGCTAAAAAACTCCCCTTAAAAAGTGGGTTTCTAATTATTCCAACCATGCTCTTATTAGTCTGGGAATGTGTCGCAAAATGTGAAGGCTTCCACTGAAACAAAAGATTTTTCCACAATCTATCACCTAAGTGCCAAAGAGGACACCACAAATCATATATAGAGAACATCCCCAAAAGGAGCTTTTCTCCCACTGATGGGATTTCCACTGACTTCTGTGGCTCAGTGAATTATTTTATTTTGCCATTTTCAACCCCCTCTCTCTTACAGATCCTGAGCAAGGAAATAGTTGCTTTCCAGGACCACTCCCCTGAAAAGAACACAGATGATCTTCAGCTCCTTCCTTGCACTCCTACCTCTCTAAAAAGGAAATCAGGTAAAACTTTTGTTGGAGGACGAAAAAACCTCCCAAAGGTGATATTCATATGAGAATAGAAAATGTGGTGTAAATCACAAAAGGAAAGGAAAATTTAAAAGCAATTTAATAACCAAAAATCCCCCCAAACCCCCAAAACCAAACCACTACCTCTGAAATGTTCATGACTTTATGTGCACAGGGTGTGTGTTCATGGGAAGGGTCTCATCTGCAAATAGCAATGAATTTTTTCTTTCAGGAGTGGGATATTATTTGTAGTGAGAGCACCATCATCCTTAAATCACGCTGACAGCCAGGTTCTTTAAATCAAATCCCAGTGCTGTGGTCTGGGAGTGGGAATTGTGCAATAATTGGCATTTTTGGCTCGCTCTGAATTCTTCAGATTCAGAGTAAAAGACCTTTCCTCTGTCTTTCCTGTCCTTGCATATAATTAAATATTATAGAAAAAGAATAAGTCCATTCCTCCTCAGGGTCATAGAAAAAGGTGACTTTATATTAAACTGAGATTCACAGGTTTAAATAGTTTCTAGTATTTTTCTCCTGCCTGGTATGACACTGAGGCTTTTTTCTAATTAAAAGAAAAAATTGTATCTTTGCAGTGTTTAATTCCAATTCTTTTCCCATCTTGCTGCATTCTTGAAAGAGGAAATCATGTCAGACCTTGGTGCCGTACCACCAAAGAAAGAAAAAAATCATATTTAAATCAAGTTAATGACTCACTCTTCCCATTTTGTGCATTTTCTTCCATTACACTTGGTCCATTGGTTCATCCATTTTTAAAAGGTTTAATTTCCTGTTGGATCATTGACTGAATTTGTAACAGGTTCTCCTTGCATTGTGAGCTCATGAGGCAAGCAGCATCCTGTTTGCAGGCACACAGGAGTGTGGGCACTAAAGGCAGGAGCTTTGCTTGTGGAAAACCTGCTGGTAAATCATTTCCACACATGAATAAAATGAAATAATTATGACTTTGGGTGTGAAGTTATATCAAGGCCTTTGATAATGCCTCTCCTGGTGTTGCCCTGTGGTACCACAGTTCCCAGCCAAGGTGGGTGTGCAGAAAATAAAGCTGATTTCAGATTAAAGAGCTGGGAGTGTTTCTGGTGGCTGCTCTGGAGTTGCAGATTCCAGATGCCACCACAGGGTCAGCTGGGCCTTCAAGGGGAATTGGTGCTGATTTCTCCTTCCCATTCTCTGTTGTCACAGAACTCCCCTCCACATCAAGCTCAGAATGCATCTCAGAGAGGATGCCATGCCTGAGCTTTTGGTGGTTTGGAACATGGAACAACCTGAGCTGGGAAAGACCCACAGGGATCATCAATCCAGGTCCTGTCCCTGCACAGATCCCCCAAATCCCACCCTGGGCATCCCTGGGAGGGTTTTCCAAAGGCTCCTGGAGCTCTGGGGCTGTGCCCATTCCCTGGGCAGTGCCAGCACCCTCTGGGGATGAACCTTTCCCAAAAATCCAACCCAAACCTGCCCTGGCACAGCTCCAGCCATTTCCTTGGCACCAGAGACAACAGATCAGTCTCTGCCCCTGTGCTTCCCCTCACAGACTGCAATGGGTTAAGAACTTCAGATATTCTGGGGCACAAGGTCTGGTTTTCAAGGCCACAGAAATAAGGTTATGAGACATTCTTTGTGATGCCAAGAGGCAGCAGAATATCAAGCAGGCCAGAGAACAACGTGCCAGGTGAGGGAGGCAATGAAGAATTGCTCCAGAGCACAGATACCATCTGAATGATGAGCCTCATTTATGGGAAATAAAGCCAGGGCTGCTGCTGAGGATAGGTGAGGACTCACCAACTGCATTTTAAAAGGAAAAAAACAACTTTAGGGCACAGGGTGGGATTGTTGGGGTGTTCTGTGCAGGGCCAGGAGCTGGAAATGAAGATCCTTGGGGATCCCTACCAGTTTAGGATAGTCCATGGTTCTATTCCATGGTGATTTTGGAGAGGGACAGTTGAGGGAAGGTGCCAGCTTTAAATGCACATTCCTGGTTCACCACCTTGGAGAGCCATTGGGAGCTGCCCCCAGGCTCCTTTAATAGGAGAAACCTCAGCAGAGTTTTCACAAAAGCTGTAAGGATTGCACAGGCTCATGGCCTGGGAAAGGTGGGGAAGTTAATCCAATTTGCTGATTGGATCTTGTCTTTGACATCTTTGTCATCTTGTCAAAGTTTTCTGTTTATGTTTGCAACAATTTGGCAAAGAACCTCTGTCTAAAATCATAGACAAGGCAAATTTATCTCTCAATATAAACTTGAGTAACACAACCCCAGCATCTGTGGGGTTTATACACATTAAAATATCTGCATTGTTTTGGCAGCTCACAGGCTATTCCTGACCAAGGTAACTCTGGATTCGGATTTTGGAAAAAGGGATTTTGGGTTTCCACAGCACCCAGGGTGTGCCAGGCACCAGTGCTGTTGCTCTTTTTCACCCTGTGTAGGAATTCTTTTGGGTTGCACTTACATCAGCCATACTTTCCTTGAAATTACTATTTAATATACACAACTATAATGAGGATCTTGATAAATTCTGGGGTTTTACCCAACTGTGGCCAGTGCCCTGAGCAAGGCTCTCCCCCAGCTGATGGAGCAGGAGATGGAGCAGATCTGCAAGGAGAACCACCCTTATTTTAAGGACAAACTGAATCATAAAAATTGACAATAATTATTAATAATTCCCAGAGGAAAAGGGGGAGGAAGAAGCAGATTTTATTGTTGGATCACTGCCTCTATCCTAGCAGGATTTAAAAGGATGAAGGCAGCCAAGGCTACAGCCAGGCTGTATTTCTTCCCTCAATGGCTAAAATCACAAGCAGCAGGACTGCAAATATTGAGGAAGATTCATAGTTATGCTCATATTTGCATAATATCCTTCATATTCTCATTCCTGGCTCTCTCGAAACCTGAATTGTTTTTCGTGGCACTTGGGAAAGGAAAGGGAATACATTATGAACACTTTTACAAATATTTTTTTTAATTTAACACGGAGTCAAATATTCATCCGTTTAGTTGAACACTGACTGCAAAAGGGTGATAAAGATATTTGTTTAAAGTCTAATATTCCTGCAGTGTGAGAACCTCGACTCCATGCTCTTTATTAGGTGACTTTAAACAAAACACTGAGCAACTGCAGAAAAAAGATACTCAGAGCAGAACTCAGGGAAAATGCAGAACAAATTCTGAAAACAGGCTTTAAAAATATAAACACATATTTAACACTGGGGAGAAAAAAAGAATGGCAGTCATGCCCTGTATTAGTCACAAATTCTTAAAGCTACTCAAAATTATGGGCACAAAAGACAAAAATATGTGACTGTGAGTCATATATTTGAAAAATTAAAGTAAACAGATTAATATTTTCTTGCACTCTCCATATTTTAGGGACTTTGAGAATTTAACATAACATTTTAATGCCAAAGTCCAGCTAAAAATACCATTTTCATGTAAAACTCCTTCTTCTCTAAATTAATAAATTATCTGCTCAATTTCATGGGGGATGTTTGATTTCCAAAGAGCTGGAACAACTTTCATTTTTCTTTGAATCTTCCTTTTTGCCTTTAAAATATTTTTTATTTTAGAATCTGAATATTTTAAAAAGAAACTTTTGCCACCAGCAGCTTCTTTTATCACATTATGAACACAAAAGCTGATTTTTAAGAAAAACTCAAGTTGTTCTTTTCCACCCTACATAGGATTTCTTTTGGGTTTCACTTACATCAGCCATACTTCCCCTGAAATCATAATTTAATATATGCAACTATAATGAGTGTCTTCACAAAAATCTGGGATTTTACCCAACTTCAGCCAGGGAAAAATGTTAACTTTCCTGGGTTTTAAAGAAATGCTACACTTCTCTGCTGTCATGACGAACACTGTGAATTTTGTTGTTCATGCAGCTTAAATCAGCCTTTTTCCTCCTTTGAAGCTTCAAGGCAGGCGTTGTGATGTTGGAAAAGTTGGTTAAATTTGCAATGTAGGTGCACTGCAACCAAAGAATTTTTCTATTCATTCTCCAAGGAATGTGGAGAGGTGGAGTTTTTCCAAGGACAGCCAGGACCAACCAGCACCTCCTTGAGACCTGAGAAATGTGGGAATCACAGTCAGACAGCAACAGCTTCACCCTCCCCTCTCCATCAATGCTCATGAACAGGAGAAATTCTGCCCAGGAGAAATTCCCTCCCTGAAAGAGTGTCAGGAACTGGGACAGGCTGACCAGGAAATGGTGGGATTCCATCCCTGGAAGTGACAAAGAAGGTGTGGAAGAGGCACCTGGGGACATGGTAGACTCAGAGTTCCCTTCCAGGACCTTTCCCTTTCCTGGGCTGATGGTGCAGCCTCATTCATTGAGCTCCTTCTTTCCCTCAGGTGTTGCTGCTGTTCAGGATTTCCACAAAATTCCCCTCACACTGATGTGTACCAGCTGAGAAATGCAGGTTCCCACAGGTGCTGAAATTCCCTTTTATTTTGGAGCTTTACAAGCATTAACTCCTGCTACAGCCACATTTGGAAGACTTTAAATGGATTTAAGACAAGGGATCTTTCTTGCATTTCTTTGCACAGGCTTGGGTTTAACCTTTAGGTGGCTGCTGAATTGAACCCTTTTTATCCTGATTTTCAGAACTCACAGTTCCTAAGGTAGGAGGTTTGTAGACAGAGCAGATGGTGCTGTCAAGGACAGGATAAAAAATAAAGCTGCAGTCAGATCTGGACTGCTGAGGTGAAATGGAGATTGTGGAAGCTCCCTGTCCCAGGGCAGAGCTGCTCCCTGAGGAGCTGCTGGGGATGCTCTGAGGATAATGCAGGATGATCCTGCAGGAAAAAACCTCACAGCATCTTAAAGAAAAAGAATTATTTCATCCTGAGTGCAGAGCAGAGGAGGACAAGTGCAAAAGATATTTCAGAGAGGAGTGGAAAAGCCGTGTTCATTGGAAGATTTGGAGATTTGGGTTGGGTACTAGAAAGGAATTGTTCTCTGTGGAGAATTCCCTGGTGCCCAGAGCAGCTGGGGCTGCCCCTGGATCCCTGGAAATGTCTCAGGCCAGGCTGGACAGGGCTTGGAGCACCTGGGACAGTGGGAGGTGTCCCTGCCATGGTGGGGTGGTACTGAGTGGGCTTTGAGGTCCCTCCCAACCCAAACCATTTTGGGATTCCATGATTTTATGAAAATTGCTGAGCAAAAATTCTTTTCATCTCAAAGTAAGAGGAAGCTTACACCAAGTAAATAGAATTTACCTGATTTACTTGCACATATCAATGGGTATCTATGAGGTTTTCCTGAGCTTCATGCAGGATTTGTAGAATATGGCTTTTTCTTTTTTTTTGTCTACTTCCCTCAGTGCTGCAGTAAAGTGCCACTTGTGTTTTTGGTTTCTGGAACATGCAGACCAAGCCTTTTCCTGTCAATATTTTTCTAAACTTCTCCCCAGTTTTGGCACAAAGGATTACATTAAAACCCAACAAGACTTCATAAATTTGGTCCCAGTTCTATTATATGAAATAAGGATTACAGAACTGGTAATTTTCCATTATCCAGAAATCATACTGACAGATATTTAGGAGAATGGAGATTTTCATGCATAACTCACCCTGAGTTAATATATCTTCAGGCAGTTTTAAGCCCCTGCTGATTCACTGTGCACACCTGGCTCATTGATTTGTCCTTACTGTGCCCCCATGAAGCTCATACATCACTGGGGAAAAAATACAGAGCTCCACATTCAGGAAAAGAAGGGAAAAAATATGGATTTCCAAACCTGGAAGCACATATGAAATTTTTGTTTGAAAACCAAAGTCCTGTAAATATAACTAAGCACTCAATAAATAAATGAGATTTTTTTTTTCCAGATACAAGATTGTGCAAAAACTTTTTCAATTACCCAGCTGCAAAAACTCCTGACAAGTTAAATGGAGATCAACCAGAATCAATCAGGGTTTTATGAGAAATTAGATATAAACTCTGCCTCCCATTATCTGCCTGAATTTGAAACATTTCATGTGGAATTTGAGCTTTGCAAGAACAGAGAGTGAAAGTTGTAGGAATAGTCCAGTTTCTGTTTATCATTCCTGAAAAGACAAGGGGCACTTGAATGGGTTCCAGTTCTTGGTTATTGAATCACAAAACACCAATAATTGCATTGAAATAGAGCTCTAAAAACTTAATCCAGAGCTTTCAGAAACCAAAAATCTATACAGACACTTTAAAGAGTAAATTAAGAGAAACTTGTAAATATTTGTCAGATTTCCCAGGTGAAGTTCTTAAACAGAGTGGTTGGTTTTTTGTTTTTTGTTTTGGTAGAAAGAAATATATTCTGGAAGGTCTCATTAATTAAATATTAAGCTTTAAATGAAGAAATTAAAATTGTGCTGTTAATTTCTGTGAGTGCAGGAGACAATTCCAGTGCTGGTGAAGTAAACCAATGAAGCTGAAGGTAGTAAATAAAACTAGGAACATCTCCCCATGGGATGATGGAATTTGATCAGCCATGCAGGGACACTCACTGGCCATGAGCAGAGGAGATCTGGAGGAGGATTGGTTGTGGAAGAAATAAAGAAAACTGCCCAAAGAACAGAACAGAACTGCCCCACCTCTGACAGATGAACATGAATACACAACCACAGCCACATTTTACAACCTGAGACAGCCAGGCAAAGCCCTCAGTCCCAAAAACCTTCTATATTCTCCATCTTCTCATGATTCTGAGCCTCTTCCACACCATTTCCACCTTCCCTCTGTACTGAATTTCATGGCAGCAGCTGGGCCCTGTTTATTTTAGGGATAACCTCATCTGCTGTTTGGCTTGGGGGAAGGAAAAGGAGTGCTGGCTGATGACTTCCTCCTGACACCTCCAGCTGAGGCTGACATTTGTTTTCCAGCTGTTATTGGTTTCTAATTATGCCTGGATGATCAGAGGATCAGCTAATTTGCTCTGCAATTTTTGGAGGCAATTTTTAATTCCCTTCGCTCCGTTCGGAAATCGATGCTAATTTCACGGAATTATTAAATATTCAAACAGGATGGGGCTCAGCCTGTTGGGATGCCCTGGAGATTCAGCTCAGGTGTTTCTGTAGCACTGCTCTGGCTCAGAAATCCAGGCTTCCCAATCCTGCAGGTGGCACAGCCAAAAAAAAAAATGAGGAAAATTTGATGAAATTTGCATCTTTGGTGTTGTCCCACTCACTACAGTGAACCAGTGGCTTCTTTCTGCTGTTGGGCAAGGGCAGAGAAATAAGGAGCCCTGAGCATAAAATAGACACTAAAACTGGGGTGTGTGGAGAAACTGAGGCTCTTCTGAATCAATGAAACCATGGAAAACACCAATGTCAGTGCCATGGAAGGAATGCAGGCACGATGCTCCAATTTGTGTTTCAATTTTCTTTCCATCCTGTGCCAAGACCTTAAAACAGAGCCACAACCTTACCCTTAAAATTCCAGATTCATGGTGTATCAGGGATGGTTTCACAGGAACAGGGGAAAAGGATGAAGTGATTTTGCATTGCTTACTGAAAACACTTCCAGTGTTGTTTCCAGAATATTTCCAATAAACACATCCCCACAGGGGTATCCCTGTATAGAAATATTCCATTTGTAGATTGGAGTTGTTATTGCACCAGCAAGAATCCTGCAGCATTTCAAGCTGTTTGTAACATTTAGCCTTCCACATATTCCAATATAAATTCTGTATATTGTGAAGCTGTTCCTTTTTAAACATCCAGGCAAGTTTGAAATAATCTAGGCTGTTTAACAAAGTGCAGGTAAGACCTGTGCACATTAACTGAGGTGCCATCAACTGCTTTGCAACTTTGTTTTTATAGGAAAACTAAAATCTATCCATATATTCATGTAATTTACAGGAATCCCTTCATTTCCTTTGCAGTTGCAGTCCATTCTGTTCTCTCTCACTCTCTTGTTTAAAGGGTGAAATCTTTTGTTGTTTGCAATGAAAGAGTTTTCTGCTGACCACCCCAATCTTAGTGAGACCCTAAAGTGAAAAAAAAAATCAGTCAAAAGAGATGGTTCACTGCTAAGGAAAAAAATTAAATATCTTTTTGACATCCATAAATTTAAGCCAAATGACTACAGTGGCAGTCTGAATAAAACACCCCAATTATTTACTCCTCTTGCCCCACCCCTTCCCTAATGATCTGCCTTAATTACGTTCTCTGGCTTCATATGAAGATTTTCCCTTCTTTTATTCACATTTGGTGAAATACCACTGATTTTTGGAGCAGAATGTAAGGAATACAGAATATAAAACCAGAATATTAAAATGAGCTCTGGTTCCAGCTGAGTATCCCAGCTCCCTCTTCATATCCAAGTGTTATCAAGAATTATTTTCCAGAGGCAAATATCAGCTCTGGTTTTGTTGGTGAGGACCTTCCAGACTGGTGCATTTGCACTGCACAAATATTTGGAGTTTTCCTGGTTCCTTCTCTGGTTCACTCCAGTCAGAGCTTTGAAAGCACCAGAAACTTCCACAGAGGAATTATGAATTAACAATTAATATATTAATTATCCCTCATCAGAAATAAGCAATGAGAACAAACTCAGTTTTCCATGAGTGAAAACACCAACCTGATAAAAACTTTTGTAAAATGGGTTTTTTGAGGAGCTGTGGCAATAAAGGAGTTTCTGTCTCTGTTACTCTGTCACTGTTGTTCAGATTTTAATACATAAAAAATGGTTCATTTTAGGAGACTGCTCATGACTTTTAAAGCAAGTTATTGCAGCAATAAAGTACATCACTGTTTTGACCTCCTCTCAAGAAAGCAAAAATCCCTGAAAATTTTCCTTATTCCCACTCAGCAGACGATGAAGACAGAGTGGAAGTAGCTTGCCCTGAGTCCAGTCCCTAAAGCCTCAATGATCTGTTGGGGATTTAGAGAAAATGGAATCGGTTTAAGAGAGAATTTTCTGGATTAGAGCAAAAAAAAGAGAGAAAAAAATCCCCCAAAACCCCAACAACAACAACCAACCCACCCAAACCAACTGAGCTGTTTAATTGTCCCATCTCTCTCTTGTTGCTTCAGTAAGAAATGGGTTTAAGGGTCTCCAGATTTTGGACTTGTCACTTTTAAGTCCACCAAGCTCCCATCAAGAAGAGTAAAGAAATATTTTCATTTTTTCTTCATCAGCACCAGCTCAACAGAGCCTCACTATCACCGGAACAATAGGTAAAAACACTCAAAAATCAGATTTTATTCCCTCCAGTCAACTTTCCTCTCTGGCAAGGCTGGGATGCACAGAGTGGGATGTCAGGCAGCAGGTGTGATTAAAGTAACAGGATAATTAAAAAGAGCTACATGTGGGCATAAAAATTGGGTTTTTTTCAGGCTGGTTTGCCTCGGTGGCAAACAGCTGCTGCACATCTTCTGTGCTGCTTTCATGGCAGAGTTATTTCTGTTTGCCTCAGTTGTCTTTTATTTTAAAGGGGATTTCCATCACAAAAGAAGGGAATTTATTGTCACAGATATCAGGAGGAAGCAGAGCTCTGTCCCACGTCCCTGTGGCACGTGGAGGATGTGTCAGGCTTGGAGCCCATAATATTATATATTATAATATATAATATTATATTATATTATATCACATTATATTATATCATATCATATTATATCACACCATGGAGCCAAGCCTGGCTGGTTCCAGAATCCATTCCCACTTATCTTCAAGCCCAGTAGGATAAAACTTGACCTTTTGGGCAGTTTTCCAATGCTAGAAATGGGGAAAAAAGTGGTTAAATCTCCAGAATAAATTTGTTGGAAAACAGTTTCAAATTAATTATTTTTTTCTAATTCTAATGATATTTTAATTTTTTTGGGGTTTTTTAAGAAAAAAAAAAGGGAAAAATGCTAATTAAATATTTTTAAATTATTTATTCTGGGCTACCTCATATTACCCCTGCCCTAATGAGATAGCAATATTTTAACTCTATTAATATTACTAAACAATATCTTATCTCAAAATCTGATTCCTAAGTGTGTTTAAATAGGTTTAAATCTTATCCTTAGATCCAATATGACATTTATACAAGACATTTGCTGTAGAATATTTTCTTTACCTTGATATGATTTTTTGTAGGTATGTTAATATAATTTTGGATGGATTTTGCCTTATTCCATTCTTTTCTCCCTTACAGACTGGCTGTTTGTTCCTAGATGGTTTATTGTCCCTGAGTAGTGATAGAATTTATTTCCACACAAAAATTTTAAAAGTAAGGAGGTCTGATTTTAATAATGGATCCATTAAACCCTCCCATTCTTCAGTGGCTTCCTAAGCATGGGGAGAGTTCTCAAATATCCCAAAATGAAGCAACTCCTCAGCTAATTTCATTTACAAAGATTGAAAAGGGTGGACACGGACTCCAGGATGTTCCTGCAATAAATTGAATTTTGCAGTTTCTTTCTCACTGTTATTACAGATCCTGACTGAAAAATTACCCAGTGTGTTCATACAGAGAAGAATCCCATGCCAGAGCACTGGACACCACCAAAAAATGTCCCTTTTATTGACAAGGCCTGCAATCTGTCACATCCAAAGGGCACATGAAATAAAACCACCATGGGATAAAAAATAATACATAAACACATAAAAATAAACATGGGATTATTGAAGATTCAAGCCACTGCTAACAACATAATTTGTATAAAAGCCACAATGTCTCCAGCAGACTTTATGAAAAATCCAAATTGTGGCATTTTTTGAGGTTAAAATCTGTTTAGAAAGAAACAGTGAAAATTACCTTTCTTCCTCTACCAAATTGTAATGATATTTTGCAAATTTATGACCCAAAACCTTCAGTGGAAATATGAAAATAACCACATTTATTTTGCCATGGAAAGTCAGGAAAGGAAAGGACCAGTGCAAACAGCAATTGCTGGAGAGTGAGAGACCCAATGCTGCACAAAATGAAAGAAAAATAATTGGGGATGGAGCAATAAAATTACAGATAAATGTGTGTACCCAAAATGAACTTAATGCTCTCTTTCCTGTTCTGATTTCCCTTCCACTCCCCCAGACAAAAATAGTTCTGCTCACAAAGTCAGTTCATTAAGGTAATTAGGTTATTTACAAAGAAAGGTCATTAAAATTATACCCACCATGTTTTACTGATAGAAAAGAACCACTAAATTGAAATATCTCTCATTGTTTCAGTGGCTTTGAATTTTTCTGCTGAATGCCCAGGAACTATTTATTGTTAAATATTTCTGTATTATTACCAGTGATATAAATGATGGTGCATGTAGAGCATATTTTAGCAGTTACATTATATTGTCTCAAATCTGTGGGCAAAATACATCCTAGATATTCAAATTCATTCCCAAATAAGCAGAAGCTGGAAGCAGCACTCAAGCAGAAACACTGACTTTATTCCAGAGCTCCTCTCTCCAAAATTCAATCCATGGGATGGAATTTCCTCCTGGATTTGGTGTGAAAAACATAAATTTCCTGATTTTGGGAGGGCACCACCTGCCTGAGCCTGTGCCACGAGCTGGGTCTGGAGAGCTCTCAGGGCTGCAGGAAATCCTCTCCCAGCCCCAGAAAACTCAGTGCCAAAAACTCCCAGCCACAGCCAAGAGCAGCCTGGCACGAGCATCAATTCTGGGCTGCATTGTTTGCCCCAGGGAAAATCCTCCTCTTCCACAACCTGGGTGTTGTGGTGTTGGGAGGGTCCCCAGGATGAGGTGAGAGATCAAAATTGACTCCAAGTTCTCAGAAGGCTGATATTATATTATATTATATTATATTATATTATATTATATTATATTATATTATATTATATTAATTATATTATATCACATTATATTATATCACATTATATCATATTATATTATATCACATTACATTATATCCCATTACATCATATAGTATATTATATATTATAATATAATATATGTTATATTATAAATATATAATATATATAGTATATATAATATATATTATAATATATATCATATATAATATAATATAATATAATATATAATATATATAATATATATAATATATAATATATATTATTTATATTATATATTATATCTAATATATATTATAATATAATATAATATAATATAATATAATATAATATAATATAATATAATATAATATAATATAATATAATATAATATAATAATATATATTATCTATATAATATATAGAATATATATTATCTATACATTATATTATATTATATCATATTATATTATATCATATTATATTATATCACATTATATTTTATCCCATTACATCATATATCATATATTATAATATAATATAATATATGTTATATTATAAATATATAATATATATTATTATATTATATTATATTATATTATATTATATTATATTATATTATATTATATTATATTATATTATATTATATTATATTATATTATATTATATTATATTATATTATATTATATTATATTATGAAAATTATCTACTAAAACTATACTAAAGAAAGAGAAAGGATACATCAGAAAGCTAGAAAAGAAATTAATAATAAAAACCTGTGACTAACAGTCCCAACACAGCTGGACTGGGATTTATCATTAATTAAAATAGTTTACATGGAACCAATCAAAGATGCACCTGTTGGTAATCAACCTCCAGACCACATTCCAAGCAATCAGATAATTATTGTTTACATTTCTTTTCTGAGGCTTCTCAGCTTCTCAGGAGAAAAATCCTGACAAAGGGATTTTCCAGAAAATATCATGGTGGCATGTGGGCATCACTCTGAACTTCTGCACAGAATGGGAACACTCTGCTGGGACCAGCCCAGTGTGAAAAATCCCCAGGAAAACCTGGGATCTTGCAGCAGGAGCGAGGAACAAAGAATTGCCTCCCATCCTCACATTCAAAATTATTCCAGAGCAAACCCAGCAGTCACAGGATGCCTCAGGATTCAGCTTTTATGGTTTTCAGCTCCTGCACTGCTGCAGTGTAGAGCTCTGAGCTCCACAGCCTGCCAGCTCTGCTCTCCCAGTTTGGTCAGATAAATAATTCCTCTCTAGGCCTGAAACTCAGGGACACCTGATTGTCTCAGGCCCCAAGAGATGGAAACAACAGTGAATTTGGGGGAGTAAACTGGGGGTAAATGACTTCATTACCTGAAGCTGTAATTGGAGGATTAACCCCTGATATGCAAATGGGCCAAACTTATAATTGTCTGAAAAACTCATGACCATTGTCCATCTTGGCAGGCTTTGACTGCCCAAGGTGTGCCTATCAAAGACTTTCACTCCACTCTGTGCTCTCCCACTCTCCTGTTTAAAGGGTGAAATCTTTTGCAGCTTGCAATGAAAGAGTTTTCATATAAATAATGAGTTTTTAAAATAAATCAAACACTCATTTTACTTCTCTCAATCTTGTCCAGTCTCTGTTTTAGGCAGCTCTCCAGGGCATCCCACAAACAATCTGGGAGCTCTCTGTAGGGCTGCTGAGCATCCTGCACAGAATCACCCTGCAGAAAGCCCAGAGGAGCCTGGCAGCCCCTGGGGAGGGCAAGCAGAGGGTGGAAGGATGCAGGAGCAGCTGGGAGGGCTGTGCAGCTCCCAGGGCTTTGGCAGCTCTGTACAGCACGAACAGGACGGGACACTCTGGTCAGTGTCTGAGAGGTTTATTCCTGCATCAGTCTCAGCACATTGTTACAACAATGGAGACAAGAGATGCAACCAACTCACTGAATCCAGCAGAATGCCAAAGAGACGTGGTGTCACAGCATATCATAAAGCCATTTCCATATCATAAAGCCATTTCCATCTGCGTTTCAGCCAATCACACACAGAGCACAAGAACATTGACAATACTTCTATCCAATCACTTAAAGCACACGGAGCTTTGGTTAAAACAACCCCAGCCTAGATTCAAACACAACAGCTTGTTCATAAGAAACAAGGCACAGAGCTCTATTCATTTTTAACCTTCTAAAGATATACAGTAAGTAAACTTGTTACCACCTAAGGTAGCACCTAACACAGGCCCATTGTTCTATTTCTCACGTCTACATTACTCATTTTTCTGCTGCTTTAGCATCTCACTGTCTTTGCTGTCACTGAGGCCTGTCTTTTTCTAACTTTCTCAAGACCCTCTAATTTTAAGGATTCTTGCACCCAGGGCTGGGTTCTGGCTCAGCACCAGCAGAGATCCCTCCTGAAAACTGCAGAAAAACATCAGGGAAGCAAACTGCGCTCATGTGTGGGATGGGAAAGGGCAGGGCTGTTCCTTATCTACCAAGGGCAGGTTTAATTATATTCTGCAAAGCAAACTTGGGGAAAAAATGATACCAAACCCACTCAGATTTTGCCTGGGAACTTTATTATTTGCTCTTTTATTTGACTTAAGTTGTTGTAAATCAGACCAAAGGAAAGTGAGTAATTACTTTTGCCTTATCCAGTGCATTTCTCTATTACCAATATTTTTGACAGATGGCCCTGTTATACCCACAGATAGAAAGGAAAGCATAATATGCAGTAGATATCCCAGTAAATATAATAAGGCATCACTTTCAGGATCTCAACCATTCTTCCAAAAGAAAAAAACCAAAGATTTCTTTATTGATAAAGCCTTCTTTAAAAAAAAGAAAAAGTGTCTGTTTGTATTGTTTGTTTCCTTTCCCACTTTGCAAACAGTCACTGCAGATCTCTGTTTTTGAGGTGAATTGCCACAAATTTGGGGCTTAGCACCTTTCCCCTTTTTTCCTCATGATAAGCAGGAACTCAGCAACTGAATTCTCCAGGACCAGGGTTTTACCAAACTCCAAAAAAGTAGAGGTTACTCTACAATATGGATCCTTTGATGGTGAAAAGGGAACTGAGTTCATCACTAACAGCTGGGAGCCTGATTTTAGCAGGATAAATCTTAGTCCAAGCAAGTGGAATAGACTTAATCTCAGCACAGGAGAGCCTGGAGCCTGGCCAGGTCTAGTAGTTAAATTATATTGTCTCAAATTTGTGGGCACAATACATCCCAGATATTCAAATACATTCCCAAATAAGCAGAAGCTGGAAGCAGCATTCAAGCAGAAAACCAGGGCAGGAACCTGGTGAGAAACACCAGACAGTGATGGACCTTCCAGCCTGCCATGCCAAAATACTTTGTTTTTGGAGGGTTTCAGGAGAACTCTGGGTTTCAGGGCTTCACCTTCCCACAGACACTGATGGTGCCACTTGCAGCACTGCTACACCAAGAGAAATTTGCCACAAATGCAGCCAGGCTCCCTCAGAAGTTGTGTTGCAAAGACAAAGAACACAAACAACTTTGGGCTGCAAAGACAGCCCCCAGATAAGTGTGCCTTGAGTGTATTTTATTTTGAGAACACAGGTGGAAGAGTTCAGAACACCTCCTATCCCTCAAACAACAGGGAATTAAAATTCCAAGAGTAAGATATGAATGCAAGTGCCATTATTTGTTAATTGGTATCAAGTGTTGAAGTAAGAGCAGCAGAGGGACATTGCCAACCCCTCTGCCTGAAACACCTAAACACAAGGATAAAACAAAGACCCTCTTCCAGGCAGGTAGGAGCTGACAGTAGGACATCATTTAGACATTTAATTACAGTCACAGAGATGTGATCAGAAAAGAGAGGAGAGATTTAGACTCTTCACTAAAATAAAAAGTGATGAGGAATCTCTACCAAAACCTCTGCAGATCCCTGCTCATTACCCTACAGAGCTCTGACATCTTGCAAAGTGAATGGAATCACAGAAAAATAGGGATTAAAAACTCAGTGCCAGCCCAACTCCAGGCTATGATCCTTGCCAGCATAAACCCAGTGGAAGCTGCATGGAAATATCCACCTGGAAGGACAGAAACAATCTCAAATCAGGCCAGTCTTCTGCAGCCTCAGTGCCAGTTCTGATCCCATTTACTATTGATATTTGCAGGAAATAAAGGATGCAATGGTGGCTTTGATTCCCTTAATTCAAGAGCTGGAGACCCTGCTCCATACAGGAGTGGATGTCACTCCAGGGATATTCTCTGACTCTTTACCCAAAACCTGCTGAGAGTTGTGAGGAAATTCTGTTTGCCCCAGACAACACTTCCTTTTTCACTTCCTTTATTTCTTTTTTTACCCCTTAATTGACAATTAAAAATTAATTTTTAAACACCCAAACACTTCCAGGGTGCTTTCATTTCTTTCTGCCTTCAACTCAGTTTTTAGCATTAACATTGCATTTTACCATTACCATAGCAGTGTGTCCTTGAAGATTATCCCATTCCAAACCCCTGCCATGAGCAAGGACACCAAGGGCTGACATTTTCCTTGTATTTCAGACACAGCCATAAGTTCTGCTGAAGAATTAACCTGGTACCACTTAAATAAAAACCCATCTCAGCGTTATAACATTCTTTGTCAGAAAGGACAGGGAAAAAACCCCTTTAAAGCCCAGCCCACCCAAGGCATCACATTTGCAATGTTCATGACCTCCTTATTCCATTTGCCCCAGTTCAATTCTTGGTTTAGCTGCAAGAAGGTGGATGGAAACTTTATCTGCCTGCTAGAACAGCCCCTTCCCAACTGTATTAGCTCTTTAACTAACACATAATCAGAAATTAAGTTCTCACTGCCAGCTGTAGAAATGCAGCTCAGGGAAAAGTGGGAAGTTTTAATTTCCCAGTGCCCCCATTATGCTGCAGCTGTAACAGCCCCGTGGTTTTGTCAAGATCCACAATTTTCTTGTACTTTCTTTTTCACATTTGATTCCAAGATGCTGTCACAGCAGTGCATCCTGGAAGAGAATTTAGAGAAAACCATTGCAAGAAATGCTCATTTTATTGGTCCCTACTCTAAAATCCTTGCAGAGAGGATTGCAGAAAAGAAAAAAAATATTTATATGTATGTGGGCTTCTCTTTATGCTAATATCATGTATTACAAAAAAGAAAGAGTGTGTTGCATTTATACTCAAAAGAGTTCCAATAAACATAAAAAATATGGGTGTTTAAAATGACAGCAATTTTTAAAATCTGTAATTTAGAAGGGTAACTTCATAATTTTCATATCTGCAGGAAAAGCTGTTTGGGCAGTTTTAAAAGCTCACTGTAACTGCAATTGTAAACATGGAGCTGAAAAGCATAAAGATGAGTTGCTCATTTACATTTTTATCTGTGTTGTCTTAGAGCCATTAATTGTGGAAATGAAACAGAGAAATATGTATTAAACCCCAGGCTACTAGAAATTAATATACACAGGGAATAGAAATATCTGGAAGTTAGGGATGACCTCCACGTTTCAGAGAAAGATTAATCAAAGCCCAAGTTATAGTTTCCAATTTACTGCAGAACAACAGCTCCTATTTCATAACAACTCCAGGAACAGCATCCCAGCTTTAGCAGTGCTCAGAGGATGTGGATAACAACCAAAGCCAGCACTCAGGGTTCTGGAGCTTGGATGGCTGCTCAGGAAAGCCAGGAGTGTGTTTGTTCAACAGGGTTCTGGAACATGAACTGCTGCACAGGAAAGCCAGGAGTGTGTGTTTTTTTAATGGGGTTCTGGAGCTTGAATTGCTGCACAGGAAAGTCAGGAGTGTGTGTGTTTAATGGGGTTCTGGAGCATGAATTTCTGCACAGGAAAACCAAGAGTGTGCTTATTTAATGGGGTTCTGGAGCACGAATTGCTGCACAGGAAAGCAGGAGTGCGTGTGTTTAACAGGGTTCTGGAGCTTGAATTACTGCACAAGAAAGCAGGAGTGTGTTTATCTAACAGGGTTCTAGAGCATTAATTGCTGCACAGGAAAGCCAGGAGTGTGTTTGTTTAATGGGGTTCTGGAGCTTGAATTTCTGCACAGGTAAACCAAGTGAGTTTATTTAATGGGGTTCTGGAGCACGAATTGCTGCATAAGAAAGCAGGAGTGTGTGTGTTTAATGGGGTTCTAGAATATGAATTGCTGCACAGGAAAGCCAGGAGTGTGTGTGTTTAATGGGGTTCTGGAGCTTGAATTGCTGCACAGGAAAGCCAAGAGTGTGTGTGTTTAATGGGGTTCTGGAGCTTGAATTTCTGCACAGGAAAGCAGGAGTGTGTTTGTTTAATTGCACTGAGCTTTGACCAGAGGGCTGAGCCCAGATCTCCCCACCCCAGCCCTGCTGCCATCCTCACTTATTTTCAGCCCGTTTGGGACTCAGTGGGCACAGCTGAGCTGATGTCATTGTCACAGCCACAGCAGAGGCAATAAGTCCTGTGCAAAGTGACCCCATCCAGGAAGGGCTGTTGGGAGCAGAGCCTGGCTCAGATCAATCCCCTGGCTCAGATCAATCCCGTGGCTCAGATCAATCCCCACGAGGCCAAGGAGCCACAGCAAGCCCTCAGAGCTGCAGGACAGGGACAGAGCAGCTGGGCAGGGCCCAGCAGAAAGGGACCTGGGGGTGCTGGTGGACAGCAGCTGGACATGAGCCAGCAGAGTGCCCTGGTGCCCAGGAAGACCAGTGGCTCCTGGATCAGGAATGTGTGGCCAGCAGGAGCAGGGCAGTGATTCTGCCCCTGTGCTTGGCACTGCTTGGGCAGCACCTCCAGTGCTGTGTCCAGTTCTGGACCCCCAATTTAGGAAGGACATGGAGGGGCTGGAGCTTGTCCAGAGAAGGGCAACAAGGCTGGGGAGGGGTGTGGAACACAAACCCTGTGAGGAGAGTCTGGGGGTGTTCAGCCTGGAGAAAAGGAGGCTCAGGGGTGACCTCGTCACTCTCAATCACCTTTTTCAGGTGCTTGCAGTCAGGTGGGGTTGGGCTCTTCTCCCAGGCAACCACTGACAAAACCAGAGGACACAGCCCTCAGCTGTGGCTGGGGAAGTTTAGGTCAAACATCAGAAAAAAAACTCTTCACTGAAAGAATGATTGGGCACTGGAATGGCTGCCCAGGGAGGTGGTGCAGTCCCCATCCCTGGGTGTGTTTAACAAAGCCTGGATGTGGCACTGGGGGCCAGGGTTCAGCTGAGGTGTCAGAGCTGGGTTGGGCTCAGTCTTGAAGATCTCGTCCAAACTTGTAACTCTGTGGTAAAAAAACCAAAACCAAACAAAAAAACTACAGGACAAGTCTTAAGCTGTGCCAGGGGAAGCTTAGGTTGGAAATTAGAAAAGAATTCTTCACAGAAGAGTGATTGGGCCCTGGAATGGCTGCCCAGGGAGGTGGTGGAGTCACCATCCCTGGAGGGGTTTAACAAAGCCTGGGCCTGGCACTCAGTGCCCTGGTTTAATTGAGGTGTTAGGTCATGGGTTGGACTCAAAGATCTCAAAGGTCTTTTCCAGCCTGGTTCATTCTGTGATTCTGAGCTGTCTCAGGGCTCCTCAGAGCAGAATTTGCCTCCTGGTTGTGTGAGGCCTGGAAGGAAGGTGGGAACTGGAGCTGCAATCAGCTGGATCTCTGGGATCAGTGAACCAGCCAGTGACCTCTCCCCAGCCACACAGAGCTGCGCCCCACGAGGAGCAGGATTTTAATTTAATGTTCTTATGTTAATACCTGCAAATGTCACGGCATTTAAGCTGCAGGACTGCATTGTAACCAACTTCTTTATCAAATTTAAGGCTCCCTTTGGCCAGCCAGGGGATGGGGCTCAGATGGGGCAAGTAAGAGGCAAAGAGGGCCAGGTGCTCTTGACAATTAAAGCAAAGGCTGCTTTTCTGTGCTGACATGGGAATGCTGGGCTGCAGCCTGACTGTTACCAGCAGCCAAATTGGAAAAAAATATTGATTTGGGGAAAAAAAATACAACACACAGAACACCTATCTAAATGAATGTGATGCAGTCTTGTATAAATCAATACCCAGTCTTCTCAGCCGAGGAGTGAGGAGATCTTTCAGCATGACTGACATTTTCCCCATCATTTATGAATCCAAAAATGCTTCCCAAATTCCCATGGAACACTCCAACAACTGCTGAAGTGCAGAAGTTGGAGCACAGGGATCTGTAAGCAAATAGGGCTGCTCATTTGAGCATCCTCATCACTTGCTAACTCCACTGAGGCCTCATCAACAATTCTTTTATATTAGTCATGCAATTATTGTTATTATTATTATTATTCTTGGGTAGCAGGTGTGTCCTTATTTTACTTTTCAGGACACAGGAAAAGTTTGCATTGCAGCAAATTTACACTCATTAAGAAGTAGAGAAGAAAGGGCAAAATAATCTCCTTTTTGCTGCTTGAGAAAAGAGGCAGACTGAGGGAATTAAGAAACTTGCCTGGTAAATCCATTTCCAGCAATTTCTCAATCCTTCTCCTGGTTACATCTCTTTGCTGGAGTCTCAAACCTGACCCCAGACAAAGCTGTAGATGTGAAGGCACAAAGTCAAGGAAATATCCAGAATCCAAGGGAGAGATCAGTTTTCTCTACAAATTTAATTGATACACTTTGAAAATAGAGGGCTGCACCTCCTTTTTTGCTTCTGATAAGAATTGGAGGCACATGAATAACCAAGATCCTAACTGCCCTCAATTTTCAGTTAGATCAGTCTCTTACATTCCTGTTACACCTGGTTCAAATTTGTATCTTCCATCTCCATCTCCATCCTCTCTAAAAATATTGATTCTCAGCTTCTTGCTGAGAATTCCAAACTTCCTCCATGTTAAGATCACTTGCAATGACCTGTTAGACACCAAACTTAACTTTCAGAATGATCAGAAATTGTGGCTTTGCTTAGAAATATAAATTCTAATAAAAACAAAGCTGCAGTGACACATTGTAAGTGTTGAAAAGAAGTATTTTGTTCAGAATTCACCTGCCCAGCTGTAATTCCCCATGTATTATTTTTATAGAAGGACTCAGGTTTCCAAATCACCTTGATTGATGTGAAAGAATTGCCCTTATATGTTACTGTATAAGGAAATATCAGGGAATTTTGCCACTCCATGTGCAAGTGAACATCCATTGTTCACTCAGGAGTCGTCATGGCTGGAAACAGAGAGAAATCTCTTAAAAGCATCAATTTTCTATCTAAAACCACTAATTTAATTTACACTATTTCACACAGGTATTGAACAAAGTGAGGAAGACAACAGCTCTGTGAGGATATTCAGGATCACCCTTCCACAGGAAAGGTCCTTGGAAATGTGCTGGGAAGGAAGAGGAGATCCCTCAGAGGGATCCCACTGATGCCTTTGGGGCTACCTAAAACCAGAGGCCAGGCAGAATTAAGGGAATAAAAAGCAGTTTATTTACTGAAGGACCTTCAAGTACATTTAGGGCAGACAAAGCCCCCCAGGGGCTACACCCAAAATGGACAATGGGTCAGGTGTGAAAACCCTAATCGGTATTTCTCCTCTTATTTTTTTTATTTTTCAGATGTTCTCTGGGCATTTTTCCCCATTTTTGGGTGTATCCCCTGGGCTACAAGTTTGCTCATTTATAATTTTGGTCCATTTGCATATTGGGGGTGAATCTGCCAATTCCAGCTTCAGGTAATGAAGTCATTGACCCCAAGTTTGCTCCCCCAAGTCACTTTTGTTCCCATCTCTGGCCCTGAGGCAGTGAGGTGTCCTTGACTGCCAGGCCTGGAGAGGAATTGTTGTGTCTGCCCCAAATGGGGAAGCAGCAGCTCCCACTGAGTGTGGAGTTTAGAGTTACACACTGAAGAACTGCAGGGTTACAAACAGATGGAAAATAGAAAATCTGAAATCCTGAGGCATCACCATGGAGCCACTGCTCCTTTCCTGCAGAACACTTCTCATTCTGGGCATGCACATTCCCAGCACAGCAGCTATTCAGGGCTGGAGCACCTGTGTGATCCCGCCGAGGAAATGAGTAATAAGCATATTAATGACACCATTATTAACCAATTAATTAGTTCCTGCTGTCTGCACTGCAATACTCGTGGTTTTCCCTGTCTAAAGGGCAAAATACTTCTGCCCACATGGGCCAATATCCCAGCTCACCTTGCTGCCAGGGAAAGTTTGCAAGCATTGCTCTCTGTTTGGAAATGTTTTCCATCAGGCAATTTGAGTTTACCTGGCAGTGGTTTTAGATTTTTTTTTCCCTCAAGGAACACCAAAAGGAAAACATTTCTGTGATTCTGAGTGTCTGAGCCTGCCTTCCATGCAGACACAGCCCCTTCCCATGTTCTTCTTTCTCCAGGAGCTCTCCAGGCAGCAGCATTAGGACAGAAACAAACTGTCAGCTCTGGGATCCCACATTAGCAACATCATTAGCCAATTCACTGTTGGATAAAAGCCTTCTCATCCTAAACACTCCTACTTACATTGAACTTCACCCACCCATGTTAGTCATTTAATTTTAATGTTTCATTTCACCCAATGTATTTTCTTTTTTTTACTTTAGAATTTTAATCTCGGGCTCATTTTCCTTTTAGTACAAAAGCTGTCTTTAACCTTGTTGTACTTCAGCTCTTCAGCTCAATACAATGGTTGATGTCATTTTCTACTGGGGTTTAGAAACAGGAAAAAAATGCAGTGTTGGTGAGGGCTGTATTGAATAGCTAACTTCTCATTATACCACATAAACTCCATCATAATAGAGAACAGAGATCACCTTTGGGCTAATAAATGAATGAAAAGAAGGATCTAAAGCTGGACTCTTGCTTGCATTACAAAGATTACATTTACTGCTTGTTTCACCTTAGGCTCTCAGCTCATGTTTACCAAGACTTAAATATCATAATCCCCGTGAGAAGACAGAGGGGCAAAGAACTTAAATAACATTTATTCTTTAGAGCATTTAGGAACAGTGTTTAGAAATACCAATTTCCTGATCAATTGGATGCTACTCTACCCCAAGCCCAGATGGAGGGGCTGGAATTTCACTCTCATTCCCTGGGATTCATTTCTGAAGCTGCAGTTCTCCTCCTTTTCTTTCTCCTAGCTCAGCTCAGACCTGTGCTCATCTCCTCCTGCTGCTACAGCAGCAGAATTTCCAACCAAACCTCCTCAGGCAAGGACACAGGTGGAGGTGTGTGCTGTGCAATCAGAGTGCCTGGGCAAATATTTATTGTTAATATGAATTATCCAGACTGGCAAAAGCAAACTGTGCCCAGCCCAGAGCCAGCATCCTGCTGGGCCAGGCTCTGGAAGCACACAGTGGGATAAAAGTTCCTTCTCAGAAAACTGCTATTCCCTCCTGGTTCTGGTGGAATTTTCTGCACAAAACACCACAGTTCATCTTGTGTTCCTTCCTTCAGCAGCAGCTTGCCCTCACTGTGCTTTTGGCAATTTGGGATAAATGCTCTGCTTATGTTTGTAATTCCTACAGCTCCTTTTCAAAAGGAACTGGAGCTGCAGAACCATGAGGGCAGCCGAAGAAAGAAGATTTCCAAGGTCCTGTTCTTTCATTCTTCCCTTTCAGTGACCTCCAAGATCTACAGGAGAAGGTAAAGATCCAGGAGCAAGGAGAAAGTGACCTTTCCTCCAAGGCAGACAATAAACAGTAAAGGGTATTGTTAACACAGTGCACAGGCATTAAAACACATCTCATTAACTTTAATGGGAGCCTCACCTGAATATCCCAGCATCACTCCCAAACTATACCCTCAAGTGGGATGTCTGGGGGAAAAAATGCCCAGAGAACATCTGAAAAATAACAAAAAAAAAAAAAAATAGGAAGAGAAATACCAAAGAAGAAGGCCGATACAAAAGTACCCATGTGGGTAGGAATACATGAAGTTATTTGTGTGTTCCCTGTGAAAAGAGGAATAATCTCCAACCAGACAGGAAGGGGCTTGGAGTATTCCACAGAGGGAGAACATAACTAGAAAAAGGTATCCAAGGAACAGTTCCATTAGCAGCAGCAGGGATAGCTATAGGAAAGCATAAGGGAAATCCATAGGGAAAATCAATCTACAAACCCCAGTGTGACAGTTTTATGTTTCCCCATTATTTAATATAATAGAGAGATGTAGGCATTAAAGCATTCAGGTTAAAGTATTCATGAATAATAAAATCATATTCATTTTATCTGGTCACATTCTATTCAAAATTATTTTATTACCTTCCAAAGGGTAAACCTGGCAAGGTTTTTGAACATGTTAAGATAATTTAAAAGTAACTGCTTAAGTTGTTTAAACCTCAAATGGCTCCTTCCATTTCTGCATTTCTGAAAGCTGAGAATGAAGAGGGAGGAGAAGAAAAATAAAATGTGCATCTAGAACAGAAGGGGACTGGCTGTACACAACAGGGCTGGAGAAACGAATTTGCTCACAGAGAATTTCCCACGTAAACATGGAAACGTTTTGTTCAAAATGAGCTTTGAAACTAAAAATGGCACCAAGCACGGGGCTGGTCCTTCACACGCACAGAATTATCACAGCTGGTCCTACTGATAAAAATCAGCATTAAGATCCCTACTGATAAAGGCATTTAGCATTACAGAACTGAAGTTTTGTGGTTCTGTCTGAGCCTCTGGAGGGAAGCAGCAGGATGCTGGTGGCACTGTCCTGTCACCTGAGCCTGTTCCAGAATTCACAGGATGACTATTTGCAATTGTACATATTAATGCACAGAATGTGAATTTGCAATAGTACATATTAATGCACAGAATTCACAGAATGTGAATTTGCAATTGTACATATTAGTGCACAGAATTCACAGAATGACTTTGCAATAGCACATATTAATGCACAGAATGTGAATTTGCAATTGTACATATTAATGCACAGAATTCACAGGATGACTATTTGCAATAGCACATATTAATGCACAGAATTCACAGAATGTGAATTTGCAATAGTACATATTAATGCACAGAATTCACAGAATGATTATTTGCAGTAGTATACATTAATGCACAGAATTCACAGAATGTGAATTTGCAGTAGCACACATTAATGCACAGAATGACTATTTGCAATTGTACACATTAATGCACAGAATTCACAGAATGTGAATTTGCAATTGTACATATTAATGCACAGAATTCACAGGATGACTATTTGCAATAGCACACATTAATGCACAGAATTCACAGAATGTGAATTTGCAATAGCACATATTAATGCACAGAATTCACAGAATGACTTTGCAATTGTACATATTAATGCACAGAATTCACAGAATGTGAATTTGCAATAGTACATATTAATGCACAGAATTCACAGAATGTGAATTTACAATAGCACATATTAATGCACAGAATTCACAGAATGATTATTTTCAGTAGTGCACATTAATGCACAGAATTCACAGTTGTCCCCTCCCCAGTGCCCCAGTCCCCCTTCTTCACCCCGTGGTGCTGCCTGGGGCTGGGGGGGCTGTGCTTTGCAAACAGGGTGATAAAGGAGGAGGTTCTGAGCACAGCCCCAGAGGTGTTTTCTGTTTTTTGGGCTGCCACGGTGGCCAGGGCACTGAGGGGGGCACAGGGAGGGGACACAGCCAGGACAGCTGGTCCCACATGGCCAAAAGGACATTCCAGACCAGGAGCCCATGCTCAGAGTGTGAAGCAGAGGGGAGGACACCTGTAGCTGTGGCTTTTGCCTTCCCAAATAACCTTGGTCTTCTGAGCCCTGTAAATCAAAATATGAATACAAGATATTTTTATTTTTGGCATTTCATGAGCTTTAGTCTCCTGTGAGTTCAAGCCTGGCTCAGGGGAGCTTTGGGCACGTGCTGGGAGCACATGAATAACCCAAAAGCTTTGAGCTGTTTGGTTCCTCCCTTGCACCCAGGGATTTGGCCATTTCCTGCAGCCAGGCAAAGGAAACTGCAAATCATTAACTAAATAATCTTTGCCCATGACAAAGACATTAATCAAAATGTCTGTATTCATGTTCCAGAGGGGCATTTAAACCATCATCCAGTCGTTCACTCCAGCACAACCCAATGTCACTTCCACTGAACAGCACTCAGAATTCCTTCCTAAAGTATGACAGTGTCTAAACTAATTTTAGCTTTATGGAACAGCTTCCACTTCAAAAACATGCAGTATTTATGGGATTGAGCAGAAGCAAAACAAAACAAAACAAAAAAAAAACCAAAAGGAAAAGAAAACAGTTGCGAAATTCAGTTTTGTGTCAGGGAAACAGAAGGAAATATTCAGCATTTGAGCACATGCAGCCTCACCACCTGGACAAGGATTTTTAATAAAAAGCAGCCAATCTTTTCTCCTCCCCAGTGCAAACACCATTGTTAAATTCCCAGGTGCTCCAGTACCCCTCGCTCTCATTTCTCACCAACTCTAATGCCTCAGTCCTAAATCCTTCAAGAGCAAATATTCAGCAGTGCACAAAATGTGAATTCAGCAGGCAAAAATTCCCCAAAAACAATCCCCATCAAGCCCACAGCACCATGCATTTATTTCTCCTCACAACAAACTGTTTTTGTCAGGAGCTAAACAAAACACAAGACAATAAATCCAGAAATCCTGTTATATTACACAAATTATTCCATAATTGGAAACAAGGCTGTTTTACCTCTCCAGCGAGAGCAAGAAACAAATGCTTAAAAATAACCTTCCAGGAAGGATTTGATTTCTTCATTATTTTGCTTTTTTAATAGGAAGCTATGGAGAAACAAATGGAGTTGATGCTTTCATTAAATCCCTGCTGGAAAGTGAAATTTTTCCCTGTCGGGTGGGGAGGCCCTGGCACAGAGGAGCTGTGGCTGCCCCTGGATCCCTGGCAGTGCCCAGAGCCACGTTGGGCATTGGGACTTGGAGCACCTGGGACAGTGGGAGATGTCCCTGCTTGGAACTGGATGACCTTTAATGCCCCCTCCAACCCATTCTGAAATTCTCTGATAATTATGGCACAGACCACACCCTTCTATTAAAAAAAAAACTGAAGATCTAGTATAAAACCTTGGAATATATTGGAATTTATATCACAAACTATGGAATCATGCTAGTTTTTACTGGCAGTCCTACTGGCTTTGATGAAGTGTTTTATCATCTCAAACAGAGAAGGTGAAATGAGTGACAGCAAAACATCATAACCCAGGGATTCAGCCAACAGGAAAAGGCTCCCTGAAGGAAAAAGCCACATTTCCACATCTAACAGAGGGCTGCTCTAAGTAAACCCTCATCATTAAGCCAGATTTTTGATGTATTTGTCCAATTTCTTTGTGTTTGCCTGGGTAGGAAGCTGGAGGTGTGTGCAGGGACACAGCTCAGCAAGGCTCCTGCAATCCTATCACTCACACAACTGAGAAATCCTAATGGATAAATCCTAATGAATAAATCCTAATGGGTTCATGGCTTCATTAGCAAGACTTGTGGGGAAAAAAAAGATTTACCTCAACAGCAGGATCATGTAAATACAAAGAATTTTAAAATATATTTCTAGATGACACATTGGTGCATTGGTATATTCTGAGACACATCCAGGCAGTTTATTCTTATTTCTTCAGCCCTAATCAAGACCTTGGGTTATCTGGCTGTTCCTTACACAACATTCCCACAGCAGAGCAGGACCAAGGCATGTGCTCTGATCTAATTTACAGCTGATTATTTCCTAGCTGCTGTTTGAAGTCAATCAGCAATAACAACGACAACAAAATACTTTGCTCTTCATTTCTGGGCTGCTGGAAGCTAAAAGCAGAAGAGGAGGAAAACCTTGACAGGAAAACCTTGCAAGTGCCCAGGTTGATGTTCAGCCTCCCTGCTGTGCCCTGAAAGTTCCCAGATTGGTGCAAGATCTCTCAAAATTCAGAGAAATTCACCTATTACTCAGAAATGTTCATTAGCCTGACCCTGCTCCCCACCCTCCCACAGCTGCATTGCTCCAGAGCTTATCCTGAGTGTGGAATCAGCCCAGGCAGTTGTTCCAATTCCCCCACACCATCAGTCACCACTGTGGTATTTTCATGATCCCCATAATGGGGAGGAAAGATGAATCTGACTCCATGTTCTTAGAAGGTTAATTTATTATTTTATGATATTATATTCTATTAAAGAATACTATACTAAAACTATGCTAAAGAATAGAGAAAGGATGCAAACAGAAGGTTCAACAAGATACAAAAGAAAATCTTGTGACTCTCCAGAGTCCTGACACAGCCTGACTGTACTGGTCATTAAATTAAAACAATTCACCTGTTGGATAAACAATCTCCAAACACATTCCAAAGCAGCAAAACACAGGAGAAGCAAATGAGATGATATTGTTTTCCTTTTTCTCTGAGGCTTCTCAGCTTCCCAGGAGAAGAAACCCTGGCAAAGGGATTTTTCCAGAAAATATGACAATGACACAGCACCTAAAGCCCCTGACTCCTGCTCTGTGGCCTGATCCAGCAAAAACCAGGAGGGACAGCGAGGTGGATGCTCCAGCAGATGAGGAATGACCAGATGAAGTTTGGGGCTGCTGCAAAAGGAGAGCTGGAGAACCATGAACACAGCAGGGAGCAGCTCCCAGTGTGTTGTGAAAGCAGGCACAGACAGGCACAAACATCTCAGAGGGTCTAATGTGTTTTTTTTCCCATACATTACTGTCAGCTCCACTAAAATCACCTGCCACAAGGTATTTTTTCCTCAGAACAGGCACTGTGGCTCATGCACTCCATCAGGGACACTGGAGAGGACAACAGAACATGGGTTACCTTTATGGCCTGAAGGGACAACTTTATTACAGATTTAAATCTCCCTCATGGCCACAAAACCAGACTGGGGGAGCTTAACCAGCTCCTCAACCAGAACCTCCACAGCTCCTTGAGTTTCACCATCCAGGTCTGCACTGGGTCACCCTCCCAGCTTCAGGGCTGGTCTCCATTTGAATTCAAAATTCAGCCAAAAAAAAAATCCTTGAGTGTTTGATGGTGCTCACAGGGGTTTTCAGCTGAGGGAAGAGACGGAGAACTGATTCCATATTTCAGAAGGCTTGATTTATTATTTTATGCTATATATTACATTAAAACTATACTAAAAGAATAGAAGAAAAGGTTTCCTCAGAAGGCTAGCTAAGCTAAGAATAGAAAGGAAAAGAAAGAATAACAAAGGTTTGTGTCTCAAACTCCAGTCTGAGCCAGCTGACTGTGATTTGCCATTAATTATAAACATCCAAGATGGACCAATCACAGACCCACCTGTTACATTCCACAGCAGCAGATAATCAATGTTTACATTTTGTTCCTGAGGCCTCTCAGCTTCTCAGGAGGAAAAATCCTAAGGAAAGGATTTTTCATAAAAAGATGTCTGTGACATGAGAGGACCAGGTGATTATTTGGCTGGAAAGGTGGAATCTCCACGCTGAGGGCTGGGAGAGGTCTGTTCTTTTTGAAAGATCTGAGTTGAGTGTTATTGTCTCAGAGATTCAGGAGGCTGTGGGCAGTTGGGGTGGGTGAGCTTTTTGCAGCAGAGCTCATGCACTGTGAAATGCAGTTTTAGGGAAGAAAATCATGAAGTATTTGGCAGGTAGGTCACGTCTGAGTAATAGTCACTTGACAAAAAACCCGCAAGAGTTTGACTCTGATTTTCTTAATTTAGAATATTTCCAGAACTCCTAGTGCAGAGTTTGAAAAGGTGTTAGAAACTCAAAAAATGAATGACACATTTGGATTTTCAGCAAAGAAAATATTTTAAGTTTAAAAAAAACCCAAAACCCCAAACTCTTCACTGTGGGAAGAAAACCAATAAATCATTTCTACATTCAACTCTAATTTCTCTGTCAACTTCTCTTTGATTATACACCCAGGAGCTTGATGAGGACTAAACTACAGGCTCCCTCATCTGCAGTGTGCAGCAATTCCCTGCTAGAGATGCTCATTATGGCCACAGGCACCAGGCCAGTGGAATAAGGCTGCTAGATAGTTATTGCTAGGTTTTAAGCATAAAAAAACCCATTAAAAAGCACAGTAATCACAGCCACCTCAGCTCTGCCATAATAGCCCCAGAAAAAAGAGGGCTGGCTGGGTGAGGGCAGCCTGGGTGTGCCAAAATCCCAATTCCCAAGCACAGCCAGGTGCTGTCATGGTGGGGAATTGAGAAAAGTGTGTAAAGAGACTCCACTGTTCTTTACAGCAACCTCTCTACCCCACACCCCCAGCAAATTCTCTCCTGGAATGTATTTCCTACTGGGCTATCCTGGATTTTATTTATTAAGCTTTGCAACAGACAGGGGTGGAAAAAAAAATATAGATTACAAAAGGACCAGTAAAGAGATAAACCAAACACTGCCCCTGCAGCAGAGCCCACTGCAGGGCTGGCAGAGGGAACCAACATTTCAGCTGGCTTAGAAAGGAGGTTTTGCTTTGATGGATGTTTCTGTTACATATAGACATTCTTAAATTAAAATGAAGCTGAGCCAAAAATATTTATCAAAGGTCATAGACTTCTTATTACCTGTGTAATAGTATTGCCATCACTTTGGCTCACAGCTCAGTGAAATTCCACTCATCGGGCTGAACAAGGTTGTGCCAGGTAATGTTCCCATAAAACTAAAGGACAGTTCTTGCCCTAAACAATTTACCTGTACAATAGCATACATTGCCTCTGCTGCTGCCTCTCTATTTTTGCTTGTCCTAACACAATGGGAACACACTGATGGTACTGCAGGAAAAACTGGGGCCTCATCTATTGGGTCTTAAATCCTCATCTCCCCATCTGCTTGGCTTCCAAGGGAAAGTTGCAGTGCTTCCCTCCCTCCCAGCTGCACTCCCCACACAGAGGACTGGGAAAAATGAAGTTGGGTTGATGTCAGGACAAGGGTGTTCTACTCCAGTTATTTATTGCAGTAATCACCCCACGGAACTGTGCTTCCCTCAAATTGCACAGATAAATTACCAGCTATTACTCCCCCTCGCAAAGGTTAATGCAACCTCTTGTTTTACAGGTAGAGGGAAATTTAGAGGTTAAAACATGCTTATGAGTTGATTTTTCCTCCCTGCTTCAGCAGTGACAAGGTAAGGGGCGAGGCATCACCCCGAGAGCAGCTGATCTGCTAAGTGCAATTACTGAGGAGTTTTGTGAAGCATTCTGCAGTGCTGTACACGAGCTCTGAGATCTGGCTTCCCTCTGCTATTCATTTTTCAATTTTCAGCTTCAAAGATCTTGGACATTCTCCTCTAGGCTCATCTACAAGCAGGAATCCAAGGTCTAATCACGTTGGGTGATTTGCTCACACGCAGGATTTGTTGCAGCAGTCTCGAGACAAACCAGCAGAAGGTAAAAAAAAAGGCAGGAAGTTCATGCAATATTAGAGCTGCTTTTATTTTCCCCGAATGCCATGACAATCCTATTGTCCTTCAGAGACGTGAGCAAATTTACCTTGTGGAATTAGAGCAGGATTATTATGGGTTTTGTACTTGATAATCTTCTTTTTTTTGCAGCCTTTTGTGCAGGGCTGTGTTGCCGTGGTTCCATTGTTGGAGACACAAGAGCTCTGCTGATTGCTGACAAACAGCACCCCTGGAACGAGGCCACACTCCCACCAGAGATGCAGGAAGAGGAGCACAGGAGACACCACCTGGTGCAGCCAGCCCCAGGGAGCAAGAGGGGACAAGGAAAACTGCTGTCAAATGCTGCCTGAGAAAGGCAAAAGCCTTTTGGTGATGAGGGTGGTGTAAAGTCACCATCTGAACAACCCACAGGTGTTCAAACGTCTCTAGAACCTGGGAGTAGTCACACTCACATTGTTTCCTACACCCCATTTAATATATAAGTAGAAAAGAAAAATGAAAAAATAATCCAGAGCCCATCACTACAGAGCTCCTCCACAACACAGAATCATCCAGGCTGGAAAGGTCCCTCAGCAGCCCAACCCAAGGAGCCTCTGGGTTCTTCCCAACACACTGGTGAGGGGAATCCCTGCCAGGGAGCTCAGCACAGCCTGGAGCTTTTCCCTTCCCAGAGCCACCCCAGAGTACCCGGGCAGGGCAGGGTCAGGGGCACAGAGAGCACCAAACCACCCTGTGGTGACAAAGCAGCTCCAAGGTGCAGCTGGAAAAGCCAATCCAGCTGAATTAGGGGCACAGCCAAGGCAGAGACCACCTCTCCCTCAGCAGAGTTCAACCAGATTGAGACCCCAGGGCTGAGCTTAGACCCCAGTGGGAGACCCAGGGGAGGCTGGTCAGGTCCTTCAGGGGATCTTGGGACCCCCCATGCCCTTGTTCCCTCTTCCCACTCATTAAAAACCACCCAGAAAGGACACACCAGTGAGACACAGAGCATTTTTTCATCCAGAAAAGCTGTGGGGATGGACCCTCAGCTGCTGCACATCATTTGGAGTGGAATCAGTTAACAGCAGAGGAGGATTTAGCTCCTGATTTTGTTCTAATAACCTATCACATTGACCAGTCCTTTTGTTAATCTGAGCATTTAAATGAGTTCTTATTAGAAAAAAAGTAACTAGAGCTGCAAAAAAGGAACAAGGTAAGGCAAGGACAAATATATAATTATCTTGAATATGAAAAAAATGGTGCAGCAGAAGTTCATGTTCCTTTGTGTGGAACACAGCCCAGTTAATGTACAATTTAGATGCAATAGTTTTCTCTGGCTGGGAAATCAGTTTGATTTTTTTTTCTCCCCTCAGCTTATGCTTTTAACATTTTCCCAAAGAACAGAATAATGATGGAACTGAACTGCTGCAGCAGGCTGGACAAATTCATTAATGTCATTAGCCAAATAATGATCCCAAACGTGTGTGGCAGCAGCACCACACTTCCAGGGAGGCTTCCAGCCTTCCTCCTCCTCCTTAATGGGAACACACAGCTTTGTCATCCCTGCTGCAGGAAATACAAGGTCTTAAAAAAGCTATATTTGCCACCTTCCTGCACGTGCTCTGCTCGTAATTTCAGATATCCAGGCTTGATTTGGCAATCAAGCAGCTCCCAGTGGCCTCCAGGAGAAGCTGGGAAAAGGCACAATCTCCTGGGGTTAATTACTGGCCTTTGTTTAAGAAATTTGCCATGGAGATGAGCAAGTGAGGTGTTTCTTCTCTTACAAATGAGACACCCTGAGCGTGTCAGAACCCAGGAAATTCCTCTGGCTGCCCTGGAGGGCTGGAGCCCCTGCCCAGGGGGCTCAGAGGCCTTGGCACAGAGCCCCAGACCCCTGGGCCTTTGATTCAGCCCTTGGAAAAAACAATTACCAACCTTGTATATAGGATTACAGGCCATGATAGTTTAAGTAGGATGATAGTGAATTTATCATAGAGTGGAAAAATAGAATTTTGGGGGTTTTAGAATGGGGGATCAGGGGACAAGATGGAGGAATCTGGGTGTGTCCAGCCTTTCTCCTTCTTCTTCTTGGCCTCCATCTTCTGCTGTGATGGTGGCACTTTTAGATTGGTTTAGAGTAGAAATTATTATATAATTAAGCTAATGGTGAAGAATTCCAATGGAGGAGATGTTGGGAGAGTCCAGAAAAGCAACCAAATCATAAAACTGCCCACAACCCTTCAGGCCAGACCATGAAATGAGACTTGCAGGGCAATGGATAACACCAAAGCACTGAATGTATAAATAATAATAATAATAATAATGACTAAAGCTTTGTTTTTTAGAGCTTTCATCACAAGTTCTGCTGATGCATTGCAAAAGTTTATAAAGCTCAATGGGAAATTTTAATAAGGGGTAACAACCACACTCTTCATCCACTAGAAGTACCTGATCCTGACCTATTTTATAATAGGGTTATTCAAAATAACTCCACTGACATCACAACCCACTGGGGCAAGAAAAAATAGAACCAGTCCCTTGGTATTCATAAAATAACCTACCTGGGGTACACAAAACATGAGGGGAAACCTGAATAAATATCCTCATAATTAAAAAAACGCTGGAGCAAGGATTTTTTCCTCCTTTTTCTAATTTGGAAGCTTCTTTGATAACACACAAAAAGTTGATAACTGAAAGATCTGGAGCAGCTAAAATGCAGCCATGGATTGAAGATGCAGTGATAATCTACATGTTTGATTGCAGCATTTATGGCCTAAATGCAGAAATAATGGTGACAATACAAAGCCCTGATTTCTCTTGTGGAAATTCCTGTTCCTGTAGGCTGGAGGAACTGGGGGGTGTTAAAAACATCCCCAAACTGGGCACGGCTGCCAGCAGCAGAAAGAGGATTTGCTGTCTCAGGCAGATGAATTATTTAAGGAGAGAGGGAAAGAATGCAGGAATGAAGGATGGGGTGTGGGGCACAGCTCAGAGAGGGATCAGGGGTTTGGGGTGTGGGGCACAGCTCAGAGTGGGGTCAGGGGTTTGGGATGTGGGGCACAGCTCAGAGTGGGGTCAGGGGTTTGGGGTGTGGGGCATGGCTCAGAGAGGGGTCAGGGGTTTGGGGTGTGGGGCACAGCTCAGAGAGGGGTCGGGGGTTTGGGGTGTGGGGCACAGCTCAGAGTGGGGTCAGGGGTTTGGGATGTGGGGCACAGCTCAGAGTGGGGTCAGGGGTTTGGGGTGTGGAGCACAGCTCAGAATGGGATCAGGGGTTTGGGGTGTGGAGCACAGCTCAGAGAGGGGTCAGGGGTTTGGGGTGTGGGGCACAGCTCAGAGAGGGATCAGGGGTTTGGGGTGTGGGGCACAGCTCAGAGAGGGGTGAGGGGTTTGGGGTGTGGGCGTGGCTCAGAGTGGGGTCAGGGGTTTGGGGTGTCCCCATCCCAGCGGGGTTGGAGTCAACTGCTACAGCTGAGCTCTGGAAATGGGCTGGGAAATACTGGGATGGGATGGGATGGGATCCATGGGATGGGATCCATGGGCTGGGATGGGATGAGGTGGGATTTATGGGATAGGATAGGATTGGATGGGATCAATGTGATCCATGGGATGGGATGAGAGGGAATCCAGGGGATGGGATGGGATGGGATGGGGTCCATGGGATGGGATGGGATGGGATGGGATGGGATGGAATCCATGGGATGGGATGGGATGGGATGGGATGGAATCCATGGGATGGGATGGGATGGGATGGGATGGGATGGGATGGGATGGGATGGGATGGGATCCATGGGATGGGATGGGATGGAATCCATGGGATGGGATGGGATGGCATCCATGGGATGGAATCCATGGGATGGGATGTTATGGAATGGGATGGGATCCATGGGATGGCATAGGCTGGGATACACAGGATGAGGTGGATTTCATGGGATGGGATGGGATGGGATCCATGGGATGGGATGAGGTGGGATCCATGGGATAGGATAGGATTGGATGGGATCTGTGTGATCCATGCAATGGGATGGGATCCATGGGCTGGGCTGGGATGTTATGGGATGGGAACCATGGGATGTTTGGGATGGGATGTTATGGGATGGGATGGCATGGGATGGGATGGGATGGGATGGGATGGGATGGGATGGCATGGGATGGGATGGGATGGGATGGGATGGGATGGGATGGGATGGGATGGGATGGGATGGGATGTTATGGGATGACATGACTTCCAAGCTGTGATAAATGTGCCCTGGTTTTGGGTGCCATCTCATATTTTCCCCACAGAGTTAAGGCTCTTCTCAAACACACAGGCTCTGCTCTCTCCAGGTGCACCAGAGTCCTGAGGGGGGAAAAAAACCCCCTGTTTTCTCTGTCCTCTGAAAAATAATTAGGCACAGAAAAGGAAATAAAGCTGCTGTCTTGTGGCAAGGTGTCTGCATTCTTTGGGTGAGTGGAAACAGCTGAATGAGGCCTGCAGGCTACCAGGGCCATAAAAGGCTGGGAATCTTCTCTCTAAATTCCCTTTATCCTTGTGTTTACAAGGTGATGGGAGCAGACAGAGATCTAATCCTGCTGATGAGAAATCCTCAATTAAAGCTGAGATTAAAGGCACAACTGACACAGATACACCGAGCCAGGTTTGGCTAAAACACACAAAAATGGGGGCAAGGGCTTTGCAGGTCTGGGACAGCCTGTCCTGGCTGTGGTTCTTGTCTCTTCCACAGGTACACAGGCAGGCCTTGAAGGACTGAAATGAAGGGAATCATTCGCTTGAAAATCAGTTTTTTATGGAGAATTGAGTCTGGGGTGGTTGTTTTATTGCCTCTCAGGAGGAAAGTCCTTTTAGAAAGTGTTTTCCTATTGTCTTTCCCCCTCAGAGGTAGCATTGTAGCTGTGGGAAGTGACTGACACCTCTTTTCCATCAAGCCTTTCTTCCTCCTTGAGCTGCTGAAGTGCTTTTGTCAACAAACATGAATAGATCAGCCACTGCTTTCTCTTAAAAAGCAAAACAAAAGTTCACTTCACACTCATAAGAAAGGAGAGGAAAAAAATCCGCACTTTTTAAAATATAAAATCTCACTTTTGTATTCCTATTTTAATTACCTCAACTGTTCTTTCATGTACTAATCTTCAGACTTTTTTTTTTTCATTTCTGAGCTCCACTTCATTTGTTAAGGTTTTTAAATCCTCACTTGTTTGTTTCATGTTGTTTTCTTTTGGGTTGTTTTTCTGAAAAGCCATTCTTCTCATAAGTTCCCTGCTCTGGCTGCAGCACTTACAGGAGAAGAAAAGCATGATCTCACTTTTCATGCTTATAACAAACAATTCTATCAGCTGATCCAAAAATAAGCTATTTAAAAAAAGAGAAAAAAGACCCCACATTTTGTGCCACGTTTCAGCAAGTTCTGATGTCCAGACAGGATCTAATAAGGGTTTAAATTGAAGGTTGAAGTGGTAGGAGGTGGAAAAAATGAATTACCTGTCTACAAGGATTTACCTCTGCTCTCTCCTGTGACAGGAATTTGCTTAAAATTCCCCTCTTGCAGCTGTGCCAGTGAGGATCCCACTCCCTGACCCCTCTGTTAATTTTTATTCACCTTTTTCCTCTGGATGCCCTCAGCCTTTTCACTCTCTCCCCTCTGGTGCATCTCAGGGGCTCTGGGACCTCTGCTCTCCTCTTCCCACCATTCCTGTCCCTTTGTGTGCAGATGTTGTGGATGAGCTCCCTAAAAGCTCTGTGGGCACATCTGGGGTAAAGCTGCAAGGTGTCCTTGTCAGCCCTGATGCCTCAGGATTTCAGATTTTCTATTTCCCATCTGTTTGTAATTCTGTAATTCTTTGGTGTGTAACTCCAAACTCCACACTCAGTGGGAGCTGCTGCTTCCCCATTTGGGGCAGACACAACAATTCCTCTCCAGGCCTGGCAGTCAAGGACACCTCACTGCCTCAGGGCCCAGAGATGGGAACAAAAGGGAGTTGGGGGAGCAAACTTGGGGTCAGTGACTTCATTACCTGAAGCTGGAATTGGCAGACGAACCCCCAAAATGCAAATGGACCAAACTTATAAAAGTGTGAAACCCTGACCCATTGTCCATTATTGGGTGTAGCCCCTGGGGCTGCCCTAAATGCACCTGAAGCTCTTCAATAAATAGAACAGTTTCAATAAATAGAACAGCTTTTTATTCCCCTAATTCTGTCTGGCCTCAGTTTTTAGGCAGAGCTGCTGGGTTTTGCCCCAGGGATGCTCTGATGCAAAGGGCTCTGCTGGCAGAGGAGCAGGGCATGGGAGTGGAGCATTGGATGAACAGCAGGAGAAGGATGGACCCTCCTTCCCTGACCATCTCTGCTCTCATCCAGGGCAAATTAAACAGCAGGAAAATGCATGGAGTCAAAACTTTCTTTCCAATAAACACTTTCAGAAGTGTATCTGAGGAGGTGATTTAGGAGCACAATGACACAGAAGTGTATAATGAATCTGGACCTGTGCTGCTGCATTTGTATGGACTTTGCAGCAATAAAGTAGGTTAAAAGACAAATTAATTGTGTGCTTCCTCTCCAAGAGAAAGAGACCAATGGTAGTTTCTATGGCAACTACTTGCAATTCATCCTATTAACTTTCTTATTGCAGGAACAATCAATAATGATACAGATCGCTTTAGGATAAAATATACATGAAGACTTTAAAAAAAATATATTGTTTGCTCTACTTTCAAATCAAATCTGATATGCTCTTGAAAAAGCAAAGACAATGTTAGAGAGAAGCACAATGTGGATTTGCCAGGAGGGAAAAAAACAGGTGAGTCAATTTGTACCAAAATCCATCTTAGCAACTCAGGGAAACTGCTCAGATTAATTATTTTCTGAAATGTTTTGACATTTGTGTTCACTCTGATTGTGAAGGTTATACCTTATTTAAAGGTGTAATTCTGTGTGCTGATATCTCTGCTCAAACCAGTCAAGCACATTCACAGTCCCTCAAAGGACTGGTAACTACTCCAAAAGGCTTTTGGAAGTGCAGAGCTCTCAGGGAGCAGCGTGACTGATGCTTCACCCTCTCAAAGAGCTGCCACAGAGCTCCACTGCACTTCATTTCTCAGATGTGGAACAGCAAGAGGGATCCAGGCAGATCACTCCTGGCCCAGGCAGCAGTGACAGCCAGGCTCAGCCTCCCTGCTGCTGGGTTTGGTCTGTAGGATGCTGTAGAATTCTCAATTTTCCCCCATTTGATTTTTGTAGTTGTCAGGAGGTATCAATACCCCGAGGTTTGCATCCCCTCCGTGGCAGATCCTGACACTCCACTGGTTTAGGGGCACTGAGCCACCAGCAGAAAGGTCCTGAATCTGATTTATCAACAGATACAAACAGCATGAATCACCTTCAAACTTTGCCTTCATTTAAAGAAAGTGTTGGGGAGAAGGGAATGGAGTTCTGTGCTTACCAAAAAATGCAAAAAAAAAACCCCAAACCCTGAGTACTTTTGGTTGTTCTTGCATAAAAGAATAATAAAATAACCAATATGAGAATCAGTCTGTAAGTTTGGGGATTTTATAGAAAAAGGATGAACACCAATTCCCAGAGGATGCACTTAAAAGCTCTACAAACTCTCTACTTTGAGACTTGGATTTTCCTGCCTTTTTTGACTTTTCCTCTACTTTTAGCTTCTTAAAATCTCAAAGGAAAAACTGTCACAGTGTCTTTGTGAAGCACTCAGTGGAACAGGAAGGCTCTTCCAACTCCAACAAGGCTGTGCACACTCAGAGTCATCATCCAAGCACTCAGCTCTGTGATAGACCCACTCAAGGTGCTGTGAATCAAAATAATCTCATCATAAATTGGATTTGGGGTATGGAACCACTAACTGAGGCTGCCCAGGGCTCGTTGTGCTGTCAGAGGGTGCTGTGCAGCACCTCTGGTGATGGCTCTGGGGGGATCTGGGTGCAGGAAATGCTCAGAGCTGGAGAATGGAGCCAGCAGAGGCTGGAGAGGAAAACAAAAGCTGGCAACAAAAGCCAGGGCAAGAGGATGCCACCAGCTGAGGGTCCTGCTGCCTCAGCTGCCCCAGCCCACGCTGCTGGGTGAGGGTTTGACTGAGTGACATGAAAGGATTGAGAGGAGCCCGAGCACTCCCTTGGAAAACAGCTGAACACGCTCTGATGTTTGCTGCAAATGGCATTTCCCCCGTGCAGAGGAGCTTGCTCCTGAGCTCCACCCATCCACCCATCCATCATCCATCCATCCATCCATCCATCCATCCATCCATCCATCCATCATCCATCCATCCATCCATCATCCCTCCATCCATCCATCATCCACCCATCCATCATCCACCCATCCATCCATCCATCCATCCACCCATCCATCCATCATCCATCCATCATCCATCCATCCATCCATCCTTTCATCCATCCATCCATCCATCCATCATCCATCCCTCATCCATCCATCATCCCTCCATCCATCATCCATCCATCCATCATCCATCCATCCATCCATCCATCCATCCATCCATCCATCATCCATCCATCATCCATCCCTCCATCCATCATCCATCCATCCATCCATCCATCCATCATCCATCCATCCATTCATCCATCCATCATCCATCCATCCATCATCCATCCATCATCCATCCATCATCCATCCCTCCATCCATCATCCATCCATCCATTCATCCATCCATCATCCATCCATCCATCATCCATCCATCCATCATCCATCCATCATCCATCCATCCATCCATCCATCCATCCATCCATCCATCCATCATCCATCCATCATCCATCCATCCATCCATCAATCCATCCATCCATCCATCCATCCATCATCCATCCATCCATCATCCATCCATCATCCATCCATCCATCCATCCTTTCATCCATCCATCCATCCATCCATCCATCCATCCATCCATCATCCATCCATCATCCATCCATCATCCATCCATCCATCCATCCATCATCCATCCATCCATCCATCCATCCATCCATCCATCCATCCATCATCCATCCATCCATCATCCATCCATCATCCATCCATCCATCCATCCTTTCATCCATCCATCCATCCATCCATCCATCCATCCATCCATCCATCCATCCATCCTTTCATCCATCCATCATCCATCCATCCATCCATCATCCATCCATCCATCATCCATCCATCCATCCCAGGGGCAGCCCAGCAGTCAGTAAACCTGCCCTAATTGAGATCACAAACATAAAAAGTCTCTCTGCAAATCCAGGTGCAGACATTTCCTCTGGCAGGAGCTGCTGTCTGCACGTGCCGTGGTGTGAATTGGAGCAGCTCCAGTCAAGGTCTGTGCTCCTGGGTGAGAAAGGTGGGAGGCAGAGCTGGAGCCCATTTGTGAGGGTTCCTCATGATAAAACACCCAGATGTGTTGAAGGATGGAGGGGTGAAGCCAGGCTTAAACCCCAAAACTCTAACAGCAAGGGGAAAATAAAATACCCTCTTGCCTCCTGTTTGAGATTTGCATTTCAGAATTCATTCCCTCCTGAATTATTGTGCTCTTGCTCTATAAATTTGATGACCTCTGACCAGAAGAAATTAAGTTCAAGGATTTTCTGGTTTGTTTGAATATGCACCTCCCAGGGAAGTGAATGTCATGTAAGGCTGCAATTTTTGGCATGCTAACTTACACCTCCTCAAAAGAGGTGGCTCTTCAAATGATCATATTTTAAACTATTTCTGAAAAGCATTATGTATCCATAAATTACATAGCAGGTAAAAAGTCTTGTGATGAAGGTCATGCCTTGGCTATAATTTATTCAATAATACTTATTTTGCTTTTTGATCAATAGTAGTTGTACCAATCCCTCTATTATCTTTAATTCATGTCACCTTTTTTTTTCCCAGTTAAAAATGCAAAGAATTGATTAAAAAAAAGTTCAAATTGAATATCCATTTGGTTCAAGCTGTGTGATGTCAGTGAAAATACAGCTCACACTCAGTAGATATCAAGTTACACCCACACTTTGTGATATTATCTCAGTTTTATCCATCTTCTATTTTATCTGAAGGTTTGGTGCCCTTCCTGCTGCTCCCACAGAAAATTCTGCAGCCACTCCAGCACCTGGGATGCTCCCAATCTCCTCTGTTCTTCCTTGAAGTTCCTTCTGTGTTTAAATAATGTCAGCTTCAATTGTGCTTGAGATGGAGGTGGAGGAAAAGTGAGGGATTGACTCTCTGCTCTCATGGTTAATGCACTCTGATCTGGGACGAGGGGAGGTGTCAACTTCAATTCTCTGCTTCAAATAAGGAGGATGGATTGAACTTAAATCTCCTCTATTCCCATGATTAACCCTGGGCAGCTGAAGGATGGCTTTATTTCTCCTTTTTCCCTTCTGGCTCTGCTCTGGTCAGAAGAAAACTCAGATCTTCTATCAGGAAAGACTGGGGGTGTTTGGCCTGGAGAAGAGAAGGAGAGAATTTGTTGCAGCCTTTCAGGATCTGCAGGGGATAGAGAGGGGCTTTGGCAAGGGATGGAGTGTATGAAGTGGGAGAAGTTGCTTTAGGAACTCAGGAAGAAATTCCTGGCTGTGAGGGCAGTGATGCCCTGGCACAGGTGCCCAGAGCAGCTGTGGCTGCCCCTGGATCCCTGGAATGCCCAAGGCCAGATTGGACATTGGGGCTGGAGCACCTGGGGCAGGGGGAGGTGTCCCTGCCATGGCAGGGGTGGCACTGGATGGGATTTAAGGTCCCTCCCAACCAGAACTGTGTCACCCTGATTTTTTGAGTTTTTCTAAGCATTCTGATGTTGACATTCTTGTAGCAAACTTTCTCACACACTTTCTGTAAATCACTCATTGTTTTGCATTCTTTTATGGAGGAGGAGAAATTTGATGGACTGTTGGTTTGTCCAGTGTCATTGCAGAGGTGGCAATTTCACTCTCCAATCCACTGTCACTTTTGGAAATCTATAAATGTTGGAGTCAGAAAATAAACTTCCCTTTTTCTTCTTCACCTTGAGAGCAGCGGTGCGTGCACTCGTGTCCTTTCGTGTCCTGCAGTGACAGAACTGTTCTGTGATTCTGGAATTCCATGATTTTTTACAAAGACAACACCTCCCAAAAAGCCAGGGTGGAGCTGTGGTTCATTGCCCAGGGTCTCCTGCTGCAGGTGCAGGTGGTGCCAGTGCAGCAGGCTGGACCTCAGTGAGCTCTGCATCCCTCTCAGGCCATGCTGGGTCCCAAAACCTCCCCAGGAGCTGCTTCCAGAGCAGAGGCAGCACCCATTCTGTGGCTCTCAGGGGGATTATTTCATTCCCTGTTTCACTTCAGACTGTCTCCATGGAATGCTGGATGTGGAACTTGTCAGAAATTTCAAAGGAATGTGACATTCAGGCTCTGGGAATGTTTCCTCCTCCCTGATGGTGCCAGGAGCAGGACTCCCTGCCATCCCTCCCCAGCCTCCAGCCTGCTGCAAGTGCAATAAATCTCTTTTTTCAGAAGGTGACAACTCTGTGGGAAGGTCAGAGTGTCCCTCACTTGTCTCAGAGCAGCCAGCATCCATGGAGAGAGAGGATGCCATGAATTCTGCAGGTGGTGGAGCTTCAGTGCTCAAGCAGTACCCAAAATCTGCTCTAAAAACATGTGACCTTAACATGCTATGAGTGATTTCCAAAGGCAGCTTGACTGCTTTCCAGATAAAATATTGTGACTGGAGAAAGAAAAGAAAACATACAAGGGTTAAAAAATGAGGGGTAAATAAATAGTGTTTGATAAGATAATGATCTGAGACCAGCTGTTGCTGAAAAAATGTTTATTATTATAAATAATCAAAGGACTTGTAAAATATAGACTTGCCAGAACAATATCAAACAAAAATGCTTCTGTAGTAATAATTATATATTCAAAATCCACAGCTTCCTAGAGAATTCAGTTTTTCCAGGAATAGGCTCAAATCTATTTCATGTTCATGAAAACCACACATAGACAGAAGTCCTGAAAATCCTATGTCCTTGCTAAGATTTATTTAATCCTTTAAATCATTATTTGTGTTGAGACAATGAAGATAAAATTGTAAATTACCCTGGTTGTAACATGGAAATGGTAGAAAATTCCGGATAAATTCTCATATTCTTCATCTTTTTACTGGGAAAAAAAATGGAATTATGAGAAATGCTGGACATGCCAAGCTGCACCAACAGGTGCTGGGGTAAACCTTAAATTTCTTTGCATGATTTATTTCTAGCAGCTAATGCACACCAATATTGCTGGAATTCAACCCAAATTTGGAAGGACACAGAAGGAGGAATGTTGGTGAGGAAGCTGGGAAAGGACAGAGGTTGGGGAATATTTTCTATGTGGAATGTGTGTTCACACAGCAGCTGGGAAAGGACAGAGGTTGGGGAATATTTTCCATGTGGAATGTGTGCTCACACAGCAGCTGGGAAAGGACAGAGGTTGGGGAATATTCTCCATGTGGAATGTGTGCTCACACAGCCCAGAGGAGCTGAGCTGTGCTTTCCCAGAGCCAGAACCAGAGGGTGTCAGCTCTCCTGGTGTGAGATCCTGTAAGAAAATGAGCCATAAACAGGCCTTGCAAAGTTAAGCAATATCAATTTATCCCCCTGAGGCAGAACAAGATAAAAATAACTTGGGGTTTGTGAGAATGGAGAGAAGCTAATAAATTGTTTTTAAACCCAAACCAAACTAAACAATCCCTCCAGAAGGTGACAACAGCTGAGCAGCTGGGGCTGGTGGGGAGATCACAAACACTTGAACCTTCCCAGAACAACTTCCTGAGCCTTCCCACCAAAAACCCATTTACTGCCAGGGGAGTTGCAGCATTTCCCTTTGGCTGCTCCCAATTGCTCTGAGGGAAACCGGAGCTGCTTTGACCCCACTCTTTTAAAGCTGAGCTGAATGTGATGCCTCAAGGTTTACATTTCATATTTTCCAGATTCTGTACAGTGTTAGTGTGTATTTCTGAACTCCTTATGAAGTGCTGGCAGTTCTCCTCACCTTCTCCTCAGGCTGCCTTCTCCTCAGGCCCACAGAACAATCCTTGTCCAGCCCAGAACCAAGGACACCGCTGCAGCTTCAGCCCAAAAAGTGCACAAAAAAATGAATATAGGAGAGCAAACTGGGAGGGTGGGACTGCAGAACCTGGAGCTGGAATTGGACAATGAACCCCAACATGGAAATGGACCAAAACTGATAAAAGTGTGAGAACTCCTGACCCTCATCCACCTTGGGTCCATCTGGGGTGGAGCCCTGGCTGGGCTCTTGTACTGCTCAAGGTGTATCCTTTTAATAATTAGCTTTTAATAAATCTTAAGCTCATTAAGGCCTTTCAGTAAATCTTACTTTATTCCTTTACCTCTGCCATGTTGCAGACATATTTTATGAAAAATCCCTCTGCTAGGATTTTTTCTCCTGAGAAGCTGAGAGGCCTCAGAAATGAAATGCAAACAATAATTATCAACTGCTGTGGAATGCAACCAGTGCATCTTTGATTGGTCTCACGTGGTTGTTTTTAATTAATGACCAATCATAGTCCAGCTGTCTTGGATTCTCTGGTCAGTCACAAGATTTTATTATCATTCTTTTCTATTCCTTGCTAGCCTTCTGATGAAATCCTTTGTTCTATTCTTTTAGTATAGTTTTAGTATATCATTCTCTTTTAATATAATATATTAAAAAAGATATATTCTTTTAATACAATATATTAAAATATATATAATAAAATAATAAATAATATAATATATTAAAAAATATATAGTAAAATAATAAATCTGCCTTCAGAAACATGGAGTCAAGATTCTCATCTCTTCCCTGGTCCTGGGATCCCTGTGAGCAGCACCACATTTCCCAGCCTCTGTTCCAGGCTGTCCCTTTAGGCATCAAATGGAGCAGGAAATCCTGGCAGTCTCTGTCTGAGGGGACAGGGGTGAGCAGCACACGGTGCTGGCAGCTCAGGTGGCAATGTTCACACCTTACAAACACATTTATATTCACATTATCTCCCTTCTCTTCCCAGCAAATCCCTCCTGAGGCCCTGCCCAACCCTGAGCCCTGCCAACACTCCGTGGCACCGCAGGGTCACTCCCCAAGGGATGATTTTCCATTCTGCCTGGAAGTTCCAGCAGCTTCTGGTGCCTCTCCCTGCTGCTCTGGGCCCTCCCTGTGTGGAAAACACTGGCTGCTGTCGAGCTGCAGGGCCAAATAATTCCCCTTGATTCACAGAATTCACAGATTTCACAGAAAACAATTCTCCTTGGTTTGGTGACAGGATCTTTGAGTGGCTGGGCAGGTAGGGAGCGGCTTTAGGAAGGACCTGGAGATGGCACAGATTCACAAGATGACATTTTAATCACGCCTTGAGCAATTTGCTAATTGCATTCAACAGCACTTAGAGGGGAAACAGGAGCTGTCAGGGTTTTGTAGAGACAGGAAGAAAATTGGTTTGGGGGCATCACTGATTATTACAAATGCTGAGGTGTCATATTATCCAGAAAAGGCACAGTGGAAAATCCTAGCAAAAGTCATATTTGCAATTTTCTTTCCAACTTTTTTTGGAGTAAATTTGATCACAAGTTTATACTTTTTTTTCCTTCCATGCAGTAGGTTTTTTTTCTATATTTAAGTATGTATAATGGATCTGCTAAAAACCATCAGAGACCATTAAGCCAGAGAAGCATGAAATCAAGTAGAAATTATTATTTTAATTCTATGCACTTGTGCATAACAGTATGAACATGGTGCCAAATAAACATTCATCAGAACTCCAGCTAGCACTGAAGGCAGTAACCTGATTTTCAGATTGGAAGCAGGGAATCCACCCCTGCACACATTTCAGGAGAGAATTAGGTGCAAAGCCCAGCTAGTGTATATTCTGAGAGCAAAGGAAAATGTCAATTACTCAAAAGGCATTTTATTGTTAAAAAAACTCTTCAAATGGCAGCACTGGGCCTTGACAGACAAGGAGCCATCTGTGAACTTTGCCAGTCATGTGTGGATACAGAAATATCAGCTGAGTTCATTAACTTTCCATGATGCTGCTTCATGGTGAGCAGGTTTAGGGTCTGCATCTCCAGGTAATTCCTAAAGGGAACTTCCTGCTTGCCTGGGTGGCAAGAGATCTCTGGTGTGTTCCAGGCACAGGAAAATAATGATTATAAAAATAATGTGATTTGTTCTGCCTGGCATTGGTCCTGTAGGTGTGGCAAAGGTCCACCACAAGATGGTTTGAATGTTTATTTAACTGTGATGGACAATTGGACAAAGACGAGGATTTTGTCAACCGAAATAAATCAAAACTTGATATTTTGTTTTGGAGACAAAAATCTTATGAGACCTGGATATCATCCTGCTAGAAAGTATAATGATTCTCCTCTGCACCAGGACCAATTCTAGACTTCAACTTGCTGGAGCTGTGCCTTATAGGAGAGTTTGGTGAAAAATTTTGGATAATTTTTTCAATCAGCAGTTGTGATTTACCATTCCCTGATTCTCCTGCTGATTCAGATGCTGTGCTCAGAGCTTAGGCACAGAACCTGGTGCCATCTGCCTTCCAGCAGTGCTGCTGTGCAGGCTCCACACTGGAAATGTGTTTAGGAAACCTTTGTGTGTGCTCAAGGCTGAGCCACGTGAAAATAACCTCATTTTCCAGAAGCTGGAGAAGACACAGGGGCAGGGGCTGCAGGTCAGCTCTGCTTCCTCATTTCTGTGTGCTCATCTTGAGAAAGGGGCTTGTTTGGCATCTCCACACTTCTGAGTGGAGAAGGAAAAAAAAAAAGATTGCTCACAACTTGGATTCACTTGAAGGGCTCATAAATATGGATGTTTGTAGCAGTGATCATATGATGGGGAAGGAGAAAAGTACACTTGACTCTATAATCATGAGAAGACTTGAGGTCTTGTGTTCAGTCATAGTGAGAAAGGGAAAACTGTTAAACTTCCCCTCATTCCTTCCCCATAAATCTGTTCTCTTAACTTGCCTACACCAAAAACTTCCCACCAACACTCCTGAACTTGTGCTGGACAAGAAGTGAGAGGTTCTTCCTTTCTCCTTCACAGGGACCCAGACAGAGCAGCTTACTTACAGCACCAAGTGATTTTCAAGCTACAGCAGTTTCTTCACCAACAGCTGTCTCAATTATCCTAAAAATGCTCAGATGTGATCTGGAAAATGAGTCCTTGCCTCCAAACACAAGTTTGCTGTACACTGAGCTAAGAATAGGTGAACTTGTCTGGCTGCTTCCTTAGGCCTGTCACATCGTGTTTGCCAGACACATTCATGAGCAGCAATCCTCACAGCAAAAATGGAATATATTAATCACAAGCAGTCTGTTTTAAGGGCTGCTGCCTTGTCTCCCTGGCCCACCCTGCCACTCTTGCTTCTCTTTTTGGAGCAGCTTCCACGGAAACGTGAATTTCTGAATTTCCTGGTGAAAATTCCTGGGCTGTAAATGAAGCTGATTTAACACTTTGGTGGCTGAGGCTGAAGTGCTGATGGGGCAGGATGTGCCAAGCTGTGACTGCTCTCTGCTCTGCCCAGGCAACAGAGGAGACGAGAGGAAAAGCAAAGGAATTGAGAATTTCAAAGTCTCTGATAATTTTGGGGCTTTCCATTCAGTTTCCAGCAATAGGAGCAGCCTCCAGCTCCTCCTGGGTTGCCATGGGTTGGGAATGTTTCAGTGCTGGTTCCCTAATCCTGGTGCTTATTAACACTCAGCTGGGGGGTAAAACCAAGGGAGGAGATGTTTGGGGTGATTGCAGGAGTTCAGAGCTCCTGCTCTACCTGTAAACGTCACTTGAGCCCCTGTGTAACACAGACATCAAAGTGAAATATTGATCAAACTGCTCGAGCAGGCAGCCTGCAAAACTCACTGTGCAGGCACAGCTCTGGGGATTTTCCCAGCAAACAAGAGCCCCTGACAGCCCCTGCCTGTGACCTGGGCTGGTGACATTGCCACCTCTGCTGCAGGACCCTCCTGGGCTGCTGGCCCTGCTCAGAGCTACCACCTGAATTACACCCAGGTGTCTGAGGGGTTTTGGATGTTAAATATTGCTTTTTTCCTTCCTGCTGCTTCTTTTCTCTTTTCCACACTGCTGGCAACAGCTCTGCTCCACTTCCAAATGCATTTTCCCTGGATAATTCAGATTGCAATCTCTTTTGCAGGTTACTTTTGTTGTGACCTCTGAATTTCCTCAATTTCTGACGCTATTGTTGGCATGTTGGAAAGAATAAAGCAATAGAGAAAACAACAGATGCCAAAACTACATTTATTTATTGGGCTTCTTCAGCCCCTTGTGATCTTCGCAGAGCAAACCAAAATCATTCCCACTTGATGCCTTTTCCCCATTTTCTGTTTGACTTGCCTTGCTGTGACCTTGGAATTAGTCAGCAGGCAGTGCTTAGAACAGTAGCCAGAGCAACAAAAACCTCTTCTGCCTAACAGCCTATTGGAAGAGAGCTAAAATTGCTGCAAAATCACATTGTGGATTTCAAGTATTTACTTGGGTTTAACAATTCTTATAATTGTTCATGTTATGTTAAAATGCAGGAGGGAGCTGAGAGGTTCTGAAGTTTTCCTTTTAAAATGTGGAATCTCTAATTTATGAGAATATTGGAGTGGTTTGGGTTGGAAGGGATTTTAAGCCCATCCAGTGCCACCCCTGCCATGGCAGGGACACCTTCCACTGTCCCAGGTGCTCCAGCCCCAGTGTGCAGCCTGGCCTTGGGCACTGCCAGGGATCCAGGGGCAGCCACAGCTGCTCTGGGCACCTGTGCCAGGCCTCACCACCCTCACAGGGAGGAATTTCTTCCTAATATCCAATCTAAAACGACCTTCCTTCATTAAAGCCATTCCCTGTGTCCTGTCCCTCCATCCCTTGTCCCCCAGTCCCTCCCCATCTCTCCTGGAGCCCCTTCAGGCCCTGGAAGGGCTCTGAGCTCTCCCTGGAGCCCCTTCAGGCCCTGGAAGGGCTCTGAGCTCTCCCTGGAGCTTCTCCTCTCCAGGTGAGCACCCCAGCTCACCCAGACTGATTTTTGTCTCTCTTGAGCTAAAGCTGCTCCCTTTGCTAGGATTTTTTCTCCTGAGAAGCTGAGAGGCCTCAGAAATGAAATGTAAACAGAACTGTACTCCCCAAAACTGCCAAATTTTGCAGTTCCTGATAAGAGGGAGCTGCGCTTCAGCTCCTCCAGCTGCCTTTGTGAATTTTTAAGGGAGTTTGGGAGCAGTGGGGCAGTGCCAGGAGGCTGGGAAAAGCAAGGAGGAGCAGCTGCTGATTTGGGCTCTGCTGATGCCCTGAGCAGGCTGTCCTAGAGCAGAGGCTGGGCAGAGTCACAGAATAAAGCAGGGATTTATTCACAGGATCTCCTGCATGGATCCACCTTGGGCAGCACCAGAGCCCAGCCAGGGCTGCACCCAAGATGAACCAAAATGGCCCCAAAATGAACCCAAGATGGACCCAAATGGTCACAAAATGAACCGAAGATGAACCAAAATGGCCCCAAAATGAACCCAAGATGGACCCAAATGGCCCCAAAATGCACGGCCGGGCACGGGGTCTGTCCCTGGGATCAGTTCTGCTCCATTTGCATCTTGCAGTTCATTGTCCCATCCCAGCTTTAGCCCAGGCAGTCCCACCCTGCTTGTTTTTCTCTCTCCAGCCCACGGGGTTTGTGCTCCTGGGCTGAGATTTGGATCATTTGTCCTTGGTGCCCAGCTGGAGCAGGAATTGTTTTGTCTCCCTGCTCTGTGCACAGAGCTCAGCATCCCATAATATGAATCCCAGACCCACACACTAAAGCAGCACAGAACCTGAAAATGTAAAATCTAAACCTGAGGCATCACTGAAGGAACAAATTCCAGCGTGGTCCTTGGCTGCAGTGCTCAGCTCAGCAGGATTTGCCTTCACCAGGGCTTTTTAAATGATAAAATCTAAAGCCATCTGAGTAGATAAGAGGGGTGATTGATTGCTGTGTTATTACTAATAATACTTTAGGTTAAATTGCACTTTTTTTTTTTTTAATCTGCCCTATGTCCTTCTATGCTCCTGTTAATAAATTTTAAATCCATCTTTAGATTTCATGAAGAATTTTAAATTGGTTCAGAAGTACAATTTATTGGACAAAATTGAATCTATGGTGATTTTTCAGGTATAACATAACACACTAAATTTTTTTTAATGTTATAACAGGGCTGTGCTGCAAGAAAAATTATTTAGAACATAAAAAAGCAGCAAAATCTCTGTGAATATTGGCTACATTAATACCTAATTTAATTAGTTCATTAGTAATATAAACATATTTCTGCCTTTACTTTCTCCCTACTAGTATTACAAATGCTGCATCCTTATCTTACCCAGTTTTTTTTAAATTTAATATGGATTTATTCCTAAGCATTCCTTCCATGATAACTGATAACTAATTTCAAATTCTGCCCGAAAGAGGCACATAAACAGACATTAAAACCCACAGCTAACATGGTGAGGTGGCAGTGAAAATTTAATGGTGGAGACATAAATTCAGCCTAATTTTATTGCAATTCTTCAGGAATCCTTTTTTCTAAACATTGCATCAATTTCCAAATCCATTTGTTATCCATTATATCAGGGTATAATGAAACCATTTAATACACTATAGCCTGTCATATATACTTCTCTTGGTGTTTCATTTTAATTTAGCTTACTTAGGAGACACTTAACTGATTGTCATTCTTAAATTTAATAGGCAAAATCTATCTTTATCTTGTTCTTTTCTGTAGATTAATATTAATCTGATTCCAAGATAAGTTTCTACCATTAAGACAAAAAGGATTTCTTGGGAAAAAAAAACCCCAACACTTGGCTGGCAGAATTATCTAGACCACGTGCTAGGGATGAAAATATAATAAATTCTCCAGCTTTGTGGAATGGTGCAGCTTTGGAGAAGACAAAATGAAATGGTCAAAATTAGCACAAAAAAATGGGGATATCCAAACCACCCTAAGGCTGAGTTAAGATAATAACTGATAGAAAATAAGAGAGACTAAGATAATAAATGTGAGAAGTTGTGGATATCCCATGGCTGGAAGTATTGTGTGAGTCCCAGAAAAGAGAAGATGGTCAGAAAATCACGGAATTGTCATCCAGCTTTGTGTTTAGGACTCTTTGCAAATACAGGGGTTGACCCCCAGTGCATCCCAAATATCTTGGAGAGTTTTGACCAAGAAAAAGGGAAAATGTCACAACTGGGGTCTTGCCCCTGTCCTCCCCCACCTCTTCACTGTGGAATGTCACCCTGCTCTTCTAAGTTCTTCCAAGCCATCTGATGTTTACTGTCGCAGACACCTTTTGTGAAAAATCCTTTCTTAGGATTTTTCCTGCTGGAGCTGAGCGGTTTCAGCAGCAAATGTAAACAATTATTATCTGCTGCTGTGGAATGCAACAGGTCCACCCGTGATTGTTCCCCTGTAGATGTTTGGATCTACTGAGCACTCACAGCAGGGCTGCTCTTGCTCTCTGCAGACACAGACCTTTGTTATTATTCTTGCTATTTCTATTCTTAGCTTAGCCGGCTTCTGAAGAAGCTCTCTCCTTTCTACTTCTATGTAGTATAGTTATAATGTTATATACATATCATAATATAATAAATCAAGCCTTCTGATCATGGAATCAAGATCCCTGACTGTTCCATCCTCTGGAAACCCCTGTGACCACCGTCACAGTTTACATTGTTGTAATGGAGTTTCTCACGCACCTTTCATGTAAATAATGATTTTTCTGCATTCCTTTCTGGAAGAAGAGAGCATTAATACACTGTTGGTTTGACCAGTGTAGCTGGAGAAGCAGCAATTTCCTCCTCCAATCCATGGTCACTTTTGAAAGTCTATAAATATTAGAGTTCAAAAATAAGCTGCTCTCTTTTTACCTTCAACCTCTCAACGTGTGGGTGCTCATTTCGTGCCCTTTTGCCACAGTGGAAGAACCACCCAGAGCTGCACTTGGATGATGCCACCAACTCCAAGGTGGTTTTTAAAGCTTCAGGAAAGTCCAGCGAAGGTTTGTGTGGAGTGACTTTGTCCAGACCCTGATGGCCAAGGCTGTGGGTGAGGGCTGAGCTGGAGCTCCTGGTGCCACTTCAGGGAGGTTTGGGAACCTCAGAGAGGGATCCAGGGATGAGAGGAATGTCCCCAGGCCTTGCCACAGCCACAGGGCTCTGTCATGGGCATATTTTATGAAAAATCCTTTTGCTAGGATCTTTCCTCCTGTGAAGCTGGGAGGCCTCAGTAACAAAATGCAAACATTGATTATCTGCTGCTGTGGAATGCAACAGGTGCATCCTTGATTGGTCTCATGGGGTTGTTTCTAATTAATGGCCAATCACAGCCCAGCTGTGTCTGACTCTCTGGTCAGTCACAAGATTTTATTATCATTCCATTCCTTCCTATTTCTTTCCAGCCTTCTGGGACTCATATCAGGGCATGGTGAGCTCTGTGCACAGAGCAGGGAGACAAAACAATTCCTGCTCCAGCTGGGCACCAAGGACAAATGATCCAAATCTCAGCCCAAGAGCACAAACAACGTCTTGGACTCTCTGGTCAGTCACAAGATTTTATTATCATCCCTTTCTATTCCTTTCTAGCCTCCTGATGAAATTCTTTCTTCTATTCCTTTAGTATAGTTATAATATATAATTTTCTTTTAATATAATATATATTATAAAATAATAAATCAGCCTTCTGAAACATGGAGTCAGGATTCTCATCTCTTCTCTCATCCTGGGACCCCTGTGAGCACCACCACAGGGCTCTTCACCTTGCCATGGCCCATGAGGACCCCTGGGCATGGGGAACAAACATGTGGGTTTGCTCTCAGCCCTGCCTCACATCTCCTTTCCTTTCCTTTCCTGTCTTATTTCTGTTTTCTTTTCCCTTCCTCTTTGCCTTCTATTTAGCAAAGCCCTGGTTTAATCATCCAAAACTGCATCTCTGCAGCACTGCTGTGACCAAGGAGAGCTCAAAGCAAAGCCAGCCAGCCCAGTGCTCCCCAAAACTGCCACATTGTGCAGTTCTGATAAGAGGGAGCTGCGCTTCAGCTCCTCCAGCTGCCTTTGTGAATTTTTAAGGGAGTTTGGGAGCAGTGGGGCAGTGCCAGGAGGCTGGGAAAAGCAAATGTTGTTCCAGTATTTAAAAGAGTGAGATGTGATGACCCTGGTAATTGCAGGTTTGTCAGATTGATACTGGGCCTGGAATGGCTGCTGGAGAATTTGATTAATAAAGGATTAACGGCAGAAACCTAATTAATGCCAATCAATGTGGTCTTAGGGAAAGAAGATCTTGTCAAAACTGCCTTTTTTTTTTTTTCCTGAATGAGATTACAAATTTTGTTGATAACCATGGTAATGTCCTGTAACAGCCTTCTATAAAACATCTGACTTGGTGCTGCATGACTGATTAAAAACCAGAGAGATACAAAACAAACAGATCACATTAAATGGGGCCAAAACTGGCTGACAGGGCTCAAAATAACTGCAAGTGACCTTTACCAGCCATGTAATTCTTTAGCTGATGGACTCCATGAATTTCTCATTGTTATTTTGGCTGTTTTATTTATTATTTCAAAGGAAAAAAAACCCACCCTGATTTATTGTGGCTGTAAATCCTTTAGCCTTTTCTGCAAGCTGGTGCCAGGCCTTGCAGGAAGAGTGGGTTGTGAACATTCTAACTTCATTTTGGCCAGTGGAAGTTCTATAAATAGAAATACGTGGCCCTTAAAATGGAAAAATTTCGACCATCAGGCAAGAAATCATTGAAATTTCAATCCCTTCCTGTGAACACAAGCAGCAGAAGAGCATTTTTCTAGTTTTGCAGGGGTGAGGAGCTGAAATCACTCCAGAAATATTGTCAGTTTGGGTGATTAAATGTTGGGCAGTGGCTGATTCTCTGTCAGACTCAGGCTCCAAATTTTCCAAGTTTTCCTGGGTAATCTTCTCCAATTCCCTAAAGAATTAATTGAGGGATAATTAATGTGAGCCTGCAGTGGGCAGCTGGCTGGAATGAGGCTGCAGGAGGAAACCCACCCCAATTACAGAGCCCAGATTTGTGCTGTGCCCTGTTTGTTGCTGCTCTGGGATGCTGGGGTTGCATTTGCTGTCTTGGCATTTACTGTTCTCATCTGCAGGTTTGAGGTCTTGGACCTTCAAGATTTAGGTTCAGTGGCAAACAGAGCCAGAGCATCTGAACCATCTTCTGATTTCCTCCAGAAAATTAATTATTAGCCTGCATTAAAAAAAAAATTAAAAAGGGAAAAAAGGGGGAAAAAAAGCATCAAATGCAAAGTTGTCTTTATAAATATCTCCTGAGCCTGAGATAAAAGGGATAAGGTGGTAGGACACCAGAGGTGTAACCCAATTAACCAATTCTTTTATGTGCAGCTGCTCTAATACAACATTTCTTCAGTATTTTAATAAACCTTAGCCATATGTTTGAGGTGGTTATTGCAAGGAGATTAAAGCTGAGGTCCTTAAAACCCCCAACAATCTTTTCCTTTTTATTAGACTGTATTGTGTTCTAATAATGTTAAAACCTTTTAATTCAGTGAAATAAATTTACTCAGAAATTAATACAAGAGAACTGTCATTTATCCTTTACCTGCAAGAGAGGAAATTAAAATTGACTTTCCAGAGGATCTTACAGTAATGCTGGAGCCATTTCCAAACTTTGGTCAAGATTATTACACAGGCAGTTTAAGTTTCTCTCAAGGATTCAAATCTCAGATTATATTGAATTATTACATAGTAAAATAAAAATAAATGAAAGTAGAGAATGAAAATCTGGCCTTTTTTATAGTAAATAGGAGCAGGGAGAGGGATGTGTGGGATGCACCAAGAAAAGCCTGGAGCTCACAGAGGTGTTTGATCTGTATTTTTTTGCAGAAATTCAATATCTGCTGACTTTCCTTCCACAATATCCTGTCTCATGGCCATGAGACACTCAGCTCTTGAGCACATGGACCTCAAGGTTCTCAATACAAGAATTGATTCCAAAATACTTTATATTTTGTTGAAGAGTTTGAGGGAACCAAGTAGAAAAGCTCTGGCAGTGAGAAATTAGAGAGGAAATGAAAGTTTGACCATTACACAATGACTTTTAAAACACTGTTACCTCCCCAGGGGGTGGCTGATATTGAAGGAAGCCAATTTAAAAGAATGTGGTTCGAGTGATAAAATCCACATACCAAACTGCAAATGATTGCCCTGTTTTTATTATTCACATTATGATTCCCAAAACGCCATTTTTTTCCTGGTGCTTTAATTATTTTCTCCACCAAGTCTTCCAAAGGTTCATTTGAGGCTTGTGAACCTAAGAAACTTTTTTTAATAAAAGAAAGATAATCAGTGAGAAAGATTGTTTTGCAGGGCTGATTCTCTCAGGTATTTCCAACACCAGTGATAAACCCTCCAAGTCCATCAGCAGAAAATGTGAGTTTAGCCTGAGTCCAGGATAAGCACTAAACCCACCTGGAATTGGCTGTAAAACCTGACAGTTGATTCAAAGAGGTCAAACTCTCCTTTCTAAACACCCTGTGGGTGACAACCCACAAACCTTCCAAGGGAATTCCATTTGGGAAGAAATTCCTGGCACAGGTGCCCAGAGCAGCTGGGGCTGCCCCTGGATCCCTGGCAGTGCCCAAGGCCAGGCTGGACATTGGGGCTGGAGCACCTGGGACAGTGGGAGGTGTCCCTGCCATGGCAGGGGTGGGATGGGATGAGCTTTAGGGTTTTTTCATCCAAAACCATTCTGGGATTGTGATAGCACACAGCACTGCTTCCCCAGACCTTCTGATGCCTCAGGTTTTAGCTTTTTTATTTTTCAGATATAATAATATTTCAGATACATTTTTCTGTGCTGCTTTAGTGTGCAGTTCTGAGCTTCACATCAGGGCATGGTGAGCTCTGTGCACAGAGCAGGGACACAAAACAATTCCTGCTCCAGCTGGGCACCAAGGACAAATGATCCAAATCTCAGCCCAGGAGCACAAACCCCGTGGGCTGGAGAGAGAAAAACAAGCAGGGTGGGACTGCCTGGGCTAAAGCTGGGATGGGACAATGAACTGCAAGGTGCAAATGGAGCAGAACTGATCCCAGGGACAGACCCCGTGCCCGGCCGTGCATTTTGGGGCCATTTGGGTCCATCTTGGGTTCATTTTGGGGCCATTCTGGTTCATCTTGGACTCATTTTGTGGCCATTTTTGGGTCCATCTTGGGCTCATTTTGGGGCCATTTGGGTCCATCTTGGGCTCATTTTGGGGCCATTTTGGTTCATCTTGGGTGCAGCCCTGGCTGGGCTCTTGTGGTGCCCAAGGTGGATCCATGGAGGAGATCCTTTCAATAAATCCTTATTCTGTGACTCCATCTAGCTGCTGCTCTAGGGCAGCCTGCTCAGGCCATCAGTGCTCCTGCTGCAGGTGAGAGCGTGGCCACCCTCCCTCCCTGGAGCTCCTTGGGACTGGGATGGAGCAGAGCCTGGTTCCAGGGGAGGGGGCTGAAATGGATGTCAACAGGGGACAAGCACGGGCATCGAGGGGAGTATTGGCTTCATAGTGTGCTAATTAAAAAATATTCCCCCATTGTACCTTACCCCACTCCTATAACCAATTTACTCTGCAGAACTGATTAGCATACTAATAGCCTTCCCTCCAGCTCGCAGACAGAACTCCAGTTGAGAATATCCATTAAATCTGAAGTTATACAACCTGTGAGGTGCAATAAGAGAAGGAAAACTTGTTAAAGGCTTCCTTTGGTATGAGTTTACTTTGTTACCACTTTCTGCTTTGCAGCTTTAGTTTTCAGGGCTCACCTAACAGCAGCTCCCAGGTGTGGAGGGCTCAATTCAACACCTAAAGACAAAGACATCTTTCATCATGCACTTCCTTTCTAAATTAACTCTTAAATTTGACTTCTCTGTCTCTTTATCTGATTCCCCTTTTCTCTTCTGTTGATTTGAAGCCTTCCCCTTCCATTTTCTCTCTGTTACCTTTACTTTTCCTCTTTTCCCAAGGTGTGGAAATGTCTGTGCCATTCTTCACCACTTGCACACATCCCTGCTCCTCTTCTTCAGAAGGACCCAACCCTGGAAGTGTTCTCAATGAGGAATAAACTTCAAAAAGAGCAGGGCTGTGTGAAATTTTACTATCAGAGCTGCTGCCCAGGAAATCCCTGCTTTCCACACAAAAAATATCCCATTCTCAAGACATAAATCCCATTTAAAGAAAAGAATAAAAAAGCCATTTAACACAACTTTGACACAACTTGACACCAAACAATAAATATTTTGATACAAATGTTCTCCAATAACATCCAAGCCACAGTTTTTGTGGATCCTGTTTTTATTCTCTATGGCTCAGCTGGGATGTGGGTAGCACCAGGAGCTCACTCAAGGAAATTCTCATGGAATTCTTCTCGTAGGAACAGGAAAGCAGCTGTTCTACAAGAGCTGTTTTGGAGTTTGGAGATGCCCTTTTTAAGGCTGATCACAGGAACCTGAAGCACTCAGCATGCCCATCTCTGTGGCATGTTAAACCATGGTGACTTTGGCAAAATTTCCCCAAGGCTCCAGACGTCACCAAGGCCTTGGCAAACTCAACTGGAACAGCAAAAGTTGTAACATAAAAATGTATCTCGAGGGAGCATCACAGTCAGACAACATTTCCTTCCTTCAGGCAGAAGATAAAGGGAATCTCAAGGTAAAAATATGAATGCAAAGAGATGTTTTGGTTAAATGGGCTTCAATTGTTCTAACTGATGGGAAGGTTGCAGCTTCCTCTGACAAGGACAGCAGAGACACGTCAGACTGAGGCAGAAATGCTGGCAGGGACTATCTAATAACCAGCTCCCTGATGTGATGGCAATATCCTTTTACTTGTAGTGAATAAGTGTCAAAATACCTGCTTGCTGAATAACATAAATTGCACGGAGTTATAAAATTCAAAATAGACTCAAGATTGAAAATCTCTTTTTTTCTGCCAAGTTCCCAAACTCTTCTAATCCCTTCATGTTGGCACAGCAGTGCTTTGAGAAACCTCTGTGGCTCTGCCTTTTGCTGTGGGGGCTAATATAGAAATAATCTACCTGTAATTAAAAAAGATAGATATCTTCCAGCTCAAAGATTCCAGCTCATTACTTCCCTTGGTCTCATGTGAAAACCCTCTCATCTGTCTTGTCAAAAAAAATGTAATCCAGGAGCCTTTCCTCTTTGAGAAGCACAAAGGTTTTGCAGAAGGACACTTGATGGGAAGAAGAGTTTGTGTTTGAGAGGGAGGGAGAGGAGGTTCTGCCTTCCCTCAGGGTGCCCCTGCTTGAGCACCTGGCCAAGGAGTGGCCCCATCACCTGGGGCTGGTTCCAAGGAAACCTCACTGAGGTCACTTTGTCACCAGCTTGGCCCGTGTTGCTCTGCAGAACGTGGGAACAGATATGATTTGTCATGACTTTAGGGCAAGGAAAAGTAGGAGCTGGGGGGAATTCAGGGTCATGTGTCCAAAGAGGGACATGTAACCCTGTTATGTCATTTGTTGTGTCCTTTGCTTTGCTTGGTGGGAAGGAGAATCTCCTCATCAGCACGAGGAGATGAGTGTGGGGTTGTGAGGTCCCCAGGATGGGGTGAGAGATGAGAATTTGACTCCATGTTCTCAGAAGGCTGATATATTATATTATATTATATTATATTATATTATATTATATTATATTATATTATATTATATTATATTATATTATATCATATCATATCATATTATATCATAATATATTATATCGTATTATATCGTATTATATCGTATTATATCGTATTATATCGTATTATATCGTATTATATCGTATTATATTATATTATATTATATTATATTATATTATATTATATTATATTATATTATATTATATGATGTCGTATCATATTATATTATATGATATATTATATCATATCATATTATATTGTATTGTATCATATTATATTATATCATATCATATATCATATCATATATCATATAATATCATATTTTCTATTCTATTCTAGAAATTAGATAGTAAAACTATACTAAAGAATGAGAAAGGATACATCAGAAGGTTAGAAAAGAATGATAATGAAAGCTGATGACTCAGAGAATCCAACACAGCTGATGGTGATTGGTCATTAATTAAAACAATTCACATGGAACCAATCAAAGATTCACCTGTTGGTAAACATCTCCAGACCACATTTTGAAACGATCAGATAATTTTTGTTTTCATTCTTTCCTGAGGCCTCAGGTTCCCAGGAGAAGAAACCCTGGCAAAGGGATTTTTCAGCCAGTATCACAGTGACAGACGAGGACAGGGAGGGTTTTTCTCCGTGGCAAACACAGCAGCTCGGGCTGGGTGTGCTGTGACTGCAGAGTGGCAGTGCCACCCTCCCAGAGTGCCCTCTGTGCTCTGGGGATGGATGGGGAGGTGCCCAAACTGCTCTGGGGCCTCAGGAAATTCCAGCTGGTGGCAATTGCTGCCAAGGAGCTCAGGCAGGTTGTTCTGAAATGCCCCCAGCTGCCTCCTGCTTCCCAAAGGGGTAAAAACTCTCCCTCATGGATTATTGAGAAGTTTGGAGCAATCAGGTCTGTCACAAGGTGTCCTTGCCCATGGCAAGAGATGATCTTTAAGGTCTTTTTAAGCCCAAGCTATCTCACAGTTCTTTGATAAATTTAAAACAGGAAATTCTGGGTAGTGAACGTTTCAGCACATGCTGTGCTTCACAAACTGTGGTTCCCAAACCAAACACCCCCAAATCACTTGACACATCTTCCCCCATTGTGCACAGATCCATTCAAAAGAAAAAAAAATCAACACACATGGAATCATAGATAGAGAACGATCTTAGGGGAAAATACATCTTGGTTTGGTTCTCATGAAAAACTTCATTTAGTGGCAGTCTGCTACAAGCAATCACAGTGCTGTTGTGAAGGGCAGGGCACCTTGACAGCCAAGGACTGGAATCAAATCCTCTAAATAGTGATGATAAAGAAATGACATTTAAAAAAAAAATAATGGCATCAGTTGATCAGTTGATGGGAAAGATGTGTCTCTGGGGAGCAGATAAAGAATCTATTACTAAAATAGAGCAGGAGAGAGTAAAAAATTAAGACAATTTGTCTATTCTTTTATGTGTTGAGGCAACTGTTAAATTTTATGAGTTTATCTGGTAAAACTGCTCTGCTCCTCCTGTGTGCCAGTCTCCAGCTCACCCTCACTGTGCTCCACTGGCAAATCAGCATTGCTGGAGCTCCTCTGGACCATCCTTAGCAAAGCAGAATGGATGGGAAAACAAAACAAGCTGTGCTCAGGGAAGAGCAGTTGCACATGAGGTGCTCAGGAATTATATCCCTGTTAAGGTTTTGTGTGAGCTGGGGCAAAAGGTCACAGTGGAATGTGTGAAGCAAACCCAGTGCAAAGTCTCCTGGGCATCTGGTGCTTCAACATGAACAGCTTAACCCACATAAACGGCTGTGTGCTCCTTAAACTGCTCCTAATCTTTAACTCTGGGCTGAAACAGTGCCTGGGTGATCAACTGTGACTGTTCACAGGATGAGGAAGAGATGAGGATCTGACTCCATGCTTCAGGAGGCTGATTGATTATTTTATGATATATATTACATTAAAACTCTACTAAAAGAATAGAAGAAAGGATTTCATCAGAAGGCTGGCTAAGAATAGAATAGGAAAGAATGATCACAAAGGTTTGTGGCTCGCACAGAGAGTCTGAGACAGCTGGGCTGTGATTGGCCATTAATTAAAAACATCCACATGAGACCAGTCACAGATGCACCTGTTGCATTCCACAGCAGCAGATAATCAATATTTCATTTTGTTCCTGAGGCCTCTCAACTTCTCAGGAGGAAAAATCCTAAAGAAAGGATTTTCCATGAAAGATGTCTATGACAATCAGCTCCTGAGCACACAGCTCCTAGCCTCTAGTGGGGAGGGCAGGGAAGGGGTTAAAATGCAGCTCCTGCCCTTGGGGAGGCTGTGGCAGGACAAGGCACCTTTCACCCTCTGCTCTCAGCAGTGCCTGCTCTCCACTCAGCACAACACCCAGGGATGTGATGGAGAAGGAATTAGGAAAAATGAAGGACTTGGAAGGGAAGCAGCTCCGTTAACAGGGTCTGTTTGTCAGTAATGAAAAGGGATAAAGTGACCAGAAACTGAGTGGCAGAGCTGAACTAAAGACAGTAAATGCATTCCTGCAAAAATCCTGGAGAGTCTCAAATATTTTATATTAAATTGGCCTTAAGATGAAGGAGGGTAGATTAGGTTAGATATGAGAAAGAAATTCTTGGTTGTGGCTGCTCCTGGATCCCTGAAGTGCCCAAGGCCAGGCTGGACAGAGCTTGGAGAACCCTGGGATGGTGGAAGGGGTCCCTGCCATGGCAGAGGTGGCACTGGGTGGGATTTAAGGTCCCTCCCAACCCAAACCACCCTGGGACTGCAAGAGCACTTCACTTGCATAAGAGTTGATTATTAATCCTATAAAGAAATGTAATAAAAAAATTAAAGGTTTTCAATCTCCTGAATTTTTAGTCCCACCCAACTACCTGATCTAAAATGTTTTAATTCAGTAAAAAACTTTCCAGCAGTGTCAACTTTCAGTCTAGAATGAAAAGGTCCAAGACATGAGTTTGAAATGCAGCCAGTGAGGCTTCCTCATTTGTTCTCATGCCAGGTTAAATGTATTTTAGAGGAGAAAAAAGGCTCAAATATTGTTTTCAAACCTATTTTATCATTTATGCTTCAAAAAGGTTCAATTGCATGTCCATTGTGGTAGCAGGTAATATGGCATTTTATTCTTGAGAAGCTGACATTCATCATATGGTACTTGTTTCCAATTATCAAAATAATTGAATGTATTTATTTGCTGTTTAATAAGGATTTTTTAGAAACCAACATAAAAAAAAAATAGCACTGCTCCTTCCTACTGAGTAAAATATTTTATGTGCCAGAGTATTTATGATTTGTGCTGTAATTAGAGAAATTTTGATTGAAAGAAGAAGATAAGCAGTCAGGTGTCTAAGGAGAGGAGCAGCTCTTATCAGTGTTTTATATTATCAGTTGTTATCTATATTCTGTTATCAAATAGAGGGGGAAGCACAAAACCCCAGCAAGAAAACTGCAGTAAATGGTTGGAGAAGAGTATGAGGTTCTGAGGTTTGTTGATAATGACAAAAAAGGTGAATTTTTCGAAGATTCAGAGCTTTTTGTGGGCATTTATCCACAGATCCTTCCAGACTCACCCCAGGTCACTGAGGAAGGTCAGTGATGATGGCTGGACACTCCTCTCCTCCCAATTTTTGTCTGGAAATCACCAATTCTGCCTTTTTTTGGAGGGGGAGGGAAATAAGGAGTTGTGAAGTAATGACCAAAGCAATGTGGAAGAACCTTCACATTTGTACAAAGTTTGAGATCTGTGGGAGTTCCTGTGCAGCCTCCAGGCTCCTTCCCAGGCAGTTGGTAAATTTGGGATGTGGATGGCAGTGAAACCACATCTTGAGGAATTCTGAGCAAACCCCTCTCCACCTCTGTCTTCTCTTATGAATTTGATAATTGCTGCTCAGATGGGAAGAATGGCAAGGGCTAAATAAAAACTTGGGTGTTTTTTGAGGATTTCCTTGGGAAAGTTGTGATTTTTGAAATGGTTTTGTTTTGCTTTGAAGGGGGAAAAGGGAGTGAGTTCTCAGGGCAACTGGTGTGGATGTGGTTTGTTTCTGTCATTTTGCACTTTCAGAAGGAGTGAACTGTTTCTAAAATTTATGAAAGTGAGAGGAAGTGATAATATTTCAGTAGGGGACAGAGTGCACACCTGACCTAAAAATAAAAGATTTCTGTCACCATAACCTCACTGAGCTGAAGCTTTGCAGGGATATATTCCATATCCACTCTCCTGCTGATTATTTTTTCAGTTTAGAGATTAAAAAGACTTTTTTTGTGTCTTTAATGACCCCTGAGGTGAGCTAGCATAGTTATGTAGCGCTCCTAGCAGGATATTGGGTATGAAAGACAAAATTCCACTAACTGAAAAATGTCAAAATTCTTTCAACAACATCTGACATGATGTGATTGAAACCATCCTCTGTATTAGAGCAGGAGGCTTTATTTTTCAGGATGCAGTTAATGTTTCAATTTATTTTTTTGGTTTTGTGCAGGCACGAAAGAGAAGGTTGTATTCTCCCTGTAAGATTGACTTAATTTCATTTTTCTCTTGTGTCTGTTTGCCTCGGATTTGGCTGCTTTCATATTTCACTGTATGATTGTGAGGAGAACAAAGGCTGGAAGCTGCATATGGAAGGAGTGATAAAAACAAGCATGATGTTTGCAGGGAATAATCCCTGCTGAATAATCACTGCACACCTTTGATTGGAAAGGCAGCCTCTGCTGGGGGGAAATGTGTGGAAAGCTCTGTAAGGTACCATGGTGGGATGGGGTAAGTGTGACATTTTCAGGCTTTTTTCCCACTTAAATATGTTTAAAGGCAAGATTATATCACTGTACCTGAAAATAGATGTTTAAAGATAAAAGTAGATGTTTGTATAAAGAATACAATTAATGATTGTTGATTATTTGGGACCAGACTGTGGATGGGTGAAAAAAGTCCTTCTGCTCCTCCCATTTCTCTCCCCTTTCACTCTCCTCTTCCTCCCATTCTTGGCTCAGATATATTCTGAAAAATTAACAGGAATAATTAACCCCTCTGTGCTTTTTAAAGGAGACATTTGCAGAGTTTTTGCTTTGATTCTCTTCTTTGGTGCAGCTGCCAAAATTCAAGGCAGGGAAAAAGGTCATTTAACCACTGGCATTTGGGGAGTTTAACCCAACCAGGCACCACTTCAGGGGAAAAAAAGAGGATTTTTATTTGGTTTTCTTGGTTTTTTTCTTTTTCTTTTTTTAATTCATTAATCTTCTCTCCCACTGCATAAGCGCTGAATACAAATTTGGTTTATTGGCCATTTCACAGCTGTTGATTAAAATAGTTCATAACAAAACTGCAAATGGGCTTATTTGGAGGAGATTCACTCACAAGAACAGTCCAGTTTTCTCCCAAGTCAAATCCTGAAAACACAAAGGGAATTCAATGGCACAGTGGATAATTAAAATAATACATAAGCCAAGTTCTTTCCAATGTAAAAACAGATGAAGGCAGCAAAGGAAGAGAGTGGATAAAAGGTTAATTAAAAGTCAAGTTGTGTCTCATAAAACATCAGACACAGAAGAAAAGAAGCAACAAAAAAAATCAACAGGATAAAAAAAAAGAATAGCATAAGATTATATAAAAATAAAAAATATTTTAAAAATTATAAAAAAGGAAAGTAGGAAAAGAAAGGAAGTTTTCTGTAGATATTAATATGAGCAATAGAACATGTTTCAAATGCACGTGGAAGAACCCAATAAAGCAGAAAGCCAGGCCTCCAGGAGACAGCCAAACAAATTTATTGACTGAGGAAGCAGCCCTTGATAAATAATTAAAGAAATTATTTGCTTCATTGTTCTCTGGGGGGCTCAGGGGACAGCTGCTGGCAGCTGCTGCTCATCCTCAGGGATGCTGGAGGCACCGAGGGCTCCCAGCACCCCGGGGTGAGCAGCTCTGTTCCTGTGGCCATGCCAGGACAGAGGGCTGCTCCCACATTTCTGCCTGTGCCACTGCAATGTGGACATTTTCTGAGTGCTACAGTGCCATGAAGTTGGGCAAGTCAATTGAAAATCCTATCTTGGAGGGGGAAAAAAAATTCTCCTTTCTTCGTTTGTGCGAGCTAACAAGCAGAAACATGGAAAATAAAATCCTCGAGGGCTGCAGCAGCTGGTGGGTTTTATCTGAATTAATAGCTTGAGGTGAATGTGAGGATCCTTCATAGCCTTTCTTGACCTGCTAACTTTGAATTAAACTGCATTTTGCTGTCACTGTGATTTAACTTTCTGTTGGTTGCCTTATGATTTAAGAATACACCTGAAAATAGAGCTTGTAAAAGGAACTTGGGTTTCAGCTGAGTTGCTTAATATGTTGATAGCAAGGTCTACTCTCTCCTGGCTTTTCTTCTTTTGGGCAGTCCTTGTTAAAAGCCATTCCATTATATTCTAGTCTAAAAAGCCTTTGAAAGGCCAGGAAATAATAATGTACTGCTTGCAGAACTGGGGGCTGGGGATGGATTGAATTTGCTGTGTAAATGCACAGCCTCGTTAGCTCCAAAAGAGAAACAGGGAGGGAGATTTTCACTGCCAGGGGATATCTGGGGTCGTGAGGCAAGGATGCCTTGGAGCACGTCAAAATTGAAGCACATCAGCTGTTCCTGGGCAGAAATATCAGATTTTCCTGAAAAGAAACCTCATTGTCTGCACCCCAGCCTACAGAAAGACGTGGAGCAGGCACAGGAGGGAGAGAAGTGTAAGGAAAGAGTAAAGATTGTGCTGCCCTTGTTTGAAAGTATTTGGCTCTTCCTTTGCTGTTCCACCTGCTTTAAATCCCTTTGCATTTTTCCTGATGGGAAAAACGATGGTGTTAGACCAGAGAGCCAAGCTCAGCCATGCTGAAACACTAAAAGAGAGAGGACAGAGAATGGATGGTTTATCTGTGCTGCTGTGCCCCTGCTCGTGCAGAAATCCAGGATGGACCCCACAAACAGTGTGGAGCACAGCACTGAGCTGAGCCAGATGTGTGGGATTGTCTTCAGCAGGGGAAAATAAATTGGTTCTGGCCCTTTCCCTGTGTTTTCCTCTTCATCTGCCTGCTGTTCATGTTCTATCCAGCAACAGGACGTTCACTGGGCTGGGGCTGTGCAACAAAATATCATCAAAATATCCTCAGCTGTGGGCAAATGCATCACATATTCCTCCAGATTCCCAGTTTTGGTTCTCCAAAGTCTGCACTTGGTGTTAAACCTTCTGGCCTGTGTCCTTGTCACCACCCAGGTGGGCAGGTTGTGACCCAGGGAGGGACAAGCAGCAGGGGGAGGTGGCACAGCCCAAATAGTGGGAGAGGTTTGAGTTGTGACACTCTTTGCACTCTGAAATCTGCTGGGCTAGGGCACTAATTGTACTGGAAATACAACACAGGGTGTGAAAGAGCCTTCCTGGGGGTGCTGGAACACCAGTGACACTGGAAACACCCCAAAAATTACCCTGAAGAACAACTGGAACAAAAGCTGGTTTGTTTTTCTGTGTTTGCTGGCATTTCTGTCTGAGGGGAAAGAAAGATAAATCCAGCTTCTCTGGCAATGCCCTTGGTGTCAGGAGCTGAAGATGCCAGGGCAGAGTTGAGAGTCAAGCCCTGGATGTTTTGCCTGAGGCAAACAAGACAGAACAGGAAAAATCTCCACCGGGGACATACCGAAAGAATGGCTCGAGATGATAAAGAAATGGAAAATATCAGGGGTTTTAACCTTTTTTCAAGCAACAAAACCCTGTAATGGGAGTCTCTGAAGCCTTGCAGGTTCAGAGGAGCACCCTGAGGTGGAGCAGTGCCCACATCTCACCTCACATCAAGGGAACAGGAGCTGCTGAGCCCTGAGCAGCTTTTCTCCTCCTCAGTGACTTCTCACCAGTGAAGCCAGGTGAGTTTAAAATCCCTCTTCCCAGTGCTGTTCCATTTCATTTTCTTCCCTCTCAGGTCTAATCTAACTCAGTACCCACTATTTAATTTCAACAAGTCTGGGTAATGTTTCCTTTAAAACTCGTGGCTTTGTTCCACAGCACTTCATTACAAGACCTGAGTTGCTCCATCCCCTCCTTTTGTCTCTTTTCCTTGTTTTGTTCTCCTCTTGCCTCTCCTGCATTGATGCTGGACAATAACAAATGTACAGAGCATACAAAATAAAAACACTTTTCCCATTTGTGCCTCAGCCAAGTCAGGGCAGCTTTTCACTTCTGCTCCTGCCAAGTGTCCAGGTGTCACCTGGAAAACCAAAAGTTTGGAGAAGATGCACAAAAACATTTGTGGTATTTTTTTTTTTTCAACCATCGAGCTGTGGGTCTAAAAAACCTGTAAATATCTGTTCTGAAACTTGTGATTCACCATTCTGGCTTTGCTTTACAACTGCTGAGCATCAGAAAGGAGGATTTTATTTTTTTTTTTTCCTGACTGTTGATATTCAGGAGAATTTTCCACTTTGTCACTGAGCTGTTCAGGCACTCAGCAATGAGCTCAGGAGGGGAAGAGCTCTGCAGCCAGATAGATGAGATGAAAATGTTGCCATCATTGCACTGTATTAAACAAGCTCTATGATTACACTTGCTACAGTTCCTCTCTGGATTTAATGGAAAACTTTATATTGATGGAATGCCTGATTAATAGGGATTTATAACAGAAGCTCTGTTAATGTGGAAAGCATATAAATCTCATATATCTGTATCTATTGCCTGTCTTTACAAGATTATTTTCACTTGGTTCAGGCTTTAACTCCAGCAGCAAAAAACTCTTGTGAACAAAAATCCAATGGCTGTACCAAGAATGCAGCGGGGAAATTTGCAACTTGTGTTTTTCAAAAGCTCTCCAGTTTAATTGAATAAAAAACCCCCAAACCAGTGTTTATCCCCAGCTTTGGGAGGTGTCAGATTCAGCAGCTTCAGGAGGAGGCTGTGGTTTTGAAGGGCTCTCCTGCCACTCCTGCAGCCCTTGGCTCACCCTGAGTCTCTCCAGCCAGCTGAGGGTGTGACACAGGGTAAATTGTTCAAATCCTTAAATCTTTCCCACACTTTTCCCTCTTCACAGCTTTTCCTCTTGTAGAGCCACTCGTGGATTTACACTGACATAAAACAGCTCTGAGAGGGCAGAAATTCAGGTGGGATTTTTGTCTTGGCTCCCCCAGTTGTGCATCTCCCAGCTCCCCCTGGCTTTGGGATGGATTTGGGATCACGGGATGGTTCCTGCTCTTCTCCTCCAAGGCCTCAGTGCCAGCAAGGCACAGCTGTGTGCTGCCAGCACTGCTTTCCTTGGGGGGATTTGGGTGTTGGAAGCTCCTGATTTAATGCTGATGCCAAGCAGGCACTTGCACCAGAGGTTCTTGTATACAGAAAGTAAATTCACCAGCCAGTGTACCAGAGCTATTTCATTTTCCAGCCCTTTCTGTCTTCTAGATCTTAGGTTCAATCTGATTTAATAAACCTTGCTGGAGCTTCCCTGCCTCGTGCCAGAATCCAATCTGGGCTGGATCCATACACCTCTGAAAACGGGGCTGATGGAAAGGAAAAAAAATCAAACTAAAATTAATAAAGTTTTCAATTTTCAATTAATTACATATTTTATTGATAGGAACAGAAGGAATCCACATTCCTGCAAAGGCTTTTTGGTCTGGCATATTGGGGTATTGATCAGTGTTGCTGAGAGGAATAGTTGCCTTTGGGGGAGATTGGCTGAATAAAGATTTCAGAGCTGGGCTCTCCAGCACTTAAAATGTTCCATTACTCAAGATCATGGAGTATGAAGATTCTTGCAGAGGATGTGTTTTGCACTGAAATGTAATTGAAACATATATCCTGGGCAAGAGATGCCTCAGACTACACTGAAATAAATACATTATAGGGAGACAGAGTTCCTATTGAGATAGGTAAATGCCTTGCCTATTAAAACATGACATATTAAATCAGGTACATCACTGCTAAGCCAGACTTCCAGGCAGTGCTTGGCCATAAATTTCTTTCTAAAAGACAATTTTGCCTTGCAAAATTTAAAGCTGAAACCTTGTTTACTTCAGGCAAAACATTTGGGTCAGAATCAGACAGCATTGTCAGAGTGGAATCCTAAATTAATGGATTTCCTGATTAGGGTTTGGTTCAATGTCCCTTCTTTAGTCAGGCTGGTTTGCATGTGAAGCACATAAACAGTTGCAGTGTAAGAGAAAAAAGGTGTGACATGGAAAAGAAAGAGAGAAGGAAATGAATTCTTGGCCATGAGCTGAGTTCTATTCATGAAAATATCTATAAATTGTATTTGAGCATTTAGGATTCTTTGAAAGCTCCATTTCTTCTCCTTTTCTTTTCCTGCAGATGTGTGCATAGCAGGAAACAAATATAGGACAATTATTCCAAATATAAAATGCTTTTGCAATTAGTACAGGCACAAAAAAAAAAAAAAAAGGTGCTATTTTAAAAATTCAGCTCTCATCTTTATCTAAATGCTGATGTCTTAAATTCCTCCAGCACAAATCTGCAGTCAATTTTTTTGCTGTAGTTTTGGAAAGTCTATCCAAGTGTCTAAATTAATACCCATTATTTCTTTCAAGTGCTACTTAAGTGAGGTTGAGAGCAGTCTGAGGCAAACACTTGAGCAATCTGGGTGTCTCTCTGTCACTCACAGTTAATGTGTTTGCAAAGAGATGGAGCAGCTCGCTGATTTATTCACAAATATATCCCCACAATCCACTTTTCCTATTTTCTTCTTCCCTTACCAGACAGTGGTGCAGTGCAATATTTGGTGTGGCAAGAGAAGGAAATGTTCTGGCCACGTTGCCTTCCCCAGGGTTTGGGTTTTTCTGCCACCCAGTTGTGAGGCACAGCTGATAATGGGAACCATGGCACAGAACTCCCTGTCCTGGAGGTAAATCCTTCATAGGATCAGCCCTCAAAATACCCCCAGACTGGGACAGAATTAGCAGAATATTCAAGTTCCACCTGTATTTCATTGGTCTCACTTGTTTAAAAACCAAAAAAAATGTTTTCTTTCCTTTCCAGAGCACATTGAAGTGCAGCCACTGCTATTCCAAGCCTGTTGATTTTTCTCTGTGCTGCTAGGGAGGTCTGTTTGTCCTTCCAGCAGGTTTTGCCCCCTGCTCTGTGGCTTGGGAGCACAAGAGCTGTCTGAGCTGGAGTGCTGATCCCTGCCCACCTGGCTGTGACTCTGCCACCACCACCCCAATTCCCCCCTGTGCCCTGCAGGGTGATCCCTTCTGCTCCGGGGCTGCTCTTGCCTCTCTGACATCACAGACAAGAATGGCTCACTTCACTCTATTTTATTTGCAGAGGAATTATTGTTTCTTTGTTGTGGTGGTGCTCACAGTGGTCCCAGGACGGGGGAAGAGATGAGAATCTTGACTCCCATGTTTCAGAAGGCTGAATTATTATTTTATGATATATTATATATTAAAAGAAAATGATATATTATAATTATACTAAAAGAATAGAAAAAAGGATTTCATCAGAAGGCTGGCAAGGAATGAAAAGGAATGGAATGACAATAAAATCTTGTGACTGCTCACACCTCAACACAGGTGGCTGTCATTGGTCACCAAGTAAAAACAATTTCCAATGCTGGGTAAACAATTCTCCAAATCACATTCCAAAGCAGCAAAACATGGGGAAAGTGAAGCTTCCCACCTTCTCAGGAGGAAAGATCCTAACAAAAGGATTTTTCATAAAATATGTCTGCGACACTTTGTCTTGAACAAATGATGGAGAGAAGTGTTTGGGGACTCCAGGAAAGCCATTTTCTTCTCTACTGTTAATCAGGATAAAATCAGTTCTTGATCTCTCCTAAATATTTTCAGCATAGGAATAAGATTCTGCTTATGTTTGAACACTCCAAAACTGATTTCTAAACTAGGGAACAGACATGGGAGTAATAAATTCCAGATTCTCAGATCACTACAATCATTGGAGACAAAGTGCAGCACTTGGCTGTGTCTGCCCTCACGAGCAGCAAGTTACAGCCCCTGGGCTCTGGATTTGTGAGCAGAACAGGGGCTCTTGGACCGCAGGTTTCATTTCTGGCTTCTCCCAGCTGCTTTGTGCAGACCTGCATGGCAGGACAGGTGCCCAGTGGTTATGGAGAGGAATTCTTGGTGCCTGGAGAAGGAGCATGGTCAGGAAATCAGCGCTGGGATTGTGACTGACAGCCCCCATCCCCTGGAGCTCTGCAGGTGGGACACCCAGGATGGGGAATTTGGGGTGCTGTGACAGAGGAGCCCCTCTGCCACCTGCCCAGCTTCTGGCCAGCCCTTTGCCTGCTTCACCTGTGCAGAAAGGTCAGAAGGCAGCAGGGATGAGCTGGGTTAAGATGCAGAGCACAGGGATCAAGGGCTGCAGACCCCACCTGAGCAACTGCAGAGCTGCAGCTGACAAAGAGCAAGAGGCAACACAAACTCTTTCTATTTTGCCTTCCTTTTCACACAAGAAAGCCTTGCTGAGCCATTAAATAATAACCATACCCAGGGTGGATTTGCTATGGGGGTATATTATCACAGCTCCACAATAAATATTGGTTCTGTGGCAGGGGAGCTCCTGGTGCTCCTGCAGGCTCCCATCCCTCACTCCTGGCTCCATTTCAGTGATGAACGAGGAACTTGTGGTGGTAAACAAGTCTTTGATCGAGCAGAAAGAAAAGATATTAAAAAGATTTTTGCTGAAGTGAGGCTAACTCAAGTTTGAAATGAACATTCTAGCCATTAAAATGACTTATTTTTGGAATTAAATGGACTTTCTGCTCTGTGATACCCTTGAATCAAAAGCAGTTGGCTTGAAGGAAGTACAGCCATAGAGAATGGTGGATGAATTATTGAGGAAAGCTGTTCAATCCTCATTATCCAAGGGGACAGACAATGATTGTAGTGATCTGAGAATCTGGAATTTATTATTCTCATGTCTGTTCCCTAGTTTAGAAATCAGTTTTGGAGTGTTCAAACATAAGCAGCAACTCATTCCTATGCTGAAAATGTTCAGGAGAGATTAAGAACTGGTTTTATCCCATTTTATCCCAGTTCACAGTAGAGAAGAAAACGGTGGTCTAAGTAAAAAAATTACAGAAGCCTTCTCCTGGGAAGGAGGATGGGAGAAAAATAGGAGAAGGAAATAGAGGAAAAACAGTAATAAATAGGCCAATACCATGAGGAAAAAAAAAAAAAGCTGGGTTTAATTATTTTAAATTTTACTGTCTTCTTATACCCAAAAAGTCTTAGATATTTTGTTCCTAACATAGCTTTTCATTCCATCATCCATGCTGAAGGAGAGCTCTTCTATCTTTACTTTGTAAAGAGGATGAAGGAAAACTCTCCAGCTCCTGCTGGCTGAAAATTATTGACAGTTGTAGCATTATTTCACTGGAAGCAAGATCAAAGTTTATAAAAAATGTTGTTGCTTTTATAGTTAATAAATATTATTTAATGCTGCAGTAGTGTGCAGGGAGATCCCTAAAATAAGATAGGAAAGGTAATAATGTCCTAAGTAGTTGGAATAACAAGAAACAGGAGAGACAAGAAGCTGAAGGAGGGTTTTGATGCAGGTAACCATAACGAAGATAATTAGGGACAAAAGACCCCACAACTAACACAGCCCTTGCTTGTGTGTTCCTGCCAGTGCTTGACACCTCAGAGATGGAATTCAGGAAGAGGCAGGATGGAATCTGGAGAGGCTGGGACTGCAGGAGTGAGGCTGAGCCATGTGCTGCCTGTCTGCTGCTGGCTGCTCGCTCTAAACTCGCTGTCTGCTCTTGCCTGCACATGGAATATTTTCTTTCCCAAGGCTTGCTGGCAGCATTACACATGCACCTCGTGTCACTGGGCTGCCTCTGCTTTGCTTTTCCTCCTCCTGCATCGTCTCTCATATTCTGGGGAAGATTATTTAGAGCCCAAATCACGGGGCAGAAATCAGCCCCCATTCCCTCCAGTCACAGTTAGTGCCATCCACGAGCACACATTCCTTGTTCAAGCTTGGGTTTTTTGCTTCTACAGCCTGGTGGAAATACCTGAGGGAGGTAAAGCAGCTCTGTAATCATCAAGGTTGCTCAGAGACACAGTGGTCAACCAGCCAGTGCTTCCTTGTGGGATCTGCCTCTGCTGCTCCCAACGTCCCCAGCCACAAACATCGCTTCCCATCGCTGCATTTTTGTCATTCCGTGGGCATCTGCTCAGGTGCCACATGCAGAGAGGATGCACTGATAGGTTAGAACTCATTTCCAGAGCCAAAGAGCTGCTTTTACTCCCATATCTGTACAATCTGTGTGCACATGCCTGTGCAGTGCATATTTAAAATCCTCTCTCAAGTCCATAGCCAGGAGGAGAGGCTGTCAACAGTTGAACTAATCGAAGTCTCAGCTTCCACTAAAATTCCTCTGAAGTTTGGGTCACCTTCATTTCACATCAGTTCTTCCCTAACCTGAATATAGCTCTGCTTAATTACAAGTCGGGGCTGTTTGAAGTGGTTGGGAAATTATTTATGCCTGATAGCTGGGATTTCCTAAGAAGCCCGAGAAAGTTGGGCATTAAAATCTAATCAAACTTTAATGGAAACCAGGTACTTCAACACAATGGATAGTTCAAGCTTACAGAAAATCCTCCAGACTACAAACCAGGCTAACAGCTCCAAAATGTCTGCAGGGAGAGCTCTGGCTCCTGCTGCAGATGCCATTGGAAAGATTGAGGTTGTTTTCCAAAATACACAGTGGAGGAAAACAAGCATATAAACATAATAATGGCAGCCTATGAAAGATACAGCCAGGGAAATTTCTTTTCACTTTATTCCCAGCAAATGGGGAGAGTGTCAGTAGCCTTTCCCTCAACCCTCTAAGATTGAATTTTGCAGGGCTTTTTTTTTTTGATTTTCCAAAATGTTCCGTTTTCCAGAACCCTAATGGAGTCCTTAATCAAGCAAAAATGACACCTGGATTTACAGTTTCTTCCCTTCCCCCCAGCTTCCTCTTCTTCCTTTTTTTGGATAAGGCTGAGTTTATTCTGAGATGCCATACAAAAAAACTCCTGTGTCTGAAATTGGGGCTTTTGGGGGGTTTTCATCCACTTTCTGGGTGTATTAAGAAGCTACTGCCAAATTTTCTGGCATCCACAGGCCAGAATAAAAATGACCCAAAATGGGAAGGCTGATGTTGATGGCAATAATTTTTAATGGAACAACTAAGGTCAGTGAAATAACTCAGCAGAATGGCTGTAATGTTTTATTACTCTCACAGTCAGGTATAATCTTAATTTCAAATGTGAAAGAACATATAGCAGTTAATGGAAAGGGTCTAATTCTTGCTCCATTAGTTTTACCTCACTGAGTTAACAGAAATCAGCTGATAATTTACCTTGGGATGCAGAGGGAGATGGTCCCAATCTATATTAATGGAAATGAGAGGGAGAATCAGGCTGAAAGTCTGGGGGGTTTAAGTAAATTGTTTCTATAACTATTATATGCATTTTCATTAATTTTGCTTGGAAGCAGAGCCTGTGTGATAAAATCTTCCCAGAGAGCCTTCCTTACCTGTTCATCTTCTCAGGGTTTGAAAAATAGTCCCCTTCTATTTCCAAACAATGAGCAGTAGTTCAATGTCACAGACAAATGTGGGCTGCAATATTTAGACATAAATTATAACATCCTGGAGTCCTAAATGGGGAGGAACAGGCAGAGTGTTTCCAATTCATTGGAGGTATGATCTCAGTGCATCCATGCTGAATTCCTGATGAGTCCATTCCCCTTCCAGCATCCATGGTTTTACAAGAGGCTGGATTAAGAATTCAGAAAGATTCTGTCAAAATCTTTGAACAGGTATTTTTAAAGCCACTCAGGTGTTTTTGGAAGAGAGGGCTGATGTGGTATTTTCTGAGACCCCTGTCGAAGAGAGGAATGATGAATCTGACTCCATGTTCTCAGAAGGCTAATGTATGATATGATATGATATGATTAATATAATATAATTAATAATATATAATATAATATAATATAATATAATATAATATAATATAATATAATATAATATAATTAATATAATATTTGGTGTGTACAGAGAAGAAGACTCTCCCAGCCTCAGGAAGGAAATAAAAATGAGCTGTTGATTCAAAAAGACAGCCAAGGAAAGAGAGGTCTGAGAAAGCTGAGGCTCATCAGAGCAGAGGAGGCAGTGGTGGAGGTACAAGCAGAGCTCTGTTCCCTCCCTTCCTGGAGCACCCACTCCAAAGCTGCACTTCTGAATGGAGCATGGGACTGAGAGAAGGAGAAATTATGGAGGAAAACACTGAAAATGAAAAGTTCCCTTTGTGCAGATCCCACAGGTTATCAGTTATTTGTTATCAGTTCTTCCCCTCTAATGTTGCTGTTGCTGCCTATAACTAACTTGGCTTCACTAATTGTTCTCCCAAAGAACATTTTTTTGTGTTTTTAAGGACAATACAACCTCTGTAGACTTTGTAACTGCTGAACCCACATCCACCATCTCATCAGAAAACTTGGAATTACACATGTCCACGGCAGAGTCCTTAAATGCCTCGCTCCAGTTTCACTCCAGAGGTGGATCTGTAAATGCTGCACTCAGCTGACACAGGACAAGCACACCAAATCCCAAAATGATGGTTATTTCCACAGTCCCCCACAAACAGCCTGCAAACACTTACAGAATCCTTTCAACTTCAGAACTATGACGACTCCCTCTGGTTTGTAAAATTAAACACGGGCATAAACGCTCCCAACATCAGAGCCTTAATTTGTGTTCCTTGGAACTGGCAAGGGGCCCATTTGCTGCAGAGCTCTAATTCCACCAGACAGGCTCTGTGCTCAGAGAAACACATTTTAAAAATGGAGTGTCTGTATTAACAAGCACTTCCATGAGCAATGAAACTAATGAAGCTTTGCTTTCTTATGGCTTTGTCTCTCGGCGTTGGATTCTCTGGTGCCCACTAAAGTGAATTCCAACCCAAGTTTCTCACACAAAGGAGGTGTTCATAACATCCCCTTCTGGAGAGGAGGAAAGGGACAGGACAAATGAAGGTATTACTTCTCTCCCCCTCTGTTTTCAATACAAAAGCAGGAATGTGTTCCTAATGCAAACTTTAGGTTTCTATTTTTGTAGAGCTTGGAGAGATCCCTTAGTTTTGAGATGGTTACACAATCCCTGAAAATTGGTAAGAATTGGTCATGGAGCTCAAAAGCTGCATGAGGGAGGACAGGACAGGAAGAGGAGGTGGATTGAGTAGGTTTTAGGGGTTTTAGGCAAACAGGATTATACTTTTTAAATTCTTGTCCAATTTCATGGTCTATTAGGATGATAAAGCAGAAGTCAAGAAAAGAGCAACTCCCATTACATCATCAGGAGCTGACACTTCTCTCCTAAGACAGGTGTAAGTAAAGTGTGTAATTAACAACCTCCACTTCGAACACTACATAAATATTCTTTGGCACATGAAAATCTAAACTCTGCTGCCTGTTTTGTGAATAACCTGGACTTCCTCAGGCCCCTTCCCTGTTCAGTTTTATGGGGAGAACTGTATAATATGACAAGCCATAATTCCAGAAGGCATTTCCGAGGCAGAATGCACCCATCAGTTGAGATTTCTGTTTCAAAAATGTTCAGCAGTGAGTCAGGACTGTTTGAGTTTGAAAAATGCTATTAGGCATATTCAATATTAACATCTCTGGCTCCAGCAGGAAACCTCCCATTGATAAATAGACACTTCATTTGAACTTGGCACAACCTTCAGTCAGCTTTGCATAACTGGGATGATATTGCAGATTGGAACAGAGGAGAATACATTAAAGATGGACCAGGTGACATCAATTCAGCAACTTGCTAATTTCAACATGAAATATTTCCCCATGAATATGGGAGTGTGTTTGCTTCAAGGATAAGGACATGTTATGTTTGAAGAGGCAATGGAAATGTAACCAAAAGCCTCCCAGAAAAAATACTTCCCCTCTCTGTAATATATATTAATGATACATTTCAAAATCTTCCACTGTTTCTTGGCTGCTTCTTTGCCTTTAAAGATGTCCCAGAAAAGTCCTCTCCTTGTACAATTTAATATATGTATTAAGTATTTTACTGGTATAAATCAATTAGGGCTTAACCCAAAGGCCAAAGAAATCTTCCAGGATGTACTTTAAAATTTATATGATTTTTTAATATGCATATTTAATGCTAGTGCAAAAGCATCTGAGAGAAACTAATAGGAATTAATAGCTTAGATATAATTTCAAACCCCAGGACTGAGGTGCTCTCTTAGATCAGATTCTTAAAACTAAGCTGTAATTTTATATCAAGCCCAAGGCTGGTGGCTGCAGTGCTCTGCACCAGTGTTCATTCTGTATCATGAAAGCATCAGTCTCAGCTCAGCAATTTTTCCTTCTTCTTTTGTGAAAAAGGCTCATATCTGCATCAGACCTGTCCCTTTATTATTGAGATATTACCCATTTGAAAAACGAGATTCCCATCAGGGCACAGAATATGGAAAAGGTGAGGGGGAAGGGGAGGAATGCACATGCCAGCCAGGAGATGCAGAGAGGAGAGGTTGGAGGAGGTGATGTTATCTATTAGAAGAACAAAGCAGGAGTGATATCCCTGAAAAGGCTGATAGAAAATCAATTCCATAACATGCCATTAGTCTGTTCATATCAGACAACTTAAGCCTGGAATCTTTGCTGTGCACATAATGCAATATTCAACATTTGGAGTGTGCCCTATGCAGAAAGTAAATCAACCGACTTTTTTTCTTTTTCTTCTCCCTTTTTTTTACCCATTACCTCCCAAGGAGAGCAGCTGTGGGAATTTGGTACTTTTGAGCCCACATATTCCACACTTTAAACAAACAAGGAAGCAGCAAAGGGAGGATTTCATGGCAGAAAGATCTGTTGATCCATCAGCAGATATTCAAATAAAGCTGGGAGTAGACTTTCTCCCGATCTGGGGGATTGTAAATCTCTGAGCATTAGTGAAGAAATTTTTCTGGGTGGAAGAAATAAATCCTTCCAGCCCTCCATAAACCATGCAAAGGAGGCTCCTACCACTGCACGCTTGCTGTTAAATTTACAGTTTTAACAGGGCTAAATATAATCTATGGCTGATGGTGGCTCTAAGCACAGAATAAGTCAGTGCTTGGAGCAGGCCATGAGCACGTGGAAATGGGATCCTGCAGCCCCTGTGTGCTGAGGGGCAGGGATGGAGGAGAGGGGCCCAAATCCCACCACAGAGTGAAAACTGCAGCACAAAGTGACCCCAGAGCCCCCAGAGCAGCAGCTGCAGGAAAGTCCTGGTTGGAATCAAACTGCTTGTGATCCACAGGTGTAGGAATGAGCCCCCTTGTTGATGGAGTGATAAAATTATGTTTTGTCTCCTAAAAAAAGAAAAAAAAGCCCAGAAGTTTCTCTCCTCAATTAGGTAAAAAAACACCTCATAGGACCTGGGGAACTTCACCTCAAACTTAAGGATGGCCAATTGGACACAAGCCAAAAAGTCCTGCCTGAGCAATTCACTGAAAAAGAGAACAAAAGGAAACAATCACTTTTGTGAGATGTTTTACCAGGAGCAAGAACCTCTTGCCCTGGCTGGGTTTTTCTCTGTAAAGACCATTGTTATTTCCCCTTTTATTAAAACTTTTCTGTTTCCATGTTATTTTCCCTTTTATGAAAACTTTTCTGTTTCCAACACTGCCACAGAAGCCACCCTGCAGATTTTATGCCATCTGAGGTTGCTGAGCTATCTTGGGTGTGATATAGATCTCCAAGATCTTTTGAGACCTGGCTTAAGGAGACCCATATATCACACAAGGTCCCACCAGCCCTTGGAAGCCCTGAAGGACTTCCCAGGCAGCACATTTTAACAGAACCCAGCACACCCTGATTCCATCTCTCACCACCACCCCCTCCTCTCCCTGAGCCTTGCAGAACTTTCACCTTTCCACCCTTCCCCACATCCCTTTGGGAAGGCAGTTCTTCCCCTCAGGATAAGCAGTGGCTCTCACTGCCCCAGCAGGCAGCAGCTGCTTGCAGAAATAGGGACAAAATCCTGACAAGTGGCCACCAAAAGGGAGGAAAGGTGAAGCATCTCCTCCAGCACAGGGGTTAACCCCCGATGCATCCCACAGATGCAGATTTTCCAAAGTTTTAAGGTGTGCAGCAGCTCTGTGTGACCCTTTCTGCATGGAGCTGGATGGAAAGCTTGGGTTTTCCTCGTGGTAAGCAAATCCTATGGATTTCCCAGCAGAGCAGCAAATTCTTCTTAACCATATCTTGCTGAGTGTCTGGAAAAAAGGAAGTGAGTGGTTTAAGCTACTCCTATTTTAGCTGGAATTATAAGTTCTTCATCCAGCAGTTCCATCAAGGGATAGAGCTTCACCTACAAATTTCTTCTGGGGGGAAGGGAAAAGTAATTATGTCTTAATGGATGAAAGGAATATTTTTTTCACATGTATTATAAGTTCATGGAGCTCTCTGACAGGAGCAGGGATGGAGTGCAAGGTCTGCCACAATTCCAAGGGGAGTCCATCAGGGTCTGTTTTTATTAAGTTTAACACCAACTATATTTCTTATGGAGTTATTTTCCTCTCCAAGGATAATTTGTCAGAATCAGACAGGCTATTCATTTCTACTTGCTTGTAAATGCCTGGTGTGTGCTCCAGCACCAGCACCCTCTCCTAAAGTACAGGGGGCTCATTAAAACACCCAAAAGTCTCATTCATTACTAAATAATATTCAACTTGGGTTTTTTCCCCACATTAATATTTAGAAATAAAATTATTTTCTCCCTCTTTACTTGCCAGAATGCATTTTAATGGTCAGCCATGCACCTTGTACAGCTCCAGTCCCTAATTCTGGATTTCTGAATTAGAATATTTGATCATCACAGGAACTTCCTCATCTTCTGGATCCTCAGTGATGCTCTGAGATCCCAATGTAGGCTTTCATTTTCTGTCTCTGGATGAGTTCTACTTCCCAAGGGATTTAGGCAACAGATTCTGGGGTTGTCAAATGCTCCCTGCCCTCCTAACAGGAATTAATTTGCTCCTTAATTAAACAGATAAATAACCCACACATCTACTGCTGCAATATTTTTCCTCTCAGAGTCGTGGCTGTCAGGCTTCTGTCAGCACCTCATGTTTAAAAGCAGAATTTTCTCTGCTGATGGGAGACCACTGAGCTCCTCTTTAAACAGATTCCCACCAGCTTAGGTTAGTCCAGACTGTCAGAACAAATCAATTGGTCCTTACTTGGATGTAACTCGTGAGGTGAAATGAATAGGGAACAACATCAGCGAACAGCAGACTTTATCATTCTACATAAACTGTTTTTACTGTTAGTCCAAGGACAGGAGAATCATCATTTACAAAAGGCAAAGCTTAAAAAGTTCCTTTTCCTCAGAATTCACTGAAGACTTCATCTCAGTAACTCAGCAGACAATGCAGAGCAACTTTTTCCAAAGCTCTAATCCTGCAAAAATCCTTTCCTAGATTTCCTGGAAAGGTCTCATCCTAGATTTACAAAATCAGTGGTTTTCACAAGGGAAGAAATCCTTATTTCCATCCAAAGGAAAAATTCCCTTCACTGTTTTTGAGACTAATATTGATCCCAACTCACAAAGGGATGGTAAATGTGTGTGCACATCTTACTGAGCTCAGCCTAAACCAAGATCTGCAGATACAGCTCGTAAGTTTAAAACCTTCATCTAAATCTGATTTTTTAAGAAGGTGATTGTTAATTTGGACTGTATCTAGTCCTAGTTAATCTAAGTTTAAATTAAACCAATTAATCTAAGTTTAAATGCATGGGGTCAAACAACTCAAATTTTTATCCAAGACTAACTTTTAATTTTCCACTCTTTCAATCCAAACAGCTGCAGAGTCAGCACTTGCCCACTGGAAATGGGGAACAAAATTTCCAGAGAAAGTTTTGATAGGTAAAATATAATTTAAAATCCTTTGTACACAATATCTTTCCAAAATAGTGCTGAGCACAGGGGTGTGAGACAGCCTGGCAGCCAGGAGGTTAATCTGGTCTGTAGACACAGTCATGTGCTGGGATGGCAGGAATAAAGCTGATTAGGGAACATTAATTGGCTCCTATCTTAATGAGGAGGGAGATTTGCCACGGAGTGGAGTGTCCTTTGAATGCTGCCCTGAATTTATGACACAGCCCTTGCTATAAATGCTACAAAACCAAACTGTCAGAAGTGAAGTTTGATTTGAGGGCTCCGATCCCTTTGTTTGCCTACAAAGCTCTGGGTAAACTGTAGCACTGAGGAAATAAATAATGAATTCTGGCAATTAATAATTCATCCTCTTGCTTGATCTCACTATTTCACATCCAGTGACCTACCTGGCCTCCTCTAAGACTACAAAGATTTGCCTCCAGCAAATGTCTTTTAATGGTTGCTTTTACCTCTTGTTTACCAGGATTGTTGACCCCAGTCACATCCCATAATGTAATTTTAATGGTGACTTTGTAATCAAGGAGTGTGTCTTGGAGGGAGCTGAGGCTCAGAGCAGCTCCCAAGGCAGCTCTGCCTGGATGCTCCCCCTTCCCTTGGATCCAGCAGGATTTAATGTTGGGAACGTCCTGAGCATCCCCAGTCTGCTGATTCCAGTGGGGCTCACACAAATCAGAAATATTCCCCCAAAAGCTGTCCCAAAGTGGCTCAGAGAAGGGGACATTCTGTGCTGGGGCAGAGCAGAGCTGGGAGACAACCACCATGGATCTGCCCATGGAGTCTGGCTGGGCTCACACCCCAAATACCAGGGAATCATGGAATATTTTAGGGTGGAGAAACCCTCAAAGATCACTGAGCCCAACCTCAGCACTGCCCCTGTCCCCAAGTGCCACATCCACACCTCTGCTCACCCCCTGAGGGATGGGGGCTCCACCACTCCCTGGGCAGCTGTGCCAGGGCTGGACAAACCTTTCCATGAAGAAACTTCTCCTAAAATCCAATTTAAATCTCTCCTGGCACAAGGGATTGACTTCATGATGCTTTTTTTGAGGCTGGCTGGGGGCAGATGATGCCTGATGTCATCATCTCTTAAAAAATTAAGTTTCTGAGTGTCAACCTACGCATCAGGGTTTGTGTCATTCACAAAATGACAGGAGTAGGAATAATAGTCTCAACTATAAATTAAATTATTCCTGTTGTACCAACAGTTACTCTCAGGAGAGGCAATGTTATCTACCGAGGAATTTCAGGAAGAAAGTTGATAAATAGTGAAGATTTGAACAGGAAAACCTTATGTCTATGGTCCTTTAAAGAGAGTTAAAAAATTATCTCCAAAGTTAGAGCACAGCAGGAATAAACTATTCTGAAATTAAGTGATAGCACTAAGAAATTTGGAGTAAACACTACCCAGAAAGAAATTGATTCAGTCTTTGAAAGGAAATTACAGTTATGAATTCATTTTTGTTGATAAAAACTATTTTGTTTGACAGCTTGCTGAGGTTCTTATAAACATACAGTTCAGGGAAAAAATATGAGGAAAGAAATCCTGTAGACAGTAGAAAACTTTCTTTGGGAAGGATGAGTTTATTCACATATATATGTGCATGTATACATTGCTCATGAGACCCCTATGCAGCCATGTGTTTCCAATTCTGATTATTTATAAACAAATATTCTGAATTTCTGCAAAGCAGGCAACAATCCCCTGCAAATGTGAAAACCTCTGGATTTGAGTAACTTTTAGTGCTACTGATTGGATTTCTTTGCTGAGAGAAAATGAGAAATCAGGAGAAGGAGCAACTTCTAGAGCTTTCTAGCTCAGCCTGCTCAAACCTGATTTTTAAAAGCTGGTTTTCCTCTCAGGAGGAAAGGTGCAGGAGATCCTGCAGCTCTCAGGGAGCACAGTCTGCCTGTGGAGATCTGCTCTGGTCCTTCAGCAGTGGATCTGCACACTGGGACAAGCAGTGGGAACTCTGCATGCACCATCTCAGCTCTTTAATTACCACCAAATGACTCATTTAATCAGGACATCAGCTTGAAACAGAAAAAGAAAAGAAATTCTGTGTTTTCCCCTTCCTCCTCACACCTCAAGGATCCACTGATGAATGCAGGAGGTGCTGAGGTGATAATAGTTGTTTGTTCATGCTGTGCAAAAGCTTCATTAAGCTTGTGCTGAGCTCCGTTGGTAAATCCCTCCCTGCCATCCATCAGCAGAGAGCTCGAACCTGCTCCAGATATTGATCAGCCTGTTCTGCTGAGAGCTGAGCTCCTCAAAATCCCATCTATTGCTCCTCACCATACCCCAGCAAAGGAGAAAGGTGCTTTTTTTTACCCTTCCAGAGACCAGGCAGCTCCTGAATCTCAACTACTAACGGAGTAACTCTGGAGATGCAAGGAAAGCTGTTTTCTAAAGTCACACAGGAAGTTTTGGACAGAGCAGGGAAAGAAACAAAATCTTCCTGGTCCCAGCCCTGCATCCTAAGCAGTGACCTGTTCTCCCCTTGCCTCACAAGGACAGAGTTTTAGCAGGAACACAAAGCAATCCTTTTTTATTTTTTTTTTTGGTTCAGTCTCAGGGTCATAAATCACTGAAGCATTGGAAATGAAGCAGTAACCAGAACAAAATCCAGCCCTGTATTTTTGATAACTTTATGGCCAGAGCAGCTGAGCTGTGGCTCAGCCAGGGAGTGAACTCCCCTAGATCCTCTCCAGGTGCTCTCCTTGCCTCCCCATTCCCAAGGAAAAGCTTCTTTTCTTTTCTCTCTAACCCTGCAGTTGGCCAAGGGATCTGTGTGTGCAGCTGTTGGAGTAGATGAAACAAGAAAGCCTTATAAATATGATTGCTTGGCAAAAGATTTTGAGAATATAGAAACTATAAGCGAGATTGAAATGAAAGCAAGTTTTGAGATCCCTTTGTTACTGAACAATGGGAAAACAATGGTGTGGCTGGTTGAAGGTAATCTCCTCTTGATGAAACAACACCCTCTGCTTGCAAGCAGGTCCAAGGGTCAAAGCAGACCCTGCCAGCTTGGCAGAAGGGGCCCAAAGAGGAGTTTTTAGGGTTTAAAATGTAACACAGTATGGTAATGTAGTGATTCTTATAGGTCGTATGGAAATGCTATAGGATTTTTATATTGTACTAGATTGGTTAGTGAGAATTAGAATATTCAACACAAAAGATGATTTATTGTATTGTAACGGGAACTTCGACCACACTTTTCTTCCCTTCTCTCCTCTTTGCTCTTTCCACTGCATCTTCCACTTCTTCCCACACTCTTTGTTCTCACCCCTTTTACTCTCTTACGTTCTCCCCCTCTCTTCTCTCGGGCCTGCTCTGAGCTGTGGCTGCAGCTCCCAGCAGGGCCCTGTACCCAGGCCCTTTGCAATAAACCCCAAATCCCAGCAGGGCCCTGCACCCAGGCCCTTTGCAATAAACCCCAAATCCCAGCAGGGCCCTGCACCCAGGCCCTTTGCAATAAACCCCAAATCCCAGCAGGGCCCCGCACCCAGGCCCTTTGCAATAAACCCCAAATCCCAGCAGGGCCCTTTGCAATAAACCCCAAATCCCAGCAGGGCCCTGCACTTGGCCCTTTGCAATAAACCCCAAATCCCAGCAGGGCCCTGCACCCAGGCCCTTTGCAATAAACCCCAAATCCCAGCAGGGCCCTGCACCCAGGCCCTTTGCAATAAACCCCAAATCCCAGCAGGGCCCTGCCCCCAGGCCCTTTGCAATAAACCCCAAGTTCCAGCCCTGGCTGCAGAGATCTCTTGTCTCCGTTTGTCCCGACCGTGCAACCCCCGCACCCGTTCCTACAGACTACGACATGCAGCCACTCTGGGGCTCCTGGATCAGCCTCTCCACGCCAGGAGCAGAGCAGATGGAACAGGAGACACCCCATGCAGGGCTCGTGGTTTTCCCTGCAAAACTCTGCCCAGCCAAGGCAGGCGTGAGATTAAACCCAGCTCTCACAGGTGGGAATGGATAAACAAAGTGCAAAGCAAAAAAAAATGAAGGGAATTCTGGTTTTCTGCTTGACTTTGTTGCCTAAATTGCTTTATCAGGTGAACTAAAGCATAAAGGAGAGAAAAGAAAAATAGAACAGGGAAAACATTATTTGTTTTTCCTCGCTCTTTCTCGCCAAGAGAAGTGAAGAATTCAGTTGCCTGCCATGCTTTGGAAGGATGAATTTCACAGTCCTGCTCCAGAGATAATAAAAGTCTTCTTTCCTCTCTACACTCTTGTGTCTCTACTTAAGCAATAATTCAGTAGCTGCTTATGCAGAATAAAGAGAAACAAATGTTCAAATTCCCTCCTTCCAGAAAATAATGAAACCCAATCTCATCTCTGAGAAGAATGTTCCAATCCCATCATCTGTGAGTCCCCAGCATCATCTGTGTGTTCCAATCCCATCATCTGTGTGTTCCAATCCCATCATCTGTGTGTTCCAATCTCATAATCTGTGTGTTCCAATCCCATCATCTGTGTGTTCCAATCTCATAATCTGTGTGTTCCAATCCCATCATTTGTGTGTTCCAATCCCATCATCTGTGTCCCCAGCACTCCCTGCTCAGGTCCTGTGGAGCAGGACAGCAATAAAAGTCAGATGTTCTGCTTGGGGAAGCCAATTGCACTTTTAGAGGGATGATGAAGGAGTGGGCACTTCTGCTGGCTTTATATTTGGGTGAAAGAACACTTTTGGGTGGTCTTTTTGTTATTTTTGAATTTTCTCTTTAGTTTTTTAATGCCAGGATATTACACACATCACACCATGAGGTCCTTCAGCATAGGGGTCTTTGTGCTGGTACAAGGCAAATAACAAAGGGATTGGATTGGGAATTCGAAGCTCATTGCCCTCATCTGTCTGGGGTTTAATTCAGTGCAGATCTTGTATTTATTTCAAAGGAATATTTTAGGAATTGATCTTTTTAGGGAAAAGAATTTTAGGAGTACTACTCTCAATCCAAACCCAGGAAATTTCCCTAGGAGACAAAGATGGCTACAGGTTGATATTACCTGGCCATACCAAGGAGACACAGCTTCCCCATGTGGAAAAATCTTCAATATCAGACTTCAGGAACATGGGTAAAACGTGGATATTCTCCACATGGTGGTCACCTGGATGGCAGCTGCCATCCCCAGCCTCACTCTTCTCCCCTCCTTTACATGGTACATTAAATACTTGCTGCACTATATTTGGCACTTTTTACAGATTTCCCCATAGATCTTCAGATTCAGCACTTCCATTGGCTGGATGTTGAGTGTAAACACATTAATCATCCTGCATCATCCCAGATCCACTTGCAGGATATTCACTATTCTGTAGAGTTAATGCTTCTTCAGATGCAAAAGTGAAAACATGTAAGAACATTTAACTTTGATTAATTAAACTGTATTAATTTAACAGATGGTGTGCTGTGACACCCACCAGGCTGAGGTTTAGATTTGTGATACTTTAAAGAGGGATCACTGCCTCTGTTTTGATATAAATTTTGAATCTCTGCACAGCCAACAGATGTTCAACTCAGGGTTTTTTTCCTCCCCCATTTTGTTTTGCCTTCAATTCATGGTTGCCAAGTCCAGGGACTTCCAGGGGGTTGACACTGCTGCCTGATAAATCTGAGTCCTTGGTAAGGAGTCCTCTCTCATTGTGTGCAAAAAAATCCTCATCTTTAAGTAGCAAAGCAGAAGAATTCAGTGGTGAATCCCCTTTCTCCTAGTGAATGTTAATTAGTGGAGTGAACCCTGCTGTATGTTTGTTATTTTAAGAGAAACCATCCAAAAGTTCAAATATTTCTCATGAAAAAATGAATTTAGAAAGAAGAAAGATTTTAACTTGACGAGTATGCACACTTAGGGTACTGAGAATACATAACAGGTATAGAAAAGGCAAAAAATCATCATGGCATCAGTGCAAAGCAGAAATGCATCAGGGACCCCCCTGAGCTGCTGCTCCTGAAGCTGTGACACTCTGGGCTTTCACTGCCTGGCCTGTGGCACCTTCCTGCAGCCCCTGGTGTCCCTGCCTTGTCCCTGTGCCTCTCACCCTGCTCCTCCCCTGTGCCAGGGTTTGTGGTGACAGCTTGTGACCATCCCCTGCTCGTGGGGCACATCTGCCTCCCCCTGTCTATTGTGAGCTTTTCGGGGGTCTCAGTAGCCGGCGTTGGCCCGGGACTCTATCCCAGGAAAGGACAGAGCCCTGGAGTCCAGCCCGCTTGGTCCCAGAACCACGGGGAGCCTTGCAGCCAGCAGAGTGATAACAGCTCTGGATAGTGATAACAGCTCAGGGATCTCAGCTCTTTAGGGTTTAGCTGCTGCTAGGCTTGGCTTCCCCGGGTATAGCTCAGGCAGAGCAGAGAGAGGAGAAGCAGACGCCGGCAGTTCCACTGGAGATGTTTATTCAGGAGAGCGTGAAAGGTCCGGAGCAATTCTTCTTCTAACTTAATAGGGCACAGTAAGCTACATTTATACCCTTGGCCAGGATCCAAACTGGACCAATGGGTACAGGTTAAAGGTTTCATAAGTGACCAATAGAAGGATCAATAAGGTTTTTTCCTTATAAGGGTACAAATATACGTTGTGTGTCCAGGGTTAGGTCATCTCTGGACTGCTGTGTCAGCAATTGTATTGTTAAAGCCTCCAAGGTACCCTGGCGGGGCCTGTGGCATTTACTACACCTGTCCTCTGTTCTGTGCCAGCTCCAGGCTGCTTCCCCTGCTCCTGCAGCCTCTCAGCACTGCTCCACGCCTCTTGTGATAGATGAGCTCGAAGCAGAGCTGGCTTCTTTCAAGATTTATGAGATTTAGCTTGCTTTGAGCACTTCACAGAATCTACAAATGACATCTAAACACAAACTCCCTGATTTGTGAGCTGGGCTGTGCGCTGCTCTACACATACTTTATTTTTTTGATATTTTATTTTTTATTTAGGAGAACCCTTCCCTTCTGGAAGCTGCTCTTCCAGGGTTGCAGAGATGCTGCTGCAGGCAGAAAATCTGCTGGAATTTCCACCAACCCTGGCCCCAAGAGTTGCTTAGTAACTACCAGTGGTTTCCCAGGCACAGCCTCCATGTACCAACCTCAAAACCCAGAAGAGCCAAGCTCAGAAGCAGCTCTGAGCTTGCACATCCCCTCATGTGCCATGAGGCAGGAAATCTCACTGCTGAATTTCAGACAAAAATTAGGAATGTACATATCCAACAGGGAGGGTGTTAACTTGCTTTAGCTCATGCTCATTTGGAAGAAGTTTGTGGAATTAAAGCATTGCCCTTATAAATTTGATTTACATTGGGACAATGGGCATTGAATACATTAACATAGGTTAAATACCTGGAAGAAGATAGGGGGAAAAAAACTCTAATTTTTCACATTAGAATTTGGTGATTTATTAAATTACAGACTTCAGCCTGTCCAAAGTTTCTGTACTTAAACCCCCTGAAGGAAGAAGGGAAAAAGCCCACTGTGGCAACACTGCTGGGAACAAGGGAAAATCTGCAGTGGAAGGGAGGCAGAAGAGAAACTGGACAGAGCTTAGCTTGTGTCAGAACTGGAATTAGCACCTGAGGCTGTGAGAGCTGATATCTCTGCAGGATTACTTTAAATCAGGATTAGTTTTCTGAACTGATTAAGAAACTGCTGCATAATGAAAATTCAGTTATGTACTTAGAGACTTGAAATTTTAGACAGGTGAGGCAACCTCACTGGTGAAGGCAGTCAGGCAGGCAGAGCACAATGAAAACAACTTCTTTTTATGTGCAGTTTTCTCTAAATAAAGACAGAAAACAGGAGCTAATCATTCAGACAACTCTATTGGAAAACTTGGGAATTGTGTCACTTCTTAACTAAACTCCTCCCATGCAGACAGTTAAATCCTTCTGTGTCAGTGCCAAAATGTGACAGCACCAGGCTGCTGCTCCTACCTTCAATGCAGCCCTTGCAGGATGCCAGGCAGCCAGGGATGCTGGGGAGCACTGCAAGGAGGAGAAACACAACTGCAAACACAAAATGCAGCTCTTTACCCGTGCTATCTTGCATTATATACTGGTTTGAGGTTAAAAAAGTGTGTTTGAATCACATCAGTGTGTTTCTATTTTTACAAGGAAACCTCTAAGGAATTTTTTTACTTTTGTTTTTGGTAGGAGAAATCACCAATTCAACTGGTGTTTGTGCCAGAAGTGACCATTCACCACCAAGTGATGCAGGGCAGCCTTAGCCTGGAGTGTGGGCTCTTAGTGCAGTCAGTTATTGTTTGCTGTGGCTTTGGTTTTGTTTCTGTGGGTTCTGATCACCAAAAGCACTGAATGCAGCACAGTTTTAGACTGTGAGCTTCCATCCCTGGATGTGCCAGCACAGCCTGAGCAGCTCTCTCAGCACAGCCATTCTCTTGTCCCTGCTACTCACATGCCATGGCTGTGTGAGCCCATAAAACTCCCAAACCACACATAAACCCCCCTCAGTTGCCTGGAACCCCAGCCAAGGCCCAATCTGGGTAATTGCATTCTGTCTATTTAAAATTCAGATGTCAAGTTTCAGTTTGCTGTTGATTGGACTCTTCCTCCCTTTCTTCACTCCACCATCTGCAGGTTTTCAGGCAGGGGCTGCAGTTTGTTTTCCAGGTAGCTGTGTTCCAGTCCGTGGGGCAGGGCTGGATGAGGGATGGCCAGGCTGCTCCAGTGCCATGGGCAGTTCAAGTGGCTCCTTGACTGCCTCACCAGCAGCTGCTCCTCTTCCTCAGCCAGGGATGTCACCTCTGCCTTCACACGGTGACAGAGCTCTGCCAATTCCACCCCAGGAAATGGCTCAGATTTTATTTATTTTTGTTCTTGGCATCAAATCCCTTGAAAAACACAGCCTGGAAGGAACCTTGTGCATTGAGCTGAACTTGGTCCCCTGCCACCTTGGCAGGCACAGCTCATGAAATGCTGCTGCCCCACACCAGGCTGCAGTGATCCCAGCACTGCCAGGAAAAGCTGTTCCCTGGTTCAGAGGTGCACACTGACCCTGGAGGGATGAGCTGCTGATCACATTGCTTGCTGCTGGCCTGTCTCCACCCCTGCAGTTTAATATTCCAGGAGAATTCTCCTAACAGGAATGTGAACTTTGCTGCAGAGCTGAAAGGTCCCAGACAGCCCTGAGGAAAGGTCCCTGAATGCAGCTGGGCAAGGGGAAAAAAAAAATATATATTCTTCCCTTTCATCCTGAACTTTCCATGAGGCAGTGAAGCCAAAGCTGAAGCTTTCCACCAGCTCTAGATAATTCATGGCATGAAGGAGGAAAGTGAGATATAAGATCTATTTCTTGCTGAATATATTGCTGATGAGCAGTGGCTGAAAAGCTCCCATGCACAATTACAGGGACGGAGTCCTGGAGCCAACTTTAATTAAAGTTCTTTTGACATTACAGTAAATCCTTAGTAATGGTGTCTTATTATTCCAGTTTCCTTTAACTGGCATGCCTGCAATGCCCACTGGGAATGGGAAAAACCCTCTCTGGAAACCCTCTTGTCTACTCTGCTTTTCTGTAATTAGCCTGAGCCAACAATGCTCACTAGAATATCTCTGAGCCCCTCGATGGATGCTCAACTCTGCTTGGAGTGCTTTATTAACTGGAGATAATAACCCACAAAATAAATACAGCTCCCTTGGGTGCATCTGGGCACCTGAGAGCTGTGCCCATGGCTGTGCCCATCAGGATGAACGTGGGCACCCTCCTGGTGTGTCCATGAGCTGCAGAGAGAAACAGCCACGTATCCTTTGATCAAAGCCAGAGATTTCCAAGATGTATTCCCTTCAATAAGGGTGCAATCTATCCCCTCTAAGTCTCACTTATGCTTAAAATCTGCTTAAAATCTGTGTTAGTGGACATTGCCAAGCACTATCAGGGCTGTAGTGTTTAAAGCTCCTGGTGTGTGCAATTCCCTGGGGTGGAAGCTGAATTTTGGGGCTTTTTTCACCTGTTAACCAAGGAGAGAAACCCACAAACCTCATTAACTCAGCTAAGAAATGTAGAAATGCAGTCCAAAAAGAGGATCCCATATATAAGTAATCACAGCCATGCCATTTCCAGTGTTCTCTTTGCTATGATATCTCTTACCTTGCAATAAACCTTGGTTCTTAAATATTAATGGTATAAACATTGAATATCGTGCAATATCTCCAAAAGCAAGATACCCAGTGATATTCAGATGTCACTCTCCCAGGCCACATATTTATTTCTCACTTTTACAGCATTTGTAAAAATTACCAAGTAAATACATAAGAAAAAAACCAACCACATTTAAAGATAAAAAGAAAAATAAAATGTGGAAAATTCAAAAGCGTGAAGGGAGGAAGGAACAGGAAGCAGCTCAAAGCTGCAAAAATGGCTCAAATATCTAAATTACACCAGATGTTTCTGGCCAGCCCTAACCTGATGAACATGAACAGCTGCACTGACAGACAAGAACAAATGCACTTTGAGAAACCTCATTTTCATTGGCTTATTTTAGTGGCTAAATGATGAATCTGATAAGACAGATTCATCCCTTACTTAAAACTTTGCCATTTTTATTGAAGTGTGGCATCATCTTCACACAGGAGCTCTTGTCCTCCCCTCTCCTTTTTCATGAAGCTGCTCCTCAAGTTATTTTGTCTTTCCCCATCAGAGTGGAGGCAATGAAATATGTCACTGAGGTGACTGGAGCCCAACAGGTCCTAACAGAAGCTCTTTTGCTCCACAAAAAACCTTAATTACTGAGGAAACTTTCTTTTTACATACAAAAAAATTTAAAATCTTTATTTTATGAAGAGGAGGAGGAGAAGATCAGAAATCCCTTGATGTTGTCAGAGCTCAATCCCACTGAATAGACCCTACAGACTTCTCTAATTATTCACAAAACATTTGGAGCAGATGTCCACAAAATAAATTATCTGCTGCCTGCCAAAAACTACTTCTGGCAGGCAGCACACCAGGTAAATAAGATGAGAGGTTGGGAACATGAATAAAACATGAATGGAACAGCTTAGGGCGTTTTGTTCCTCGTAAATTCAGCAGCACCAGTTGAAGCCACAGAGGTGCAGAAGGCAGGGGAGGGCCACCATATGAGAAGGGGTTGGAGGAAAAGCTCTTAACAAGCATTTTCTTGTGTCAGTGGCAGTATCCCTGTGCCAAGGCACAAAAAGCACTTCAGGGCTGCACTCTGCAGCATCTACTATGGCAGACAGAGAATTTGGGCTTCCAGCAGCAGCCTGAGCCCTGGGAGTCCCATGGGCCACCACCTTGGATTCTTACATTTAGCAAAAGTTGCTAAACTGTGCTATTGGCAAGGACATCCTTATCTAATTTAGCCTTAGTTTGATAATCCAATGAAAAATATTTACTTTCTTGCCCTTCCTACTAGGATTGTGCCTGATGTTTCCTAATGAAGGCAGGATGCTCTACACCATTAAAATCAGGGGAAAATTACCTCTACAACAAGGCTGAACATTGCAATGAGTAAATCTGCAAATTAGAAATGCTATACAGGAGGCAAAATTTAGGTTTTAAACCACTCAGCTTCATGTTGGCTCATCTAGTTCTGAGATCACTTTTTGAGTGTGGTATCATTTCAGGCTGGTTCATATAGATCCAGACCAAAGAAAATATCAATTATTTGAGAGGAAGGGGCTTCCCAAAGACTTTGCATTGAAAAGTTAAAGTTTGCTACTCCGTATTCTTTCATTGACTAATAAAAAATTTACAGTGCTTTAGGAACAGGTATTGTCCTTCATCCATATCAATTTTACTGTGCTGCACAAAATGTGCTGGTTTGTTGTTTCAGATAGAAAGACCCCATAAAGTGAGGCTGGTAAATCTAAACATCAAGAAAATATGAATAAATCATTTTGCCTTATGGAAAAGCTTGCCACATAAGAGAGGGAAAGGAAAAGATGGGAGGGCAGAGTAATTTGAAAATTGTGATTAAAAGAAATGTATGGGCAGGTAGGTAACCCCATAAATAATGGACCAGATTTATTCACAGTGGGTTCATTAAAAGCAGTGATAAATTAGTGCCAAGCAGAATTCTGCTTCTTTGCAGTGGTTGTGACCTATTCAGTGGAACCATTGTAGTTACTAATTCATACAGGATTATACATAATTGGGATGCCCAATTATTACAGCTGAGTTTCAGAAATGACAATGTTCCCTTTCCTTCAGGGATCTGTAATTTATTCCATTACCTTGAACCTGCATTACGCAATCTGCCAAAATAAAATTTGCAAATGTTCTGCTAAATCCTGCTATCTTTGGTTCATACTCTATGTGTGAGGGAAACATGTTGAGAGGATTAAAAATATGGGAAAGAATTACCATTTTAATACATTTGACTTGTCCACCAAGAGACAACAGAAGGTTTTCAGCCTCAGTAAATCCACTTTAATATATGTAAAGAGTTCATTAAAAATTATTCTATCCCATTGTTGTCATGAAAGCTATAGTTGGTCTGTGCTAGAAAGGCCAGGATTAGTTTACCAAAGAAATCTGCAGGTTTATTTTGTTTTGCAGGGACAGCTTCCCTTACCACTTTTTATTCCACTCAAATACTTCCTAACCATATTAATTCAGGTGAAATCTTTTATATAAACTGCCAGCAGAAATATCAAAAGTGTGGCTGATGCCACGTTTCCCTGCACTTTGAAATCTCCAACATAGAATTTGGCTAATGACTCTGCTTTCCATGTGTCATCTCCAGAAGCTGCTGAGATATTAAGATAATAAATGTTTGAAGAAAAGGATCTATTCACACAGAATCAATAAAGCGTTGCCAGGAGAAATCTGAAGCTCTCAGAAGGAGGTTTCCTAGAAAAAAGGGTTTTCCAGGGAAGAATGGCTTGTACACGTTTGATTCTTTCTGATTGTTGCTGTCTCATTGCCTTTGTTCCTGTGGCACTCAAGCCTGCCTGCTTCAAAGCAGGAATTCCCCTCAGGAAGATCTTCCAGCAGCAGAAAGTGGGAAAATGACTCGATGGGATGTCCAGTCTGTGGTACAGGGGCTGGATGAGAGAGAGGTGTGTGAGCAGCACCTCAGCAATGCAAAATGATGGGAGGAGAGCTGGGGAGGGGTTGGGGTTTGGGGACCTTTGTGTGTGATGAAGAATTTTGGGGGGAGGTGTGAGAACTCTGGGGTTTTACAGAGCAGGGGTGATGATGATGATGATGATGCAATTATGATGAGATGATGATGATGATGATTTGGTCAGCTTGCTGAACTCAGAGGAGAAAGTGCTTTTTCTTACAGCTTTTGTGCCTGGACAATGCTCTTGGGAACAGAGTGTGGTCCTTGGGGTGACCTCTGCAGAGCCTGGACTTCACTGAGCTTCTGGGTCCCTTCCCACCCAGGATATTCTGTGGTTTCTGTGGTTTGCTCTCAGTGCAGCAGTGCAGCCGTTATTTTGTGGGTGTTCAGATGATGTGAACTACAGAATGTGCATGAAAGTACATTTATACCTTTTTCCAGGGTTTGAGGGTGGATATCAATATCTGTAAGATGTGACAGCATTATCTTCTGTTGCTACAGTGAACAGTTCATCACCAGCCTCTAAAAAAGGGGGATAAATTGGATTCTTTCCCAGTCACTCCTGCAGAGTTTTTCCCGTGGGGTCAGCAAGCCTTGGGGCACACATGTGACACAAGAAGTGGTGCTGCTGTCACCCTGCCTGCCTCCCCACAAAGCCAAAATCCTTGGGTTGTCAGCCCAGCCCAAGGACAGGGGCTGTGCTGCTGCACATTCCACGGGTATGAACGGAGGGGCTGCTTCTCCGGCTGCCTCTGAATTCAGTTTACAAGGCAATGAATTGGAACAAAGCCAGAGACATCCCTGAACGTCAGAAACGGGATCTTTGAAGTGATTCTGGATGCACAGCCAGCCAGCCAAGTTCGGTCCCTCTTCAAAGTCATGATGCAAGTATTGTAATGCAGATTACATCGATTTGCTACCAGAGGCTGGCAGCTCGCAGGAGTCTTTTCAAGATTCTCCACAGCACCCATGGAATAAAGAGCTCTCTGCATGAAAAGGAAGCTGTATTTTCATGCAGATGACAGCTCGAAAAAATAGTATCAATGTTATCATATATGTAAGGCAAAATTCAATTTTGTGCAGTGGATTTTATGGCTGTGTCAGGGTTCAGCTTACAGCACAAAGAGAACTTACATCTGGCACTTGAGGACATGGTTTAATGGTGGTGTTGGGTTGATGGTTGGACTTGATGACCTTAAAGGTCTTTTCCAACATGAATGAGTCTCTGATTTTATGATTTAAGCACATAAGAAATGCTGCTGGCTGGAACACCTGCTTAAGTACTTGTTGATTATTTGTTTTGTAATTAATGTATTGCAGAGAGGTAGAAAAAATGCTGACTTGCAATATCCCCACAGCAAGTTTGCTGTGGATCTGAGCTCTCCTTGGGCAGGACTGGTGTGCAGGTGTTTGATGAATGGGAGTAGACAAGATTCTGCAATAAATACCTGAAATACCAAAGCCATGACTACTGAAGCATAAAAGGAGTGCTGCACCAGGCCATAATTCAAAGCAGCATTCCATTTACAAATGGAATAAGAGTAATAGAAAAGATTAACTTTCATAGGGAATTACAGTTTGGGTGTGTGGAAGTGCCTGTTTTTATGAAGTGCAGTTTCTTACAGACTTTATGTTGCTGCATCAAAGTTATCAGAACGATTTGAGGCTGCAGCTCCTTTCAGTGATGTTCTGTCACTGTGTATCAGTGCTCCCAAGGACTGCTTCCCACTGGGACCAGGTTTTTGCAAAGATTTCTGTGTGTATTTAAAGCCTAACCATAATCCAAGCACTGGAAACTGCAGTGTGTGCTCAATTTTTTTTTTATTTGCATGTACAGTCACATGCAAGTCTTTGGGACTGGGACCTGAACATTGCCTACAGCTGGATGCACAGATTGGCAGACTGGAGGAATGCTGTCCAAAATCTGCCTCTGCAGGAGGAGCTGGAAGTGTTTTAGATTCACCCAATGCCATAAAATACACCCTGGCTTCTCCAGCTCCTCATTATCTAAGGACAAAGGGATACAATGTGCAGCCAGGGCAGAGACACTTCCACTGCCCACGTGGCTCCAAGTCCTGTCCAACCTGGTCTTGGGCACTGCCCGCCCTCCCAGGGAGGAATTTCTTCCTAATATCCAATCTAGCCACTACCACCTTCAGCTGAAGGCCATTTCTACTTGTCCTATCACTTCATGCCCTTGTGGAATGTCCCTCTCCAGCCTGGACAAGAGTCCCTGGACAATACCAATCATGCAGTCCTCATTGTTTGCTTCCTTCCTAATGAAACCTCCCAGCCCAATAACCCTATTTAAAACAAACAAACCGAACACACAAAAAGGAACCTGAAACCAAAACACAGGCAGGATAAAAATCTCATTGCTCAGATGACATTCATCTAAAAATAAAATCAAAAATCAAATGTGATTATCCAGGGGATAGTAAGAAAGCTAAATCATTGCTCTGCTTCTTTCTTCTCCTTCAGGAACTTCTGCTCAATGTCTGAGTTCCATGGAGTTGTTTGAAACACCTATCCTTTAAAAGTTGCTGTCACATCTCTAATTTTAGATGTGATAGATCACATCTCAGAGCTTTAATTTTCCTGTGTGAGCTCAAGGCCCATCAAAGCTGGAGCAAAGCTGGTGAGAAATCTCCATTGCAGATCCCCGTGCTGAGGGCCTGGCTGGCCGCGCCATGATTGCTGCCTGGATTTCAGCTGCCCTCGGTGCCATTTTCCACAGGACAGCTTTATTGCATCCCCAGCTCTGATTGTGAGCTGTCAGCAGTGCCCGGGAGCTGGAGTGACATCCCTGAGCTGAGGAGGGAGCGGCTGTCACAGGCAGACACGGCTCAAATGCCACCGAGGCCTCAATGGCAGCCAGGCCGCGACAGGCAGGGATGTCACACACAGGACTCCCAGCCCAACAACCCTATTTAAAACAAACAAACCAAACACACAAAAAGGAACCTGAACCCAAAGCACAGGCAGTATATAAAACTCATTGTTCAGATGATGTTGATCCAAAAATAAAATCAAAAATCAAATATTATTTTGGGGGAAAGGAAGAAAGCTAAATCATTGCTCTGCTTCTTCCTTACTCTTTCTTCTTCTGCTCAATGTCTGAGTTCCGCAGAGTTGTTTAAAATACCTGTCCTTTAAAAGTTGCTGTCACATCTCTAATTTTAGATGTGATAGATCACATCCCACAGCTTTAATTTTCTTGTGTGAACTCAAGGCCTATCAACCTGGAGCAAAGCTGCTGAGAAATCTTCATTGCAGATCCCTGTGCTGAGGGCCTGGCCAGCCATGCCATGATTGCTGCCTGGATTTCAGCTGCCCTCGGTGCCATTATCCACAGGACAGCTTTATTGCATCCCCAGCTCTGATCATGAGCTGTCAGTGGTGCCCAGTAGCAGAAGTGACATCCCTGAGCTGAGGAGGGAGCGGCTGTCACAGGCAGACACGGCTCAAATGCCACTGAGGCCTCAATGGCAGCCAGGCCTCGACACGCGGGGATGTCACACACGGGACTGTGCTGGAGTGGCAATGATGCCTTGGGATTTCAGCTTTTGTATTTTTTCCAAATCCTGTAGTGCTTTGGTGTACTCTGAACTCCTTATAAAGTGTTAGTTACTATCTTCACATGTTGGTCAGACACAATGATCCCACTGCGTGCTGAGCTCTTGCATGACTTAAACCCCAAACTGGAAGCCCTTAACATGATGGACCACCTCTAAAAATTCTAATTGAGCTGCACACTGTAATAGATTGGGGGAAATGAGGTAAAACGTTATCACTAATCTTCGTGCTAACTGCATTAAATCTCAGGGTATATTTATAAAGGCAAGAGAGGATATTAGCAAAAAGATTTATCCAACAGTGAAGGGTTTTTTCCCCATTAACCAACTTCTAAGTTTCAAAGTTCTTGCAGTTTAATTGAAGATAGTGGAATTTAGGAGAAATAATTATAAACATGACTACACAGGCAATATGCTGCTATTAAGCACAAAATACAACAACTGTTTGTTTGGGGCTAGTAATTGAACCAACACAATGGGAGAAAATTCAAATAAAATTAACTTTCATTGGAAAATGGGAAAACGATAATAAGGAAATTTTGAACAAACTGTCAAAGGCTTAATGTGACTGCCATTGAGAGGAGCATAAATAAATGGAGCAAGAACAGAGAGACAACTAAAACCAAGCGGCCTTATAGAAGGTTAGGGGTTGTTTTTCTCAAGGAAAAGAGAGAATTTAATGTTTGAAGTCAAAGTTAGACTGAATCAATACATTCAGGGCTCTTGAGAAATTTTGAAAATAGTTTCCTACTTGTAGTGATTTAGGGCAGTCAGGCATATAAAAAGATTGAATCAGTTGTGAGAAATCAATGACCTCCCCCCAACATCCCCCCCCAAGATTCCCACTGAAATGAAAACTTGCCAATTACAATGGGAGTTTTGATAAGGCCAGCAGGAGAGGGATGTTCCAGACTTGAAGAAATAGCATTTGAAAAGTAGTATCTGTTATTTTTTTGTGCCATTAGGGTGTGAGACAGAAGCCTGCTGAACATTTCAACTCAAAACCCCAGCCTCTGTCTCCCGTGGCAGATTAGGGGTGGTGATGCAAAGCAAATAAGCAGAGTTTACACCTGCATGGGATAATGATTCTCCATCTTCCAGGGATCCCTGCAGACATTTGGATCCCTGCAGACATTTGCTTCCCCACCCTGCAGGTACCTGAGATGCTCCTTCCTTGCAGCCTTTGGAACCCCCCGTCAGAGCTTCCTTTGGGTAAAATGTGACCAAAAATCCCTCACTAGGTAAAACAACAGATAATGGGTGATTTCCCTTCGCCATTTAACATCAGGGTCACTGATTTCTTATTCTTTCACCACAGTGGTCTGCCTTGTGCCATGCCAAGCATACAGGTACTGTGGGGCCCTGTCACCACCAGTTAATGGGGCAGATCCACTGCTGTGGGGAGCTGGCATTGACCATACAGTTCCTGGGGACATTTTACAGTTTATTTTCACCTGAGAGGAACCAGGTGGTGCCCTGTGAGAGTTGCCCACGATGGGAAGTGGTGGATGGGATGGGGGTTTCAGTTTGGTGAGTGCAGTAGGGAGGTCCTGGCTTACAGAGCCAGGTGCAAACATGGAATGCAGGTCACCATAACACCGCACTGCCCTTTTCCAACCCTGTCCCCCTCTTCCACACATTCTTCTTTCCAATTTAAACATTTCATTTGGGGCAGCATCCTTCCTTGACTTGCTGCTATGGCCACTTGCTAAAATATCTCTCTGAGGGTTCTAAGCAGCCAAGCTCTTGGGGATGAACTTCTCAAACCTCCACATAGGCACAGGTAGAGAGGATCCAAAAAAATCCCGATTGCCATGGCTTCCTGCAAGCACCCAGTGATTCGTCCTAAAGGCCAAGCCCATTCCCTGTTCTCTTGCCTTCCAAGAGCAGTGTTTGAGGGAAAAGCCAAGCAGCTGTGCTTACAGGGTCTCACAGAGATCCCTAAAAGCTGATAATCAGGTTTGACAGTCATGTCATAATTGTTAACAATGGTACTGGAGACACGCCAACAACCTCACACTCTGCTGCTGCTCCCCTGGCTGAGAGGAGTTGCTCCACGAGTGCAAGCCTGCAAACCAAATTTGACATCAAGGGATGTTTCATTGAGAGGAAATGCAGAGCACTGGGTTTGCTGCTGCCAGATTACACAGCAGCCTCACAGGGCAAAGCAGTGAAAGAGAAGAGGCTGCAGTGACACCACATTAATATTTGGTATTTCTGCTCTCTCTGCACTCACACTTATTATGTTGTTAAGGCCTTTAGGAACCCAATGGAGAGCCTGGCAGGTTTGGCAGAGGGTGTTGGGCATGCTCTGCTGGGACAGCCAGCAGTGATGGATTCATGTTGGCTGGTGATACCTCACCCCACTAAAGGCTCTGCTCTTCTCTGCTCCTGATACACCACGCTGAGAAAAGTTTCCAAAAGTGTGATTTGGAGCTCCTTGTGCTCCTTGAGCACGGCCATCTGTCCTGGTTAACACGCACCCAATAATGTACTTGCCAGAATAAATCACAGCAAATGATACTTTTCCATGTGGGTGCCATGAATTTCAGAGCTCAAGGTTCTGGGATTGTTTCAGGCCGATGGAGGGGACCAGCTCCTTGTGAAATTTGTTGACCCTCAGACAGCTATAACTCTAAGCAACCTTCACTGTGAAAGGAATCAAAATACAAATCAACACCATAAAAAGTGACACATGAGAACGCTGTCCTTTCTGCCTGTGTTTGTAATTCCTTCTCAATGGCTCTATTAGAACTCGTAGCAGCAAACCCACACAGATCTCTGCACGAGCTGTTAATGATTATAGACTCTTGTTTACCTTATCAAGGAAGCTGTCAATAGACCTAGTTAATGACTTTTTTTTTCTTGTCATGGGCATTTTATTTAACAGTTTATTAACTCCAAATCCAATTCACTAAAGGTCTTGGCAGAATTCTAGAAGATATATTATACATATGCTTATGCTTTCTTCTCTATTTAGACTATTTCTGGTCCAGAATTATTACATCAATTTTCCAGCACCACAGACACAACTCTGACCACTCCAATTATCTGCCTGCTCCACAATACAGCAGCTGAAACTTCGAGCCATCAGAAAGAAGTTTATTAATTTAGCTCCGAGTGCCAACCATTTCACTGCAGTACAACAGAAAGTGATCTGCCCACAGAAGAAACCTTGCCCTGTTTGTCTCTTGCCTTTTCCAAAAGGACTTCACAAAATTTGCAAGGATGAACAGTGGCTCCAGTGCAGAATCTGCATGGAGGCTTCCCTAAATCCTTGCAAGAACAAAAGAACATTTCAGGTGAGAAGCTGCTATTTTTTGAGCCTCAGAAGTCAGGTTTGCTGGGGATGCAGCAGAACTGAGGCTCTTTTTCCCCCTCATTTCCCAGGACTGGAGTTTGTTTACACTTATTGGTGTGTGCTGTTTCCCCTTGAGCCAGCTTTTGCTGGTAACTCTGAATATAAACCTCCAAATTCACTCCTAACCATATTCTTCCCAAGAATGTTCACAAACTTAATATCCTGAGCATTGGATACACCTGACCTTCAGGCAAAATTGGGTTGAATTTCAACTGACCACTGTGCCCTGTGGCTGTACAGTCACCTGGGATGTCCAACAGCCTGGCAGGAAGGAGCAGAGCTGCAGCAGAAAGAGATGCTCAGAAGAGATAAAGCTGGATTGTAAAGGCCAGGGTGTCATGGAGGAGTCATCTGGAGAGGGGAAGGGAAGGGAAGGGAAGGGAAGGGAAGGGAAGGGAAGGGAAGGGAAGGGAAGGGAAGGGAAGGGAAGGGAAGGGAAGGGAAGGGAAGGGAAGGGAAGGGAAGGGAAGGGAAGGGAAGGGAAGGGAAGGGAAGGGAAGGGAAGGGAAGGGAAGGGAAGGGAAGGGAAGGGAAGGGAAGGGAAGGGAAGGGAAGGGAAGGGAAGGGAAGGGAAGGGAAGGGAAGGGAAGGGAAGGGAAGGGAGAAAAAGCTCCTCATCTGGATAAAATGAAGTACCCACCCAGGAAAGCAAGGAGTGAGGCAGGGACAGTCTCACAGGGTTGTCAGCCAGGCTGTAACACCTGGGTGTGTGTAACCTCCAGCATGATCCTCACTCTGAATCCTCCACATGACAGGAGAATTCCCAGGGATTTCCTCAGCCATCAGAGATTGGTCTGGGATGCAAAGGGATTGCTTTGCCTGCTCTCTGTGTTTGGAATAGAATCTGTACTTCCCAAGGTACTGAAGCAAAACAAAACTCCCTGAGCTGATGGCAAGTCCAGGTGCTGCAGCAAACCCAGGCACTGAAGCTGAGCACGTTTTGCAGGTGAGGTTCTGCTGTCTGTTTGAAAATGTCAGTTGTCGTGGGCATTATGGTACAATTCCAGCCATCTCCTGTCATCTTGAATTGCTGTTGGTCAAACACCTGTAACCCCAAACTCAGAGCCTGTCTCTGAATTACAGAAAACAGCTGCCAAAACTGGCAGCTTAAATACCATCACTCCATCAGCTGGGCACCAGCCGAGGGGAAATGCCAAGGAAATGTTCCTGCAGGGCCAGGCAGGAGCAGCACGGCCAGGGCAGAGCTCTGGGGATCTGTGGGGCTCCTGGATACATCCCAGTCAGCATGCAGAGCCCAGTACAGGGAACTGGGACTGACTGGGAGCAGATTTGGTTTCCTTGACTGCTTTGAGAAGTCATGCACAAACCCCTGACAGTCAGTGGAACACAGGACCAAAATCTCCAATTAGATTTTCTGCTGAGCAGGGGTAGGAATGAAAAAAAAGGCAATTCCTGTGCAGTGCTCCCAAAAGAGCCAAAAGTGACCCTGCAGAGCTGGGCTGCTGCCCAGGGTGAAGGCCACACTCCATTTCACAGGAATATCAAACATGTTTGGCAGTCAGGTCTTTTTCTGAGCTGAGAGTGAACTGTTGCACTTCATGGATGGTTACTAGTGCAGATGTCTGGGGTTATGAAAGAGCAAAGATAGATTCCTGATCTTTAGGCAGGGCAAAATGGAGAATGGAGGAAAAGCGAGCTTTTCTCAAGAGTAATAAGGAACAAATGTGAAGCAACTATTTGAAAATTGCTTCAAAGCCACTTAAGTCAATGAGAGGTTTGATTTCCCACTCTTTCCAGTAAGCTTTTAATCAGGCCAATAAAGGGGAGACAGAAACAGACTGGAGGAAATTAGAGAGGTGTAATCAAAACATGTGTATCCATTTGGAAATGGGACATAAAATGGACTTTTCCCTTTACACCACGTTTAATGCTCATGCTTCTGAAGATATTTATTTAGAAAACCAATCAGATTCTCGTTGGCAGTGAACATAATAATCTAATAAGTTTTGCAGACTTATATGGAATGGTAGCTATAAAAGACACCACCTATAAATTAAGGTTCAAAAGGTGAGACAGAAACAGAATATTAAATAACAGCACCTTTCCCTAAGTTGAGTTAACTGTTCCAGCAAAATTTATTGCCAATCTGGCTACAACATCTGCAGAACTAAAGGAATTGTTAGAGAAAAATGAAACTTGTCTTCCTGCCAAAGTTTGGAGAGGCTTAAACAGAAATTAATATCCATAAGAAATTCTGGAACATTTTTGAAAAATTATCTGCCTGGTAAATCCTGCTGCTTTTCAGAGAAATAAAAGCATTTTAAAAGGCATCTTTCACAGTGCAGCACAAACTTGCTCCACAGAAATGATGGTGCTTTGATACAACTGCTTTCAAATGCCGTCCCTGTGGTAAGGTAAATTTATGCTAATCACTCTTATTTCTGTCAAAACAAATCTGATGCATTTTCTACAGAAACAGACACCAGGCTCCTGTATCCTCCCAGAACGTGGCACATGCTGGTGCTGAATTCAAGGGATATGGATGATAATGCAGACGCCTGTCTGTGTGAGCAGGTTCAAGGTGACACTTGAGGACAGTGCTCTCCTCTAGGTCATAAATCCTCTCTCTGGTTTGTGTTCTGGAGGAGAATTGCCAGAGCAGCTGAGATGGGCTGCAGAGGCCTAAAAACTCATCAACACTGCCCCATTTTTGTCTATAAAGTATCCAGCTGCTTATAGTTAAACATGCTAATGGCCCTTCCCTTCAAATTCCAGAATCCTTCACTTCCTTTTAATTACTGGATTGTAAGAGATTAATGGCACCAAGAATTCAGTCACTTGATGAGACCCTGCTTCTCTTTTTATCACTGAAATCTGATGCCTACAGCCTCTCCTATTTGTGATAACAGACCATGGAAAAGAAGATGATCTGTACTGCTGCATTTTGAAATCTGAATTCTCTCTCCTCTCAGGGCGCCTCTCACAGAACTGGGCTCTCTGGGCTGCTCCTCATTAACAGGAGGCTCATGTTGGATTACCAAGCAACACTGCCCTTGCTGAGGGAGATGCCCAAATTCCTGCCTTGGGGTGCAGTGCCAGCACTGCCTGCACTGTTGGAAAACCTGGGTTTAAAATGGCAAGGCCCAGAGAAGAACATCAGTTGCAAACTGAGATCCCTGTACTGGGCAAGGGCAAGGGGCTGAAATGCTGAATTCATGACTTAAAAATAGATTTTGATTAATCAATAGTTGGTGGAGGACCAGAAACCACGATTAAACCAACTCATGGATGACAAAAGATAGAGCATTTGGATAGCATGGACTTCTCCAACACACAGAGCACTCTTCACTCCTGCTCAATCAAAGTGGGAGAAATTCTTGCACAGCATTTAAGGATCGTCAGGACTGTGAACAATGATTTCTGTTCGTAATGCTTTGGTTGTTATGACACCTTCTGGCTGTGGATTTCAGCTAATTACAGTAATTACTTTATCCACAGCATCTTTAGCTCTGGTAAAGGCACCACCATCCCATTATCCATAAGCACTTCTGCACAGGGCAGGTTCAAGCTCCCCTGTGCCCACAAGGACCAACATGTTTGGACTTTTCTTGCCAACAGAGCATTGGGGACAGATCCAAGGTGCTTCTTGATTCTGGGACTTCAAACTTGCAGGGTCTTCACGTGTAAATAAGTCCCTCATGCATATTTGATTGCTGCCTTGGGTGGCAATATCCCTGCCTTTAATGTATGTGCACATTGTGCAGTTGCTGTGGGAACTGTAACTTTGAGCTTTCACAATTTAAAAAACAAAATAGAAAGAATGTATTTATAGCCTTTATTTACTTGGCTTATGAATCTACATGTTAATATTGATGCAATGGAAGAAGAAAGGAAAACAAACTTCTAAACAGAAAGTGCAACATCAAACACTGATCTGTTTGTTTTTCTCTTCTGCAAAGTTCCCAGAACAGCAAAATCGCAGCAGCAGAAAGGGAAAGAATTATAAACCAAGGGCCAGACAAAGAGAAAGCAAGCTGCAGAGAGGTGAGCAGCTGAATTAAGTCCTTAGAGATAAGTTTTACCAGCCACAGGTGACACTGTGCCTGAAGATGCTGTGACACATCCCAGGATTTGCCACCCCCAGGTGTTCCCCCAGGAGCCTCAAAGCTCAACCTGCTCAGGTAATGCCAGCACTGCTTTCCACAGTCATCACTGAGGGCTGGGTGTGCACAGAATGTGGGATCTCTGTCTGCTTGTAGGTTTGGGCTTATCTGAGCTGCCTTGAGGGGTTTGTCCCAGCAGCAGCCACAGCCCAGCACTGCCTCACTGACCTTGGGAGTGGGACTGGGGCTGGCTCAGCTGCAGCTTCACCACAGGGTGAGCTCAAATCACAGATATGATATGAGGGAAATGGAAAAGTCCCCTCACAGGTGGCCCTGTGGGGTGAGCCTGCTCTCTATGAGTCTGGATGCTCCTGTGGTGAAGTCAGAAGAGTAAAGCACTGTGGTTAATTTATTACACCGGGGAATTTCAGGGAAGGATCCAGCTCAGTCCCTCTCCCTCTCAGGGCCAGGCCACTTTAGCACTTCCCTCTCAGATGTCCTTTGCCTGCATTCCCACCATGGGAGTTATGGCCACAGAAAATGCCTGCTTTGAACAGAATGTGCAAGGAAGGGAAAATCTTTCCACTCTCACTTCACAGAGGGCTGGGATTGTGCCAGAGATGAGGAGCTGGGCAGAGGAATGGGGCAGCAGCTCTGGTGTGTGGATAAAGTGGAATGAACATCCATGAGATCCTGATTGAACCACATGTAACCAAGGGCCATCGAGCCCTGGGCACTCTGGCTAATTGTTGTGACCAATTAATAAGTTGGAATCCACTTAGTGAAGCCCAAACTGCCCCATGCAGCTCTTTGCAGGAGCAAGGAATGAACTTGTCTGAAACAGCAGCCTGAAGGTGGAGAGTTTGCTTACCATGCTCAGGGGTGGAGATGATCATGGCAATAGAATGGGTTTTCTTCTCTGAGATACTCCTGGGATACATCAAAATATTTTGCTTTCCACTGACTCACCAAAGACACACAGTAGATTCCTAACTTAGAATATTAAGGGATTTTTTTTTTTTGTCCAGAAAAAGCTAAATATGTTTGAGACACACAGCAGTTCAAAGCAACAGTGATACCTGAGACACTAATATTTACTCCTGCTGTGACACAGTTCAGCACAGAGAAGTTGGCAGAAAGAACTGTGCTGTAAGCACAAGTGCATCCTCTGCTTTCCTGTGTGATTACAGCTCATTTGGGCAGTGTCATTTTCTCTGGCAATGAAGTCCTTAATAGCAGCCTGAGCTTTCTGAAGGCTGACCCTGTGCTATTTGTACCCACCTCATCCCCAGATACAGGCCCTTATGAATAAATCCACTTAGAGGGGACATTATAACTTAATTCTGTGATTAATGATTTGGATTCTGCTGCTAAACAAACTCTTTCCACTGCAGAGGGACAATGCTGGAGCCAAAGAAAGGGGCAAGAGTACACTGGCCCCTTCATCTGCTGACTATTAAGTTTTCTGAGATGTAATTATTTTTTTTCTTGTCTGATCCATGTGGTCTGGTATCCATTTAATCTGCAGTGTGTAAGTGCATTTTACAGAAGGTGAAAAATGAGGGATCTGATGTGTTCCTACAGGCTGGAGAAAAGTGTGGAGCTGGCTCCCAGTGTGGGGCTGCTCCCCACAGCTCCCTTAGATATGAACATTATTGCCACTGTGCTGAATGGCTTCCACATCGTGGCATAAATCTGTCAATTAGCATTGCAATTAGCATCCCTGACTAATCCTGCCCATGCTGGGAAGTTGCAGCATGCGAGTTCCTCACCAAAGGGGATGGTTTTGTTCCTTCATTATTCCATTTTAATGCCAGTTGACAACTGCAGCAGTGGTGGATAGGACAGAAAATCAAGTTTTCTTTTAAATGGGAGGTGAAGGGTTGATTAGAAGGGTTTCAGCAGAGGGTGAGGTTTGATTGTTCTCTGCCACCTGAAATTCTATATTCAAATTCACAATATGCATCAAATCCTACAGATTTCCTTTAAAATGAATGCTCCAGATTTTCTTTAAAATGAATGCTCCAAAGCTGCTCTGAACTTCATGAAGGGCTTTTTGTCACACAGCTTTATTCTCATGGTCTCTGATAGCACAAATCTTAAAAGTCTCATAAAAATGAAGTTATTTTAACTGTGTAAACACAACCTCCCCACCATCATCTTCTTCTATGGCAAAGCCTTTTTATAATCTCTCAACAGTGTAAACAGATTTTTTATTTTAAAAATAATATCTCTAAGCATTTCATGTGCTAAGATTTAATGATGAAAATAATCCAGTCTTCAAATGTGACTAAAACATAATATAAAAAACCCCAAGGAACAACAAAAAGTCGATTTGAGCACTGTGTTTTGGTACAACATCTGCAAACAAGAGATTTCTTTCTCTTTTTTCATGACTTTCTTTATGCCAGTAGAGGGCACAACTGTTTAAATCACATTTATTTCACACACACTGGGACATAATAGAGGCAATTTAAAAATTCATAGGAAAAAAACCCCCATCTATTTCCAATAATGAAAAATTTGTGGCATTTTCCTGTATTATCCAGGAACTGCTAATAGCAAAAAGAATATTATTTAAAGGATTTTGCATTCCACAACTGCAAGTGTTTGAGTGTTTCTGCTGAGTTCACTATCAGAAAGCAAATTTTTGGGCAATGGGATTAAGGGAATGAAAGATAATGAGATGGAATTGCATGAATTGAATAAAACCAGTATTAATTTAAACCCAAACCCCATTAATTTGCTGCTTTTAAATAATAGGAGTTGGAATGTTTGTGACTTTTTAATCAACTTTTATATAAAAACTTGGTAAACTTTCTGTACAAATCACCTCTGCAATGGGAAACAACATCTTGGGGTAATTTTTCATTTTATTATTCCACCTGACATCCATGTAAAGGGAATTAGAGAGGCTTGGGATAAACCATGGGCTTGAAAATGACAAAACAGCAGCTCTACTTTTCATGCATAGCTTAGGATCCTTTCATCCCAGAGTTTATTTCTGGAAAGGCTTTGAAAAATCCTCAAGTCAATAGATTAATAGCTTACCTGGAATTGTAAAGGAAAAATTAATTAACAGCAAGAGCATCCAGTGGGACAAAGTTTAATAAAACACAGAAAAAACCCAGTAACTTGTTTTCCTCCACTTTCTGGCCAACAGCTTGAAATTTTTGGAGCCAGCTCTGAGCAGGGTTTCAGTGAGTAGAAAACCTGATATTGGATTGATTCTAATGCTGAAATTAGAGATGTTATCTTCCAGCCAGCCAGCACTCTGCTGTCAAGGAAAGTTTGACAGAATTATTGAAGAATGTGGAAAATTGCCAGCCACGGATGGAATTGGTGTTTGGGAGAGGGGCACAAGAATCATCAACAGCAGCAACTGGGAAAATAATATATTATCAACTTGAATTCTCTTAGAATCTTCCTTTTATTTTAATATTTTCCAAGTATTTTAAAGTCTGCTTGTGTTCACAAGTGCCCTCACTCTGAGCTGCAGGAACATTCTGGCTGGAGGTCACTGACATGCTGTTTTCCTTACTTTTCCTGCTCAAAGACATTTGCACAGGGTCATTTGTATTCATTACCGATGCAGAGTTTTCCCATCAGGGTATTTATAGATCTCAAAATTATTAATATTTGATTTAGGGAGGTATTCTTAACCTGGGCAGGCATTAAGGCGTGTGTTTTCATGGAGACAAATGTAAATAGTGGCTGAAATACTTCACCAAATCCAAGCTCCTTGGGCCCTTTTTTGCCTTATTTATCTCTCAGGTAGGCTGGTTTTCATTTTGTTCCTTTCCAGGTCACTGTTATTTATGCTCCTTGTTTTATCTGGCTGCATCTGATCCTGCTGGCAAAGGATGAAATGCATTTACCTTCTCTTTCCCTCAGACATGTTTGGGATGCCTGAGCTAACTCATGAATGAAACTGCATAATGCTGAAGCCCGAACCTACTTCATTATATTAACATTTAAAGTGTCAGATGATTTTAAAGTTCTACAGAATTACTCCTTGGCTGCATGGAAGGTGCTGTGTAAGAAATGACTGAAGGGATGAAGGCAGTTCCTGGTGTTTGGCTGCCATGAATTCCCCAGCTAGGAGGGAAAGCTTTGGAAAAAACTAAAATCCTACATCATATTTGCAAGCAAATATTGTCCCATTAAAGAAATAATTTTTAAAATATGAGTTAAGCTCTTTGGAGTAGAAGGAAAAATCCCTGTGAGGATGAGAAGGAGGAGGAGCTGCTGTTTCTTCCTCTCCTCACAGTGCCAGTGATCACATTTCAGAGCACTTTTCAGGAGTATTTCTTTGCTGGGCAAGTATTTCCCACCACATTTCACTGGCAATGCCTTCCTCTGCTTTGGTTTCTGTCTTCATCCTCTGAACAGCAAATTCAGAGTCATTTTTTGGGTTCATTTATCCTCTGTGCATTCCCCTCCTCAAGAGTCAGTTTGAGCCAAGGAGAGGAGCAATTTCTCCTCCAGAGAGAGCCTCCTGCCCTGTGAGAGCTCCTCAGCACTCTACACAAAATATCTCATTTCTTTAATAAACTAAGCTGAGCTTTTGGTGGAATTAAAACCTCTCATTAATACAATGTTCCATATTTAGCAAACTTGAATAGTACATCAGGCAATTTGTTGGAACAAAGGATGGCAGGGGTGGTGGGAATACGATTTTGTGTTTAATTGAATTTGATTAGGAAAGTTACACAGCCCATCACTCAGCTTCCAGGACAGCCATAAAATGTCTTTGCCTTCCACTGAATTGCTGGCCAGGCCTCCAGGCATCAGGCTGGTTCCTGCTGAACACTTCAGCTCAAGGTTGCCAGTTAATGGGTAATGATAAGAACTGATCCCTTGCATTTTAATGGGTGTGACAAAATCAGGCAGAAGTACTGCAAAAATAACTTGAAATACAGGGGAGTGATGGTATTTTAATGCCTGGTAGCTGCAGATGTTCAAATTACTGTAATGCTATTAAAATCAGTAGCTATTAATACACAAATATTTCAATGACACACAAAAGCAGAGTCAAAAAAACCAAGCCTGAAATAATGACAAAACTAAAATTGCCCGTTTATTGGAATTAGCCTTCAATCACTTCTTTCTAATGGGCAAGAGGCTGCACATCTGACAGCACCACTCTCATTGCTCTCCCAGAGTTCACAGATTGCTTTTATGCCTCCATCTACCTATATGTGAAATCACTTCCCCATTTTAATTTTCTTTCTCTGCGATATCAAGATATTGTATATCAGTTTGCACTTGCTGGGCACTTAACCTTCCTATTATCATTTTCTTTCTGTGAGATGCTCTCCAGCACAATTACACATAATCCACTTTCTTTGATGGCTTTTGGAATAGTCACTGTGGCCTGCTGCAGGTCCTGCCTGCATTAAGGACATTTGCACCCACAGAACACCACTGGGGTGATTGCAGAGGTGTAAACCCTGAAATGCAGATTCTGTCAGGGCAAAGTGAGGCTTCCAGTGCTGCTCTTTAATCCAGCCACAGAATTAATTTCCTTCACACAGCCACAGACACTCATTAAGCCTCCCCTTCCGGCCCTTCCCTCCTGCTGCTCCCAACACCAGTTGCACTCTCCATTTATTAGCACGAGCAGCAGCTCATGGAGGCAATGAAATGGGAATTTTAAGATGCTTGGTGATTTAATCAATTGGGTTTGATGCCAAAAGAAGTGTTACCATTGAATTCAGTGAAATTGGACCAGAGCTGTGCTGGCTGCTTCTGAGAACAGAATTATTTTAAGATAACACCTCCCAGGCCTGTGGAGAGCAGGACTGTCCAAAACCCAGCTGGCCATGGGCACGAGGAGCACGGCTGATGTTGGGTCAGTGTTGGTGACCATGGGCCAGGCAAGGGAGTGAATTCAGCTTCTCCTGTGGCACCACCACACCAAGGAATCTCCCCTGGACTTGTGATACAAATATTCCAAAGAAACCCAAAAACCAGTTGTTACAGCTGACCTCAATCTTGAAAGAAATGCACAATCCCTTAACTGTGCCTGCACATCAAGGCCTCAGATTAGGTGGTATCAGTGTCAGCTTAAGGAGGGAAGTGTCACTTAAAAATTAGGAAGATTAAATTGACATTAAGCAGTTCTATTTAAATAAGAATTCATAAGTATTACTGGAAAGAGTTGATTTTCTACTCGTTTAACTGCATCTAAAGGATCCTATATTTTGTCCATATATTTTTGCCATTGACATATAATGCCTGAAAGTGTGATTGGAAGAGGTGTGCTGCTCTACCCTTTATACCTAGAAGGACTGAAAACTAAATTTTCAACAGGTTTTAAATTTATTTTTACTATTCTACTTTCTAGGCTGTTTTAGTTAATTGAAACTGATGGTGATAGTCAGATCAAAGACTAATGGTCTTTCATTGAGCCCCTTGGCCAAATCCCACATTGGCAATGTCCTAGAGATGTTGTACAAACTAAGATCTGCTTAAGCTTGAGGTGAGTTCCTTGGTATTTCTGCCAGTGGTAAGAGAAACTCTTCAAAAGCTAAAGCAGTTGGAGAAAAACACTATTTTTTTTCTTCTGGAGGAATTTATTGTGTATCTGAGTCTGCTTGTGACTGATGGCTAAATTTCCACCTCAAATTTGAAAAAACAAGGTTTGCCAAAGCAGGACACAAAAGTTATGTGGGCAATCCATGTGGTGAAAAGATGAACATGGAAAAACTGCTGGGAAAAGGACACAGCAACTCAAGCAAAGAACAGTCAGAGGGTGTAGCTAATAGGAGCAAGAGCTCAGTTGATATTTTAGGTCTACAGCTGTCATCAGGATGGACAAGGTTAAAGCAGGTCTTCAAAACAAATGATTAATTGGGAAGATGAAATATGATCTTCATGTGCCTGCTTACACCTGTGCAGGGTGTTTTTTCCCACTTTGATTCTTAGGAAGCCTTAATTAGACAACACTGGAGTAGAAGCATTGCTGTTCTTCACATGTAATTTCAGAGAGCTGTCGACAATGATGTCTGAATGACAAGTGGAAATGAAAAAAAAATCATTAGCTGGAAGGAGCATGAGACTGGTAATTCAGTTGTTATTATTGAAGGTGAATATTGCAGTGGATTCAGAAGCCTCAGATGGCAGAAGGGCAGCCCAGGCTCAGGGGCTGTGTGAAAACATTCCAGGTAACCTGAGAGAATTCACTGTCTGCAAATTGCTTCCCTTCAGTAAGTATATGGTGATACTGCACCTGTGCTGTGTTTTCTGAAATGAATACAGGACAAGCACTTACAAACCCACTATTTCTGCATGCCTGGGTTGCTGGAAAATAAGTGAGGGGAAGAGTGGGTTTTGTCCTTTTTAACTTGTCATCCTAAAGATTAGAGTCATCTTTTCAACCTCACAATCTCATAAAGTGCCTCTCTGACAAACTTAAAATAAAAATATCTTTTATGTGGCCGAACTCAGTGCCTATGATAGGAATTTGAAGTCCTTGACTTAACTGAAATTGAAAAAATATATTAGTTGGCCAAAGGAGTCCAAAATGGGGCTGGGCTGGAGGTGACAAAGGACAGCAGGCAAGGCAAACTGCAGGATGCATTTTTAAAATTTGAACAGCCTCTGTAGTTGGTCAAGCATAAAAATACAGGCTATCCTTCTCACGCTGGCCTTCACAGCTAAAGCTGCTATTTCCATGTGGAGAGCTGTGCCACAGGTCCCTGACCCTGTCAGCTCTCATAAGACTGGGGTGCTGTGAGTACGTGAGCAGCACAGCTCTGAGGAGCCAAATCTGCAGCTGGGCTTGGCTCTGCCCCGTGCTCAGCCACTGCCCCACAGAGCAGCTCACAGCCAGCACGCTCTACATGAGCTGCAGCTTGTGGGGAACTAAGGTTGAGCCCAGTCCTAGCTAAGGATTAGTGCAATAATAACTGTAATTTAGGATTATCTTCCAGGCAAAAGCCCAAAGTGGAGTTTCAGAGATGTGGTGCAGTGATCAGACTGTGCTGCACCAACCCAAACAGGCTGGAGCACCCTCCTGCTCCATGCCAGGGCTGAGCTGGACCTTGCTGCTACAAACCTCTGAGCTCAGCTCAGGGTAGCTCATTAAATCCCTGTAATTCTATCATCTCTACAAGTCCTATTTGATCACACTCTGCCAATTAAAAATGCATCTTGTTTTCCTGAGATAATTTATTTTTTGACATCCCTTCCTCAGACCAGTGCCACATTTCATTACAGAAGTGGCTACACTTCTGTGCTGGACATTTCTTAATTATCAACCTGCATATGCATGGAAAAGTAAGGACATCTCTTCAGGTCAGGGCTCCTGCACCAAGTCTGGGTCAACAGATGCTGTGTCAAGTCTGTACTTTCCCCAGAGGAGATGTCATTGTTTCTCAGCCAGCACATTTCAATAATTCATGACACAACTGGACAGGAAGGCAAACAGAGGTGGCAGTGACTTAAATCTTATTTGCTGAAGAAGCGAATTGTTTTCCTCACATCCTCCTTATGCCATGACAGCAGAGCATCACCACCCTGTCCAGAATTCTTCTTTCTGTGCACAAAATGACAGCCATTAAATCCTTTCTCCCTTCTGGGAAGATCCCAGCACAGGGAGGAGCTGGAGCTGCTCAGAGAGCCCAGAGGAGGCTCCAGGATGATGCCAGGGATGGAGCAGCTCTGCTGGGAGGAAAGGCTGGCACAGGTGGGATTGTTCACCTGCACAGGAGAAGCTTTGGAGTGACCTCAGTGTGGCCTTGCTGGGCCTGAAGGAGCCACAGGAAACCTGGAGAGAGACAATTGACAAGGGATGGAGTGATGGGATACAGGGAATGGCTTCAAACTGCCAGAGGGCAGGGCTGGATGGGATATTAGGAAGAAATTGTTCCCTGTGTCAGGGCAGGCCTGGCACAGGTGCCCAGAGCAGCTGAGGCTGCCCTGGATCCCTGGCAGTGCCCAAGGCCAGGCTGGACATTGGGGGCTGGAGCAGCCTGGGGCAGTGGGAGGTGTCCCTGCCATGGCAGGGGTGGCACTGGAGGGACTTTAAGGTCCCTTTCCACTCAAACCATTCCGTGGTGCTATGATTGACTCTCTTACATCAACACTCCACTGTGGCTCTGAAGACCAAGTCATCTCTGTAAAATTTGACTTCAACTGAGGCACAGGGAGCTAATGCACACTTTATTATAACACACACTTCACTGTGCTTTGGGATGCTGAAGGATAATACAGGTTTCAAGAAATTTTAATACTATTTGCTAAGGAAAAAAAAAGGAACTTAAAGGAATTCTGCTCAACCTTAATTACACCACACAGCTCTAATGCTGCGATCAGCCGGAGCCAGATCCAATAAAACCTCCATCCGGCTCCTGCACAGCGACCTACGTGAACCTGACTCTTTCCCTGGGCTTCCAGCCCAGAAACGAGATGCAGTTTTCATTTAAGCCATAACGCCTCAACTTTCCCCGGCAGCGCATCCCTCCTGAGCGGGCGGGTCCAGCGGGGCTCCCGGGGGAACCGCGGCCGCCGCCAGCGGAGCATCCCCGGCGCCGGCGGGCCCGGCTGTGTGCGGAGGGGCTGGGCTGGGCTGTGCCGTGCCGAGCTGGGCTGTACGGCCCCGGGGCGGTGAGTTGAGGAGCCGTGAGGAGCGGTGGGCGGGAGATCGCGCCGGGCCCGCCCCGCCGCCGGGAGCGCGGCCAGCGCCGCTCCAGAAGAGGCGCCGGGAGCCGCGGGAGCCGCAGGATTACGGCGCTGGCTCCGCGGGGAAGGGCAGCGCTGCGGCGGCCGGAACGGCTCAGCTGCAGGTGGGTAACTTCGGGGAACAAAGTTGGGCAGCGGTGAGGGGAGCGCAGAGCCCCCCGCATCCCTCCGGGGTGATGGAGCGGGGCAGCGGCACCGGGGACACGGACACCGCTCCGGGCGCGTCCCTGCCGGGCTCGGGGGATGCAGCGCCAGGCACGAGCGCCAGGCTCGGTACGTGCCGCTGCCCGCCTGGGGGATCCTGGCTGGTGGCATTTGCGAGGTTCCTCGCCCACCTGCAGGGAGCTGCTGTCCCCCCCAGTCCGTCTGTCCCGGGGCCAGGGTTCCGCCAGGCGCCCGTGGCTCCCCCGGGGCTGGGGATGCGCTCCGGGTCCGGCGGCGCCGGAGCGTGCGGCTGCCGGCGGTCCGAGTGTTTGCACGGGGTTTGGGCTTTTTCCCCTTTAAAATTGTTCTGAGTCTGGAGTTGCTCAAGTTCTAAATCTGGGAGACTCTGGCTTTGCTTTTAATTAAGTGCTAATTGTCTGGAATGCGAGAAGGCGCGTACGGGGCTCTGGTGGCGGTGTTGGTCTGAGACAGCCCCCGCACCGCGCCAGTGAACGCTCGTTGAAAAGCTCTTTCCTTTCCCTCTCGAATGAGAATTTCTCTCTTTCTGCACGTCCCCCGCGGCCGTTCGGGTTTGTCCGAGTGGTGGCCACGGCGGGACTTTGCCGTCAGCCGGGCAGAGCGGACCGAGCCCTCCCCAAGTTTCAGCCGTGGCTCGGCACAGCCGCTGCCTCCGCTCCCCGCGGCAGCCCCTGCAGCGCTCCCGGCTCTGCTGCTCCTTCTCTGACCGCTCATCTGCCTTCCCTTGCAACTTCATGGCTCATTTCTGGCTGGGTGCGAGCTGCTGGTGTCCCCAGCACCGTGGTGTGTCACCTTGCTGGCAGTCCAGCGTGGTGCCTGCTGTGGTTATCCCCAATCCAAGCACCATTTTGTTGGATGCGTCGGAGGGAGGTCAGCCCGTTCCTGATGGGGAATGATCCAGGGATAGCCTTGGGTGGGAACTGGTTAGTTAGGTTTACCTTATTGGTGCTACTGACACACGCACAGAATCAATACTGATTTTTCGCTGTCGTGTTTTACACGGGGTGAAAGAATGTCAGTATTTCTGTTGAGTGCAAAAATCAAAACCAAGACGTTAGGAAGAACAAAACTCTCCAAAGTATTGACTGCTGTATTTTGCAAGAAAAACTTGAACTCCAGCTTAAGCTGCATGCCAGGCTTGTTCAGTGATGTATTTTTAAAATGTATGTGGGAAATTATGAAGGAAATATTCAAATCAGGAATGGAAATACTGAACTTGCAAGCACTGAAAGTGTGTTACTACCCATGTGGAATTGTTCCAGAAAGTTGTTTATCATGCGAGAGACTTCCCACAGTAATCTGGCAGATGCATTTGTGCAAGCATTTGAGGGGAGTGATTGGTGAAGGTGCTTAACTCTCAAAACGCTGCTGATTTGGTGCTGGGGCTGCAGCTGAAGGTGCTGCGAGCTCTGTCCTGCCCCGCTGGCTCTTCCAGGGCTCCCAAAGATCCTGCTGCTGCTTCTGCCTCTTGCCCAGCCGGGGATGGATGGAGGCGCTGCTGGAAGCTGGGCTGTGTTCAGGAATAAAGCAGTGGGAGGTGCTGCTGGCTGGGAGCGCAGGGTCTGCGAGCTGCCCGTGGCTCTGGGGTTTTTCCAGAGTGGGTATTGGGGATGTCACCACCATGCACAGAACAGGTAGGGGCTGTCTAGCTGGTCTGCAGCTTGGTTTTTTCTGTGTTAAGGAAGTCAAACCACTGGATTTTGTGGGATGTGGGAGATTGTGACAAGCTGTGGTGGTGACTCCTGTGGCTCACTCAGCTCCAGTGTTGGTCACCTAAGTTGGGGTCTTGTCCAGAAATCCGAGCATGCATCCCCCCACCCTGCAAACCTTTGAGCTGGATGTAAAATATGGACCTACCTAAACTACTTGTTCTTTAAATTCCTGAAGATCACGTCACCGTAGCTAAGGAGCAGTGCCATATTTTCTTGTCACTTTTCTATAATGCTTCTGAAGTTTCCACCCACAAATGCTTCCAACCACTTGTGCAGGGGCGGTGGTTTTGGTTGTTTGTTTTTTTTTCTGAGCTAGCTTTGCTGTCTTTGATGTTGTTTATGTTTATGTTCTTGTGGGAATTTTCCCATTGCAATACCACAAGAACATCTTAATGTTGTTGTGATACAGCAACGGGAGGTTTCTGCAAATAGATTCAATCTTTTTACTGTTCTTCCTGGAAGAGGCTGAGTCTTACAAGTGACATAAGCCAGTGGTTTTATATGTATGGAAGTGATCAGCAGGATTTACTTTGATACCAGAAGACACAGATTAACTGCAGTCTGCAAATGAGATTTTTTTTTTTTTTTTTTTTTTGTGTTCAGAGTGATGTGAGGAGTCTCTGAGGAGCCAGCAAACCTGCAGGGACAGGGAAGGGATCAGTGATGAGGAGTGACTGGGGCTGGAGGTGAGCATCCCCCCTGACTTTGGGTGACTTGAGAAAAAATTATAAGCCTGGTCTTGGTTTACTGAAAAATCAAGGAAAATGGGAGGTTTGTTCATCTGTAAAGTAAAAATTGATTCTTCTTAGTGCTCAGCTTGGAGCTAGGTCTGTCTTGCTGTGCTGCCAGATCCATAATCTACCAGTTCATGTTGGGAAGCCAGGGAACAGTGGATTAGAGTCCCCTGGGGTTCATGCACACATGGAGGTTGAACACTGTTGGAGATAACAAGTGATGAAAAATGACTTTTTCAAGGGACCTGTGTGATGCAAGCCTTGCTTAAGCTCCTGTTTGCATGGGTGATGTCAAGATGGGTTAAATGGCAGGATGCTCTGAAATTGACTTTTGTTTGGAGAAGCTTAGGAATTTGATGTTTTGGTCCTTCAGAACTGAATGTGCCACAGGAACTGGCTCTGGAAATGGACTTGCCTTCGTGCTCTGTTGCTGCTGTCTTTAAAATATATCTGCAGTGACAGCAGTTCTTGTTTCAGGTATTTTTGGTAGGTTGGTTGATTTTGCAGCTCTGCAGCTGAAGTTTCCCTCTCTCAGCCAAAGCAGGGATAGTTCAGTCAGTGATTAGCCCGTTGAAAAACAACTGGAATGCAGAAAAATGAAATTGGAAGAGCTGTAGTTCCCTCCTGTGCCAACATCTCCACCTTTGATTTAGTGAAGCTGTTTAGAATTGTCGCCCAAACTTTGCAGTGGAGATTGGATGGCCCACGTTTTGTGGGATGTGGTGTAGGAAAATGAATTACAGAAAAAAAAAATTAAATAATTATCAACCTTGTAATGTGCCTTAACCAGGAAAGGATGAGGTAAAGGCTGCAGGTTTGCATAAGCTGGGAGGTACTTTGCTGATTCAGAGCTCAAAAAGCCACACAGTTCTTGGTCCACTGAGACAGATGAAAAGCAGATCAGAGCTGATGGCCTTTTAAACAGAAGTGTACCCAGGAGAGCACTGCTGGGGTAACTACAGCGGGAATGGGGGAAAAACCTTTGAGCTTTGACTACAGTCAACTGAAATTTATTTATATTGATTTATTTTTTTTTAGTGTGCTGTCTAATACAAAGAAAAGATGTAATACAGAGTGAGGGGAAGTGGCAGGAGTTCAGAAATCTTATGGATTCTCAGTCTTCTTGATTGAGTGAAGGTGGTGGGCAGCTGGTGAAATAATGCAGTTAGGTGGTATTTTATTAGTGAAAAGTTAAAATCTGCATGTTGAAATTTGGTGAGAAAATCCCAATGAAATGCAGGTCATAGTGTTTACAGCATTGGCTTTATTTTTAAACAGCAGTTAGCTTTATACCCCTAAAATTTCACTTTTTAAGCGTAGTCGAGTATAATAATAATATTTAAAATAAGCAATACTTTCATTTGGCACAGCTTGATGTAGGAATTTTTCCCAGATTATAACATCCATGTATTTTTCTCTTGAAAAATTTATCTGTTAATTAATATAAAGAATAATTAATTAACTGGCAGAGATGTTCCACTTCCAGCTGGGGGAGGCAGCAGTGGGAGCTGCTGAAGTTGTGCTCAGCCCTGGACAATCCCACCTGCAGCTCGTTCTCCTCTAGAGAAACCCATTTAATGGGAACAGCCAGGATTTGAAACCTGCACATGTATTTCTGTGTTTTCTTAATCCTGCTTGCACTCAGGAGGAACTTTATCTGTGTTCTGAATTGTGAAACACTTAAAATCTGGCCTGCAGATCTGGGGGCTCCCAGAAAATGAGCTGTGGGCTGCAAAAGGCTTGGGAGTGAGTGGTGATAGGAGCAGAAAAGCAGGGATAACCAGACTTGTCTGTGGGTTGTTTTTTTTGCCAGCCAGTTCTTGGTTTCTGGCAAATACAAATAATGCATTTCTGAGCTGCAGTGTGAGGGGGAAGCACTGCCTGTGATGGCAGGGAGGTGTGAGCAGGAAGGAACTGAAAAAAATCTTTGTGCAAGGGAAATCTGACTTAAAGACAGTGCCACCAACCTCCCTGAGCCCCTGGGGACCCCTGTGCCCCCTGATGTTCTGCAGTTCCAGGATGGAGCAGGGCTCCTGCAGGCCCCCACCAGGTGTGTGACTCTGCTTTCCTGAGCCCAGCTCATTTGCAGAATGAGTCCAGAATGGCTAAACTGGTTCAGCTGTTCCAGATTAATCCCTCCACACCAGGTTTAAATGAAGAAAACTAAATAAAGCAGTTTTTAACCCTAATAAGTTCTTTATGTGGTGCATAAAGAAAGCTCAGGAGTCCAGAGCTGCTGTGTCTGGGGGCTGATGGACACAGCACTGCAAGAGGCACCAGGTAAGGGCAGTTCTACCATTCCTATAGATCTATTTCTGTCCTGTTCCCTTGGTTTTGAGATCTGTGGTTGAGGAAAAACCCACTTGTACAGTTAATTTTAACAGAGAAGTGAGAAATCTTGAATTTTACTGTAGCTTTGAAAAAGTGGTTTGAGCCTTGTTGAAACATTATGGTTAAATCCAGCTCCTTTCCCACCAATATTACAAGTGGTAATGAGCTACCCTGGTATTAACTATTCTAAAAACTCTCCTCTCACTATTCCTGTTTGAAAAAAATAAAAAAAAATAATCCTACTGCTTTTCTAGCACTGCTGAAATCACAGTGCCATGTTCCTGATGTGGGAAGCATATTTCACTTCAATAGGCCTTGACAATTCTGAAGAGTATTACTGCTCAACATGTTCAGGCCTTTTGTGAAATGTAAAATATAATAAATTACAGCTGCTTGTAGCTGTAAACCTCTCATTGGAGTAAACTTAGTGGGGAAAATCAACTGGTTTTCCACAGTCTGGCTTAATGTGAAGCATGTCCAGCATCCCTTTTGCTTGTGCTGAGGTCAGGACAGTAATTTCCAGTGTACTGCAGTACTTGACTACATAAGGAGCAATTCCTGTCTAATCCAATCCAGGGTGGATCAGTAAATGATAAATTCTGTTTAGCTTGCAAGCATACAGATTTTCATAGTTCATTTGCAGAAGGATCACGCATCTCTGCATTTGAAGACATTCCATTTGTTGGAGTTGGCATCTCTTAGCATTCCTGGTGAAATGTGCAAGATGAAAAACACTGTTCTAATGACATATTACTGTGGAGTGTTTTACAGGGAGAAACCAGCAAATTTAGCTGCAGAAACTACTGTTTATTCCCCTGGATATTGCAAAATATTTTGATTTTTATCCTGCATTCTTAAAGCTCGGTGCAGTCACCTAAATGTGTCTGTCCCACCTGTCCATCTGTCCTGCTGCTTGAGGAGAGCTGGATTGTAAAGTGAAAACAGGGTCTGGTTTTGCTAGAGTGGGGGAGATACTTGATTTTTGAAAGATGCTGGAGCAGGTAATGGCCCATAGTGGTGCAGTTCTCACATCAAAAGCTCCTGAGTAAAATATCAGCATTCCTGTGATGACTTTTTCTTTGTTTAATATGAAATTTTTGGTGTGTGTGCTGTGAGTGGGGTGCAGGTTGTTGTGTGGGCAGAGCAGGGTGGGAAGAGAGCTCTCTGCAGCACCCTGGTAATTGAACACCTCAGCCCAGTGTGTCGGTGTAGCTTGTAAATGACAATAAAAAGAAAAGGCTGTATATGCATGTTTGCTCTGCCAGGGTAATTTATAAAGCAGGGTGTAATTGGGAACATTTCTGCCAGGTCACTGCCTGACCACCAGCACTTCTTTACCTCTGAAGTTTGTGTGCTCAAGCAGGACAATTAAATAATAACTGAGCTTTTTTAACTTTTTAAAAACAAATTCTCTAAAGAAAGAGGATGAAGAACTATTAACATTTACCCTGACACAGGTGCTTTCCTTTGCACTCTTAGGATCAGTAGAAGACCCCAGATTTCTGTGTTTTGCAGTCCTTCAAGTGCATCAGTTGAGCATTTAAGGGCATGTTTTTAGCAGTGTGCACCTCCTTTGGATAAAGATTTATTGATGCTGCAGAGCTGTTATGTTTGTGTGTGTCAATGGGGTATGAACAGCCCCTGTTTGCACACTGAGCTTTCCACCCCACAGAAAATGTTTTATTTTAAACTCAAAATCTCTTCATTGATCCTAAGAGAAGGAAGATTACCTTGATTTACCTGCCCTAATGTCTTCCTATTAAAAAAGGTAGAAGCTGGCTGGCTAAATTGATGCTGAAAACTTGAGTTTTGTGTGTTGGAGTTGAATTCCAGTTTACCTGGAGCTGTGTTAGCCCAGGGCTGCATTCCCAGCCCCCAGGAGCTCTGTGCCAGCCCTGCCTGCCTGCAGGGGAAATGCCCTGAGATGGGTTTTTATCCTTTAGAAAAGATGAGAGGCAGCAGCTGCTCTTTGTAACCCTTTCCCATTCTGGGCACTGACTTCTTTTCTACTCCTGACTGAGCAAGAGTTAACTTTCCTCCTAGAAGGAGCTAAATTAATGTAAACCAGAGTTCTTTTCCTCTTCCCCCCCATTTTTGAGGGGCTGCATTCTCACACAGTGCTATTTCTCTCATTGATTGTCACATCTTTCCTGGTCTAAAAATGCTGTTGAAATTATAGTGGAAAAAGCAGTGAAGCCTTACAGAACACTGGCAAACTGTTTGTAGAATCAAATGCAGTTCTTGGGGGGGTTGCATACACGTGGTAGTTTTCCTTTTGGTTGTGCAGCTTAATCTGGTTATAGACCTTGCAGTTTTTCAATTTCTCACTATAATTTTTGTAGCTATTTGATTTTGAGTCTCACATTGACTATTTTTGCTATTGTAGTGCTGAAGAAAATAAAAGTTGCTATGGCCCTGGTGAAGAGCAGTGTTGCTAATGCTTTAAAAGCTGTGGTTTATAGTCTCCTTGAGCATCTCTTTTCCTCAATAAGCTTAAAATGCAAACAGAAGAGGTGTTACATCTAACAGTGCTGTTTTTCTGCAACTGTTAAATGAAGGACAAGTCAAGTTTCATGCCCTCTGCTCCTGGAACAAGAGATTGTGGATTTTGCTTGGTACTTTTTTCTGCAGCAGGTTCTTCCCTGCCACAGAGCTGTGGTTTGCACGCTAAAATCCTGACATAAGAAAGTTCCAGTCTTTCACTAGGTGCACTTGGACACTGGAAAGTTACTCTGCAGATGTGTCCTCTTACAAAACAGCTGGAATAGGCTGGACCCTGATGAGGAAATTCCCCATCAGAGGAATGATGGGGAATTTCCATCATTCAGAGGCACAGCCTGGAGCTCCTGCTGCAGAGGAGAGCGGTGCCAGCCCCTGGTGCTGTGCCCTGACCTGGGCAGTGACACCCCTGGAAGTGGTGGTGGTGGCACCCCTGGAAGTGGTGGTGGTGGCACCCCTGGAAGTGGTGGTGGTGGCACCCCTGGAAGTGGTGGTGGTGGCACCCCTGGAAGTGGTGGTGGTGGCACCCCTGGAAGTGGTGGTGGTGGCACTTGGTGCCTCTCCAGAAGGCTCTGAGCTGGAAGAAAGGACTTCTCCCAGCTTTAATCAGGCTTTCTTCTACAGGAGCATCTCTCTCCTGTTTCTCATTCAGTTCCCAGCTGGGATGGAACTTCATCAAGCCTGTGTAAGTCCTTAGGGCTTTGACCTTGTCCCTGTCCTGTCCCATTAATACCCTTGACGAGGCCCATTGTGGCTTGATAGGTTTATTTAAGGTTTATTTCCAGGTTTATTTAAGAGTCTGAACAGCCCTCAGTAGTTGTGTTTGCTGACTGGAATGGCTGCAGAGTTTAAACTCCTTTCTAAAGCTCTTCTCCTTTCAAAAGTAGCACCACAAAGCAGCTTCTTCATAGTCAGGTGTAAAAATCTGTAATTCTCCAGTTAGAAATGTGAAATAATCTCTGGCTCAGAAGCTGGTCTGCAGCTTCTGTGCCATTCCCCAAGTCATGCAAGGGAAACATCAAGGAAAACAAGCATGGAACTCATCTCTGCTAAACCATACCTGACTCTTCCTGGACAGATTTTTCTTGGGAAGGGACTTGGTTTTTTTTGCTTTTTTCCTTGGTCAAAGGGCAGGATGGCTCCTGAAGTGTCTGTCCCAAGTGTAACTTAACCTGAGCACTGTTTGCCATCACCTGCTGGATGTTCTCCAGAGTTAAGAAAGTTGCATAAGCTCCTTATCTGGAGCTAAGCAGCTTTAGGAAGTTGCAAAGCTCCAGCACCTCGTGCTGCTGCTGTGGAGCTGTTTTAACTCAGTCCTCTCTTCCCCCAGCATCTGAGCATCCTGATGGTGCAGATTTTGATAACCTGCTCAGTTATTCTCCTCCTGCAAGAACAAAAAGCTCCCAGACCTTTGTGTAGCTGTGGGTACAGAATGAAAACACAACAGTAAAATGTGTGAAACTGATGGAAAACTGTGCTGTGGTTTGGGATTAAATCTGGAGTTTTCTCCAGTCTGTTCTCCTTCTGAGATGGGCTCTTGATTACTTCATGCAGAATAGGCATCAGTTCTGGTCTGGGTCATTGAATGCCTTTAATTCCTCACCTGGTACCTGCTGCCTTTCTGAGAACTTTGGGCATTGTCACAGTAGGTGTTTTCAGCCTGAAAAAATATATAAACTAATTAATAAATCTTAAACTAATAAATCCTGAATGACATGGGCATACTTACTTCTAGTGTCCAAGGATGTTCTCTGTCCGGCAGAAAATAGTCCAGAGAGACATTTTTAAGAGAACCAGGCTTGGAATTTTTATTTGGAGTGTGCAACAACACCCTGAACATAAAAATGACTTCTTTTTTCTCCCCTGCAGTCAACCTAGCAAAGCAAGCAGAAAAAAAAAGTCTCCTTTGTCCTGATGCCCCTTTACAATATTGTAACAAGGGCCATCTTCTGCCAGCCCTTGGCTCCCTGCAGCAGGGACAGAGGAATCAGCAGTTCCTCTGTATTTTCAGGAAAATTTGAGGTGCATTATTCCCCAGAATAAGCACTGCAGACAGTTAAGTGCCTGCAATTCTAATGCAAATTTCTTTTAATTCTAGATTGGTAAAGATCCACATTTTTCTTTTCCAAAAGGCTCAGCAGCTTGTCCAATAAGCCCAATTAAAGATGGTAATGGACATTCCATTCTCAGATTGATTTATTCCTATGCAAAGTGATGTGAACTGGTTAAATGGCACCTGTGCAAAGGGGTTGAGGTACAAGCAGGGATGGCAGCAGAGAGCTGATGTGGTTTTCTTACTGTCACAAAATAAATGTTAACGTTGCACTGATGGAAAAGCCATTTACCCTTTCCTTTTGTAAAGTTTAACTCACAATGAACTTACAGAGAATCCCAGAATGGTTTGGGTTGGAAGGGACCTTAAAGGTCACAGAATCACAGAAATTCTATGTTGGAAGAGACCTTTAAGATCATCGAGTCCAACCCATGTTCTAACACCTCAACTAGATCATGGCACCAAGTGCCACATCCAGTCTTTTTTTAAACTCTATGAGGGATGGTGACTCCACGACCTCCCTGGGTAGATGATTCCAGTATTCTGGAATGATTGGAGTCATTCCACTGGGTAGATGATTCCAGTATTCTGGAATGATTGGAGTCGTTCCACTCCAATCCATGGGACATCTTCCCCTATACCAGGGTGGTCCAAGCAGCTGGCCTTGTACCCTCCAGGGATCCAGGACAGCCCCAGCTGCTCTGGGCACCTGTGCCTCTCTCCAGATGCAGTTCTGGACACTCTTTTTATTTGTGTTTATCTGGTTCCTTGCCAGCCCTCCTGAGGGATGCATTATTCTGATAAATTCCACAAGTTCTCTTTGCATTATGTGGAGGATTTCTAAAAAATCCAGCCCTTTGTTTTATGTACCTGAGACTGTTCCTGACTAAAAGGGGTTGGTTCTTCTAGAAACAAAATCCCAGCAAGGCTTTATCATCAATTGGCAAAGCTCTGTGGTTGAGTTCTTCCTCTCCATGAAGTCCAATATATGGAGATCCAATTAATATTATAGGAAAGTGAAAGAAGTCTTGAAAGTCTCCTTTAATATTAGGCTTTGAAAAATCCTGCTTCTCTGATTCATTGTGGTCAGGTGAATTTAATGGTCTGCTTAGTCAAAAAAAAAAAAAAAAAAAGAAAAAAGCTAAAGGCTCCAAAAGCCTTTGTAGAATTAAAATTCCTTTTTATGAGTTAAAAACATGCATTGCAGGCACAGCTTGAAGTACTCTTGTGCAAGCTTTTTTCGTTGATGAGTTTATACTTTGTTCTTGTGTTAATGGCACCACTTCAAGCCAGGCACAATGTGTTCTTCAAGGCTCTGATTTTCACCTTCTCTCCTGTACAGTGAAGGATGCAGAGGTGTCCTAAATATTTTAGCAGCTGCAGCCTCTTGCAGGCCATGTGAAAAAGATGTGACTCCTCAAATTCCATATTCAGCTTAGATCACTTCTCCCTATGAGGAAGATGAGAACCCATCCAATATATGTGACACACAAAACATTCATTTTTTAGAGAGGATCTTTCCTCCTGATGATGGTAACTCAAGAATAGTGAAAGGCAGAAGATCTGGAGTTCTCTGGGAACATCTGGAAAGAATTCAGAGATGCTGCTGCCCCGAGATCTGAGAGGTTTGGGAAGAAGTATTAGGTGGGACTGTGCTTTAGCACAGAAAAATACAGCTTTAGTGGTGGGTTAAATTTATGTATCAAATCTCTAGTCTCTGTTTTAAAGGACCTCTGGTGTCTTCTGGCCTCTTCCTTCCTTTGCTGGCTCAAACCACAGGACTGCTGTTAAACCATGTAAACAGTTTCCAGTCCTTGCTTTAAATCAAGGTGCTGGTGGATCTTGCTAAAGGGGATGAAGCAGCTTTGTGTGCCTGTAGCCCAGTGCACAAGGGCTGAGCTCTCTGGTTCAGTGGGTTTATTGGTTTTTAAAGAATTATGAATTTAGTTTGAGGTCATTTCTGGAAAAGCACTTTCTCTTGGTCTGCAGTAGAGGATTAATGGTGAGAGCAACGCCAAGTGCATTAAGACATGAAGTGAACCTTGGAGATCTGAAAGAAAAACAGCATCTCCTCAGGCCTGGGGCTGCCTGCTGCTTTCCTGTTAGACATGGTGCAGAGAATTGTTACTCTCTGAAGGAAAGTGGTATTTGGGAAGTGGAGCTTTTTGGTTAGTAAAGCTCCCAGTGTAACTATCCTGGAGTTGTACCTCAGTCTCACTTTGGTGCTATAATTAACATCATCATCATTATGAAATAAAGCTCCTGAACCTCAGAATTTAAATTTGTACTTGTTTCTCCATCCCCCTGCATGGGCTCTGTCTGCATCACCTTCTGCAGATTTGTTTTCCTGCCAGGGCATTTTGTATCTTGGTATGTTCAATACTTTACAAAGCAATTAACCTCTCTCCCCATCTTCTTTTCCTTCCATGTTTTTCAGACCTTTGTCAGACAGAGATTTCCTAATTTGAATTTAGTTCCTAAGTCAAGAAATTGATTTTTTTAGCTGTTTAGATACTCTTAGGTTCATCACCACTCAGCGTTATCTCAGTGTAGCTCTGTACTCCTTCCAGTTTTGTTTGGGTTTTTGGGGTTTTTTTTAAAACCAAAGCTGTCAAACTTGCCCAGCAAAGCCAGTGGAGTCTTTATCACATCTAACCTTGGACTGATATTTAAAGAGATCTTGTTAAGTAATTTAAATACTTGCTTGTTTTTTTTTTTTCTCCCTGAAAGTGAGGCCTCATTACATGGGGAAGATAAAAGAGGTGTTCCAGAGTTGTTTGCCTAAAAAAGCTTTAGGTTTTCTTTGCTGCTTTTGGTGGATGAGCCACATTTGCATGCCTTAATCTTGGGATGGGCTGTAACATTCATCTTTTAGTGTCAGTGGAAGAAAACTTCCTGGAATTTACCCTCTGATTTCTGCTTTTTCCAAATGATGGTCTTATGCTGAGACTCAATTTCCTGAAGACACAAGGAACAAAGATCCCCAAATAATAATAACTGCAATATCTAGATTGTACAAAACTGAGATGAAATTCCCTTTCCTTTCCATCTCAGGGTGCTGGCCTCCTCCAGCACTGAGTTAATGAAGCAAATGTGTATCCAAACTAATGCTGGAATTAAATGGATTAATGAAGGGGAGCAGAGATGTGGACAGCAAAACACAGAGAAAGTGAGGAGTGGGAGGAGGTGGCAAAGTGTTTGTTAAAATGAGAATATTAACTGAAAAAAACATATTCTGTGCTATTAATAATAACCATAAAATGGTTTGATTCTCTTGCTCTCCTGTGTGAGAGCCCACAAATCAGCCACACTCATCCCCTGAACATCTCCAGTGGGATTCTCATGGTCTCCTGTGGCTTTTGTTCTGCCTCCTGGTTGGGTGTTTCTTCTCTTACAATCTCACTTTTTGATTATTATCTGTGCTTCTGGTTTGAAATTTGGCTGAAATGCAATATTCAAGTTCTCAGGCAATGTCTCATAGTTTCCTTTGTAAAAAAAGAAAAGAAACTTTTCCACAAAAATATTTGAGCATTTTATTCCTATTCATAAGAGAGAGGAAACTCTCTCAAACTGAAGAACTTTTCAAGTGAAACTTCATAGACATCAATGCAGATTAAGCTGCCTTGGTCTCAAATAAGAAGTAGAAGGGGGGAAAAAAGAAGTGCAGAAATGGGTTCAGCTCTATCCATTCAGCTGTGACTTTGAGCTTTTCTCTCCTTTCACATCAGTGCTCCGTGCTGCAGGGGATTATTTTCCTGCATGTGACTTGGAGGGAGATAATCACAGACAGGATAGATTAAGGGCACCTGTGGCCATATCTCCCAAAGCTCAGTTCCTTGCTGAAATTGGTGAATATTTCTATCAAGCTCCTCCATTCCCACTCTCTCTCTGTATATATATATATATTTGAAAAGCATAAGAAGAAGCTGACAAAGCTGTATATGAAATGTAAATTTCATATTTTTTCCTTTATTCTTCTTGTTTGCTTACCTGCTTGAAGCATCCAGCCCATTTTCCTCTCTTGCTTTATTACTTCTTGGGAATTAATTTTTCTTCTGTGATTAAGCAGAGAAAATCTCAGCAGAGATCTCCTTACCTGTTGCATCTTGGGCTGTGAACAAATGTGATGCGGGAGCATCAATTTTATATCAACTTTGGTCTGGGGAGTTTCACTGATATTGGTCAGGAAAAAATAAATGTGTAATATAATAATAAAATATCAAATTCACACCGTGTGTAGGATCAATTTAGAGGACAGTCATCTGCCTTTGTGTCATGTAATACATTCATTTGTTTGAGTTGTTTGATGAATTAGACTCCCTAATGTTAAAAACCCCAAATAAAACCCACCCAGCCATCAGACATCATCTGCAGGGCAGTGGGAAAAGCTGTCCTGCCTTGCTCTGAGTAAATTGGCCAGAAAACTCTGCATTAAAATTCATTATTTAAGAGCTTAAAAATCTGCTGTCTTGGAGGCATTTTCCATTTAAAAGCCAAGCTGAGGCCAGGGCTTTGTGGGGAGCCCCAATTCCATGGTGGCATTTGGGTGGGAGAGGTGCAGGGTCTCATCTTCACCATCCCTTAGGAATTCTTTTTAATTTCTCTTGGGAGAAAGAAGTGACTGTCCTGCATTTTCTGGAAAATTCCTGGCTAATGCAGTGCACAGGTCATGTTTTAGGGTTGGAGTGGGTGTTTTAAAGATGTGGTGGGGGATCTCTTCCCGTGTTGGGATGGTCATAGGACAGAAATGCCATTTAAATGGAATAAATTTTCTTGTAGGTACTTGAGCATTAATGAGACTTGGGAGGAGGACAGAGAGGGTGAGAAGGAAGAGGTTTTTCTGCCATTCTCTCTTTAGTACACATTATTAAACTGATACATTTATATATCTCTATATCTCTCTGTAAATACAAATGTGTGTATGTGTGGGTAGCTACACTTTTTACTGTTTGCCCTAAAAAGTCTCTGGAGTTTTTCAGTCCCAAAGTGTCTGACTGTTTAATTTGTCAGCTCTAAAGGTATTCAGCACAGAATGGTTTCCTCGTGTGTTGCAGTTTAAGTTGTCAGTGTCAGGGGAGTTCAGTGGGTTGGAAATGCTGCTCCTGCCTGCTCTGGTGGACTTGGAGCCTCTCCTGTAGTGAGAGGGGCCAGGCATGGCTGAGTGCTCATTTTGATGAGGATTTTTAGCACCAAGAGCAGCAATAGGGAGCTCTGAAAATCAAAGTAACCTCTTAAGGGAAGTTAAACACTGCCCTGATGTCAGTTTTGGCACATTTGGATGTTGAGAGTATCTTTGTGTTGAATTTTACATTCTTTTAAATTTCAGAGTAATATTGTCAGCACTTTTTAAGTGGAGTGTCTGTTTTGCTGTTTTGTGGCGTTTAATGGGCTGTCTATGGTTGGTTTTTGTTGTTTCATTTTTAATTTGTTTTCAGTGTTTTTGTTGGGAGGGAGTTGAGGACAGGCTTCATGTTTGTGTCAGATTTTTTGTTCTGTTTATTGAAGTGCTTGCTGGCTTGTTGTCACTTTGCTCCCTGGGTGCCTCACTTGAGGATCTGCTTGAATTTCACTTCTGGGGTTTGCTCAGGTGTAGGATCTTGTCCTACCCTGTGATTTTTGAGTAGAGATTTGAGGGAGAACAGCACATTCTGTTAAAAAAAACATATTTGAGGAAGATGTTTTTACCATTTGCTGTAGCATCATTGGGAATTCAGCAGCCTGTAAATTTTTTATGAGGAGGGAACTGTTGACAAATTGCTGCAGGTGACCCTTGGAACCAGGGCAGCCAGCATGGATCAGCCTTCCTGGGGATCCGTGTGGGATGTGGGTGTTCATTCCAGCTGGACACCAGAGAGGCACAGAGCAACTTTGTTCTGGCCAAGGAATATCAAAGGGGAATTATGTATGCAGGGGAAAGTGAGGAGTTTTTATTGGGGCAGCAGTGCAGGATGAAAGAGGCTTTTGAAGCTGTGATTTGTAGGGGATGGCAGGAAGGTGCTTGCACAGAAATGCTGATTTTTGTGCCTCACCAGGGACAGCTCTGAGTGTGCTGGTCAAGGCTCCAGACTCGGGAATGAGGAATGGGTTATGGAAGCACCCATGGCTGGTGAGACCCCACCTGCAGAGCTGCCCCAGCCCTGGAGCTGCTCAGAGAGCCCAGGGGAGGCTCCAGGATGATGCCAGGGATGGAGCAGCTCTGCTGGGAGGAAAGGCTGGCACAGCTGGCATTGTTCACCTGCACAGGAGAAGCTTTGGGTGAGCTCAGGGTGGCCTTGCTGGGCCTTAAAGAAAGATGGAGAGAAAGTATTTACGAGGGATGGAGGGACAGGACACAGGGAATGGCTCCCACTGCCAGAGGGTGGGTTTAGATGGGATATTGGGCAGAAATCCTTCACTATGAGGGTTCTGACACCCTGGCACAGGTGCCCAGAGCAGCTGTGGCTGCCCCTGGATCCCTGGCAGTGCCCAAGGCCAGGCTGGACATTGGGGCTGGAGCACCTGGGACAGTGGGAGGTGTCCCTGCCACGATAGGAGGTGAAATGTGCTGATCTCCAAGGACCCTTCCAACCCAAACCATTGTGATTCCAATGGTCACCCTTCATTTCAGAGGATAAGGATTGACCCAGCTTTGAATTCTCCTGCACCCCAAGGCTCCCTGTGCTCCTGGCAGCCCTGCAGAGTTTTGAACACAAACGCAGACGTGGGAGTCATTCCTCTTATGAAAATAAAAATCAGGTCTCACCTTTTCCCCCCACTGCAGCTGCAGAAACCAGAGGTCACCCAATTTCATATTTGATTTTTTTTGTAATTCAAACAGCTCTGATTTATTTATCATAATTATCCAGCCCTACATTATTTTGAAGTGATTTTTGACATGCTGTCATGTGGGTTCACAGAATTCCTGACCTCTGGAAGTACCTGCCTTGGGATGCCTGGTTGAAGGTGTTGACCCATAAATGTTATCAAAAGGGTGTCTGGAATTGGTAGGTCACAGGGGAAAAGCCTCAGGCACACAAATTACAACAGGGGCCTGAAAATAATAGTGGGAATACTTGATTTTTGACAGGTCACTCTTCTGGGGAAAAAAAATACTTTTAGTCTCTGATTATTGGTTTAAAATATTGTTACTCCAAGAAAGGAAGACTTAATGGGCAGAGCACAGGTCATGTCATCAAGGGTCATTGCAGTTTTAACATTTTTGTGTTCATCAGCATGCTCAAGTTAAATGCACAAATTTGTGCTGTCACTGGTTGGGAAGACATTTAATAATTACTGAATTACTGAGTAATAAATGGAAATATTTAAAGTGGCAGCTGAAGTTGGCTTTTGGAACTGAGTGGTGAATATGATTATCTACTTTTCAATTTTATTAACACTTTTACAGAATCTCCAACTTTTCCTTATGCTAAATATGCAAAATTCTGGGTTACCACAGGTAAAGAATTCTTCCTGCAGCTATTTGGTTTTTAACATCCTTCCCTCCTGTGTGTTTGGGAAATGCAATTTTGGCAGTGAAGCAAAGTTTTGGTTGGAGCCTGGGAGTGAGTTTGATGTTAAACACAAAGTCTGTGTGCAGATGAGATAAAGCAGATTTCCACAGCAGTTCCATGTGTGGATGTCTCACTAAGTAATGCAGAAGAGGGCAATATAATTCTGGTTTAATTTAATAGCTGCATGAAAAATTAATCTGCTCTAGCAGTGTAACACCTTCACTACATCAACACCAAAAATAGCTTCCATGAAGTCCACGTGTGTGGTGGTGCTCACAGGGGTCCCAGGATGAGGGAAGAGATGAGAATCCTGACTCCATGTTTCAGAAGGCTGATTTATTATTTTATGATAGATATTATATTAAAATAAAATGATATATTAAAACTATACTAAAGAATAGAAGAAAAGGAAGTCATAAGAAGGCTAGCAAGGAAAGGAAATGAATGATGATAAAATCTTGTGACTGATCAGAGTCCCAACACAGCTGGACTGTGATTGGTCATGAAGTATAAACAACTCACATGGACCAGTCAAAGATGCACCTGTTTTATTCCACAGCAGCAGATAATTATTGGTTTTCTTTTCTTCTGAGGCCTCTCAGGAGGAAAAATCCTGTCAAAAGGAGTTTTCATAAAATATGTCCGTGACACACGTGGCATGAGGTTTGGGTCACTACGGTGGGAATTGGTCTGCAGTGTTTGCTGGGTTTTGAGTTGCTGTTGCTTCAGACTTACTAATTTTAAATTGTATCTCATAACTGATTAAATGGCAAGAGTTTAAAGAGAGTCCAGTGAACATTTTCCAGAAAACTTTGGGAAGATTTCAGAGCTGGTTCTTTGGGTGAACTGTTCCCATGGTGTGCCAGGATTGATGGAGCTGAGCTGTCTCCACAGGTGCTGCAGAGCAGAAACCTCTGGCAGGATGTGAAGAGGCTGATGGGCTTAAAACAGAGCAGGATTCCTGAGGACTTTAAGATAAATAACACTCCTTAATTTTTTTATTTTTTTCTTGCTGCTGTGCTGCTTTTGTTGAGGTGAATAACTCCCTGTGGTAAAGGCTGAGCTGAGCTAAAGGTGTTTTTAGTGATTAGTGGGATGGCAGGGCTGCAGGAGGGAGCTCAGCAAACCCTGCTGTGTGGGCAGGGGCTGGGCTGTCGTGAGGAATGAGAGATAAAAAGCAGAAATGTTCTGTGGCACTGGCTGTGGCCATTCAATCACTACAAATGTTCTTTGCTGCTCTGGGAGAGGGAGGGACTGGAATCAGTCCCAGGGCCAGGGAGGGTGATCTGCAGAGCAGAACCACCTGTGTGAGCTGGGTCCAGGGAGCTTTGGATCAAGTGCAGAGGATGGATGGGCTGGGGAGGCAGGGCACCGTGCCTCAGAGCCCATAAATGCAGCCAGACAGGAGCTGTAATAAAACTCTGCACAGAACAGTTGCTGCTTCTTCCACATTAAGCTGTTGTAAATTAATTTTGTATAAAATGATGCTTTTAACTAGGCCTCTGCTAATGGCACACTGGAGAGAGCTTTAACCCTGCTCAGTGCTCGGCAATGGAGGAGTTTCTGTGGAAGTTCCTGGCTGGTTTTGTGCTTGCAGCTTGGTCAGGGGGGTTTGGCTGCTGCCAGTGCCCCTGCAGGGACAGGAGGCTGGGGAAGAGGCCAGAGCTCCCTAATGAGTGCTGCTGCCCTGGGACTGGGGTCTGATGAGACCCCACGGGAGCTGGAGCAATCCCATTTTTCCTTGGAGCACCATTTTAAACTCACCTAACTTATTTAAATTTAAATTTATCTCAGGAGCAAGGCACAGTGTTGCTCAGCAGGTTTTGTCACTCTGTTCTTTGTTGTGCTGCTGTGGCTTTTAACTGGCCAGTCCTTTTTTATTTACAGCTTTGCAGGTGTAGTGGGTGCATTTGTGTTCCTTTCAGAAGCTGCTGCCTCTGTGTTGGCCAATATTGCCTCTCTGTTTTGTTTTCCAGAGCCTTACCAATCTCTCCCATGAATTTGCTCTGGTATCTTACTCTCTAGATCTGCCTGGTGGATGGTGTCAAATTGAATTAACTCTTTCCTTCAACTGGCAAAAATCCCTTCTAAGTTCTTAAACTGGCCCCATTTCTGTTTCAGTGCAACAAATGACAGATACCAGTTTAATTTTTGTAAATAATTAGTGGTCATCTGTGCCATTGGGCAGTCCAGCCTTGCCTGGGTGTTTGCAGATCCTTTAGCACTTTTGAGTTGGATTCATCTCCACACAGATCCAAGTGAACTGGGCTGTGTTGGTATCAAAGCAAAATCTGGGGATTCCATGATATTAGAGACAGATCAGCTTGATAAATCAGCTCCAAATGGAGAACTGCCACAGGGGTTCAGGTCTCTTTCCTTTGGGTTTTCAAAAGCCTGTGACTGTAGGATTTTTCTAATTATTTTTTATATTTTCATCATGTTATTTTCATCATGGCCCTGGTGCCTTCAGGCTCAGATAGGGACAGTGGGAGGCAGAGTTTGGACTCAGGGATGAGGAAATTCCCAGCTCAGCTGTTCCCTCATGGAAACCTGGTGGATTGGGTCACTTCTACAGCTGCTGGTTTCATTCTGAGGGTAATCAGAAATGGATAGCACTCCTCCCCTCCCTGAAAAATAAATAAAACAGGCTGCTTGAGCTTCTTGTGGAGTGTTCAGCACCTCATCTTTTCATGCTGTGCTGTGGAGATGACTTCAGCATTAGCTGGGGGGTAAATCTCAGATTTTATCCAGATGAGGCCCTGGCAAAGCTGGGGCTGCCCCTGGATCCCTGGAATGTCCAGGCCAGGCTGGGCTTGGAGCACCCTGGGATAGTGGAAGGTGTCCCTGCCATGGCAGGGGTGGGAATTAAATTGTCTTTAAGATCCTTTCTAACCCAAATAATTCCATAATTTTATGAGATTTTAATAATTCCCTGCCTTAGCAAAGGTCTGCTGACCTCTAGTGTCAGGACAGCACTTGATTTGCTGTGCTGGGCTTTGTGATCAATACAGAAAAATAATAATAATAAGTTCTGAGTCTCCACAGCTCTCCTGAGTTCCAGGAATTTCTAAATAATTTAGACTTGATGACTCTACGAATTCCTCCTGCTCAAACTCCAAGTTCAAAATGAACTTGCCAGCCAGCTCTGACAAGTTCCAGTTCCATATATATAGAAATAAAAATTCCCCCTTTAGGGAGCTACTGCTTTTTTATGTTTGACTCTGTATAGTAAAAATTGAGGTCATTGGGTAAAATTACTGACTGTTGAACCTTTCCCAAACTTTTTATTTCTTTCAGACATTCATGTGCATCACTTGCCATATTGTATGATCTGAAAGTTCAGAGGTCTGGAAGGTTAATTTTAAAGGAAAAAAAATGTAACTGAATTTTTTTATATGTGTGTGCTCCTATCCTACTTAATTTGTTTGGCTGGTAGTTTGGGTATTTTTTTTTTCTTCTGGAAAACTGGTTGTTTCCATCAAGAAAATGGTTGGTGCAACTCAGGAGAGTTTTCTCTGAAAGTTGAAGGAATTAATCATAAAGAAATGTAATCTGTTAATTTTTCCTGGTGCTTTTCTCACCACTTCACAGCTTTGCTTTTTTATTGCCTTGAAATAACTTGGGCTTCTGAGAACAGAGCACTGCCTAGTAATAGGAAGATTTCTGATTTAAAATTAAAGTTGTTTCCTTTTGCATAGTCTGTGGCTATTACTTTGTTTCTTTACAATCTTTTCCAACCACATCAGGTGCTTTTTGTCTTTATTCTTCCTGGCCTTTACATACAAAGTGCTGGATTTTGGAGGAGCCAGTTTAAATCTTATTTTCAAAACCCTCCAGATGATGCTGTGGATCTGCCCCTCTAATTCTGTGAAGGGGGCCATTAAATGACTCTTAATATTATGAGAAATTTTATAATAATTGATACTTTATTAATATTAATATTTTAATACGGATATTTTACAAATTAAATTTTAATGCAGTATTAAAATGGGACATTTTGAACACAAAAATGCAATATTAAAATGGGACATTTTGGAACATTTTTGAAAATCCAGAGGCAAGGGGCAGAACCTGAGGAACAGCTGGGGCTGTGGAGGAGCTGTGAAGGTGACAGAGATGCTCAGCATGGCCCTTGGATTCTGGATCCTTGCATGGGCAGTGGATTTCTTTGATGCAGGTTATTTCCATGTCAGAAATAATTGGAATATGTACATTACCAAAAGCAACTCACTGCAGCCTTCCTAATACAATATTTGGGGATTTTAGTATCTTCATTTTTAGATCATCGGGGTAAGAAATAAAGGTTGCAGTGAGGCTGAGCTGCTGTTGTGCTCAGAATATGATTTTTTTTTTTTATTTCTTTTTTGGAGCAGTGTCCAAGGCAGAATCTTTCTCCAGTGCCAGGCACTGACCAAGGCTCTATGAGCAGCCTGATCCCTCTGCCTTGGCCAGGGGCAGCTCTGCTCTGCAGCCCTTCATGTTCCCCTCTGCAGAGAAAAACTTCTTTGGTTCCTTTTCTTGAGAGGAAAGCAGTGAGCTGAGGAGGGACTTCAATAAATTCACACTTTGGGAGTACATCTGGGTTTGCATCTTTGTGAAGAACAGATATTATTGATGCATTTATCTGGCTTAGAGCTGGAAATTTGAGCACTCCTAAGTGTGGTGCTTTTAAAATGAAGCAGTGGTGTTCAGGAATAGATCCTAGATTAGCAAAACCTCACAGAACGCAGGGAAAATGAAGTGTTTAAAGTAATTTAAGTCTTACAGTGTTGGCTGGTAGCTGCTATTCTCTCTTTAGATATTAAAATTTATTAAAATATAATGCAGCCAGAGGTTGAAATGTATTTTTATGATTTTATACCCACATACAAAGCTTTCAATTTTTCAATTTTTTTTTTTTTTAGCTTCTACCAAAGCAGTTTTTTTCTGGCCTGAAATGGATCTATCACATTCTGCTTTGCCCAGAGCACTTGGAGAACAAAACCAAATTAATTTAGCTTCTCCATTTTTTTTTTTTTTTCCCTTGCAAGACTGCTAGAAAGCTGACACACAAGAGTGACCCACTTTAATATTGATGCTTCTCTGGGGCTGGGATGGTGGTGATATTTTCCATGGATAACATTCCCTTGGGAAGGCTCTGTGGGTGCCCCTTGGAAACCCAGAGTGAGGAATGGCCAATCCAAGTTTACAGCTTCAACAAGAAGTTTTTTATGTTGTTTGGTTTGGGTTTTTTGTTGTTTCAGTTTGCCCATTTTGTGGGGTTTTGTGTTGTTTTGATTCTGTTAGTTTGGGATTTTTCTTGTGGGTCTGCTTTGCCAAGGAAAGAAAAAAAAACAAAACCAAAAACCAAACAGAAAAGGGGAAAAGTAAAACGTTGAATTGCAGATCTGCTACAGAACAGGTTTCTTTGTGACCTCACTTTTTGTTTGGCTGAAAGAAAAGTTTGCACAAAGCTCTGAGGCACAGAGTGTGTCCTGTGCAGGGCTAGGAGTTGGATTTAGGATCTTTGGGGGTCCCTTCCCACTCAGGATATTCTGTGAGGAGCTGACTTTTTACCAAAAACTGTTCTGAGGTTTTTACCAAAAACTGTTCTGAGGTTTTTACCTTGCAAACTGAATAGAATTTATTGTACTCCCATCGCTTTTTGGAAACCAATAACGTTTTAGTTGTGCATCACCAACATTTTTCCATCTGAGTTCTGTTAGAACCTGGCTGAGGCTCCTAAAATTGTACCCAGAGCTGCCCTGGGGTGGGATATTCCCGTTTGAGGTGCCTGGGAATTGCTGCATCCCTGCTGTGAGCCTTCCTCTGTGCCAGCTTTGCTGGGGGATCAATTCCTGGTGTTTGATAGAGATGTGAGGGCTTGGATTTGCTTATTTTGTGGTTTAGAAGCACGTGGGAAAAATGAGAAAGCAAGAACTTCAGCACTGGATGGAGGATGCCACTGCCACAGGAGCCACAGATGGCAGGATGAGGGAAAAATACTCTCCTTGTTGTGACATTCACATTGTCTGGAAAATCCCTTCACCCAAGATTTTTCTCCTGGGAAGCTGAGAAGCCTCAGAGAAAAAGGAAAACAATAATTATCTCATTTGCTTCCCCTGTTGTGCTCTCATGTGGAATATGTTTGGAAATTTTTTACCCACAGGTGAATGTTTCACTGGATTCTGGTGTCAGTTGTTTTGACTCCTTGGCCAATTGTTGGGACTCTGGAAAGAGTCATGAGTTTTCAATTATTATCTTTTTAGCATTCAGTAAGTATCCTTTCTGTGTTCTTTAGTTCAGTTTAGTATAGTATTCTTTAATATAATAGTATCATAAAGTAATAAATCAGCCTTCTGAGAACATGGAGTCAGAGTCATCATTCCTTTCCTGCCACAGGGATCCCTGCAAATACAATATTTTGTGGCAAAGGTTGTGATGTTTTGGAGGAGAGAAAATTCTCCTGGCTAATCACAGGCTGGGGATGTATCAGAGAGGACCCTCTGAATTCTTTTTCTGGGTAGCTTAGCTAGAAATTCAAACACTTGTTCTTCAGCAATATCAAACCCTTAGTTCTAATGTTAAACCAAAAAAAGGGAGTTCACATGGAAACATCAAGTTCAGACAGCTCAGATTTGGCTCCTCAGAGTTAGTAGTTGCTTTCTTGACCTTAATATTGCCGTGCAGTGATCTGTAGGCTAATTCCAGAAGGAATCATTGAGTCTGGTCTGTGTCCTGCCTGTCTGCCCTTCCTCTGATGAAAAAGGATGCTGTGGAAGTGACATCCAGAAAATACATAGGCCAGAGTTGTTCTGCATCTAAAGAAAAATTACTGTAAAGCTGCTGCAGGAAAAAAATACAAGTGAAATAATGTCCTGGGTTGGTAAGGCTGGGCACAGGGTTTATCATCTGCCCAGTGACAGAGGTAGAAATTGCAGTAAATTGGTTCATTGCACCTGGTGCAGAAGTCCAAAGAGGAATTAAATCTAAAAAAGCCACCAGTGAGCACCTCACACTCCAGTACATCAAAAAAAGGATGGGTTGGACATGGCTTTAATTAAATCAGTCACAGGTTTGTGGTGTTGCCAGCCTGGCTGGCACAAGGCAAGTGCAGCACAAGCTGCTCCTCCCAGATGTGTGCAGTGCTGAACTGTGTGTGTTTGCACCTCATCTACTGCCTTCCTTTAAATCCACTCTATCTCACAAATAAATCAGTGCTGGAGCTTGGTGGGAAGTGGGAAACTGCAAAATCAACTTTGCTGTCAGCTCTGCACCTGCTGGAGAATAAAACTTCCAGCACCTCATGTACATGAAAAAATGTGAAATATGGATGCACCCTTCTGTTGGGGATTAAGACCTGGAAAAAAAAAGGAGCATTAAAGGATATGTCAACTTTGTATTTATTTAAAAGTGCATTATCAAGGAAGTAGGTTCTTAAGGACTGTCAAGGGACTCAATTTTATTTCTGTTCTTTTAACAGGTTAAACCTTGCCACCTGAAAGCCTCAAACACACAGTTCCTGTGAGCCAGCCAGAATTACTGAATCCAGGAGACTGAAGATGCTGCTGCTGCTGCTGTGGGAGCAGCTGTTCCTGGTGCCATTTGTTGGCTGCCTTGCAGGTAACAACAATCTCTAATTTCTCTCTTAGAGCTGTGCATGAGTTCCCAGATTCAAGGTTTCAGCTGCACTTGTGGAGGAGAACCCAGAGGCTTTGAAATGCACAGGTTATGTAGAGGTTTAGAAACTGAGCATGCAATAGACATGTTAATGGAAAATACTAAAAGGGAGTGAATGACAAGAGCCTGTGCCATGTAGGGATGTGCTTTCCAAGCAGGCAGAAGATGCTGGAATACATGAAGGATGCTGTTGGTAGGTGTGCTGGTTGAAGAGCTGCAATGTGTGTTTGTCTTTAACTGGACACTGCAGATTCTTGCTGAGGCTGATTGCTGCAGCTTTTCCCAAAACCCTGCTTTGGAAAGGGGTTTATATTCCTGAGGAGCAGCCCTGGGTTGTTGCTGAGCTGCTGAATTGGTGCAGAGATTGGCTTTTCGTGCTGTGCCAGGCAACTCTGGGAGTTTGGAGCTGGTGCTGCTGCTGAGGTCTCCTCTGTGCTGCTGCTGAGGTCTCCTCTGTGCTGCTGCTGAGGTCTCCTCCTCTCTGCTGAGTTCTCTCTGCTGCTGAGGTCTCCTCTGTGCTGCCACACCAGCCCTGCAGAGTAATTTCCCTTCCCCTTTGGAGCTCGGTGCTCCCTCCCAGCAGCACAGGGCTCACTGTGATGGTCTCTCTGCTCAGCTTCTCCTGCTCCAGCCTCCCCTGGGATGCCCAGGGTGTGAGGGGAGAGGAGCAGCTCCTGCCCTGTCCTCAGGGCTTGGCTCTGGTGAATCCTGTGCCCCTGGCTTTGCCAGGCTTGCCAGGAGCAGGGCAGTGCCCAGATGCCCCCAGTGCATCGTCTTCAGGGTGGGCAGGGCAGCTCTGGGAGCAGGGCAGTGCCTGCACTTGGTGGAGCATGAAAATCGAGTGGTTTATCCCCAGAATCTGCTGTGGATAGATGAGTTTGCTTTCCAAGAGCTCCAGTGCAGGAGGGAAATGCTGTGGCTGCCCTGGGCAGTCCCAGGCTGGGATCTCCTCCTGATCCTGTGCTCTGCCAGCCTCCCCTTCCATCCCTTGTGTGTGCTCAGCAGGGTTGGAGTCCTGCACACACCTCTAACATGGATGGATTTAGCTTCTCATGGAGGCTCAGAGGGCCAGGATTTGTTTTTGGCTTACTCAGGAACTTTAAAGAAGGGCAAGTGACATTGTTAACCAGTGTTCATCCTCCCAGCCCTCTCTGTCCCTATTTCAGGTGACTCCCTGTGACATTGCCAGATGTCAGTGTAGTGGGCATGGGGAGTTGGTAAATGGGAGAGCCAGCAAGAAGTCGAGTGAAAAGCTGATTTTCCTGTTTCCAAAAGCCAGCTGGCATGCTTGGGAACCTGGAGCACCCACCAAGGATGCACATCCCAGATGTGATGTTGGGTTGGTGTCCCTGGGGAGGTTGTGTGCAGTCCCTGTCAGCACCTGCAGAGACAGGAGCTGAGCCAGATGCGGTTCAAGGAACTCAGCATTTCCAGCTGCCTGGCCCATCTCCCTCAAAACTCTGCAGAAGGGCTCAATCCTGACATCAAAAGCTGTTATTTGGGCATGTGTTCATGCTAACATGACCTGTTTGCTTCAGTTGCATGAATCTCTTCAGTGGACCTAAAATCCACTTGGGAGTCCTGGAGCTGCATTGATTTCAAAGCAGATTTTAGTAGGAGCACACTGTAAATGTGGAAACAAGTTGTCAAACAATTTGGAGAGTCTTGTTTTAACCTCTTATTAAGACAGATCAGCAGGTATTCTACCTGCCCATAAAAACCATTTTTCTTTTGCTTTCCCTATAAGCAAAAAGACAGCTCTTGAAAGAGCTGTGTGCAGTTCAGTGTTATGAAATAACATCACAGCCGCAGAAAAGGAGATGATGCTGATCTTGGCTTATGAACCCTGACATTGTCTGTCTTTGCAGATAATGTATTTCAAACTATGCCCCTTATTGCAGTGTCCTATATTGAATTGCTTTTCTTTATCTGTTGTGGATCTTCATAGTTCATCAAAGAGGAGAATGTGAGAGGATCTAATGAAAAAAAAACCAGTGGCCCTTGGGTTTTTGTTTATTGAAGTATGATTATATCTGTATGACTAATGATCCCATGGGGTGTTTTTGTCCATTTACCTTGGGGAGCAAAAAGGTGATTACTTAGTATTAAATATTTATATCTGTGTGGGGTTTCCAGATGTTTGCCTTGTTAGGAGAAGCATTTCAAAACACAAACTTTAGCATTATTATCTTTAAATTACTCTGAAGACCAACTTCAAAGAAAAAAATGAGTAAAACATGCAGAACAACATCCATGATGAAAGTGCCAAACTAAGCTGTGCTAAGTCATTAATTAATTCCAGGTGTAACTTCCTGCAACTTGTGATTCTTGTAGGGCTTTCACCCCTCCTGACTGTGCTGATTGCATGATGAGTTTGACGGGAGACATTGCTCATGTGCTGATGATCGACAAGTCTCAGATTTATTGATTAACAGGCACACTTTTATAATCACAGTAATGAGGCTCATCCATATTGCAAAAATAGAGCTCACCATTGGTCAGCTATAAAAAGTCAGTCCCACCTTTCTCAGGATGTTTGTGACTTCTTTTTTACCTCCTGTTATCACAGATTTTCTTGAACAGCTTCTTGCTCAAAGAAACTGTCCTTGAATTAGGCAGCTGCTGCTTTCTCAGATGTATTTTCTCACATCTCTTTTCCCATCAACTATGTCTCAATAAAAAACTGTCCACACTTGCACTTGGTCTTTGGGGAGCTGGGGTAGAATTCCTGTCTGGAAAGTGTGAGGAGGAATTTGATGGGCAGTCTGATGCATTTGTGAGCCCCCATCACATGAGTGTGTAAAAACCTCCTCGCAGTTTGTGAGGCAGCTGCATTTTCTGACCACTTTTGTGCATTTTTGGCTTTGCTTTCCTGCTCCTGGAGAGCAGGAGAAGGCACCAGGGGCAGTGCTTGGGCTGCTGCAGCCCTGCAGAGCACAGGCTCTGCTTCCTTCCCTCCCTCGCTGTGCTCTGCTCTTCTCTCTGCTGACACCAGCTGCTCTCCTCCCCAGAAATGGATGCTCCTGAATCTTCTGAGATTTAACAGAAAAACAGCTTCTGAAGGGTGGCTGAAGGGGAAGGAAAGCTGTGAATAAAGAGAGAGTTCAAAGAAACAAAACAAGGAGGACTCTGTGTGTAAATGCATAAAATTTTCCTCCTGCAGGAGATGAAGGGGCACATTTCAAACGTTGTGTCCAGGGTGAGGCTGCAGACGCCACTTGGATTAACTTTCTCTCCTGGAATTCTGGCTCCTTGCCATCACAAACTGTGTGGCTTTGCTGCACTTTATTTAAATAGAAAAAACAAAAATAATTATTAATTTTTTTCCTCCGGCCATTGAAAGCCTTGGCAAAAAATAACCAAACAAAACCACAAACAAAAAATCCAGCCAGTGCACTACTGTAATATATAGAAATTATTTGGATATTGAAGGCTGGTTCCTGTTCTGTCACTTTATACTAAAATTTGCCAATAGGGAGATTTTTCTTCTAATTCCTTATTCACCAGTCCATTTGAGTTAAAAACTAGATCATATTCTGTGTATTTATTTATGTCAATAATATTTCTTTATGTCAATTCAGGTACTTTTATTGCTTTCATTTTCATTTTTTCATTTTGTTTTCTCAGTCTAATACAGAAATAAACTGTTAAGTCCTCAGGCACAGCAATGTCATGTATAAGATTCACAGTTCTCTTCTTGAGTATCAAGTTTAGGAGACTTATGAAATTGGAAAGCATGATTCTTTCTTTATTTTCCAAAGAGCATGAAAACAAACCTTCTGTGTTCTTACTGCTCTGATGTTGGGATTAAATCATTCCACAAGGAGAGCAGAAATACCCCCTTCATATTTAGTCTTTGGTGGGGAGTTTCTTTATGGGTGAAAGTCCATTTGTAAGAAAAAAAAAAATAAATAACATCATTTACTACTCTTGTTCAAATTCAGTTTTCATTAAGAGTTACAGCCTTCAGCCAGAGCCAGCCTGGCTTTTGATGCATAATGCTTTTGCATATTAATAGAAATCTCCTTTTTGTGCATTATACATGCCCAGCCATCATGTTCAAGTGCAGCTATGCCAGCAGTGACTGTCAGAATTGTTTAGCTGGGATGCATTGTGCAGCACTGCCAGCGTTCATTGCCCTGCCAGAAAGTTTGGGTTCAGTTAGTTACAAAGTGACAAACTGGTCTTGAGAGTTCTGCTTTTTTTCTGAAGTGTTTGGGGAGCAAAAAGGTGATTAGTGAGCATGAAAAAAAAATATTTACATATATTAATATATGTATGTATGTATGTATATATTCAGCATGTCTGCCTTGTTCAAAATTTCAAAATACAAACTTTAGCATTATTATTTTTAAATTACTCTGAAGAGCAACTTCAAAGATGAGTAAAATATGCAGAATGACACAAAAACATGAACAGTGAAAGTGCCAAACTAAGCTGTGCTGAAGTCATGAATTAATTCCAGGTGTAATTTCCTGCAGTTTTTGATTCTTGCAGAGCCTTCACCTCTTGCTGTGGCCCAGGGTAAATCTCATCTTCCTCTGCAGCTCCTTTATTCCTCCTGTGGCAGCCTTGGGCACTCATGGATGGGGTGACCACATTTAATCCATTCACTTGGAATTAGGTGAGGTGAAAGAAGAGTCTCCTTCATGAGGATCTGATTTTCTGGTCAGCTAAATTGAAACTTGGAGCTGGATATAAATTTAAGCCCAAAGCCCATGAAAATGCCTTTGTTGATGTTCCAGTCTTTCTCCAAGTTCTGAATTTCCAGGGATCTGGGTTTCCATGGTGGGTGTGCTCTCAGCAGTTTCAATATTGGATTCCACAAGTGCAGGAAATGCTGTAATATTCAAATTCTTTTTGAAGAGAGATCTTTAACAGCTTTTGAAGAGTCTCCTTGGTCTCTGAAGCCTCCTCTCTAAGAGCAGCTCCCTGGTGCTGCAGATGCTGTCTCACCTTAAAGCTGAATCCTCACCTTCAGACAATTAATGTCTCATTTTAACGAGGCAAATGCTGCCTTTATCTTCATTAATTAAGCTCATTGCGGATTTGCTGACATTTGAATGGAGGAATTTTGGCTAGTGGCAATTCTGATTTTCACATAAATTACCAAGAAGGAACTTCCAAGCATTTTATCTTGCAATAAAATTCTGTTACTGCAAATATTACTGAGCATGAAGGCTGCACATTTGTACTTCTGCAGTTCTTGTGCCTACTGCAGTTTGAAGTGCAGTACAATAGAGCAAATAATTCAATATATTTCATGTAAAAGGTTATGGAGCTTGGGCACATTGAATAGTAATCCCTACTGGAATACTTACTTCAGTCCACAAATAAATATTGATTTTGTAGGAATTGTGGTAAATCCCAGTGCTTTAGGACTTCTGTTTGCTGTAGTTTTTAGTAGATATATCATAGCCTGGTATTTTGTTTATGGCTACTTATTTGCTGTGTGACTTCAGCCTTTTTTTGCCCAGACTCCTTGAAAAAAAGTGACTTTTGAAGATTCCCAGCTTGCCTTCCTTGTGACAAGGACAGCACAGGAGCCTCTCCATGGGTGTTTTTGGGTTTTAGTGTGGAATAACACAAAGTTTCAGAAGAAGTGTGGTCCTTAAAGTTGTTGCAAGACTCTTTACTTCCATCCTTTCCACCCCTTAACTTGGGAAGCTCAGGACACTGTGGAGTTAAAAAAATCAGATTAAAGAGGCTGAGACTGACAGTTGAAAAACAGGGGAGGTACACTGGGTTGAAATCTAAAGCAGAATAATTTGGCAGATGTTCAGCAAAACGGCAGAACTGAGAATAATTCAGTTTATATTTAAAAAAAGCTCTCCAGTAGAAACTGTTCTGATTTTTCTTGTTGTTCTTAATGATGATGTTCAAAATGAATGGTTTAGGTTTTTAATTTTTGGTGATTTTAAATATGTGGTTGCCAGTGCCTTGGACAAAAGCTTTATTTGTGCCATAATTAACCTCTCAGTTTTTTGTGTAATAACAAATGTGTTAATAGTAGCCTTTAGCTCCTCCAACACAGGATGTACATATCAGCAGTGAGATTTCAGGGATCAGTATTTATCAGGGATTAAAACACAATTTACACTCTGCTTTTTCAGTAACAAAATAACCCAACATTGTAGACTCTAAAGCTTAACCTCAACCATATTTACTAAACGTGTTTGAAAACCTAAGCGAATAAAAGCTCATTTATATTCCTGTCTGATTAGCACAATCAGGACTTATTGATGCTAAAACAAGCCAAATTTCCATAACTATAAACAGAATATTAAAATACAGTTGACTAGCAGAGCATGATGCCTTTTCCCTCCTTGGATGGAACGTGGAGTTACAACTTTCTTGGTGACTTTTTAGTTAGGGATCTTTCAAGAAAATCAAAGACATTTCCAAGCCAGGCCTTTGGGCAGGGAAGCAGAACTTTTTCCAGGCAAGTTTTGCTGCCTTTGGTAGAAAGCAGAAGATGAAGTGTAGGTAAATATGTTTGTGTTTGGCTGAACTTTATCTCTGCATAGTTGGGGGTCAGATGTTCAGGAACCTTTGAACCTAGAAACCACTTTTTTTGAAGCAGCCACCACAAGTATTTGTAATATTTTACTCAGTAGATGAGGCCAGAAAACCTTAGTGAAGAGGGGGAGGTACAGAGTGACTTTGAGCAGTGATGTAAATTAAGGAATTCCCTACTGAAGCCAACTGGGTGTGTAAAATGAGAATGACAGAATGGTTTGGGTTGGGATCACTTAAAGAGCATCCAGTTCCACTTCCTTTCACAGCAACATGGAATAACAGCACAATAAAGGAGTTTTGAGGAGACCTGGGTTTGGTTGTGCTGGCTGTGAGTTTGTGCAGGTGAGTCAGGTTTCCATTTAAATTGCCGGGAAAAAGCCCAGTGACACTTTGGAAGTTTTTGTGTGGTCCCAGGGGTTTGGGTGAAGAGTTCCAAAGCTGAGACTTGCCACGTTATCCTAAATAACATCAGGGTTTGTTCCTATCTCTGAAGTGTTATCTTGTTAAAAACTGCCATGTGAGGAGTGAGCATCACTTTCAGACACAGCTGAGTGTAACAGGATCCTGTTTGAAATAATCAGAAAATTTTGCTTCTCCAGTGCTGCCACTCCACCCTCACAGACTGTGAGCTGCAAAATCACACTTTGCACCTGCTTTGCAGAATTATTTGGGGCAACTCGAGGTGCTCTGCGTGCAGCAAGGAGCAAAGGACTGCAAGGAGAAGTGTGGCATTCCCTTGCCTTTGGCAGCTGTTGTGCAATGAGAACTTAAAAACGGTTTAAACCTGAATTAAAAATAGCTTGATTTGCATAGTCAAGGGTAATTAGTGTGTATTTTATCCTCCTACAGCTATTTGTAAGTCTGAAAGCAATAAAGAAAATCCTCAGGTAGTTGGATGTTTGATTCTGTTAAGGATTCTCCTGTAGCTCAGGGGTGGCACATAAAGATCTCACTGTTGGCAAACACCTGAGTGGCAAATTTGGATACTGGAGATGATGGGCATAGCTTGGGAGAGATAAAATGCAGATAAGAGTTCCTCTTCCTAAGCTCTGCTGCATGTCCAGGAAAAGTTTTTAGCTTGATTATTCCAGATTATTTCCCTGCTTTATGTCGCCAGAGATCATCCCCTGGTAGGGACTTCATGAATTGGGCATTTTAAGGTTTCATCCCATTTCTCATTTTTAAGATTTGCTGTGTGGGGAGATCCCATGGCCCTGGATTTATTGAGTCAGGGCAGCTCTGGGGGTGTGGAATGGAAGGAAAGACATTTTCCCTACGCTCTTCAAAATGAGAAGAGACATTTATCCTGTATCAACAACTTGAAAATAGGACAGATTCATTCCTTGCCACGGTGTTTTGTGCTGGCTGGGAGATGATTCCAGCAAGCACTGATAAGAGAGTGTTTTCTGAGATAAACTGCTGACAGTAATGGTGCCTTGGCTTTTTGGGCAGGGGGGTGTGTGACAGTTCTTTCTGCCTTCAGAGTTCATACAAATTGCCTTTGATTGCAGCTGTAGAAAAACCCTAAATCTGAATTTGCTTGCTAGCCTTTGTAAAACTTTATTGTAGACCACAGACTGTAGTTAAAAGCAAGACAACTACATGGCTGACTCTATTTTTTTATGCATAATTTATATATAAAATCTAAAGACTCATCTCCAATTTCACATCTGCATCCATAGCATTACTGCAGAGGGGATATATTTCAGCTTTTGCAAGAGTTTGCAAAGTGAGTGACAGTACTGAGCAACATATTAGGAAATATTACTTCTAATTCATTTTTTAAAGTTTTTTGAATCTTAACGTGAAATATTCTATTCTGTAAAGAGATTCTGACGAGAAAATGAAATTACATAAAAGCATAGAGGAAATGAGGGAGAAAAAGCAGTTGTTTCAGATCATAACCTCGTTGGTTGGGGTGACAGTTTCAATTCCATCTGAGTTCTCTCCAATTCTCATCCTTTTTATGTAGGATTAAGTAACAGTTTTTGTCTTCTTATTCCCATAGCAACCTTATCTCCCTTTATTTTTTTGATGTAAATCTGCTTGTCTCTTACTATCTTTCAAAGCTTGTGCATGAATAGCTTGTGAAGGAGAGGAGTGTGGCAAGGAGAGAGCAGAGACTTTCTGGCATAGAAAATAAGGGAAAGAATATTTTGGAGCGAAAAATAGACAGCTTAAAAAACACTTTTTTCCTCCCAAAGCTATTTATTACATCATTTTCCCATGTAGTTTTTTCATGAAGGCTAAAGCTTTAGTGATGTTTTAGGATGTTGTGTGAGCTTAACTCCTCCAGTTTAGGCCAGCCTGAAATACAGATTTAATGCTCTGTAGCATTAAGTTTCTATAACTTGGGAAAAATGCAAAGGTAAATCTTGCCTTGCTGTGGTTTTGCTCCACACGGAGTCTCTTACGAGAATGATTGTCGCTGACATCTTTTCATGAAAAATCCTTTTCTTAGGATTTTTTCCTCCTGAGAAGCTGAGAGGCCTCAGGAGCAAAATGTAAACATTGATTATCTGCTGCTGTGGAATGCAACAGGTGGATCTGTGATTTCTCTCTTGTGGTTGTTTCTAATTAATGGCCAATCACATCCCAGCTGGCTCAGACAGAGAACCGAGACACAAACCTTTGTGATTGTTCTTTGCTATTCTATTCTTAGCCAGCCTTCTGAGGAAACCCTTTCTTCTATTCTTTTAGTATAATTTTAATGTAATATATATCATAAAATAATAAATCAGCCTTCTGAAACATGGAGTCAGATCCTCATCTCTTCCCTCATGCTGGGACCCCTGTGAGCTCTGTCCCAGTTGAGTTTTGGGCAGGACCCCCAGCTTTGTGTCCAGCCCTCCTTTGGTCCAGCCCTGGGACAATCCTGGTGCTGGAGCCCTCAGGTGCCAGGGATGAGGCTCCAGATGCCAGCACCAGCCCTGCCCATCCAAAGGCTGCACATCCTCAGCCAGGGGCAGCTCCTGCTTGGCCTCAGGCACTAAATGAAGTTGGGAAATGCAGCTGTTGCTTTGTCTCCCTACGTCTTTTCCTCCTATTAAATACTTCCCCTGATTGGACTTGCTTTAGTATGTGTCTGAAGTGCAAGGGAGACATTGGACACCAATGTGATTTTAGATTTTTAGACTTTATGCCTAAATTCTGAGATCTTTTTAACAGGAGCCTTTTGAAATGCTGGTTTCATTTCTGTAAAAACTGTTTATAAATGACAAAAAATGTTGGCGTTTCCTCCACAGCTCCCCTCACCTGGTAAAGCTTTAAATTAAAATTACCTTAATTCTTTGTGTATGTACTTGGTTTCTTTGTTTAAGAAAACTAGTGATGTTCCTTAGGATTTTTGCATTGCAGGACTGTTCTTAAAACTCTGAAATATTGATTATTTGTGAAAACAGAGCTTATATTTACTAAAAAAATCAAAGCAAGTCCTTGCTAAGGAAAGTATTTCAGCCCTTGATTTGTTTGTCAGAATTACCCTAATGGGGTCTTGTTAGCCCATTTAACATGCTCCTGATAATATTAAGATAGTACTTAAAAATGTTTACATTACATTAATACCCCATTAAGGGCCTGATCTAAAGCCCATTGAAGTTAATAGGAATGTTCAGTAGGAGCTGAATGCTTTGATCTCTCAACTGTACTTTTTGCAAGTTAGGAAAAAAATCAAACCTGGAAATTGTTGCAGTCAACAGAAACACGACTGTGCTGTGCCCTGCCCCACCCTTCATGGCTCATAAAGCTATTGGATCTGGAGCCTCCTCAAACTGAAATAAAGATTTAGAATATCAATTTGGAACGTGTTTGACAGCACCAGGCTGTGATGCAGAAAAAAGGGCGTTGCTGAAAGGGTTTGGATGAGGAGCTGAAATAAGGAGAGGCTTGGCTGGGTGGCTGAGAGAATTTGACTTCATGATTTAGTAAATGTAAGTTTGCTTTTCTTTTTTTGTTTTTTTTGAGATGTGGAGTGCCCTGGCATGGTTTTAGACAACAGTACATTATTTAAAGAACACCTTCAATAAGATAGAGCAGGTGTCCTTTGCTTTTGAGGTCACTTGGAGGATGTGCAGAGGGGGATTTAGGGATGTGGTTTAGTGGGACTTGGCAGTGCTGGGGACTCGAGACTCTGGGAGATCTTTCCCAGCCTAAATGAAGCTGTCATCTCTAACAAGCACAGTATCTTGTGATCTGCAGAATTACTCTGACATTCAGTGAATTTATAAGAAATACACAGCAAAGTTTGGCTGAATTAACCCCTGGCTGCAGCCCAATAAATGTGGACAGATTGCAAATAACAATTTCAGTGCCTTCGCTGGGTATCACCTTACTTTAAAGATACTTTTTCAGAGCTCCAGTTTGCTGCCAGCTTGTGTATTTTGCTTTCTGATGTTCATTACAAAGCCAAGTAGGCATCTTAAAACTGAAGCAGTGGAAGTTAGAGAGCTGCTCCTATTACACTGCACTGCTTGTGTCTCTGTTCTGGTATTGATTATGTATTTATGTCCTCTTTCTCATCCACTGTGGCACTGAGCATTACAGAGAGCCCAGGCTGGGACTTGTGGGGAGTCTCATTTAATAACCAAGGAAATTCTCTGTACTTATGAGAAGAGATGCAGTACCTGATTTTATTTTCCTGTTATTGCTTCTCTCAGCCCTGTGCAGTGAGACATCTTCTCTCTTTTTTTATGGAACTGTATTTTTTCAGCCCATGACTTTTTATTCAATTGTAGTTAAAGATATATTTCTGAAGATTACATCACCCTGCAAGGAGCAGTGTGGCTTGGGCAGGGGATCAGGCTGCACGTGGAGCATCTGCCACAGAACAATTCTGCTCAAAAACCAGCAAAAACATTTGAGGTCCCTCTGTCTTTTGGGGGTTTTCTCCTTACTTGCATGTCTCAATCTATTAAACTCTCCTCAGCAACACTGGGATTGTGTTTATGTCTCTAAATGGAGTAGCAGAACTCAGCTATTTCTCAGGGGTTGTTTTTTCTTTTCCCACTCCTGCAGCCTCTGTTGTTGAATAGTCTGATGCTGAATTTATTAATCTGTGCTGTTGCTTGCTCAGGTGTAATCCTGTTCAGCCACATTTATTCATCCACTGAAGGATGTGCACATTGGTCCATCATGGCATATTAAAGTTTGCCTCCTCCTGCCACAGCTGTCATCTCTTTGACCCCTCAGTAAACAGTCTTCCACATAATTTTGCTTTCATTCAAGTGTAATGCCATTACTGTGGAGGCAGACAGAATGCAATTCTCTAAAGATCTTGTCTCATTCCCTTCTCTTCCAGGGAGGTTAATGTGCTCAGATGATCCCTGCCTTTTCTTTTTGCTCTCTTGCTGCAAGAAGTGTAAAAAAGCAGTGTTCCTGTGTAATCTGTTTGGACTGGCTTTTGGGGGATGTTGCAGACTGGGAAGATGAACTCACCAGCTGGGTAGAAGCTCTCTTTACCACTTGTGTTTCAAATGCCTTCATTTGTTTTCCCTGCACTTTTTATTTCGACAGCTTTTTACAAAAATGTTGTACAGATGTTTTCCTGAAATGGAAGTAACTGAGTCAAAACCTCTTTACCCAAAGCAAGCTAAGCCAGGTTGAAATATTAATGATGTGTGGGAATCACTTCAGTCTGAAGTTGAAGCAGTGTTTTGTCCACAGCCATTTGTCATTTACAAGTGGCACCACTGCAGAAAACCTCCAGCCTGCAGGGAATGAGTGCAGGGGCAGTGCTGGGGTCACAGTGATTCCTGATTTTGGGAATGAGAGCTGGGAGGGGATGGCCAGAAAGGAATCCTGTCCCTGAGTGCAGGTTCCCTGGATGAACTTACTGTCATTGTCACAGCTAATGACTTGGAATGGCATTGATTGCCTCTGCTGTACATACTGCTATTTTATCCACTAATTAAGTTAAAAAATCAAATGAGGCAGTGATTTGTTTGGTGTAGGGGCTGGTTCTGCCCTGCCACAGCCTCTCATCTGCTGGCTGAACTCTTGTAATTTGCCAGAGGCGTCCCTGAGTATCAAATGAGTGTATGAGTGTGTGATATGATGCTTTTGATTCTTAATAATCTGATTTTAACAGTGGTAGTTTGCATTTCCTTATCTGTTGTTAACACGCCTTTCCATTCAGCTGGTTTTGAACCTCTGATTTCTCACTACATCTCTCTTCCTGATTTTATTTCAGATTCTTTTCAGAAGAATTTTTATGCTGCTTTAGTTAGCAAAATGTAGTATTTTTCTCCTTAGTATTTCATAACTCCAGCTCTTAATAACACATGCTGCTCTAACTTACTCATTCATCTTTTTCTGTATCTCTTTTTTGCTTCCATTTAGGAGAAACTTTAGCACCTCTTTAAGCCAATTGCATCTTGTCCATCCCTTATTTTTCTCCTATCTTTCCTGATGAGCATTCAGTGGAATTACTGTCTTATTTCTTCAAGAAACCTTATTGCCTTATAATGAATGAGTGGGAGGGAAGAGAAAAAAAATCAACTTATCTTGTGATTGCAGGTCTGAGCTTTGTATCTAAAGCTGTGGGACCTGAGCATCCTTGCAGAGTGTGGTGGTTAGTGATGGTGTGGCCAGGGTGGGATTGGTTTGTCCCATCCCAGAGTCTGGAGAGGCTGGCAGAGGGCTGAGAGAAGCAATAACAGGAAAATAAAATCAGGTACTGCTACTGCTCCAGGTGCCGAGTGAGTTCTCCCCATTTTGTGTAATGAATTTCATTTATTCCAAGTCACACTTGCAAGGGTCTCCTGCTCTTGCTCCAGACACTGCAGGTCCCAGTTCAGCCTGAGCCAGGCCTGATGCAGTTTTGTCATCTCTTTACCCCTTTGTTTAATTGTGTAACGATTGTGTAATTGTCATCTCTTGCCCCTTTGTTTAATTGTGTAACGATTATCGTTCACAAAGCAAAACCTGGCATTTGTTATCTGCCTGGGGATTGCACTGATTGGGTTTTCAACGTGCCTCTGCTACATCTGGGTCAGAGCAATGATTAATATTGAAAGGGAGCTTTTGTAACCAGGCTGGAGCTCTAGCCCATGTCCTGAAAAGGCTGCTGTGATTTTAGAGAGGGTACGAGTGGATGTGTGGCCGAGCAAGGGCAATTTGGGCTTGATGACAAGCAGGTGGAATTTGTCACCCTGGCTGGGCTGATCAGCCTCAGGAGCAGAGGGATGAGAGGTGGTGCTTACAGTGCTGAGAGTGGAGGAAATCAGCTGTGCCAGAGGTTATCCAGAGCTCTGTGTTGGTCTCACAGGAATCACAGCAGGGTTTTACTGTGTGACCCTGGTGTTATCCCTTCCCCACTCTGCAGTGACTGACCTGGGGCTGTCATTCTGTCCTGGGTTTGTCTGGCTGCAGCCTTGGGTCTGAAGTGCCACCAGGATCAAGTGCTTTGACCTTGTGGTGGGAGCATCCTGCAGAGAGCTGCTCTGGGCATCCCCTGCAGCTGCTCCCAAATCCCTTCACCCCACACCAGGGAGCCTGTGCTGCCTGCTGGGAGCTGCTGATGGCAAACACAGTGTGGGAAAGTTGTTTACACAGCTCCACACCAGCAGAACAGCAGCCACGGGTCCAGCTGTGCGTGTTGGAGCAGCCACAAGTGGCCACTGCTCCTCTGGTTCCCCCAGGAGCCAGAGCTCATGGCCTGGGTGCACAATAGCCTCACACCTTCCACTGGGCTCTCAGGCTCTTGAAAACTGATTAAACACACTCAGCAGCACTAAAGAGGTTTCCAGGAAAGACAGGAAAAGACAGGCTGCTTTAATAATAGCAGGAGGCCCTGGTGTGTGGTGGTGTTTGCAGGGGTACCAGGACGAGGGAAGAGATGAGAATCTTGACTTCATGTTTCACAAGGCTGAGTTATTATTTTATGATATTTATTATATGAAACGAAAATGATACATAAAAATTATACAAAAGAATAGAAGAAAGGATTTCACCAGAAGGCTTAAAGGGAATACAAAGGAATAAATAATAAAATCTTGTGACTGACCAGAGAGTCAGACACAGCTGGACTGTGATTGGCCATTAATTAAAAACAACCACATGAGACCAATCACAGATGCACCTGTTGCATTCCACAGCAGGAGATAATCCTTATTTACATTTCATTTCTGAGGCCTTTCAGCTTCTCAGGAGAAGATCCTAGCAAAAGTATTTTTCAGAAAATATGTCCATGGCACTGGTGTGAGCCATAGTGCTGGGATCTCCCCGATGGGGCTGCTGCTTTGTGCCTCTGCCAGCGTTTGTGGTCTTAGGCAGCCTTAATTCTGGCATTTTCTACCTCCAAATAATTGAGTTTGCAGCCTCAGTGTATTCTTTTAATTTTATTAGGGGCTAGAGAGCAATAAGTTTGCACAATACTGAATTAGGTTATGCAGTGGTTTTCTTCTGCTTTTCATTAAATAATTAATTAACAGCTCGTGCTTGTGCACAGGTTGGAGATGTGACTTTGGTGGGAAACTTCATCATTTGGCTTTCATCTAAAGCACTGGAGAAATGATTTTGCCTCGTGGATTCTTCCATGGTCTGTCTCCTGGAGATAAAGTTCTAATATTAATTTTTGCATTTTTTGTGAACCTGGCAAATTAGTATTGTTTTAAACATCTCCACTGTCCACACCACAGTAACGTGGGGCTTCTTTCAATTTTTCTGCCTTATCTGCCACAGAAAATACCTGTTTTGCTTGTCAGCTGCAAATGCCATCAGGCTAAGAAATGCCTTTCCCTGCATTCCTGTTCCCTGAAGTCTGTAAGGAAATAACTCCAGCCTGTCTGCTTTAGCCACATTTTTGCAGCTGTGAAGGAAGTGAACAAAATCTCTTCTGGTTTGCTTTGATGTGCTCCTGAACATCCATTAAGCTACAACCTCAGCGTTGCTGTATGGTGCTGGGATAGAAATAGATCATTTTTCTTATCTCTGCTGTCCTTCTGAGCCTGTTAATGTCGTCTAATCCCAGCGAGTAACCCCAGAGATGCACAGGCAGAAATGTTTGCAGCAATTTTGCAGAACCTGTTCTGTGCTCTGGTGACATCTTGGTGCTCACTCAGGTCCTGCTGGGGCTGGAGAGGAGTCCAGGGAAGAGCACATTCTGTCCCTGATGCAGAAATGGTGGGTTTGAGCTCCACAGGAGCAATTAATGCCAGTCCCAAATGCTGGGTTCAGGATACTGAGTGCTTTATTTGTCAAACGTGGAAATTCCCCCACCTCCTTCTTCAAATTGTGATGTGAATAGTTAATACAGTGAAATAACTGTTCTTCCTCTGCATGAGCCAGGCAAATGTGCTCTGAAAACATATTACTTTTATTTCTGCCTCTTTTTCATCTAAAGTAATAGAACTAAAAGTTTAAATTTCTCCTAAATTCCTCTGTAAATATTATTTTTGTTACGGTGTGAATCAATCCTTGCACCTTCTCCTCTCTGCAGCTCACTTTGAGTGGGTTATTGAATTCAGTTATGTAGAAATAGTCACCTTCTCCAGGTTCCTTTGTATTCCTTTTATTAAAGAGTTGAGGCATAACATACTTGAGGTTGAGAACCAGTAAAGAGGAGAATTATTAAAATAAATACAAAAAACAAAAGTCCATTAACATGTGTTAATGTCCAGTGTTTAACATGTCCAGTTAAAAATAACGAACAGCAGCTGGACCTGGAAATAAACCCCAGCTGCTTTTGGAACAGAAAATGGCACAGGTGATTCAGGAGTTGTGGGTTAAGGTTGAATGTCTTGTTCTTGGCTTATTATTTCACTGTTGTGAAATAATTATTATTCCACTGTTATTTATTAATAGTAATAGTATATAAATATATTATAATTATATAATATGTCTTATCTATTATATATTAATTTATATCTAATATAAATGAAATTATGTCATTCCACTGTTGATGGATAGGCAGATGATGTGTTTCATTGCACATACAACAAAATATTTCACATTATTTTTGCTCAGCCCAGGTAGGGCCCCACATTTGGATGAGCACACAGCTGTCAGGAATGGCTGTGAACATTGGATTTTTCTGCTGACTCAGGTTGGTGGTTTGGAGGTGTGCAGAGCAGCCAGGGTGGGACATCTTGGGCAGGACACTTCTCCATCTGCTGGGTCTGTTCTGTGTCACTGTCACATCTGGGCTGGCCCAGGTGGCCCCTGTCCCAGCTGGGATCTGTGCCAGCTGCTCCATGCCTTGGAGACAGATCCTGCTTGTCCAGGAATCCTTTCTGGTGATATTTTTTAATACTTGGGGCAGAATCTGTGCATTTCTCTGTGTGGAAGGAGCCATTTCTGGAAACATAAAGGGGGCTGAAGTCAGTCACAGGAAAAAGAAGACAAATCCCACTGTCATCAGCATGTTCCCAGTGCTTTAAAACTGAGCTGTTGCAGGATGGTTTTCATTGATTTATTTATTGAGGAAAGGCTTTTTGGGAACATTACTGCATATTTAATAAATAAACAAACCTTCAGATAATTAGAGCTAGATCTGGCAGGGCTTTAGCCATCTGTTTGACTATTAAAATGTGAATAGCCTGGTGTTCTTCAGCACTAAACCTGCTTTGTGCTTACGAGGCCTGGTGCTCAGTACACTGCCAGGATGTTCTTAGGGCTTGTTTTGGGAAAGTGTTACAGGGGAAAAAGAAAATCTGTGTTGCATCTGAGAAGTCGACTGTAGGGTAATTTCCTTGAGCAAACATCCTTGCCTCCTGAGATATTTCTCAAATTGCTTGAATTGCTTTGTTCAGTGCTGTGTTTGCCTGGAGTTGAGTGGTAATTCCCAGATAATACGAATTTATGAAAGGCATATTTTTGGAAATACCTGTTGGAGAACATTTTTCTTTCAAAACATGCATTTCCCTAGTAACGCTCTTAGGGCTTGGTTTGGTTTTTTTCCAGTTCTTTCAGTGCATTTTTGCCAGTGCAAAACATGTTTAAAAAAAATACTCCTTGCTTATCAGATGTTGACTCAACTTTCATGCTATTAATATTCTTTTATTGCCTTTTTTAAATCTCTGCTGTCTCTGGTCCTTTCTTTCAGTTCCACAGAGCCCACAAATCACCTCATCCCTTTCTGTCCATCTTTCCCCTCATTATTGCAAATTCTTCTGCTTCTTCCCATGCTGGCATCTCCTGTTCACCACACTCTGATACATCTGTGCCAATTTATTTTTTAGCTCTTCCTGCTTGTGTTTATATAACACAGACTTTTGAATTATTCTCCTTTAATTGGTGTAAAGGCATTTAAATGTGTCCTGTTTTATCTTTTCTTCACCTCAAGTTGATTCAGGGGAAGAGTTTCAAAGATCTGTAGGGTTTTTTGGTGTTGTTGGCTGGTTGTTCACCTGTGAGATAATTCAGCATTTCATGGGATGGAAACAACCTACAGGGTCTGTTCTGCACTGAGATCTGCTGCATTTTATTGGCAATATTTCTATGAATTTCTGTATTTCAAACTCAGTGGATTTCTGTGGTGTTCTGTGGACACTCAGACGGGCTCTGCTGGTGGGACTGACCTGAGCAGAGATGGGGACAATATTCCAATCTCAGAAGTTGTCTGAGTAGCATTCTGGGTGTAAAATGAGCCCTGAAGGGTGGGACGTTGTTCTGCTTGCTCTGTCGTGGAGCTTTCAGGGCATAAAATGCAAGTTCAGCCATGTGGCTTGGAAGAAAGGGATATTTTAGAGGTTGGTGTGGAATTCTGTGATTCCCCTGTAGCACCAGCCTGACCAAGTGAAACCCTGGAGCTGCCTCTGAATCTCTCCTCAAGTGACAAATCCAATGAGTGATGTTCACTCCTGCACTGTGAATATTTTTGTCCTCATGTTCTGCCCAGCAGAAATTGATTACAGAGATCATTTTTGGTCTCATCCCTCACTCCTAGCTCAGTGAGATTCTGCCAGGCTCCATCCAGGCCCTGGCAAGGCAGCAGAAGGTTTTTCACTGGCTCCCTTCAGCCCTGGTGTGGTGATTCCTGTTGGGGTTAACAGGCTGTGTATCCCAAATATCCTGGTGGAAATTAATTATGCAAAATGCACATTTAGTTTTGGGTGTCTGTCTAAAGAAATACCAAGTTCATGATCACAGCAGTGCCTGGGTATAGCCAATTTTGGAGTTTAGGGGGTGGGGAACAAGGTTTGTTCATGCACACAGGTGAGTTAGGGGATGGTGGTGAAGGTTGCTGGGTTTTCTTATTTCTTTTTAAGTAAGTGTGTTTGTTTTTTCTTTTTAAAGAAACAAATTGGTGTTCCTCTGTTTTCTCCAGCAGTTCTCATTACCAACATAGCTATTACAACGTGCTGAGGCTGTTATTTGCCCTCAAGAGCTGAGAGAGTGGAATTTCCGTTCTTTTTAATAATGTGACTTTTACCAGGGCGAGTGGGCTGTGAATTAGTGCTTCATTATGGGCTGACATCAAACAGAGTCCCCACTTCAGAATTACCCACTCAAGAAAACAGCTTAGATTTGCTTGTCTGACTCATTTAGGCACTTGAACATCCAATACAGAATTAGACCTAAAGTACATTTAACAAGTTCTGCTCCTTTGAATAGCAGTGGGTCTGATGCAGCAATACAATAAATATTTTTGTGGCTATTAAGGCACAATTATGTTTGTAGAGCTTGAATCCTTGTTCTGCAGTTTTCAAAACATGGTAGAATTACTAACAAATATGTGTTGACAATAAAGAGCAATTGATATAAGTGTGATGAGTTGCTTGGGTGTTGCTGGACTTGGAACTGGAAACCTGAATTTAAAAACAAACAGTTGGAAAACTGAATCCTGCTCCTCTCACAGTGAATTCTGTGTATTCACTTAAAAAAATGAACGTTCTGTGTATTACTTAAAAAAATAAACAGGATTTGGTGCAAGTTCTAGCAGTGCCTCAAATCTTACAGAGTTCCTGTGCACAGAGCTGGTGTCTGGGGGTGAAATATCCCACAGGTTTCTTGACAAAACACCCCATAACTCAGCATTGCCAGCAGCTCTGTGTGTGGAGCAGCTTTGTCATCAGAAATGCTCTGGATTTTTCATAGCACCATGTTCTGTCTCTCCAAAGCATGGCTGTGCTGTTTGATGTGATCTTGGCCTGTCCTTTATCAATTACATGAGATCACAAAACAGAAACCTCTGGGAGTGAACGTGGTCAGCAGGCCCTGAGCTGGGTTCTGATTTATTCTTTTATTAAAATGTCACTGTTCTCAGTCTCATTTAGCTTACAGAGACGCTCCAGGTTGTGTTTTCCCATCATGAATCCACAAATTTTTATTTTATCTTTTAATTGTCCTGAGTATCAGAGGAGTGTTCCAATGCAGCTGTTGCAGGTTTGATACAACACTGTCACTCCACATTTTGGAATCTTTCTCAGCCACTTGAAGTCTCAGTGCTTGAGACTGAAAACTTGACTTATTAAACAGGAGGGAACCCAGTGGAATATGCAGTTTGCACATCTTTCTGTATGGGTAGGAACTTGTTTTATTGTTCTCACTTTGGGCAGAATCAAAGACTTTTCAACAATGCCAAATTGTGGTTTTTTCTCCATTTTATTGCAATGGTTTGTATATTTCAGTTAATACAACTTTATGGACTTGGTACTAAAGCAATGAGGCAAATACATGTTTTAGCAGGGGAAAGGAGAAGAAAATGCTGTTTCAGGAGTCAGAAAGCCTCAGTTGCTAATTTTAAACTTCCTTCTATATGGCAAACTATAAACAGGCAATAAAAACATTTAATTTGCAAATTACAGTTTTAGCTTGGTTTTTATGTTGGATTTTTCCCCTTGTAGTCAGGATTTTTGTAACATTTTTACCAAAATATTTTCAGTGGCAGGAATAGAGCCTTTGCCTGGTAGGGTTAAGTAATAAATTGTTCATTTTTTCCATGAATAGTTGCTTTTCAGATGAAAGGAACTTAGAAGTGAGGTGTAATAAATGCAAGGAAGAAGTGAAAAGAATAAGGCAAGAGAAACTAATGAGAGCACTTGAGTTTGGTGACTAGTTTGAGAAGTTTTAAAGATCTGCTGATGGATAAACCAGTCTTTTGTCCAGCAGATAAAATGCAGAAGCACTTTATGTCTTTGTGGCCTTTTCTTTGATTGATCAGTGGGATATTATCATCCCATGGGTGCTGGAAAGTGAATCCTGTTCTGACTCACCACTCCTCAAACCATCTTCTGTCCTGATCTCTGGTCTTTGTTTCCAGTTCTGTTTTGTCCATCAAGACAGATATTTCAGCAGGATGAGAGCCTCTGATTTCAGAGGGATACAGTTCAATCTGTAAAAGTAAACAAGCTGTGCCATTATTAGTCCATCTTTTAAGGGATTTTATTTACCCTGAGGACTTCATGTCCCTTCCCAATGAGTTCATGTAATAATAAGTTTTGTTAGAAGACCCAGCTCTCCTCCCTGGTGTTATTGTGCTTGGCATAGTGGCTTTATTAAAAATCAAACAAAAACCCAGCAAAGAAGCTCAAGGATAAACAATCACTCTTAATACACTTCCAAACATGCCTGGGTTTGACCTTCAGTCCTCTGAATCTGCTGCAGGAGCACCAGAAAATCAGAGCAGCATCGTGTTCAGGAGCAGCCAGTGCTCTCCCAGGTCAGAGATTGGCACTTCACTGTGTAATGCTAATAAAGAGCCCTGCTCCTGTTCTGCATGCTGATTTTTCATTATCAAAGCTGTGCCAGACAAGAGAATACAGAATTTTGTCGAGAAATTAAGAGCTGGTATTTTGGCAGCTGTGTGATGAGTCCGGTGGTTGAGTTGCTCTGGAAGGTAGGATGGGGAACTTCCTGTTAATTTGTGGAAAATGATTCTTTTATTGTACCATGGCTCATATTCTCCATTTTTGGATGGATATGCATTGCTGCCTGTTTCCCCAAAAACTGGTTTTCTGTGACGACAGTCTTCACCTGCAATCAATGATTAATAATCCAGATTTTTACAACATTGCAGCAGCTCAAAGTGCAGGGCTGTGGTGGGTCCTGTGTGGGTACCTCTGGGCTGATTGCCTTCCCAGTCCTCCAGGATATCCCACATCCCTTCCCAAGGTGCTCCCACCCAGTCCCATCCTGCCATTTGTTGGACAACACAAAGACAAGGAAGGTTCTGAAGGTCTGTAGTTGCAATAAATGAGCACATGGGCTTAAAAACCCATTTCAGTTATGGAAATTGTATTATTTAAGATTTATGACTTCTGATGGTTGTGATGTAAGAGGGCAAAATGTGTTCTAAATGAATTTTTTATGTAAAATATTAATTCTTTTATTAATTTTTATTATTTATTAATTTTTTATGTAAAATATTAATTCTTGGGTGTGATTCATCCTGGAACAGAACAGTGTGTGTTATCTGAGGTGCTGTCAGCTCCTGGTTTTTCTTTTAATGGCTCTGAGGAATGGTGTTGGGGCAGCTGATGAGTGTATAATGTTGTGAGAGAAAGAGCAAGGTGTGGGAAAGGCCTGAAATAATGATTTAAGGCTGTGCTGTTTTGATCCCTGACTGAAATCTCTTTGGGTGGGGTTTATGTGACTTCTCCATCACATCCAGCAAAAAGATCTGAGTTTATTCTGAGGATACCTGCGTGGAAATTCACATGGAAAGCTGAAAACGGCCCTTCTAAGAAATATTGTGTAAACTTTATGTGTACTAACAAAGGATTGTACAACACTCTCTTACTGCAGCATTTTTTAAAGGAAGCATTTAAATTCTCATCGCTCTTATTCAGTGTTTCACTGTAACAGCTGTTGCTTTGCAGTAATAAAAAATGCTGTATTTTGGGGAAATAGCTGCTGTTGGTCAACTCACTGCTCCTGTTATGCTTGGTTGTAAAGACAGACTTATTTAAAGACTGTGTTTGTTTAGCATCCTATACAAGGTTATAAACAATTTTTAAAATGTCTTCTGTTATGGAAAAATGTATGGCTTATTTATGGAAAAGCCTTTTTAAGTGTAGGACTTTGATCTTGGCTTGCATTTCATGTTGTATTTAGTTTAGTTTGAGGGTATAATGAGGTCCAACATTCTTGGGTCTTGACTCACCAGTTAGAGGGAAAGCCAGTATAAATTTATGATAAAATATTTGCATTTATGGAAACTGGAGTGTTTGCTTCCCCCCCAGAAGTGTTGGACAATGCTGTGTGTGATTTTTGGGGTGTCCTATGCAAGACCAGAAGTTGGACTCAATAATCCACCTCAGGGTGCCCTGTGATCCTTACACAGTTTAAAATAATCCCAGAGACCCAGGCCAGCAAAGCTCTGGCTCAGTGATGCTCCAGGGGATTCTCCTGCAGGAATATGGTCCAGGAGGTTCCTTGCTCTTGGGCAAGATCCATATCTGTTTTCTGAATAGCTGTTATGAATGATATTTTACATTGGACATGGCAGCTCGATGCTGTTCATCACAGCCTTCACTTCCAAAGAAAGAGTGGATTAAGGACCTATTTTTAAGTAATTGGCTCCTTTTTGGTTATCAAAGTCAGGGTGGCAGAAGCCAGGCATAAGAACATAATTAGCCACAGGATCTGATCAGTTATCTCACTGCAGATTAGGTCCCTTTAGCCCTAATTCTGTCATCCCCCCTTGTGCCAGGCAGCCTTTGCTTCTGCAGGGGCTGCATTGAGTCTGCTGGATCCAGCTGCAGACCAGGAGATGGGATGCCAGGATTTGGAGATGCCAGGATTTGAGAATGTCAGGATATGAGAATGCCAGGATTTGGGAATGTCAGGATATGAGAATGCCAGGATTTGGAATTGTCAGGATTTGGGTATACCAGGATTTGGGGATGCCACGATTTGCGAATGTCAGGATTTGGGAATGCCAGGATTTGAGAGTGCCAGGATTTCAGAATGCCAGGATTTGAGAGTGTCACTGTGCTGTGTGTTGGTGTCCCTGACGTGCTGCTCACTGCTGTCCCCTGGCAGATGTGGAGAGCTCCAGGACGAGGATGAGGAGCGCGGTGTCGGTGCGCGAAGGCCAGGGCGTCGTGCTGCTCTGTGGGACCCCACCCCGGGCTGGAGGTAAGGGGGACCCTCGGGGTGGTGGGGATGGGCAGCATCCCTGGAATGCTAAAAATCAGAATTAAAACGAAATCTGAGTTCTGAGTAAAAGCAGAGAGAAAGAAACCAAAAACAAAGGAGAGGGGAGGGAAGTATTTAGGAGGATTTACTTTTATCTCGTTCCTAGTAATTTCTGTGCACTTAATGTGTCTGTTTTTTATGGGATTCCCTGTAATTAATGGAGTATCTTCTCGAGTTGCATTCTGCCCAATTTCACAATTGCTGAGCCTCAATGAATCCAGTTTTCCCCGTGAGCAGAGAATTGCAGGTTGTCTTGAACAGTGCCTGTGTTCTTGCAGTCAAGACATTCTGTGGTGGGATGGAACGATGCTGTGTAATTTAAACCACTGCTGCACTCAGGGGCTGAGAAAAGTGGATATATGGATTCTTGGTGGACCAAAAGTTGCAAGTACATTTCTTCCCTCATTCTGCATCTTCAGTCTTTGACTAATTGCTATTGAGCCTCAAGCAATATTTGGAAGGAACTGGTTTTATTGTTTTTAATTGATACGGTGTGTCATTATTGAAGGGCTGTGATGTTAAACATTAGATCTGATTGCAAAGACAAGGTAATAAAAGCTAGACATTATATTCAATAATATAGGTGTTGTGGCCTCATAAATTCGGCAGAGTCCAAGCAGACACAGCCATAAAGTGGCAATTTTACAACTGTCTGAGCTTGCAGAATTTTTTCCCCTCTAAACTGATACATACTCTTAAATCATCTTTATAGCCTTGCAGCAGCTTTGTCTTTCAGCAGCTGAGGAAATGGGTCATTCTCCCAGCTATCTATAAGAATTAGAATGATTAAATTTTCCTTCTAGATGCAGCCCAAGGGCTGAACTGCCCCAGCTATTCCTCCAGCTGTGTCCTGTGTGTGGGTTTACACCCAGAGGTGATGGCCAAGCTGAGGCAACGCTGCCTGGCTCTGGCAAGGTTTAAGTTTGAGGTGTGGAGCAGGAGGTGATGCCAGACATGCTCGTGGTGCTGAGAACAGTGGTTGGGAGAGGTGAGAATTCCTCCTGCAGTCAGCAGATGGGAGATGGTTGACACCCCCACACTAATTGTGGTGTTCATGCAAAAACAGAGCTGAGCTCTCCCAGAATTACCAAATGGCACTGAGAACTGCTACCAGAATTATTGCAAATCCTTGAATCTCTCTGAGAGCTGGAGGATTAACTGTTCAAGTTTTCAGGAGACGTGGAGCAAGGTGGAAAAGGAAACCCTGTCCTTTCTGCACTGAAATAAAGCTGTAGCAAGGTGACACAAAACATCCCTGCAGGGTGGGATGCAGGGCAGGAAACCTGGAATAAAACATCCAGCCAGGAAGCAGAGGTGGTTTGTTAGGAAGAGCAGGGATGGTTTAGGACCAGCTGACCTGGCCTGAGGGATGTTCTGCCCTTTCCAGATCAGTGATCTGACTCTTTTTTTTCTTTTACTGGGAGTCTGTATTTATTGCGCTGAGCTGTCAAATAAATCCAGACAATGCTAATTCCAAAAACGTGCTCCACCAGCTTGTTTCCTCTCCCCCTGTAGCCCCCAAAATACTCAGCTTTTGTTTTCTGGTGTGTTGTGCAGTTTCTGAGATCTTGCTAACTTAATTGCACTTATTTCTTGCATTCTCTGTAAAGAGTTTGCAAGAAGAGACTTGATTAAATAGTGATTATTCCTCCCTGTACAGCATCCCAGTTACAATAGAAACCAGTGCTGATCCCCAAAGAAATGCCAGCTCATAGTATGGAAAAAGAAAATTGCTTCCCTTTTGCAATTTATCATATTTTTTTCCTGGCTTATCTTAGGCACAGATATTTACATAAGTCATATGAGTGTCCCTTTTCAACAGGGAGCAAATCATCCCTGCAGTGAGCAGTGGTTTTGTCCTTTTGAGTGTGCAGTTCCAGCTCCTCTGGGCTGTGGACACCCAGCATTAAACCAACAATGAAACTCCATTTACGAACCACAAATCACTTTCTTTTAAGTTACTACATTTCCCCTTCCTGGAAATTAAATAAAATTCCCTTTTTTAGCAGTCTTGTGTGGGATTTACTGAGTGGAAGATTTGGTAAATGACTGGATTTGAGTGTGAAGACTTTTTCCCCCAAATATTTTCCTGATCCAGGCTGGTTTTATGTTAAATACCCTAAGTTGTCTCATAATTGAGCAGTGATGTTTGGATAATTAAGATGGTCATCTGTCATCGTTCTGCATGGCCATACTTCTGGATCTTTGAATTCTGTTCCAGGGAAACTGTTATAATACCCTTTCTTTTCCACCAAAAATCAGTAACTCTTCTCACCCACATGTTCCAAAGGTAAAGTAAAATAAAAAAATGGATTTATGTAGCTCTTCTGCTACTTTTCCAGTAGTTACAACCTTTAAATTGCACTGAAATCTCTACAGCTATTTTGACTTTTTACTGTGTTACTGTGATGTCTTTAATGGTTTTAAAGGGCTGTCAATCCAACAAACATCTCAATATCCCAAACCTAATGTTGGACACAGTTAATGTGCAGCTGGTTAAAAAACATTCATGTGATGCTAATTTTTGTCCATTCTGCCAAGAATGGGAAAAGCTAGACATATGGAGATCTAAAAATGATTTTTCTCTGCTACTGATTTTGTTCCAAAATTGGTATCTAACGAGTGACAAAGCCCTCAGTAAAGCAAATCTGAGTTCCTGTAGGGTTTTACCTCCTGTTACTACTGAACTGTATTGTGATTATTGTGTAGCTCCTCTTCAGCTGTTATTTCTGTTCCTGTATATTGTGATTTATATTTGTTTAGTACAGTCGGTCTTCCTCAGCTGACATTGATTTTGGATTTATGAGGTGTTTCTGCTCTTTGAGAGAGGAGCAGGCAATGAGGCATGGTCCTTTTGTGTTGTCTGGGGTGTATAAAGCTGCTTTATACACAGAGAAAATGATCATTTTTAATGGTAGAAGTGAAGATTTACTTGATAATTATTTGAACATTTCAACAAATTTTGGATTGCCTGGAAAAACTCGACATTAATTTTACATTGGTGTACTTCCTGTTGCATTATTCTCATGGGGAATGGTACCATAACCCAATAAATACATAAATTTATTTCAAAAACCAAAACCCAAGAAATTAAATAAATAACAAGAATTTTGTGGAACTGTTGCTTGGAAATTGCAAGGAAATTCTGCTTTATTCCTAATGAGCCTTGTGTGCTCTGTGTTCCTGTTTCATGGAGTATGGCAGGGATGTTCCTACATGGATAAAGCAGCAAGGATTTGTCCTCCCTCTTCATGTAACTCCCTGATAAATGTGGGTTTAATCCATAACTGAGGCAGGATTTGAAGGGCAGGGGTCAATTCAGCTCACAGCATATTGTGTCAGAGTTGTGACATGCTGATAGGAAATAATATTAGATCATGGAAAAACAGATCCCAATTTATTGCTCAGTGTTTGCTATGACAAATCCTTCACTGAATAATGTCATGTCTGTTCCAAATGAGTGTTTAGACTTGCAAATTTTTGCTCGTGCCTCTTGTATTGCCATTTGGAGACCTGCAAGTTGCAGCAGGGCTCTGCTTCAGGAATAACATGGCATGGAAAGAGTCTCAGATGCCAGAAATATTTGGATGCTCTGATTGCTTCTCTTCTGCAACTCTTGAATAGCAAGATGCTATCTCAAGAGTTTTTTCAGGGAACTTTTTCAGGGATCTGTTAAGTTGAATTAATTGTACATATTTGGTTTTGGAAACGTTTTATTCCTTTAAAGCAAAGTGAAGTTAAACAGGGGCAACTCCAGAATAGGATTTCTGTCTGACTGCACTGTCACAGACATATTTTATGAAAAATCCTTTCATTAGGATCTTTTCTCCTGAGAAGCTTCACCTTCCCCATGTTTTGCTGCTTTGGAATGTGATTTGTTTGGAGAATTGTTTACCCAGCTTTGGAAATTGTTTTTACTTGATGACCAATGACAGCCACCTGTGTTGAGGCTCTGGTCAGTCACAAGATTTTATTATCATTCCTTTCAAGCCTTCTGATGAAATCCTTTCTTCTATTCTTTAGTATAGTTTTAATATATCATTTTCTTTTAATATAATATATATCATAAAATAATAACTCAGCCTTCTGAAACATGGAGTCAAGATTCTCATCTCTTCCCTTGTTCTGGGACCCTCTGAACACCACCACAGTGCACAGGAGTGGTTTGGGTTGGAAGGGACCTTAAAGATGGGATTCCACCCCATGGCAGGGACACCTCCCACTGTCCCAGGTGCTCCAGCCCCAGTGTCCAGCCTGGCCTTGGGCACTGCCAGGGATCCAGGGGCAGCCCCAGCTGCTCTGGGCACCTGTGCCAGGCCTGCCCACCCTCACAGGGAGCAATTCCCAATATCCCATCTGAACTCCCCTTTTCCCATCCTGTTCTTCACCTTGGCTTCCTGCTGCCATTGCAGGCTGTGGAAGACACACGTCTGGGCATCAGGAATAAATCACACTTGGAAAGGTTCTTGCACAAAAATGCATTTTGAGGAGAGTGGTACCTTGAATATTGTCAGAGCACTGGCCTTAGAAATGGCTCCATAGTGTTCCTGTGCTGTTTCAATCTGCCAAGGAGAAATGGCATTTTTATTTAAAAACATATTTTTCAATAGTCCTGCTGGTGTCATCATCATCATCTGCACAAATTTCAGCTGACAGTTTGAAATCAAATGGTACCTGGGAGACACTTATGTTTGTCCATATGAGGGGAAATAATACATGTTCACAGCTGGATCTTCCAGTGATTCCTCCCTGCCAGAGCATTATTTTCACCACCAGTACCAAACCAGTGCTGCAGAGACACTCTGCTCTACACTTTGTCAAATTCTGAAGCTCTTTTTTCTTTTGATAAACCTGTTTTCCAGGCTGAGGTAATCCAGGCTGAAATTAGTACATCTTATTTAAAAATTATAAATCAATATATCTTTTTAATATATTTATTATTAGTATAAATATTATAATACTATAATTATTATATATATATTTGTATATTTGTGCACCATCTTCAGTTGCTTTATAGTGCATGTTTTAAAACTGACAGAGAGGTAATCCAGGCTGAAATTAGTATATCTTATTTACAAATTATTAATTAATTAATATATCTTTTTAATAGATTTACTATTATAAATATAATATTATAATATTATATATATATATATATATATATATATATATATATATATATATATATATATATGTACATGTTTTTAATCTGACACACAGGTGGATAAGCAACCCTTGAAGCTTTTGGCAGTTTCTTACCCCAAAATCTTACAGAACTCTTGAACTCCACGTTCATTTGTGGGGTATCTCTTGAAAGAATGGAGGGATGTAAAGAAAAAGGGAGAAGTTGATTAGGAAGAACCAAATTGCAAGAAAAAAATTCAGGTTGAACCTTTTTACTTACCCAGTCCCAGGTATCTCAGTTATGCCTTGGGGGAAAAAGGAGAAAATTGGAGACAATAACTGCATTTGCTTCTCCACCAAGTTTATTTTTATCACTAAATTATGACTGTGGGGTGTTTCTCCTCCAGCTCTTTATTATCTTCTCTAGTAAAATATTTGGATTTTTCTTTGCAAACAGGATAATTGATTAGGAGCAGGCAGGAGGGAGGTGGCTGCAGTCCCAGCACTCAGAACAAGAGTACTGAAAGGAATTTTTGTTTTTCACAAGGGTTTTATCAAGTGCCTTCTCCTAAAAGAGTGCAAGAGTACCAAATGAGAGTGTCACTAAGTACTGCTTCCACGTATAAATATTGGTGCTTTACTTTGAAAATTGACTCCTGGGTTATTTCCATTAGTTTCCCTTGGTTTATGTCCCTAATATTTAACATTCACAAGAAATCAGATTTATTTTAGTTCAGCAATAAACTAAACGATCGCCTTTTTTATCCTCAAAATTATTACAGGCAGGAAGCAATTTTAAAATACTTCCAGCTATTGAAAAAGCACAACAGAGTTCTGGAAATGCTCTCGGCAATTAAATGTAAAGTTCTAGGGAGGTGATTAAAAGAGCAGTTTGTCACTTGGAATGGATGTGGCTAATGGGGATGTATTTACATATTGCTTCCTCCAGCACTTTCTTACTTCTGTGCCTGCCTCCAGAGTGGGAGCAGCGTGCTCAGAGCCAGGGCTCCTGCAATGGCACAGCCAGGCTGGAGCAATTCGTGCAGGAATGTGATGAGCAGGAACCAATCCATCCCCTGCACAGCTCCAGGGGAGGCAAATTTGGGATTTTTGTTCAGCCCTGGGAGCAGCAGAGCTGTTCTGTCAGGCTCTCATTCACATCTGGCTGCCCTGGGAGCACCCAGGGTGTTTCCCTGCCAGCTGAGGAGCACCTGGGGATGCAGAGCCATGGGCAGCTGCTGGTGATGGTCCCTGGCCAGCAGGGCCACGTGCTCAGCCCTTCCCAAGGGCACCTGTGGTGGTTTTGGGGCTCCCCAGATGGAGGAGGAAATGAGAATCTGACTCCGTGTTCTTAGAGGGCTAATTTATTATATTATATCATATATTATATGAGATATGATATGATATGAAATTAATTATATTATATTAAATGTTATACTAAACTATACTAAAGAATAGAAAAAGGATACAGACAGAAGTCGTGGGGAGGAAAGATGAATCTGACTCCATGTTCTCAGAAGGCTAATTTATTAGGATATGATATGATATGATATGATATTATATTATATTACATTATATTATATTATATTACATTATACTATACTATACTATACTATACTATATTATACTATACTATATTATGAATGCTATACTAAACCATACTAAAGAATAGAGAAGGGATACATACAGAAGGTTAAAACGAATTTTAAAGAAAACTCCTCACTCCTTCCAGAGTTCCAACACAGCCTGACAGTGATTGGTCATTAAGTTAAAACAATTCACATGAAACCAATAATCACCTGTTGGATAAACACTCTCCAAACCACATTCCAAAGCAGCAAAACACAGGAGAAGCAATCAGATAATTATTGTTTTCATTTTTCTCTGAGGCTTCTCAGCTTCCCAGGAGAAGAAATCCTGGCCAAGGGATTTTTCAGGAAATGTGACAGTGACAGGAATCTTTGGGGTGGGACTGCCCAGGAGGGGGTTGGTGTTAATGAAGAAATCAGCTGCCAGTCTGGAGCATCTGTTTCCCAAGGATGAGCTGGGAAATGTTGGTGCTTTAATTACAGTGGTGAGCCCTGCTTGTGACACTGCTTGGGATGATTTTTTTTATTATTATTATTTATTATTATTATTATTATTATTATTATCCAGGAATTATTTAGTGGCTTCAGCCACCTTCAGTGACTGTGTCACATCCCTGTGGCAGCTGAGCACAGGTGACACATCCTTGTGTGCAGTCACCTCTTCTGTGGCTGTGCTCTAGGCTGGGGGACAGCAGAAAAAAAGTACAATTCAGTGTTTTTGAAGAATTACATCTGGTTTTACATCAAACTAAAACAGATGTTTTAGTTTGATGTAAAAACAGATGTAATTGTTTTTACATCAAACAAAAAATGTGTTTGATGTAAACACAAACAAACAAAATCAAAATAATAAGTGGACTCTTACCCTGTTTCGTTTAAAAATGAAAATCAGGTTTTAGCCTGAAGTAGGAACCTTGCAGCTTCAGCTGAAACATTTCAATATTCTCATTTAATGAGTGGATTGGAATTGCAGGATATTGTGTGTGTTTGTGTCTCACTGCTCTCATTGTTCTGGGCTGTTCCATACACACAAGTTGCATGCCTGATTACCTGCACAGCAGGCTGAAAATTGATCTGGTATATTTTAGCTATGAAATAATTCAACTTTTATGCCAAAACAATTAATGTTATACATTAGTTTCGAATCAGAGTGTTGCCATCATACTCTGGAACATAAAATTAATTTCGGGGGATACATTTTTCACTTTTTGTAGCTGGACTTGCATTCCCATCACACAGTTTGCATTTGGTATAAACAAAAATTCAGCCAAAAGAGTTCTTTTGCAGAGTTCAGGTGAAATCCCAGTGGCTGGGGAAACACTGCACCTATTTCAAGCAGATCTCAGTGTCTCACATCATCCTGGAGGCCACAGGTCAAGCCCTGCCACAGAGGTTTTGTAATTGTCATTATTTTTATATAGAGAACATGAACAGAAAGTAAATCCCAGCCCCATTTGTTCTCTGAAGTGTGACTGCAGCTAAAGACTTTTTCATTATCAGTGATGGAACTACTTGAATGCCAACAGCCCAGGATCCCCCTGGAAATGCAGTCTGAGCCTTGGTTTGGTTTGTTTTTCCCAGCTGTGCACACCTAGGATAGTTTTTAATTTCTGAGCTTTGAATATGTGCAAGAATATACCCCAAACCCTTGAAATTATCTACAATTTTTGTCACATTTTAATACTCTAAACTGGTTTTTCATTGCCAAGATGCTGCCATTTCTGGCAGAGGCACCTTGGGACAGTTTAAGCTCCAGTTTACAGATATGTTATGGGAGCACACAGACACCTTTTCCTACACCTCCAGAGCAGGAGATTTTTATTTGGAAAGCAATTTTTAACGTTTTCCAGGAGAAATGAGGGAGATGTTATTTGGTTTGTGGCACAGGGAAGGTGACACCAAGAGCAGCTGGAGGTGGGGGCTGGCCAGGGGAGGATGGGGTGCTCCAGGTGCTGAACTGAGTGCAGGAAAATAGGCCCAAGTGAGAAAGGAAAAGTATTAAAGAGAAGCCTGAATTAATTTATGTAAAATAAAACCAGTTATACCCCTGGGAGCACTGACATCCCATTTTCCCAGTCCCACAGCAGTGTAATCCAAGGATTTGCCTGCAGGGAGGTGAGTGGGGACAGTTTGCACCCCAGAGCATCCTCTGGGACCTTAATTACACTTTGACCTTATTAATGAATTTCCTGGTTTTAGGTAATTTGTTTGCACTTCCCCAGAGGTTCCTGTGCAGACAGACAGCTGCAGCAGTGGTGAGAAATGGACATTTTGTGGGTGATTGTCCCACAAAACCCACCCTGAGTGCTCAGTGTGAGCTCCCAGAGCTCCTCTGGGTGAGTGAGGGATGCTCATCCACAAATTCCCCTTTCTGCCATTTCATCACACTTGCAGCTGAAATTGGGCCAAATGATGAACTAATTGGTTTCTGCCTTAATTAGGGAGTCTGTTATTATCCTCTCAAAATCAGTGTTACTTTTCCATCACTTTTCACCTAAGGTGGATCATTCCAAATAGCTGTTTGCTGCAGATTTCCATGGTTTTAATTGCAGTTTCTGTCACTGCTAAATTCTGTCTGATTACTTTCTTGGAAACAGTTTTCCAGGAGCCACGTGCCATCCTGTGGGATAGGCAAAAAGCCATTTGGAGACACAAAATTCCAGGATAATTCAGCTTCTCCTGGTGTCTCTGCTACAGAATATTGTAAAATCAGAGCTGGAGAAGTTCATGAAATAATTGGGATTTGGGCATCAATGATTGACAAGAAACCTCTTTATGTTTTGGTGGTCGGTTTTTTCTGCTTGTTGGTGTTTTTGGATTTTTGGGGGTTTTTCTTAACCTTGAAGTTCAGTCAGCTCCATGCTCCCCTAAATGAAGAATTTTCATTTCTTACCAGTTTTATTTCTGGAAACACCCACTTGGCTAATTCAAATCCAGTCAGTTTGGAACATTTTAAATCTGTTTCAGAAAAACATTGTTCATTTTCTTGTGGCTATTTTAGAAGTCTCATTTAGGTGTGAATTATGGGGCTGGCAGGTAGGAATTAAGCAGGTGTAAAGAAGTGATGGCCCAGAAGACAAGGAGCAAGAGTTGGGATTATTTAAGTAAATAGTGAATAAAATTAACTTTGTGAATTGTTCTCCTTTTGATCATAGGTCTTGTGCCTTTTTTCCCCCCTAAACTTCTGCTTTTCCAACTTCCTGAATTTAATTCCAGTTTGGGATTTCCACCACTGCTGTTGTCACTTAAATTCTGTTTACAAGAAGTAAAATCACCCTGGTTGTGTAAATGATCTCCCAGTGAAGTGAATCAGTCTCACTTAGAAGAAATGTGTAATTTATTTAATTTCTATATTTCTGAAATTCTTTAAATATTATTTAAAGCCATATTTTCAAAAGGATGTGCATAAACTTAAACCTTGACTTTGAACAGAGTTAAAAACCAATAAATGTGTGGGTTTTACCCCATTATGTTCCTTTAGCAACAGTAATTTTGGGTTTTTTCAGGTTCATAAATGGCAGGAAATGACCCTGGTAAACCCCAAAGGCCATGGTGATTTAATTGTTGAATTTCATAAGAATTCAGGTTTAAAAATGACAGGTAATTTTATAAACATTTTTTTTTTTTTAATTGAGCACTTAGGTGCACAAAAGGCCTGGAACAGTGTGAACATGCTGAGTGTGTTGGAAACTGCACGGTAAATAATAATCAAATAATGCAAAATAAAGAGAAGCCGCCAACCAAGACGTAGTAAACAAATAAAAATTGAGTAATAACTGTAATTTCCAATACCTTATCCATGTATGGTCGCCAAATAAGGAAAAAATGCATTGGAAAGCAAAGGCTTGGAACTCAGAGGAAGCCCAGGAGAGACATATTACTTCCATTTATAACAGAAAATCAACTGAAAACTTGTAATTGACAGAAAGGAAGTGAGTTTGTGTCCCTGGAGGTGCCCTGAGATCAGCAACAGGCAAATGGTGTAAACATAATAAATCACACCACAAGTTGTTTAATATGATTTTTTTCTTCCTTTTTTTTTTTTATTTTGGAAAATAAGAGTGCAATTTTGTAAAGAGCAATAAATATAAAATGAGGTGGTGGGGCACAGGGCCAGAAATACCCCAGCCTTTTTTAAGGGAGTCAGTGAAACCAGGTGTGGAATGGGGAATTAGGTTTCCAGGGGTGTTTATTCATGGGATGAAGGAGCCAATTAAACTGGAATCCACTTTGCATGGCTGCCATAATCCCAGTGATGATTTCTGTGGGTTTATTCTTGACTTAACCCAATATCCTGGCAATGATATGAAGCTGCTTCTTTTCCTGCTGCATCTCCAGATCGCCACACTGTTGTGGACATCTTTTTTCTTTTTATTTTCTCCTATTTTTAAGCATGAAATAACATTTTGAGCAAGGAAACACGGGTGGTTCAGTAAATACCAGAAGCAGTAAAGGCTGGTGTCACCCACGGCTGCCTTGTGGGTGTCTCAGTTTGGTGGGAAGGAGAAAATTGAGTTTTTTGGGTCCCCAGCTTGGTGTTCAGCCCTGAGATCACTGTGTCCACCCAGCTCCTCTGCAGAAAGAATTTTCCTCTATTTTCTGCCTTTCCCATTTAGAAAGACCCCACATTCCTTTATCCCTCAGACCATGTAGTCCCCTTCAAACTCCTCAGGTGTGCTCTCTTTTTTTCGTTATTTTTGAAATAATTTAATGATTCCCACTGCACCAATTCTCCAGTTGTTTCCTGACAAATCCTTGCTGCCTTCCTTTCCATAAATGAATTGCACCTCTGAGTTCTGGAGGAAGGAATTGTGGTGAAAGCCATTGGTGACCCTGAGGTCCATGGAGGTGATGGTCTTGCAGATCTTTTCCTCCTTATGGTTCTGGTTTTGGCAAGAAATGTTTCTAATATTTATTTATTTACTTATTTATAATATTTATTTATTTATATGTTTATTTATTTTTAATATTTTAAATATTATTTAATTATTAATTTATTCATATTTATTTCTAATATTTCTAAATAGGACAGAAGTTATAACTCCTGAGCCTGTTAATGGTTGGCCCAGGCCACTACTGCAAAATTATCATAATGGAAGAGGTTTAAATATTGATAGAAGGAAATTAAATGCAGGTTAATGATCAACCATTTCATTTGATGCCTTTTTTGCATTAGGCAGCCTATAAATATCTTAATAATTTCATTTACTGAGTGGGTTTTTTTTCACCTGCACAGTCCTACCTTGTGTTAAATTGTCCTGTTGGCTTTGGCAGCCTGGGGAGGGGTTGAGGGCTCAGGTTGTGGCACCTTTTCATTTCATGGTGCACCCAAATTTGTGCACCCTCAAATTAAAGCTGTGCAGGAGGGGCTGATCTCCATTTCGTGGGGGCAGTGCCAGTGCTGCAGACACTGCAGCACAGGAGAGGTCAATCAGGCTGTAATCATTGCTAATTAGCACTTCCAGAAGCTGTAATCTTTGTATAAGTGCCACGTGGGTGACAAAAAATTATTCCTTGCCTAGAACACCATTAAAAATTTATTTTCCTTTGATCCTGTAGGAAATGAATGAGACAAACACGTGGCCTGGCACAGGAAGGGGCTTTTGCCAATTAAAATTGGCCACACAAGGCTCAGAGTGATGCTCAGGAAACAAAACAAATTCAGTGGATTTTTCTGCCAAATCTCTTCGTTTCTCTTTCGAGGTGTGGGTTTGGGTTTTTTCCCTTTCAAATAATCATAATGAGTGGTAGGGAGGGCTACTTCACCACATCACACAGAAATGTTTTTAATGGAGTTTTTATGGATTTCTGTACTAAAAGAATAGTTTTGCTGTGTGATGAGCCCTACTGGGAATTTAGGCTTCTTGTGACATCCTTATCACGTGGATTCTGCTGTCCTGTTTCTACCTGCTAATCATCTGGCTGAGCAGTTAAGTAGCTACTGAATGAATAATCTTTCCATTTTAGCAAAGTTTGCTCTCGTTTTTGCTGTCTGCTCCTATTTCCGTGCATATTAAATTCCAAAAAAAAAAAAAAAAGAAAAGGAGATTTAAACAAACCTGCCAATATTCTGGATTTCTTCTGCCTTTTTTTTTGCTTCTGCTGGAGGAGATGGTGAAAAAAATGGGGGATTTTGCTAGTTTCTGGTACTTTTCAAAATGTATTTTTCTCTGTCACTGGCTCTGTTTGTTACACAGTACAGTACTGTAAATAATGCAGTGCTGTCAAATATAGCAATAAAATAGTCTTTGAAGGAAAAAAAGGTGGAAAAATCCTATCAAACACCTTTGCATGTATGTTTTTCCCCACTCCAGAGATGGTGAAAAAGTGGGAGGTTTTGCTAGTTTCTGGTACTTTTAAAAATGTCTTTATCTCAGTTGTTGGCTCTCTGTTACACAGTACAGTACTGTAAATAATGCAGTGTGTTGTATTTGCAGGGATCCCTGTGGCAGAAAGGAATGATGAATCTGACTCCATGTTCTCAGAAGGCTAATTTATTATTTTATGATACTAGAATATATTAAAGAATACTATACTAAACTAAACTAAAGAATACAGAAAGGATAGTTACTGAATGCTAAAAGGATAATAAGGGAAACTTGTGACTCTGGAATTTCCAGACAGAGCTTGGCCTCAATTGGCCATTGAGTCAAAACAATTCACATGAAACTAGTGAAACAATCACCTGTGGGTGAACAATCCCCAAACACATTCCAAAGCAGCAAAACACAGGAGAAGCAAATGAGATGAGAATTGTTTTCCTTTCCTCTGAGGCCTCTCAGCTTCCAAGCAGAAAAACCCTGGGCGAAGAGATTTTTCAGAGAATGTGACTGGCACATCAGTGCTGTCAAACACAGCAATAAAGTGCTCTTTGAAGGAAAAAAAGGTGGAAAAATCCTACCAAACCGCTCTGCTTGTGTTGTTTTTCCCCACCCAGACCTGTCGTTCGCCTGGATCTTCAACGAGTACCCCTCGTTCGTGCAGGAGGACAGCCGGCGCTTCGTGTCGCAGGAGACGGGGCACCTGTACATAGCCAAGGTGGAGCCCTCCGACGTGGGCAACTACAGCTGCGTGGTGACCAGCAGGGCCAGCAGGAGCCCCGTGCTGGGCTCCCCCACGCCGCTGGTGCTGCGCACGGACGGTACGGAGCGGAACGGAACGGAACGGAATGGAACGGCTACCGGGGACACACGCTGTGACCGTGCTCACTGGGGTACAGGGATGGGGGAGAGACCAGGGTCTGACTCCGTGTTTCAGAAGGCTGATTGATTATTTGATGATATAAAATATCATAAAATAACTCATTTTATGATATAAAATATCATAAAATACTGGGAAAGTAAGTGTTCGTCCTCCGGAACCGCTGCCAGGGACACACGGTGTGACCGTGTTCACTGGGGTACAGGGATGGGGGAGAGACCAGGGTCTGACTCCGTGTTTCAGAAGGCTGATTGATTATTTTATGATATAAAATATCATAAAATATTTTAAATATGATAAAAATATATCATAAAAATATGATTATATCGCTGCCAGGGACACACGCTGTGACCGTGTTCACTGGGGTCCAGGGATGGGGGAGAGACCAGGGTCTGACTCCGTGTTTCAGAAGGCTGATTGATTATTTTATGATATAAAATATCATAAAATATTTTAAATATGATAAAAATATATCATAAAAATATGATTATATCGCTGCCAGGGACACACGGTGTGACCGTGTTCACTGGGGTACAGGGATGGGGGAAGAGACGAGGGTCTGACTCCGTGTTTCAGAAGGCTGATTGATTATTTTATGATATAAAATATCATAAAATTTTTTAAATATGATAAAAATATTTCATAAAAATATTATTATAACATTAAAAATATTATATAATATAAAAATATAAAAAATATAATACAAATAAATAAAAATAAATAAATAGATATATTAATAATAAATAATAATATAAATATAAATAATAATAATATATATAAATATATATAAGTAAATAAATATAAATAAAATATAATATAAAATATAAAAATTATATCATAAAAATATTATTATATAGTAAGAATATGATATAATATAAAATATAAAAATATAATGTAAATAAATATAAATAAAATAAATAAATAAATAGATATATTAATAATAAATAATAATATAAATATAAATAATAATAATATATATAAATATATATAAATAAATAAATATAAATAAAATATAATATAAAATATAAAAATTATATCATAAAAATATGATTATATCATAAAAATATGATATAATATAAAAATATAAAAAATATAATATAAATAAATATAAATAAAATAAGTAAATATATATTAATAATAAATAATAATATAAATATAAATAATAATAATAAATATAAATATATATAAATAAATAAATATAAATAAAATATCATATAAAAATATAAAAATTATATCATATAAAATATAAGATATCATAAAATAACTCATTTTATGATATAAAATATCATAAAATATAAAATATCATAAAATACTAGGAAAGTAAGTGTTCGTCCTCACTGAAACTTGAAGCACCTCTGGGTTCACCTGCACAAGAGCTGTGGTGTTTCCCTGAGTTTGGTCATCACAGCTCCTGCCTTGAAATGAGAGGGCAAAGACTCTCGTGGTTTATTTTGATTTTGTTTAGAATTAAGATGTGTATGTGAGATATTAATTAAGATATGCAGCACAGGAATTCACATTTCATTTCAAATTAACTTGAGTACATTCTCTGTGATTTTGCGTTTGACCTTTGAGCTAAGTCTCTTATATTCTATTAAAACTATACTAAAAGAATAGAAGAAAGGATTTCATCAGAAGGGATAGCTAAGAATAGAAAAAGAAGGAATGAGTAACAAAAGCTTTGGTCTCAGACAGAGAGTCTGAGCCAGCTGGACTGTGATTGGCCATTAATTAGAAACAACCACATGAGGCCAATCCCAGATGCACCTGTTGCATTCCACAGCAGCAGATAATCAATGTTTGCATTTTGTTCCTGAGGCCGCTCAGCTTCTCAGGAGGAAAAATCCTACGGAAAAGATTTTTCAGAAAATATCATGGCTACAACACAGAATGAGCAGATGTCCGAGGCAAAAAAGGGCATTTCTTTCTGGACCTCGGTATTTATAGAGTTCCAAAAGTAGTGACCGTGGATTGGAGGATGAAATTACCACCTCTCCAACCACACTGGTCAAACCAGCAGTCCATTGTCACCCTGGGTTCTTAAGATTTTCTGAGCCTTCTGATGTTTGCAATCTTATAATGAACTATCTTACACACTTTCTGTAAATAACTCATTGTTTTGCATTCTTTTATGGAAGAGGAGAAATTTGATGGACTGTTGGTTTGTACAGTGTCATTGGAGAGGTGGCACTGTCACCCTCCAATCCACTGTCACTTTTGGAAGTCTATAAATGTTGGAAAATAAACTCCTTTTCACCTTGAGAACAGCAGTGTGCACTTGTGTTGTTTCCTGTCCTGTAGCGACAATCCATCAATTCTGTCCTCCTCCAGAAAGGAATGCAAAACAATCATTATTTACACTCCACTACAAAAATGTGAACATCAGAAGGCATGGAAGAACTTTAGAAGAACAGGATAAGAGGGAACTGCCAGGAGCCTGGGAGCATCCCAGCATCACTCACTTCCCAGAGTTCTTGGCTCTTGCAGCGTAAATTCTCCTGTGTTGTCCTGTCATTGTCACCTTTGTAATGAAGGGATGGGACCCCCGTGGGGTTAAGAATGATTTATTGCTCAGATAAACATCAGTCTCAGCGGCTGAGAGGTTTTAGAGGAGCAAGAACTCAGCCACAGCTCAAAGTAGTCACAAGTTCTTTGTTACAAGGCAACATAGAACTTTATAAACCAATAGACAGTTGCCACAGGGTTTATTTTGCTTTTCTGACCTATCACCTTTAGTTCCTTCTGCTGCACTGTGGACACTTTTATCCAGTGGGCTACTGTTACACATATGCTTCTATCATAACTTCTAAACTCTTAGTTTATTCCATACAACTCCACCCTTAGATTATAAACCCTTCACCATTTTATCAGTACAGTTTCTCACTTAAGTCATATTGTCACCTACAACTATAGAAACATATCTTTATGATTTTTCTGCTTAATATCTATGTATATTTTTACATCAATCCAAGCATCTCTCAGGGCTGAAGATCAAACCCTTCAGTGTCTGTGGAAGTTTCTGTTTTCCTGATTCCCACAGTCCAAACTTTCTCCTAAGATAAACTGTTGCATCCTAACTCTGTCCCTGATATCCCTGTGCTTCCCTTTATAAGCAGATTGTCAGAGAAATAATCTTGAATTGCAAGAGAGGGAAAGAAAACCCTTGGAAAATCACATTGAAAATTTGACCTTCTCCATTGTCTCACACAGGTGTGATGGGGGAATACGAGCCCAAAATAGAAGTTCAGTTCCCTGAGACCCTGGCAGCAGCCAAAGGCTCCACTGTGAAGCTGGAGTGCTTTGCCCTGGGAAAGTAAGTGTTCATCCTCACTGAAACTTGAAGCACCTCTGGGTTCACCTGCACAAGAGCTGTGGGGCTCTGGTGTTTCCCTGATTTTGGTCATCACAGCTCCTGCCTTGAAATGAGAGGGCAAAGACTCTCGTGGGTTATTTTGATTTTGTTTAGAATTAAGATGTGTATGTTGGCAGCACAGGAATTCACATTTCATTTCAAATTAACTTGAGTAGACTCTCTGTAGTTTTGCATATGACCTTTGAGCAAAGTCTCTTTTCTTTGTGCAAGGATATGGTGCTGAAGCCTGTGAGAATGTTGTCTGAATTTTCCCCTTAAATGTACTTGATGATTTCATAATATTGTTCTTTCTTCATGGCCAAAATAAAGACTGAAATGCATTTCTCCTCTGAATGATGCTTCACTCGCAGCTGATACCTTTTCTCTTTCACAGATGATCTGAGAATGCATTTGTGTTTCTGTAAATGTATTTATTTACCAGTGTGGGGTTAGTTTGCAGGCAGTTTGTCAGGTGCCCATGTCAGATTGATAACTTGATCACACACTGTTGCTTTGGCTCCCTGCAGAGGGGAAGTTTGCAAATCAGAGAATTCAAGGCTGCTGGAGGATGGCAATTCCAAAGGACTTGCCTGAATTCTTCCTCTGTGGAAGCCACTGGTAAATCTCACCCATCCTCTGGGGAGGCCAGTGCTGATTTACAAGAAATGCTGCAATTATTGGGCATTCACAGAGTTATTCCTGACAAATTTGGGATCACAAATGCAGCGTGGGAATCAGCAGGGAATGCAAATCAGGTGCCTGAGTGTCTGACCATCTGTCATGTACAGTGTGGTTACTGCATTTAACACAGCCTGCAAGTCACTGCTGAATTTAGTTTGCTTTAAGTATCTCATTATGACAATCAAGGACTTTAAGCAAAACTGTTTAAAATCTCATTACTCTCTCTTTAGCCCCGTGCCTCAGATTAACTGGAGAAGAACTGACGGGCTGCCATTTCCAAGTAAAATAAAGCTGAGGAAATCCAATGGCATGATTGAAATCCCTAATTTCCAGCAGGAGGATGCAGGGCTCTATGAATGCATTACTGAAAACTCCAGGGGCAAAAACATTGCAAGAGGACGTCTCACTTACTATGGTAGGAAACCTCTGGTCTGTCTATCCCTCCTTTCTTTACTCATGAAACACAAACTGCTCTGGGGTACTCTGGAATTTCCACTTTCTGCAGTTCCATTGGGCATTTGGGCTTAAAAACCCAAGTGCTTTAAGTGCTTCCAGAAAATGAGAATTTCTGCAGCAGTTTCTTGGTAAGGTCTCTAAGAAATGGCTTAAAAGCTCACAAGGATTGCTGAGAGTAAAGCACAGTGTGCTTGTGCTTGGTTTTTTTTCTCTGATGGAAAGATTTTTTTTTTTAAAGAACATTTCTTCTTGGTCCATTGGTGAAACCTTCAATTTTCAGTCAATTGGATTTATTTGGGGGATCATTTAGGCCTCCCATTTATGAGAAGTACAAATTTTGCCTTGCTTTGTGAAAAGATTACTGATGGATATTCTCAATCCTGTGCTTTCAAAACAGCCAATTTTATTTTAAAATGAGTAAATAAATGGGAGGATATAATCCAGTATAGGAAATGAAATAATATGAAATTTTATAGCTGGGAAAAAAGCAGTCTCTTGTGCATTTGAGGCTATAGAGTGGAGCAAAGCACAGTATCAGCAAAGCACACTGGTGGGGGTGTAAAGCGAGAGTGATTTGCAACAAAGTGGTAATTGACAATTTTTGTTAAAGCCAGATCTCAGCAAATATAATTTTCTTTACTTCAATGGCAATTTAAACAGTGATTCTGACTCTGCCTTGGAATGTTTCCCTCATGGAGGAATATTTGAGCAAGGAGATGGGTTTGGAGTTGGATAAAGGCTCAGAGCACAGCTCCTGTGCAGCTGGGAGCAAGTTCTTCACTGCCTCTCCGTGGGGAGCAGCTGGCTGGTACAGCACACACATTTTGGTCCTTGAAGATTTTACTTTAAGGCATAATAGATTTTACAACGAGGAAGGGAAATTTCTCTCCTTGCCAACTTCCAAATCAATCTTTACACTGAATGGAGGCCCCGTTGTTGGAAACGTTCAAGGTCAGCTTGGGCAGGGGACTTGGAGCAGCACAAATTTTCCATGCACTGATTGTAATTATGACTTTTTGGGAAATCCTGTGGTTGACATAGGGCAGCAAATCCAAGCTGCTTCACCTGCCAGTGTCCTCTGCCATGCCAAACTTGGCACTGTGCATTTGGTTCTATCAAGTGACCTTATTTATTTTTTGCCTGAGAGTTCAGAGTTGGGGTTTGTTCATCATTTTGCCTCAACATTCCTATGGCAGTGTCCAGTGGGGGCAGTTGTGAGATACATCACTGTAAATTAGATATAAATTAGAATAGATAAAAAATAGATAGAAAAATGAGATATAAAATAGAGTGGATTTGTTCATCAGTCCTTGTAATTCCAGCAGTGCCATTCCTGGGGTTCCTGCCCTGCTGCCCAAACTCTTCTTTGCTCATTAAAAGGCCACAGAGCTGAATTAAAGGATGCTGCTAATGAACAAAAGCAACTCAGCTGCAGTTCTGTAACAAGGGAATCATTGTGAACGTTTCCAGTGCAAATCCAGGCAGGGATCTGAACCCTCATATTCCAGTAGGAGTGGCTGCCCATGTTAGGAGTCATCCCTGATATGGATGTTTATCTTGAGAAGAATAATGAGAGCTGTAATGGCAGTAATGGCACTCCAACTGTTTCATTTCATTTGTTCTGCTTCATGGAACCCATTCTGCAGAATTAAATAGATTTAAGTAATCTTTCTTATTTTGGTGCTTGCTTTGTTGTTGTAGTTAGAATTCCAACAAGCCTGGATTTGGGATAAGAGCATTTATAACTTCTCTTGATAATTCAAAGTTTTATAACTGAAGATGTCTTCTGATGGGTTGCCACCTCATCTGGTGCCAGAGCCCAGAAATCTGTCTGGTGTAGAAATCTAACCACATCCCACTCTGCCTTCCAATAAAATATCAATATTTAAGGAAGTTGTTCTAAAAGCAGATGAGGATTTGGGGGAAACTAATGCAATAAACTGAAGACAGAGAGTAAAAAATCACCCATCTGCCAGAAAGTACCAATGCTGTCAAAAATCCACAAATCTGCTCTTTTTAGGGAATGGTGGCTGCTGTTAGAATGTTTAGAAGTTTAAGGCATGTCTGCTTATCAAAAATAGAAAAATATAAGCATTACAAAAGTACAAATATCTTTTTATTTCAATAGTGGCAACATTCTTTTTCCTCTGGGCAGAAAAAAGCACCTTTCTTCCTGACCCAAAAAAATCAGTATGAGAAGGATTGGGGTTAATGTTTTGCAAGTTGTTGTGCTGAAATAATATGAAAAAGAAATCTTTAGGCGGAAAAATATTGATAAAAATCCTTCATGTGCCTGAAAAATAGGATTTTCTTTCTTTGCAAACTTTAAGGATTCTTTAAATGTAATATAAAGCTGGTCCTAAACCAAAGCTTGAAACACTCATTGCTCTGGTACAAAGTGAAACACTCCTGTTCTGATTTGTTTTATGAGCTGAAACTGCAGAGTTTAAAATCTGAAAATCAGGTTTTCCAGTTCATAAATAGTTTGGTTAAAAGCCTTCCTTTTTCATCCAATGATGAATTACAGCCTCGAAGCTACAAAGCCCTTGAACAACTTCACTCCTGTCCATAGTCAGTTTCCCAAGAATTCCTATAAATCTGTCACATCTGTAACTCCTGAAAGAAATGAAATTAGTCTGTTTTATTATAATTTTGGTGTGCTTTAAATATAGCTCTCCACCCATAGTTGGAGTTGATAATTAAAATAGATATTCTAAACCAGATATTCTGGGTTCATTACAATACTCACAGACTATTAATCTTCCCTTTCTCTCCTGAAGGATTTTATCAAGAAAAGCCTGACATCAAATGTTCAGTTTTTTGTCCTTTTTACAGTTCCAACATTTGTTAAATGCCAGTTTTCTACTCAGGAGAGCTCAGATTGTGCTAAAAATAGGAGAAGATTATCCAACTTTGATTGAATGTAGAACCTGAAGATTTAAATAATTTGCTTTCCCTTTATTAGCCTGTTCGTTTGTCATTGCTTTTAGCTTCCCATAAAGAGATAACAGGGGGAAAAAAAAGAATCCACAGAGGTGTTTCATGGCAGGGAAAAATGAGAGGAGCTGAAACAATTGTATTTTTGTCTTTTAGGATGCAATTAAACATGAAGCACGGTAAAGATATGTAAAGCAATTAATTTAAGGTATAATTGAAGGAAATATATTCTTAATTAGCCCATGCTGATACACCAGCAGACCTGCTTGGCAGTACCAAGGTAAAATGTTTGACAGGGAGAAAGAAATTCTGCTGCTGTTCTCCTTTTGCTCTGCAGTGCTGGTCTGTGGTAACAAAGACAAAATCCCCCAGGAATCAGTAGAATCTACCTGATTTTTTTAGTGTGTTAAGAAATACTGGTATATTTTGGTTTTTTTTTTTTTAAATAATCTATCAGCAAAACTAAGCTGAAGCTGTTATTTGTGTATGTGGAAGAATATCTCTGTTTAAAGGATTTATCTGATAGTCTTGTGCTTGGCAAGTCTTCAAAACATCAACAGCAAAGTTACAAATGACTGAATAATATCAATGAGTTGCTGGGTTTGATCACCTGGAGTTTAATTGTTAATGCTGTTAACAATACAGTTTCCTTGCTGCCCAGACAAACAGTTTTTCTTCTTTCACATACTAAAGCTTTTCCCAGTGATTTGGAATTACCTGTGGCTTGAGGGCATTCTTATTTTTAAGGGGAGCCAGAAAATGGAAATTTTCAGAGATGTCTCAGCTGCTTCTCCAGGCCCAGCTGGTTCAGCAGAACAGAAGTGATTCATGCTTGAAGTCCTTGGAGTTTTGAGATGAAATAAGAGTTCATCCTTGCTGCAGGCATCAGTGGGAGTGTCAGAGCCTGGCTGTGAGACAGGAAAAGTGCAGGTTACATTTTTGGGGTGGGTTTTTTCCCCTGGTTGCTTCACAGCTTCCCTTCTTCTGCTCTGGGAAGTTCTTTCTGCTCTGATTTTCCTGCCCAGCTGCTGAGCTCCCCAGAGGTGTTTCAGAGAGTTCCAGCCCAGCTTTCCTAGTGGAAATGTCAAAGTGCAAGTGTAAGAATGGAACATTTTGTGTGAATCCCTGTTCTGGAGGAGCTCCCCAGGGGCTCCCAGCAGTTCTGCCTTCCCTTCACTCCATTCCTACAGAATTAAAAGCAGATTTTTGTTGCATTCTCTCACTCTGAAGGAAATAATACATGAAAATACGTGTTGTGATGCACTGTGCATGGTTAGCCCACAAATAATTCTCAAATCCCAGCCCAGCCTCTGGAAAGTGTCACTTCTTCAGCCAAAAGCATCCCTGCAGTCATTCTTCCTTCACATCAACCCCCAGGACATCACAAAGGATTTGTAAAATCTGAAAAAAAATTTGTTCTTCCTTCCCTTTTGGCCTACAGGGGGAGGCCTGGAGTGTAATGGAGCAACAGTTGTTTCCTGCAGGCTTAACTGGCTGGGTCATCATAACCACCAAAAAGGATGAGAGGGCTCTCCCTGGGATGCTCTTTATGAAGCTGCACACTTGTTCTCTCCCTGCCTCTGGGACCACCAGCACTGCCAGGAATATTTTAGGCTAAAACAAGTGAAGCAGAACCCAGGCTGGTGCTTTTCCAAGTGACTGGCCATGGAGCTGACGGCTAACCTGCTTCAGAAAATCACTTTACCTACAAGCATTTGGTCCTGGGGGAGCTCCGGATGAATCTTTCATGAAGATTTGCACAGCAAGTTCCCAAGAATTCTTAAGATCATCCCAAAATAACAGATTCCTGTCACAGCCTGAAACCCTGCACAGTGAACTCCGTTAAAATTAACTTCTAACCTCTCAGCTTACAGGACAATGTCTATTTTATTTTTTTTTTAAATCTCAGCAAGGATGAGCTGCCTGCCTATTCCTTGCTTTAGGAAGGAGTGACTCCTCTCCTCAGGAAAATCCAGCTTTCACAATAACTCTACAGTAGTTCCAGGATATTCCTTCCCTTCACTCCATTTCTATAGAATTAAAACCAGATTTTTGTTGGATTCTCTCACTCTGAAGGAAATAATACATAAAAATACATGTTGTGATGCACTGTGCATGGTTAGCCCACAAATAATTCACAAATCCCAGGAGAAAATGAGGCTTTGTTAGCAAGCCTTCCTTCAGGAGCACAGATGTGGCAGTGGTAGTGGAATCAGATCTTTAGGGCAGTAATATCTGCTAAACCTTGAGAGGAATAAAACTGTTTATTCAGAATCCTTCAGGTGTCCTCAGGCAGAGCTCAACCAAAAGGAGCAGAGCTGGGCTTGGCAAGTCCTGCTCCTGTTTTGGGAGGGTGTCAGAGCTGCTGATACTTGACTTTATTTCTGCACATGAAGCACCTTTATCCTGGCTGGGAGTCAGAGTATTCCCAGCTGGAATTGCCCCTCTTGAGCTGCCTTTTCAATTCTGAGCTGCTTGGTTGAATTGTTCTCTTTCAAAGACAGATTGAAAATGGTGCTTTTCTTCCTGCTCACCTCCTCCATCAGGAATTGGAAGAGAAAAGAGCCTTCCTCCAGGAAATCACTGGGGTCTTCATCAGCACAGAGAAGCAGCAGGAATTTCTCACCCTGTGCCTTGGGAAGCTGCTCTGTGCATTTCTGCTGTATTGTGTTGTGTGGGGACTTGGGAAACCCTCCCATGGAGACTGCCTGATGTAAGAGTCCTAAAACAAAATTAAATACACAATGATTTTTTAATTGGTAGGATTGAATCCAAGATCTTTTGACTTGAAAATAGTTTATATTTAACCTGCTTTCAAGCGGAGGTGGGCAGCAGATGTTAAATATTCCACGTGTATGGATCCATCAGTAATTCAAGCACTGCTGAATGTTGCATAAATATTTAGGTGTGCAAAGTGCTCATTACATGGAGCCCTGAGCTTGCATTCCCTTGACACGTGGGGGCAAATCCTCCCAGTGACAGTGTGGGATGAAGCAAGGGCTGGCTTGAACTCCACTGTTGCAACACAGATTTTGGAGATTTAATACCAGTGAAATTGTACATCCATGTGACACAAAGATCATCCTGTCTTTGGCAGCTGATCTTGATAAAGAGGGTGCAAAAAATAAATTATCCTCAAATCTGTGAAAGGTGTTAATCCTCATTGGGATGTGAAAAAAAAGTAATATTCAGAAGGTTTCACTGTCAGCAAATATTGTATAGTATTAATAATATATTTTTATATATGATAAATATATATATAGTATTTATCAAATATATAGTATTTATCAAATATATGGTTTTTATCAAATATCGATATAGTATTATATATCGATATTTGATAAATACTATATATATTTTATATATGTATATAATATTAAATACAGTATTTATCAAATACTATACAATATACTACTGTGTACTAATATGCTATATTAATATATATATTAATATATATATATTAATATAGCACATATATATTAGCATATAGTATAGTATACTACTATATACTAATATGCTATATATTAATATAGCATATTAGTATATAGTAGTATATTGTATAGTATTTATCAGTAGTTCAAACCTCAGTGAATACATTTTAGCAAGCTCTTCTGTAAGGAGTTAACCCTAAATATGGATAGATAAATCATAAATAGATTAATCATCATTATCATAAAAGCCTGGTGCTGTACATGGTCCTGTTGGGGTCTTTTCAGTGCATTGCAGAGCCTGGGATTGAGAGGAAATTTCCATGCTGGGAAAGAAGGAATTTTTGAAATGGATTTATTGCCAGCCCTGGTCCAGGCCTGGCTGGGCTGGTGCTGTTCAGCTCTCAGCTGTGCCCACGGGCAAATCTTTAATTTCCCTGGCCTGAGTTAATTGCTGCTGAGCCCCACTGTAGTGGGAAGTTGAGTGGGAATTAATCTGCCCTTCTGTCCTTCCTAAACTCGTGTAGTAAACAATGTTTTCCTACATCACCAGGGATTTGTTTTCTCCCTGTTGGTTCCATATGAGGGTGGCAGGAGATTTTCCTCAATTACTGACTTAAGAGAAGCAAATTGACTCTGGAAAATTCTAGCTAAATGTTTGCAGCCAAGTTTCATCCTGCTCTTTTCCATAGGCCATGTCCAGAATTTATCTTTTCTTGGAGAAGTAGCATAGGCTGAGATGATAAACCTTCTAGGAAATTAAATAAATTCAAAGAAAATTCACAAATTACCTATATGATAGTGCTGAACTGAGGTGTGAAACAGCACTAAAGGAATAAAAATAAGTTACTGTTGTCTTTCATGCACTGATGTTTATTTTCCAAGTGAGCTTTCTACTTCCTGTGGAAGCTGTAATGGATGTTTTAAATATCTTTACAGTTTTAACTGGATTTTGGGTAATTCTGAAGGATGTCTGATATTATTGCTTCATATTTTGGCTTTAAAAAATAGTGATTTTTATGGACTTTATTCTACTGGTTTGCATAACCCAAATTATGTGCCAAGACTTCTACTCTCAAAAACAATCTCATATATCCATGTTTTCATCCAGTTAAGTGCTGCCTTGCATTAGAAAGCAATTTAAATGGTATTTAGCACTAAGGCTGACATACCATTATTTTTTTTTAAGACTTAAAGGATTCTCTTCAGCATTAATTTGATGATTTAGCCACATCACTTATTTAATTTCAGTCTTGCCATTAATGTCTTTCTCTTACATTTGCCTCGATTGCAAAATGATGTTGTTTAATCATTTGTGATTTTAATATTGGTTTCACCAGTCCAGCTTCAGTGATCTGTACTCTCAGTTTTCTTCTGGCTTAGTGCTCATAATAAAAATGTTTAAGAGAAATAATAAGTTGATTTATTTCATCAGGGAGCTCGGAGCAGAACCAGTGGGAAGCTGTGTTGGTACAGATGAGCCAGTGCAGAAAATGGATGAGTTGTGTGCCCATTAACCCTCTGGTTGTGGTCTGGAGCAGTAACTTGTGTTTGCAGGTGTTTGTTGTGTGTTTTACCTGCAGCAAAGCCTCACTGGGTGCAGCCCATCCAGGACGTGGAGGTTGCTGTGGAGGACACCCTGTACTGGGACTGCAGAGCCAGTGGGAAACCCAAACCCTCCTACAGGTGGCTGAGGAATGGAGAGCAGCTGGCAATAGAGGTGACATTCTGTTGGGGAATGTGCTGCTGTGTGAAATTAACAGTATCCATCCATCCAGAGTTTGCTGGTATTAGCCAAGAGAAGTTTTGTATAAAGTTTTTCTGGTATTAGCCAAGAGAAGTTTTGATACTGAGTTTGTAATTTTTGAGAGCATCCTGATGAAGCCTCAATAGCTGCAAAGGCAAATTATGTTGTACAGAAATATTCCAGCTAAAAGCAGATTGAAAACCAGTAGAACCACAGAAAGAAACATGTAAGGAATGACTGGAGAAGGAAGTTTAATAATGTTATAAATAAAGAACTGTAACTAAGGGATGGAGAGCTTGAATTATTTTACTGTATTTGCAGCTGGTATTTATTATTTTACTATATTATTTTACTATATTTGCAGCTGGCATTTCATTAAAGGTAGTAAGAAAATACTTTCCAATTTCTTGACAAAACTCCTGGAGATTCAAGGGTTTACCACTACTTGTTGCAAAGAATGGAATGCAAACAGCAACATAACAGATATTTGCTTTCATACAGTTGCCACAGTAAATTAATTGAAATTAATGCATTTGGTAACAGGAAAGAGAGGTTGAACTTGAAAGGGGAAAGGTCAGAAATGCAGAACAGGATCTGATGCCCCTTTTTTATTGATTTTAAGTCTCACTATTTTGGAAAGCAGCCCCTTTCAGGTTATCAGGAATATGAGCTGCAGGCACTTCTGCCCTTGGCCAGTGCCTTGTGCTCAGCACTGAATTTTGGGGGAGAAGGGTCTGCTCAGGTGAACTCACTGGGTGGTTCTGAAGAATGAGCAGAGCACTGGAAAGCATTTCTTACATCCCTGCTGGCTAAAAGGAGTGGTGGTGCTTTGTGGACAGGTTAAATGAGGGAGCACAAAACCTCCTCTGGGTGATTTAAGAGCATTGTTGCTGTGTCACACAGAGCCACTGAGGCAGTGGGCTCCTTTTACCTCAGGAAGTACAGAAATACCTTGGGATCATTCAGTGTCCTGTTTCTCCACTTTGGAGGGTTGCTGTCCAGCCTTTTGGCTGGGACTTGCTCTGGAAAGAGAGAGGGAGCTCTTTGGGAAGCAGCCCTGGCAGGAGCATGGCAGTTGTGTGTGTGCCATCAGGGATCAGGTGTCCTCTGCTCCGTGACTGACCCCTCCTGCTGGGTCTCCTTCACAAACATGTTCCACTCAGGAACAAATCTTCCCTAGGAGCAGCAGCTTGGGATGCTGCAGAGCAGATCAGGACATGGGCACTCAGCTTTTCCCCTTTGGGATTGTTGTCTGTCTGTCTGTCTGAGCCCCTCACACTCAGGACTGCCAGGGAAGGAGCTGAGCTGTCCTGGAGTCACCCTGTGCTTGGGCCAGAAGCAAAACAACCCCTAAGAAAAGAGTTCTGGGCAGGCAGTTTGGGGTTTTGTGCATTCCTGGTTACCCCAAAGCTGCTGCTCCTTGGGTTTTGTCCTTCTCCCTGGTTCCTCTTCCCACCAGTTCTGCCACTCAGATCAGCCAATTCTGCTGTAATTGAGCTTTCCAAAATCAGCAAGGTGAGGAGTCCCAGGTACTTGAAAAGCTGAGCTGGCTCCAAGCACTTCAGTTTGTGCCTTTGGTTCAATGGCTGCTGGAATTCTTTCTGCAGTGTTAGAGAGAGCTCATTAGCAAGTGGCACATGTGAAATCCCTTAAATAGTGTGAAATGCCAGTGCCATCTGCACAGTTTGGATACTCTGGTCTGTCTGAGGGGGCTGGTAGGATTCTGTCAGTATTTCTGGAGAAATAAAAGGGCATTTGAGATTGCCAGACCTTCGTGCAAGTGGGCAAATTAGAAGAATTGCTTCATGCACTGCATCAATCTCCATATCTGATCACCATTGCTGTACCATGCTGCCACTTCTTTTAGAACTGTTCTCATGATTATGCTTTTGCAATTAACCTATTCATTGTATTTATGCTGTCCTATTTCTGTTCCTTACTTATTTTAAATTTTTCACAGGAAATATATCATCAATAAAGATATTTTTCTTAATATTCAGGGAAGGATCCAAATTGAAAATGGTGCACTTACAATATCAAATCTAAATCTGACAGATTCTGGCAGATACCAGTGCATAGCTGAAAATAAGCATGGTGTCATCTCTTCGAGTGCAGAGCTCAGGGTTGTAGGTAAGATGTTCCTTTTTTCACTAAAACACAAACCTCATTATCCCTCTCCTCACCCCCTCAGATTGCACCTCAGATTTAACTCACTCAGCTGCTGTCACTGAAATAAAACGTTTTTGTCAACCTGATGCCTTTATCTGCAGAGCAGAGGAGTTGAGTCATCTGCTGCCAGAGGATTTTCAGGCCAATCATTCATTTAAAGCAGAACAGGATAAATTATTCACGAGGGGAAGAGCAGGGATGGGATTAAAACCCCTGGGGTGCTGTGGAGGTGCTGCTGGCTCCATCAGCTGCTCTCACTCCTGTGAGGGGCTCAGGGACACCCTGGGGTTAAAACCCTCTGTGTGCAGCCCTGGAGGAGTCATTTCCTGTCATCTCATACACATTGCCACATGGAGCTGGGAGCTTTCCAGTTCCCTGAGGTTCAGTGAGATTCCTGGTGTGATATTGATCACATTGATCAGATAAATCTGCTCCCTTCAGCACAGCATCCACTTGGGCAGGTGCTGAGCATGAAACTGGGTTCCTTGAGCTTTGGTGGCTCTGATTTTCTGTGCTTGCCTTGTTGGGTGCTCAGCTGTACAGCTGAGGCCTTTGGAAGGTCTCAAACATTGAATTTCCTTTCCAAGTTCAGTGTTACACAGGGCGAGGCCACGAGCCTTCTCAAAACTCTTAATTCATGAGAAGTTCACCCAGAATGAGCTGCACTGTCATTTCCTGTCATCTGACAGGCCCTGGCACATGGAGCTGGGAACATTCCAGTGAGGTTCAGCGAGATTCCTGGTGTGAATATTTATTAGATTGATTAGATTGATCAGATAAATCTGCTCCCTTCAGCACAGCATCCACCTGGGCAGGTGCTGAGCATGAAACTGGATTTATTGACCTTCAGTCCGTGATGTTCCATGTTGGGTGCTCAGCTGCACAGCTGAGACCTCTGGAAGCAGGGTGAGGTACAGAAAAGGAGGAGAAAATGCCTAATTGCCCAATAGAAGATCTGTCTGAACTAATTAATGGTGTTAATTATGTTTGGAGTCTGAGAAGTGCTCGTGTAAGTGCTAGCTAGTAGTATCATTAATGTCATTAAAAGTGCTTTATTTCACTGCTACTACCCCTTCTGTTTTAGCTTCTGCTCCAGATTTTTCCAAGAGTCCAATGAAGAAACTGATCCAGGTTCAGATAGGCAGCACAGTTGATTTTGAGTGCAAACCCAAGGCTTTCCCTAAGGCCAAATGTTCCTGGAAGAAGGGAGGTGAGCAGCTGCAGGAAAATGAAAGGTATCACGTTACATTGGTTTATTTGTTTTAATCTTACAAGAAGTTTTTGTGTGTCCTTTTATGCAGCACTGTCAGCTGTAGACCCAAACACTTGTGAAGTCTCTGAAGTCTGGCTGGCCTGGGGTTTTTTGCTTTTTGTTTTGTTGTGATGGTTTGAGAGCACTGAGAGGGCAAGTGTGCTGCTTTCTGTGAGGTCAAGGGTCAGGTTTTGTTTTCAGTTTAATGTAGAGCTGAGCCTGATTTAGAGAGAGCCAGGTACTGAGAGGAAATTGGGAATGCAAAGCTTGTACAAAAATACTGAAAGGCTGCAACAGAATGCTCTGAAAATGTTGGCAAAGGGGCAGTTGAGGTGTGTTACAGCCATGGGGATGATACAGCTGAGAAAAGAAAGAAAAGTTAATTTGGAGGTCAAGAGTAGCAGATGAAAACATGAAAAGAAAAGGAAAATGCACTTCCAGGTTCTTTCCAAGCATCCATGATCCTACCAGGGATAGCCATCATTGTTTTTATGTTTATTTGTGAGGGTTAGGGTGATAGTGGATGTGTTTTGGGATTGTAATTCTTGGGAGAGTTTGGGATTCACCCACACCCCCAGCTGTTGATTTCCAACATTTAAATGTTTTTTCCCAGCAATACCATTAAAGCATTATTGAATTAGTCATAAATTAAAACTGCACAGGTGTGCTGGTTAAATTGTATAAAAAACAATGCAGGGCTCTCCCACACTGGGCATTGCTGATTTCCAGCCTTTCTGTTCTGCATTTCAGTATTTACACAGAAGGGGAGTTCCAGGGAGGGACTGGGGCAGCACAGAGGCTCCTTGGAGGACAGGTGTGGCTGAGATGGTGACAGGTGTGGCTGAGGTGGGTACAGGTGTGGCTGAGATGGTTCCAGGTGTGACTGAGATGGTGACAGGTGTGGCTGAGATGGTGACAGGTGTGACTGAGCTGGGTACAGGTGTGATGGAGATGGTTCCAGGTGTGACTGAAATGGTTCCAGGTGTGACTGAAGTGGGTACAGGTGTGACTGAGGTGGTTCCAGGTGTGATGGAGATGGTAACAGGTGTGGCTGAGATGGTTCCAGGTGTCTCTGAGATGGTCACAGGTGTGATGGAGATGGTCACAGGTGTGATGGAGATGGTTACAGTTGTGACTGAGGTGGTTCCAGGTGTAACTGAGACGGTTACAGGTGTAACTGAGATGGTTCCAGGTGTGATGGAGATGTTTCCAGGTGTGACTGAGGTGGTTCCAGGTGGGATTTGCCATGGGCACAGCCAGTGTGGCACTTGGGACATCCCAGCTGCAGCACTGCAGTGCTCAGGACAGGCTGTGCACACTCAGAGGAGCCAGAATTTTGGGGTTTTTTTGGTTTTGGGGGCTCTCTCTGGGCCAGGTGAGCCCTTCTGCCTGGGTTAGACACGGGCTGCAGTGCCAGCAGCAGCTCTGGGAGCAGAGGGGACAGGCTGGCTGTGTGTTCCTGTGGTGTCACACTGTGCTTGGCAGGATAATTCATGGACAGACAGGGTCCAAAGGCCAGGCACGACACTGAGGAGAGCAAACACGAGGGTTTGCAGGAGGATTGCCACGGTGGTGTGATATGAGGAGTGTGCCCCTGCTCCTCTAGGACTGGGGGTGATTTGTACAAAGCTTAGCCTGGCATCAGGAACCTGCTTCTAAATTATACAAAATCTTCTGGTCCTGTTCCTGTAAAACACCACGTTCTGCTTTTCTTCTGCAGTTTTTAAACACAGAAGTTGCTCTCAGAGAGATAAAACCTGGAGAGACTTCAGTGGAGACCTTTATTTGTGCCATCATGAGGCTGGAGCTGTCTCCTTGTACCCAGAAGCTTTGGGCACTGCCATCTCTGCCCTGGCTCTTTGTTCACGGGGGCCTCAAGAGTTTTCATGAGTTCTGGTGTTAAGTGTTGTCAAATGTGACAATTTGGCAGAAGTTGGGGCATCTGTTGCTGCAGAGCTGGACATGGTGCCACAGCCTCACTGGCTGCCTGCCTGCAAGCAGGCCAGCAAAATCCCTTCCAAATTAGCACTGCTTCTAGCCTTTAATTAAACAATATTAATGTATTAAATTAAACAGTGACATCTAACATTTATGTGAAGCTTGTTGCCTTTTGATGGATCTCAATCAGTTTTGTGTTTATGATTGCTTTTGTAAAGCTTGTGCAAAAAACACACAGCACCTGATTTTGTCTATTTAGGGCAATTCCCACCTTTTGTCCCCGTTCCATTTCCATAAAAAGCAGGATGGTGTTAGTTTCATTTGGGGTGATAGTAGCAGGCTGAAGAAATCAGCGCTCAGTTTGCAAAAATGAATTGAATGTGATGCTGCCTGCTTTAGGTTTATGAACATAAATTACAGCTGTTACTTTGCCAAGTGCAGGTAATTCCAAAATATGACCCAGAGCGTGCATTTTTGACAACAGACTGTAAATGGCTTCCAGAGGAGGCACAATAACAAGGCAGTAATCCTGAATTAATCTAAATGAAATAAACTTGCCTTTGGAGAAGAGCAGAGGGAGGTTCTCTGCAGAAAACCCTGGAGTTCATTACTGTCTGCTGTGAATAATTGCAATCCGTGAATTTCATGCAGTTCTACAAATTCCTGCGATTCAGGAAGAGGGTTTCAAATTAGCAGAACATTTTTCAGCCCTGAACTCCATTTCCAGTGCAGAAGTCTGCTGGGGAGGGTTTCCTCCTCTTTAATTGCAGCAAGCAGGAGGAACAAGTTCCTGCCACAAGGGAGGTCCAGCATGGGCAGCACCTGGGAGAGGTGGGGAGGCAGGAGGAGCTGAATTTTAATTACATTTGCAGTTGTGAGGGTCCCCAAGATGAGGTGAGAGATGAGAAATTGACTCCCAGGTTCTCAGAAGGCTGATTTATATTATATTATATTATATTATATTATATTATATTATATTATATTATATTATATTATATTATATTATATTATATTATATTATATTATATTATATTATATTATATTATATTATATTATATTATATTATATTATATTATTATATCCTGTCCTATTATCTATCGTATATGATATGATATGATATGATATGATATATGATATGATATGATATGATATGATATGATATGATATGATATTATATTATATTATATTATATTATATTATATTATTGTATTATATCCTGTCCTATTGTCTATCGTATGATATGATATGATATTATATGATACAATATTATATCATATAATTATATTATATTATATTATATTATATTATATTATATTATATTATATTATATTATATTATATTATATTATATTATATTATATTATATTATATATTATATTCTAAAACTATACTAAGCTATAGATAAAAGAGACATCAGAAGGCCAGACAAGAATGACAATAAAAACCCGTGACTGACCAGAGTCTGACACAGCTGGACTGGGATTGGTCATTAATTAAAACAATTCACATGGAACTAATCAAAAATTGGCATCTGTTGGTAAATGATCTCCAAACCACATTCCCAAGTAATCAGATAATTATTGTTTGCATTTCTTTTCTGAGGCTTCTCAGCTTCTCAGGAGAAAAATCGAGGCAAAGTGATTTTTCAGGAAATATCATGGTGACAGCTAGAATTTATATGTCTTAAGAAAACTCCTTTTTGAATAATAAAAATAAATCATAAATACTTGAATTTCTTGTCATCAGAGAACTCAGGTTTCACTGAGCACTGACCACAATGCTTTGGTAAAGCCTGAGAGAGTTTCATTTTGATGGCACTCTTGCTCGTGTTTTTAATTTATTTTTAAATGGTGCTGCTTTTTCCTGTATGTTGAAGATTTGGATAATGACTCAGTAAATTTTAATTAAATGAGCTGAATATAGTGTGTCTTGTGGAGGGGAGAAAATATAATTCAAAATGGATTCATGAGCTCTGGGCTGAGAAATCGCTCAGCATTGAAGAAAGCAATCTTGTTTCTTGTTAATTTTGCGAAGTATGTGATTTATTTTTTTTTCTAGAATATCTTTAATAAAGAGAGCTAAACATTAAAGAGCAGTGGAGTGCAGAGAGCAGTGAAAGCATAGGATAACATGCAGAAGAAAAGACAGAAAATGGGAATTAAATTTAGTGCCTGAGACACGTCCACCTCCGGATGGATGAATTCTTGTTGTCTTTTTATCCTCCAGAAAAGGAGGATTAGATGTTGAACCAAGGTTAAATGCTCCTGATGCTGGTTTAACTCACTAAAACCAGAATAAATACTAAAATAGCTCTTGTCCAGACATGACCCCCTCCAAGATTTCCTTAGTGTTTTACATATGTACATGACTTTTAATTTTCATTTTGTGCTTGACAGTCACTGCCTGTGGGCCGTGGTGGGTCTGAACTCCTTGCTCAAATACCTGACTGGAAAAGGGTTAAAAACCAGAATTCTGTGAAAATGCAGAGCAGCATTTTAAAATAATTCACCTTTAGACAAACCCACTAGATGTTTCCTAGATATTTCTACATTTACCAAGACTAGAAAAAGATGAGAAGATGCTGCAAAAACTTCACTGAAAGACTTCCCAGTGGAATTCCCTTAGGAAAACTCCAGTTTTAGCAGCTTTCATTGTGGCCAAGGGATGGCAAATTAAAGGGGGAAAGAAATAACTCCTGATAAAAAATTGCACTTTACTTAGAAGTATTAGTTAATGGTTTTAGCTTCCTTGCAATTTGAATTCAATATTTTTATTCGTTTTGTGTTACAGTTTGAAATGCTGTGATGTGAAAAGTAATGCATTTACTTACCAGCACTTGCATAGGATTTTATTTTGCTGACTTGCCTGTTAATTAATCTGCTTTAATTTAGTTGGAATTTGATTGATACATTAAAAGACAGCTTTGACCCACTTTTCCACTGTTCCTTTGCACTGAAGTGTTATGAACTGGAAAGGAATGTGTTTGTGTTTATTACCATATCAATAAGGGTCTAAAATGGTTCTTTTTTTTTTTCCTAAATAATCTGAGAAATGAAACAGGCAGTGATTCCTGAGTTTGATGGTGTTTGGTGGTTCAGTGATAAAGAATTGCCTTGGGAGGGTGAGCAGGTTTGCAGTCATCAGCAGCTGCATTAATGACACCGAGTTTCAGTGGAGGCACACTCACTCTTCTCTCTAAATATCAATAAATAAAGAGTTATAATTTTAAAATAAGTGTATAAAGAGGTATAATTTCTTTCAAATTGGGAGCCCCAAACTCCTGAAGTTGTTTAATCCTTCTCCCCATCCTGCTGACCCCAGTGGCAGGGTGTGGGGGTGAGTTAATGGGGTTTTGTTTGACTGTAGAGGAAAAGAATCTCCCCAAACATAAATTCCCCCCAATTTTGCTCAGGAATTAGTGAGGGGTGATGAGTTTGTCAGTGATGCTGTGATCTGGTGACCAAACAGGTCCTAAATCCATCTCCAGCTGGAATTGGGGTGGATTTAGGACCATCACTCCCCCCTTGGTCCCTTTTACAGGGCTGAAGGTTTGGTGCCATTTGCCAGAAGGTGCTGGTTGTGGAAAATGGGATTTCCATGGAAAACTGCTGCCCTTCAGCAAAATGTTTTGGGGAAACACCTTTAGACAGAGGAATGCCAAAGGCTGGATTGTTATTTGTGTGTGTCACAGGTCTGGGTCTCTCCTGGCAGTGTTCCTGCACCGTGTGTGAATACTGAATAATTCCAGTTTAACTAAAAGCTGTGGTTTGTCTCCTGTTTCAGCAGGAGGGTCTGAGCTGTTTCTGGGGTTGGGGTTTCCACAGGCTCTGAGCTGCATTTGCTGTTTTGTAATTGGAAAAAGTGGAGCATTGCTCTTTTTCTAATTTACCACTAAAGATTTTATTTCGAGTATATTATTTTTCTCTAATTGATTTTTTTTCCATGGATTGTTTGCTTTTTAATTCTAGAAAAAAAATATTCTTAATTATATCAGGGTTTTAATAAGCTTTCTGTTTAATTATTTTAGGCAAGCTAGGCATGCAGGTAGCTCAGAGCACTCTAGAAGTGATTCATTTTAATTAAACAATAGACATTTTCAGGTTTATTCCCTGATCCTGCTTTTTCTTCTGTTTGATCTTAGGCTTTGTCAACACTTGGGGTTTCTTTAGTTTTCTATTTTTTCTGTTGGAAATTGCATCAAAGCAGATGAAGCCTGAGCTAGAAAGTGCAACAGCACTTGCTTGTAACCATAATTGATATATTTTAACACCTTTTTTTGATGTCATTCTAATTACCTATAAAACGTATCACTCATGTCTTTAACACATTTAAAATACCTATAAACCATATGGCGCGGTTTAATTAATTTTAAATGTTCCATCTAACATGAAGTGCAGCCAAATATGACTGAGGAATTTTCCAAAACAAGTTAATGAACCCCAGGGAAGTCACTGGTGAGGCACATCCTCCCTTGAAAAAACACCTCAAATGCCACCACAGCAGCTGAGGTACCTCAGGATGCTTTGTGTGGTTATAAATGGATTAAACTGCCTATTTATAGCTCTCTTTCTCACCCCAGTAAAATGCTTTTGTCTGTTGTTCTAACAGGGTGACTTGTTATCTCTTGTAATTTGCATCTGCTGATTTCATTATTGCACCACCTCTGCCCAGAGGAGGAGCAGCTCCGAGGCAGCACTGAGAGCTGAACCACCCTTTTTAGGGAAATACAGAATGCAATTTGAGCTCATTAAGAGAAAAGCGTTTAAAAGTTGTGTGTATTTCTGTAATAATTCCAGAAAGTCTCTTTTCCTTGCACAGAGCAAGGAAAAGAGACTTTTGCAGCTGTGGCAGTGCAGATTGCTGCTGTCAGAGGCTGTGAGGATGAGGAGGGTTTGCTGCTGCTGAGGAAGGGAGTGGGGCAGTGGAATTCCAGAGCCCTGGAGTTCTCCCACTGCTGGGATTTGTGTTTAGGGAATGTGGGTTTGGGTCAGAGGATGCAGGATAAGATCACTGAACCTTTCCATGAAGAAATTTACCCCAAAATCCAATTTAAGCCTCCCTGGCCATTCCCCTTGTCACCTGGGGAAGAGACTGAGCCACCCCTCACTGCAGCCTTGTGGAAAATGATCCCAACCCAGCAGAATTCAGCCACAGAACTCAGCTGGGACAAGTGTTAGGGATTTACTGAATTTATTTTACCTTCAGAGTGTTGAAAATAGCAGGAGCAGCAGAGCTGTGTGATGAATTCACTCCTTTTGTGCTGGATGAAGCAGCAGGTGGGAGTGAGCAGCAGAACCCTCCCAGCTCTTGGTGGCACTGTCAGGTTTGGTGACATTTGCTGCCTTTTCAGCTGGCACTTGCCCTAAAAGGGAGCAAGACTCAGCTAATGCAGGCAGAGCTTTGCCTGCAGAGGTTTGTTTGCTGCTCTGTTCATTCTGCAGCTCACTTTCCAAATGTCCACATCACCATCCAGCCAAGGTGCTGTGCTCCAGTTTGGTGCCTCTCAGGTGGCTTGATGGGCTGTGAGAGAAAAGCTCTGAAGCTCTTTAGACTTGGGCACATCAGGAAAATGGGTATTTTTAAAAATTTGTTAATACTGTGGACGTTTTTATATATATTCAGTTATTTTGCTGCTGCAGGTTGTCTTAGGGTGGAAGTCCCTGCAGGATAGAAGAGATGGGAGGACAAAAAATAGGGAAAAAGGGAGTCAAATCAGCCTTAGCTGTGCATCAGCAGTGCTGTCTGGGATGTCACCTCTGCTGTGGGGACATCCCTGCTCCTCTGTCCCCCTGTGGGTTTTCTTCTTCTCTCCACATCTTTTATAAGCACCTTCCTGCTTTCCCCACTGTGTGGGGTGAAGGGAATTTTCTGTCCTGCAAGTCCTTCCACAAAGGAAGTCATGAACAGCCCTATGGAGTTGTCATGGTAATCACAGTGACTGCAAAGTTGCTGTGCAAGATTACTTGAGGTAAACAACAAAGGAGCTGAAAATTATTCCAGTTTCAATTGGTGCAGCTGATAAAGATGGAGCTCTCGTGGGATTTGCCTCTTTCACACCCATACATGTGCCCACATCTCTTAAAAAATTGGTTCCAATGGTGTCCAGAGTGGTATGTCCAAAGTAAAACGTGGTTGAGTTCAAATTTTCTGTGGATGGCCACAACATTTTCAGATGTTTTGTTATGGATGGCCACAACATTTTCAAACAACCCAGGCTGGTAATTGCCCAGGTTTCAGCTGGCATGGAGCTCATTTTCTTCCTAATTATTGACACAGAGTTTGATATGTCAGAGATAACAGTAAAGCATGGAAGAATTTGTCTGCAAATGCTGTGACTTCTCAAAATCTGCTTGTAATTTTTCAGGATCAGCCTGTTGAAGGATGGAGGGCTGAGGGTGGCCAACGTGACCAAGGGGGATGCTGGCACCTACACCTGCCTGGCCACAAACCAGTTTGGAACTGCCAGGGGCTCCACCAGCCTGGTGGTTACAGGTGGGTGAGCTGCAATTGCAGCCTCAGGAGCCTGCAGTGCTGTGGTAGAATGTACAGGCTATGAGAAGTTATTTATTTAATGTATAAAGATAAAAGGATAGCTGTTACAGCTCTTTTATTAGTGTAAAAGACACTGAGAGATTTTTTTCTGTCTTTGACAAAGATATTTCTCAGATGTGAGGGAGTTCTGAACACTTCCCTCCCTCCTCTCACTTCTCTAAACACTAAATAGTGCAATTATGCTTTTAAGTTCGTGGGGGTTTTTAATTTGTTATGAAAAAAACATGTCAATCAAAAAAAATCTTTGAGGTAATTTTGTATTCCTGTAGAAAATCTTTTGCCCAAAAGATGTTTAAATGCTGTTTGCTTATGGAAAAAGATGTGGAAACTCCAGCTGCAGGGGAGCATTGAGGGACTCCACGGGCAGCAGAACACAGTCTTTGAAAAGTAAATTTTATACAGAATTGTTGTTCAGAGGGATCCTTCCTCCAAGTCATCCATTCCTGGCTGCTGGTTGAGATACTGGATGAAAAGAGCCCAGAGTTTGTGAAGTTTATCTGAAAAATGTCTTCTCTCATAATGTTCTTTTTCAAAGATTTTAATATCTAAAAATTTCCCAAACTCATAATTGTCTAACATCCCACTGCATTACATATCCTGTATATCTCATAGTTCCAAACAGAATTATTTTGTTCAGTGAATTAAGAGCTTCATGTTTTCAGCCTGTGCTCCTAAATGATTCATATCCCTTTATATACAAATAATAAAATTAGATACAGAGAATTCCTAGAATTAAATTTTATTGTTACAGTATTTACAGTAGCTGAAATTTTTCTCTGTTAATGTGATTCTGAGATAACAAAGAGCTGTTCTTAAAGATACCATTTATGTTCTGTTTGATGTATGGACCCCAATATCCAGTGTGCTCCTCCTCAAGTGGATTTCTGCAGTTTCTGGGGTTTATTAGGTTCTCCTTTACTCTCCCCTTTTCACCTGCCCAGTGGCTGCTGCTGCTTCAAAACCCAGTGGGGTTGCTGAGAGCCTCCCATGGCAATTCCTGCCCCTGGATTCAGCTTGGTGCAGTGGCTTGGCTGCACCCAGCAGGCTCAAATTCACCTTCCAGTGCCCACCAGCTCCTGCTGGGATATTGTGGTATTTTGGGGGTCCCTATCGTGGGGAGGAAAGATGAATCTGACTCTGTGTTCTCAGAGGGATATGATCTATATTATATTATATTATATTATATTATATTATATTATATTATATTATATTATATTAATTATATATTATATTATATTATATTATATTATATTATATTATATTATATTATATTATATTATATTATATTATATTATATTATATTATATTAATTACATTATATTACATTATATTGTATTGTATTAATGCTATACTAAAGAATAGAGAAAGGATACAGACAGAAGGCTACAAAGAATCATCATAAAAACTTGTGACTCTGCCTGACACAGCTGGACAGTGATTGGTCATTAAGTTAAAACAATTCACATGAAACCAATCAAACAATCACCTGTTGGATAAAAAAAATCTCCAGCCACATTCCAAAGCAGCAAAACACAGGAGGAGCAAATCAGATAATATTCTTTTCATTTCTCAGAGGCTTCTCAGCTTCCCAGGAGAGAAATCCTGGGCAAAGAGGATTTTTCAGAAAATGTGATGTGGCAGGAAATGGCAGGACACAAAGCTCCAGGCAGCATTCCCAGTCCAGCTGCACCTTTGGAAGTGTCTGTCCCTGATCCCATCCAGGAATGGGGGGATATCAGTGGCAGGCAAAGCTCAGCAGAGCAGAAAAACCCAATGCCCAATGTCTGTGCTCCCTGCAGAGCCAACCAGGATCACCTTGGCCCCTTCCAACCTGGATGTGACCGTGGGGGAGAGCGTGGTGCTGCCCTGCCAGGTGCAGCACGATCCCCTGCTGGACATCAGCTTCACCTGGTACTTCAACGGGAGCCGCACGGACCTCCAGAGGGACGCCTCCCACTTCGAGAAGGTTGGAGGGGTGAGCTCAAAACTCTTCATCTTCCTCTTTCTCTTCGCTTTCTCTTCTCTTCTCTTCCTCTTTGCTTTCTCTTCCTCTTCCTCTTCTCTTCCCTTTCTCTTCTCCTTCTCTTTCTCTTTCCTTTCTCTTCTCTTTCTCTTTCTCTTCTCTTTCTCTTCCCTTTCTCTTCCTCTTCTCTTCCTCTTCTCTTCCTCTTCTCTTCCTCTTCTCTTTCTCTTCCTCTTTGCTTTCTCTTCCTCTTCTCTTCCTCTTTACTTTCTCTTCCTCTTCCTCTTCTCTTCCCTTTCTCTTCTCCTTCTCTTCTCCTCTCTTCCTCTTCTCTTTCTCTTCCCTTTCTCTTCCTCTTCCTCTTCTCTTTCTCTTCCTCTTCCCTTTCTCTTCTCTTCTCTTCTCTTCTCTTCTCTTCTCTTCTCTTCTCTTCTCTTCTCTTCTCTTCTCTTCTCTTCTCTTCTCTTCTCTTCTCTTCTCTTCTCTTCCTCTTCACCTTCTCTTCTCTTCCTCTTCTCTTCCTCTTCTCTTCCTCTTCTCTTTCTCTTCTCTTCTCTTCTCTTCTCTTCTCTTCTCTTCTCTTCTCTTCTCTTCTCTTCTCTTCTCTTCTCTTCTCTTCTCTTCTCTTCTCTTCTCTTCTCTTCTCTTCTCTTCTCTTCTCTTCTCTTCTCTTCTCTTCTCTTCTCTTCTCCTCTTCCTCTTCCTCTTCCTCTTCCTCTTCCTCTTCCTTCCCCTCCCCTCCCCTCCCCTCTCCCCTCCTCCCCTCTCCCTCTCCTCTCTTATTCCCTTCCCTTCCCAAAGAAGTCCCACAAGAATTGGCATTTCCTTCCCAAACTGAGTCCCATCTGCTCTCACTGCAGCACAGAGGAGCTTCCTGCTGCTCCCCCAGTCCCTTGAGACTCTTCCCAAACCCCCACAAATTACTGAAATGCACAAATTACTGAAATGCAGATTTAACATTTTGCTGAGGTTTATTTCAAGTAAAACTGTTCTATTTGAAGCCTCCCCCCCTCCCCTTTGGTGAGATGTCTCGAGTTGAGTTTGCTGGAATTTGTGTAGGACGTGATTTGCTTGCATTCTCTGCTGGTGTTGGGCATTCCCTGAATATCCACTTCCAATCAAGGAGATGGATTTTAGATTGCTTTAGACTCAACTTTTAATTTATTGTAAGCAATCAGCACTGAATTGTCCTGCAAACAGCTTCCATCTGTGCTTTCACAGCAGACCAGGCACACACATGGAAGGGAGTCAGGCAGAATTGGCTTCAGCTTGTGTTGAGTAAAGAATTGAGACATTGTAATGCTGAAACAAAGGAAAATAATCAAATGTTTTGAAAGGTTCATGTTTTTTCCAAGACTAAAATAAACTTCAGAGTCATGGCTTTGCCTCTCTCCCAAACTACTGTTTGCTCATGGATCAGTGGCCAAAGTAGCTGAAAATACCCACAAATTAGGGTTCTGTCCTTGAAGAAAATGCTGATTGTCCAGAATAATTGTAATTTAAAAATTAAAATCTGACTGAGGCGTTTTTCACCTGGAAAATTCAACTGGAACTGAGTTAGGCAGTAATTGAGCTGACACAAAGAGGAGATTTTTGTTAAGGGACACAGTTTAGCAAAGGTTTAATATCAAGTTCTCTGTTCAGTGGTGTAGAAAACAGAAAGTGCACAAATGTGATAGGAAGTTACAGTTTCATTTAGGTTTTATTTCTTTTCCCATGATCCAGGAAATAACCACATGCTGTGATCTGAGAAAGAACAACAGGGAAAAAAGACTAAAGATTAAATACTCAGTGAATAGCAAAGAGCAGAACTTGGGCTTGTAAAATGGGAAAGTCAGCCTAGAATGTGCAACCTTTAAATGAAAGTGCTCACAATAACCTGGAGGATGGACTGAATTCAACTTTGTCTTTTGCACATTTGAACTCCTTAAAAATCTGTCATGACTTAAAAGTTCAAAATAAAAACTCCATGAATTCTGTCTAGAAATCAAATTTGAAATGGCCACAGAAAACAGAAAATTTTTCTTTTTAGGGCTTTGAGACAAATGGTCACAGGGCACTGAGGTTAGTGGAGGTTCCAGGCAGGAGATGCTCCCAGTGTGAGCTCCCCATATTGGAGCTCATTTCTCCCAATAAAGGGAGAAAATTGTCTTTTACACATTTGAACTCCTTAGAAGTCTGTCATGACTTGATTTAAAAGTTCAAGATAAAAACTCCATGAATTCTGTTTAGAAATCAAACTGGTAGTGGCCACAGAAAACATGTTTTTCTTTTTTAGGGCTTTGAGACAAATGGTCACAGGGCACTGGGGATTCCAGGCAGGAGATGCTCCCAGTGTGAGCTCCCCATGTTGGAGCTCATTTCTCCCAAAAAAGGGAGCAATTTGTCTTTTACACCTTTGAACTCCTTAAAAATCTGTCATGACTTGACTTAAGAGTTCCAGGATAAAAACTCCATGAATTCTGTCTAGAAATCAAATTGGTAATGACTGCAGAAAACACATTTTTCTTTTTTTAAGGGCATTGAGGTTACTGGGGGTTGCAGACAGGAGATGCTCCCAGCGTGAGCTCCCCATGCTGGGGCTCATTTCTCCCAAAAAAGGGACATCACCTCGTGTTTTTTGGGAAGATGCTCCCAGACAACGAGCCTGGAGCTGCTGATGGGCAGGAACTTGCTGTCCTGCAGTGCAGCTTTTGAGCAATCTCACATTTTTCCAGATTTCTTTTCCCTTTTCAAAGAAAATACCATGAAGGGAGGGGTGTTTGCATTAATGAATGTTGTGTGTTCCTAGAGTGCATCAGGGGATTTGATGATCAGGAACATCCAGCTGAAGCACAGTGGGAAGTACGTGTGCATGGTGAAGACAGAGGTGGACAGCGTGGCCTCTGCTGCCGACCTCATCGTGAGAGGTACAGCCCAGCCCATCGTGTTTTCCACCTTTTTTTTAAATTACAGGCTACACAAATAACTGCTGGTGGAGGTCACAGAGCCAATGCATGGTTTGAATGGGGTGATGAATGGCTGTGAGGTGAATTTATGTCATTCTGACCTGCAGCTAGGGAGAATTACAGCTCAGCTTTTGGGTGAAGCCTGATTTTTCCCAGAGAAATGAGGAGCTGGAGGTTGGAATAGTGACTCCACATCCTTTTTCGCTGCCAGTCCTTCAGGCTGCCAAGAGGGGCTCACTGGCAGCTCTGAGGCAGCTGGAGTTCCTGCCTCTGCAGACTGAAGTGTTGGGGACTCCAGAATCCCTCCTGTGGAATAGGCAATTCTGCCAGAGCCCAGGAGAGGTTTTCCCCTGGGGTTTAAAGCTTATAATGCAGAATTATTCCTTTTCATTCACAGTTCAGCCAGAACTGTGGCTTTCTTTGCTGATGTTACAGCTGCATTTATTGCAAGGTAAAAGCTTTGATCTAGAAAAGCACATTATGTGATCAGCGCTTACTCAATATATTTTAAAATATATCAGATATTTTCTTATTGTTAATGCACTGTTTTACTCATTTCAACCCCCTTTGCTGGTGCAGGTGAGACATAACCCAGCATTTTGGGCAGGAATTGCCCAGAATGAGGATTTTCCAGAAGGCAGCAGGAAGTTTGTGTGACTGAATTACTGCTTGGGGTGCTGGTCACATGTGCTGAAAAAATTGTTCCAGTAATACAAGTAAAGTAAAGAAGTTGTAGGTAGAAAATTTCCAGACTACAGAGATGTGTCTGTAGATTAAAGAGGACATTTAGGACTAAAGGAAAAGACAGTGGAAAGACAGAGGGATGTGCTGAACAAAGATTTTGGTAAAAAAGCCAAAACCCAGGCATCAGTTCTGCCCTTGAGAGTATTTCAGGTTGAAATGATCAGAGTTTAGTGAATGTAAAACCACAATACGAGTGTTCTGATTCCAGTCTGAATTGCTTTCCTCCTCCTTGAGGAATTAAAAAGCAGGGAGTGATTCCCAGGGCTTCACCAGACTGTGCCTGCTTTCCCACCCCACTCCAGGCTCTCCTGGGCCCCCTGAGCACGTGAGGGTGGACGAGATCACGGACACCACAGCCCAGATCTCCTGGCAGGAGGGCACAGACAACCACAGCCCCGTGACCACCTACACCATCCAGGCCAGGACCCCCTTCTCCGTGGGCTGGCAGAGAGCCACCACAGGTGAGCCCAGCTCAGCCAGCACAGGTGAGCCCAGCTCAGCCTCCACAGGTGAGCCCAGCTCAGCCTCACAGGTGAGCCCAGCTCCAGCCCAGCCTCTGTGGGGATGGCTCTGGCACCATTTTCCTTTTCCTGAGCTCCCTTTTCCCTTGAGCCATTCTCCTTTTCCCTTGAGCCATTTTCCTGAGCTCCCTTTTCCCTTGAGCCTTTTTCTTTTTCCTGAGCTCCCTTTTTCCTTGAGCCATTTTCCTGTTCCTGAGCTCCCTTTTCCCTTGACCATTCTCCTTTTCCCTTGAGCCATTTTCCTCAGCTCCCTTTTTCCTTGAGCCTTTTTCTTTTTCCTGAGCTCCCTTTTTCCCTGAGCCATTCTCCCTTTCCTGAACTCCCTTTTCCCTTGAGCCATTTTCCTTTTCCCTCGAACTATCCTCGCTTTCCTGAGCTCCCTTTTTCCTTGAGCCATTCTCCTGTTCCTGAACTTCCTTTTCCCTTCAGCCATTCTCCTTTTCCCTTGACCATTCTCCATTTCCTGAGTTCCCTTTTCCCTTGAGCCATTTTCCTTTTCCCTTGATCCATTCTCCTTTTCCTGAGTTCCCTTTTCCCTTCAGCCATTCTCCTTTTCCCTTCAGCCATTCTCCTTTATCCTGAGCTCCCTTTTCCTTGATCCATTCTCCTTTTCCTGAGCTCCCTTATCCTTGATCCATTCTCCTTTTCCTGAGCTCCCTTTTTCTTTGATCCATTCTCCTTTTCCTGAGCTCCCTTTTCCTTATCCATTCTCCTTTTCCTGAGCTCCATTTTCCTTTTCTCTCCCCCAGTTCCGGACGTGATCGACGGCAGAACCTTCACGAGCACAGTGGTGGATTTAAATCCTTGGGTTGAATATGAATTTCGTGTAGTTGCCACTAACAAAATAGGAGGTGGAGAGCCTAGTTTGCCCTCAGAAAAAGTAAGAACTGAAGAGGCAGGTTAGTGGGTCCTTCTATTTGTTTTTAATTCAAGAATCTTGTGTGTTAACAGAGAAAAGGAGTGTTTGTATCTTTATCTTCTTGGCTCTTTGCAAACAAGCTTGGAATTGCCATTGGGTATAAAAGCCTGAAACAAGTTTGTTCATATTTTTCCATTTTGCTGTAGGACAGTTTGTGTTGCATTACTGAACATCACAGAGCATAACGTCTAAATCCATTTAAACTGCATTTACTGTGGCACAATCTGCCAGTTCAGGCAGTGCTGCAGAGTCTGAAGGTATTAATGGATGGAAAGAGGTTAATTTTGACTGGGATTTTTCATTCCTGCTGTTTGATCACTGAAACCCTTCCATGTAACAAGCATGTGCCTCAGAAGAACCCATCAATTACAACCCAAATTCACTTGGATGAGGCTGTTTCCCAATTTATCTGCATAACATCCCTGGAAGTGTTGAAGGGTGTGGAATTCTGAGCAACATGATCCCCTGGAAGGTGTCCTGGAACAAGATGATCTTTGGGGTCTCTTCAAACCCAGAAAGAGTTAACTCTAGAAAAATGAAGCTTGTGTTAAGCAGTTTTTGGAAGTTCCTGAACACAGCAGCAGTAGTTAATAAATGATTAAATAATCTGTGAGCTGCTGAGGTTCTTCAGAACTCAGAGGAGCCCCAGCCTGGCCCAGGGAAGGATCAGTGTGGGTCAAGGCTGGGGTTCTCCACTATTTCCTACCCCAAAACCATTCCCCCTGATGAATGTGGGTTAAGCTCAGAGCTTGAGGGTGATGTGCTGTGTTCTCCTGTCTCTACTCTGTGCTGACATCTCTGCCTTTCCTTCCCACAGTTCCTGAAATTCCCCCCTCTGAGGTCAGTGGGGGAGGAGGCAGCAGGTCTGAGCTGGTCATAACGTGGGATGTAAGTTTGTGGGGAGAGGTTCCCTTCACAGAACTTCTTTTCTCCTCTTTCTCTCTTTCTCTCTCTTCTCCTCTTCTCATTCTCTTCTCTCTCTGAATTTCCTCTGGGCCCTGTGTGCTGTGAGCCCTGCACACTGGCCTTTGTCCTTTGACTCTCATGTGTCCCTGGGCTGGATGGAAATCCCCAGGGGATTCAGCTTGGCTGGGATTGCTTCTGTTCTCAAACAAATGTTGATGCTGAAAAGGGGGCAGCAGGGCAGGGCAAGAGGGCTAAGCCAAGGAACTGAGCTTTGCAGTGCAGATTTGCAGTTCTTGCTTTCCCACCATTAAATCTGGATGCACGTGCTAACCAATTTCCATTTATATTATGTATCCCTTCTTTAATGATTTAAAGAACTGTTAATATTCTGTTCCTAGCATTGACTGCTCTGTGTGGTTATCTAATCATAATGACATCAGAAGAAGGTTTCACTGTATGAAGGTGGTATTGGATTCCCTAACAGCTGACCAAGCAATCATTCATTTTTTATGAACTATGGATTGATGAAAGAAAAGCTGTATTTACTGAAGAGCATCTTGAAGCAGAATACTTAGTGAAAACCAGAGATTATACCTGAAAGTTGTCCTCTTATTGAAATGCAAACCTTAACATAGGTTGTAGGGAGCACATTTTGCTGTTCTGTACCAGAGTTAATTGGCTGAGGGTTTGATGCTGATTGCAGTGCCAGCACCTGCATCATGTCTTGAGTTCCTTCCTGCCCATCCTCCCCAGTGCCTCACAGGTGTTGTTCTGTCCCTGAGTGAGATGAGTTTCTCCTGCCTAGCCTCCATAGTGGCTCACAGGTCTTTTTCTGTCCCTGAGGTGTCCTGGTGTCCTGGGTTTCCTCCTGTCCATCCTCTCCAGTGCCTCACAGCTGTTCTGTCCCTGAGTTTCTCCTGGCCATCCTCCCCAGTGGCTCACAGCTGTTGTTCTGTCCATGATGTGAGATGAGTTTCCTCCTGCCCATCATCCCCAGTGGCTCACAGCTGTTCTGTCCCTGGGTTTCCTCCTGCCCATCCTCCCCAGTGCCTCACAGGCATTGTTCTGTCCCTGATGTGAGATGAGTTTCTCCTGCCCATCCTCCCCAGTGGCTCAGAGGTGTTGTCCTGTCCCTGAGTTCCTCCTGTCCATCCTCCCCAGTGCCTCACAGCTGTTCTGTCCCTGAGTTCCTCCTGTCCATCCTCCCCAGTGCCTCACAGCTGTTCTGTCCCTGAGTTTCTCCTGTCCATCCTCCCCAGTGGCTCACAGCTGTCCTGTCCCTGAGTTTCTCCTGCCCATCCTCCCCAGAGTCTCACAGCTGTCCTGTCCCTGAGTTCCTCCTGCCCATCCTCCCCAGTGGCTCACAGCTGTTGTTCTGTCCCAGCCCGTCCCTGAGGAGCTGCAGAACGGGGAAGGATTTGGGTACGTGGTGGCTTTCCGCCCCTCGGGCACCTCGACGTGGATCCAGACCGTGGTGACCTCCCCTGACACCCCCAGATACGTGTTCAGGAACGAGAGCATCCTGCCCTTCTCGCCCTACGAGGTCAAGGTCGGCGTCTACAACAACAAGGGAGAGGGGCCCTTCAGTGCTGTGGCCACGGTGTTCTCAGCTGAGGAAGGTACACCCAGGGCTGCCCAAACCCTCCACCAGCTCTTCTTGAGAGGCTCCCTGCAGCAGAGAATGGGCAGATTTAAATAAATAAAGCATTATTTATATAAAGCATATTTATAATTATATAATATATTTCATGATAATAGTAATAATAATAATAATAATAATAATTTCTATTTAATAATAATAGTAAATGTAAAATAAATATATTCAATAATAATAAAGATAAATAATAGAAATTCTATTTGATAATATATAATATATTATAATATATTATTTGTATATTATATATAAAATAATAATAAAAATTATCGATAATAAATAATATAAATTATAAATAATAAAAAAGGCCTTCGAAGGATTCACCTTGAGCACTGCCCAAACCCTTCCACCAGCTCTTCTTGAGAGGCTCCCTGGAGCAGAGAATGGGCAGATTGAAATAAATAAAGCATTATTTATATAAAGCATTATTTATAATTATAAATATATAATATACTTAATGATAATAGTAATAATAATAATTATATTTCTATTTAATAATAATACTAAATGTAAAATAAATATAGTTAATAATAATAAATATAAACAAATAATATAAATTCTATTTGATAATATATAATATTATATATTATTTGTATATTATATATTATTTGTATATTATATATAAAATAATAATAAACTATCGATAATAAATAATATAAATTATAAATAATAAAAAATTTTAAAAAAGGCCTTCGAAGGATTCACCTTGACCACTACAAGAGTCCAACCGTGGCTCCACCCAAGATGGATGAGGGTCAGGAGTTCTCACACTTTTATCAGTTTTGGTCCATTTCCATGTTGGGGTTCATTGTCCAATTCCTGCTCCAGGTTCTGCAGTCCCACCCTCCCAGTTTGCTCCCCTCCATTCCCTGTTGTTTGCACTTTTTGGGCTGAAGCTGCAGCGGTGTCCTTGGTTCTGGGCTGGACAAGGATTGTTCTGTGGGACTGAGCTGTGAGGAGAGCTGCTGACATTTTATATGGAGTTCAGAGTCACACACACAAAATATAAAAGCTAAAACTGACATTTTATATGGAGTTCAGAGTCACACACACAAAATATAAAAGCTAAAACTGAAGGCATCAGTTCCAGCAGCAGCTCGGGGCAGGGAGCTGGGTTGGGATGAGGATTTATTTATTTATTCCCAGGTTGATTCCCAATCACCTCTCCCGTGTTGATTTCCCACCCCAGAGCCCAGCACAGCCCCTTCAGGAGTGTCTGCCACCAGCCTGTCCTCCTCAGCCATCCAGGTGTCCTGGACAGCCATTCCCTGGAAGATGAGCAATGGAAGGCTGCTGGGCTATGAGGTGAGTCTGGGAATAAACAATATTTCAATGAATCAACCCTATTTATTAAATAAAATCCACTCCTCTTTGTAAAGGGCCATGGGCCAGAAGGGCCGTGCAGGCAGCAGCACAACCACACAGATTGACCCCAAATCTTGCTCTTCCTGCCCCACTTACAGCCAGAAGAAGGATGAATTTTTTTGGTCTTTGTTTAAACAACTGTGTTGAAAAACAGAATGAAGTTGTGCTTTGCTGCTTGTGCTGATAGTTATGTGTCTGACATAACTCCAAGCAAACACTTTTTTCAGAATTACATTTACTTTCAAAGAAACTTCTTTATAAGGTACATTTTTCTGAGCTTAACTTGTTTCCTTCTTAATGAAGTGATGGTTTTCCTTTTTGTCATTCTGTAGTTCAAGCAAGATCTAATATTTCAATTGTCTTTTTCCTGCAGTCACACAGAAAAGAGCAGCAAGCGTGAGAAGCAGATGGATAAGAAATTTTTTTTTGCACAGTAAACATATTTCTGAAACTTTAATGTATTTCTACCTTTTTCAGCAGAAGGGGGGAAAAAAAAAAAGCACTTAAAAGAGTCGAGTACAACACTGTAGGTGAACAGCCCATTCCATGCAAGATTTAAACAGTTTTGGTTTTTATCTCCTAGGTTAGGTACTGGAACAAAGGCCAGAAAGAAGAATCTTCCAGCAGAGTAAAAGCAGCAGGGAATGAAACATCAATAAAAATTACGGGGTTGAGGAGCAACCTGGATTATTACACAGCTGTGCGTGCCTACAACAGCGCTGGGGCCGGGCCCTTCAGTGCCACCGTCAATGCCACCACCAAAAAGCCACGTGAGTGCCTCACTGGGGGGCACAGCACAAATGGGGGCAGCACGGGCAGGGTTGGGTTTGCAGGGTCCCCAGGACAGAGGAGGAATGGTTGAATCTGACTCCACGGTCTTAAAAGGCTAATTTATTATGATATTATATGATATGTGTTATATTCTGTATATAATATATTATAGGTTATATGATAGTATAATTTTATTAGTTAATATATTTATAATATACTAATTAATCTATTCATATATTAAATAATATGTTTATAGTGTATATTATAATATATTATAATATATTATATTATATATAATATTTAAATATTATTTATAAATAAGATATAAATATAATTTATAGTATATAATATATTTATATAATTTCTTGTATTTATGATATATATTATTTTTTATATTTATTATATAATATGGTATTATTCATCATATAATATAGAAATTATTATATTATAGCATATATATTATTGCATGATATAATATTATATAATAGTATAATTTTATTAATTAATATATTTATAACATACTAATTAATCTATTCATGTATTAAATAATATATTTATAGTGTATATTATAATATATTATAATATATTATATATTTATATATTATATATAATAAAAAAATATAATTTATATATAATATATAAATATAATTTATCGTGTATAATATATTTATATTTTATAATTTCCTGTATTTATGATATATGTTATTTTATTTATATTTATTATATAATATGGTATTATTCATCATATAATATAGAAAGTATCCTACTATAGCATATATATTATTGTATAGTATAGTACATTTTATTATAGTATAGTATATTACAGTATATTCTATATACTATAGAATAGTATAAATTTAGTAGAGAATGCTATAATAAAATTTTATTAAAGAACAGAGAAAAGATTCAGACAGAAGGCTTAACAAGAATGATAATGAAGCTCATGATGCCTCTCCAGAGTCAGACACAGCTGATGGTGATTGGACATTAAGTCAAAACAATTCACATTAAACCAACCAAACCATGACCAGTTGCTAAACAATCTCCAGACCACATCCCAAAGCAGCAAACGCAGGAGAAGCAATCAGATAATTATTGTTTTCATTTCTCTCTGAGGCTTCTCAGCCTCCCAGGAGGAGAAATGCTGGGCAAAGAGGATTTTTCAGAAAATATGACAGTGACATTGGAGGGGAAAGGAAAGCAGTGGAATTCCTGGGAATCACAGTAGCAGTGACTTGAATTTCCATGTGGTCATGTGAGCCAAGCACAGAGCTGCCATCAGTTCTGGAGCAGGGTGGGTAAAACCCAACCATGCCAGGGGAGCCCAAGGAGGATCTGTAATTTCTGCACAGAACCTCTGTTATGCTGCTAATGACTGGAAAAAATTGAAAAGAAAAATCTCTGTTATTTAGAAGGGGGAAAAAAAAGAGAGACTTGTTGAATTTTTCAGTGTTCTATAACATATTTATAAGTTCTCTAGGGCATGGGTTTTGAAATGCAATGAACCTCCTGGAGTTCATGCAAAGCAATCCTTCATGTCCACTGTTTCCCCTTGAACAAATTGCACAAGAGGCCACTCTGCTGCTGCAGAGGCAAAATTAAGCTGGAGAACAGATTGTCAAAGGCTGCACTAATTTTTCTATGAGTGGAAATATTTTTAGTGTGCTCCTCTGTTGTAGTACAGCTCAGAATCAGGGTCATCAGTCTTGAAGTGTTTCTGTCAGAGGCACAAGAACAGACAATTAAATCTGTCTGAAGGGTCAAATTCCCTGCAATAATCATTAACTTCCCCCGAGCAGGCAGAGTTGGAGCATTAATATTATGAAATAAGCTAGTTTATCAGAAATTATTCTGTGCAGAAATGAGTGTCAGGCTGTCACCGAGGACTAAACCAACTCAGATTTGCCTGAGTTTAAATATATTATATGCACAATTACCATGAACTGGCTGATCTGAAGTGACTCACTGCCTGCAGCCTGGACAGGACATGGGGAAAGGAATTTTTTTCTAATTAATCATCTCTGTGGCTGCTCACTGGAGGTGGTGCCAGGCTGGTCAGCTCAGGGATTTTCAGTCCTTTTTTATTGTGCCTCCTGCTTTTGGGGTGTGTGACTGATGACAGGACAAGCCCCTGATGTCACTGGTGTGAGCAGGATATGGATCAGGCCCTTGGGCAAAATGCTGCTGTTTGGAATAATTAAAAAGGAAAATTAATTGAATTATGTCCATGGATCTTTCTGGTGAATAAGGAGAGCAAAGCCGTGTAATGTCAGTCTGAAGATTTTGATAAATTAGTTGACTTGCTGAGAGAAATAATTCTCCATGCTACTGCAGTAAAAACTGATTTTCATTCAAATGGGTAATTTTTAATCAATCCTGGTTTGTAATTTAATTTGAATATTTGTGATTGGTGTGGTTTTCACCACACCAATCACAAGGATTTGCATTCTCCCACAGGACCTGCCAGGTAAATCTCAGAAACTGTTACCATACCAAGGAATACAAATACTTCAGTTCTGTTGGCAGTGTGTATTTCCAAATTGAAAGTGAGCCTTTGACAATTAAAATATCTTTGCTCTAAAATTTGAAATATGCATGTTTACAGCCCAGAATAACAAGTGGAGGTTTAACTACTGCTGTGTAAAATGCCAGGTGGGTGGGGAAGACTTGCCTAAGTTCTGACAATTATTTCATATTTCGAAAGTCTTAAAATAAAACCCAGTGTTCTGTCCATCACCTCGTAATTCTGAGAAATTCTCCTGCCTGAGAGCAGCTTTCAGAAATCCCTGCAGCTCCTTGGACACGTCCTGAGGTGATTGATGGATCAGGACCTGCCACAAGAGAAGTTCTGAACTCTGCTGATTGCTGGAGATTTTGGTGTCTGCAGCAAATGGAGCTGCTGAATCCCTCAGACAGAGGCTTACAGTTTTTATAGATAATTACTCTTCAGGTTTTTTTCCACGTGTCATCTTAATATTTTGTTGTGGATTTCAAGGATGAGTCATTTCCTTTGAAATTCAGCTATAATATCTCAGTGTGAAAACGATTCATACATGCTGTAACACTTCATTCTCAGGAGTGAAACAATCTCCTTCTACATTTACAAGGAGTGGTTATTATTAGAACATCAGGTTAAACCTTCCTCAGTACACAGAACAAGACAAATAGTACAAGAAAGTAGCTGGGGGTGGTGGCTGACTTTGGAATAATTCTTTTAAGTCTCAGGGTTTGGGGTTTTTTTCTGTTTTTTGAGAATAATCAGCTGGATTTTGATCTGGCTGCTATTGTCTGGTGTCACGTCTCCCTTCTTCAACAGGCTGCTTATGGAAAGAAGGCAGGGAACTTCCTGTGTGAGAGAATTGAAAAGAGGAGGGGGGGAAAAGAGGAAAAACCCTATAAGGACATGGATACAAGTGTTCAAAACCACTCTCAGTGCTTAAAGCTGGAGCCTCCAGTCTCAAAGCACAGCTCAGCCCACCTAAGCAGCAGTTGCCTCCACTAGGTGACAGCAACAGTAAATTGTTTTCCTTAACGCATTTAGAAAAGATTTTAATCATTGATTTGTGTCACTGCAGGACCTGTTTGCTGGGAAAGCAACCTGAGGTATTTGAGGAGGTTTGTACTTCCCTGAAAGCTTGGCAGCTCCAAGGTACATGAAAGGGGCAGAGCCCAGAGCATGCAGCTACTTTGCAAATAACAGCCTTGGGTTGCTAATGAACCAGAAATCCCAGCAGATTTCCATGGCCAAAGCCCACTTTTGGCACAGGCTCAGTTCAGAACCACAACTCGAATTGGAAGTGCCAACAGACAAAGAAAACCTGCAGATATTTTCCATAACAAACATCTTAAAGTAAATGAACATATTGGGTGAATTTGAATATTTACTGACACGAAATTTGTCTAAAAATCTATTGTGAAGAATTTTCATATTCTTGGCACTGTACTAAACCTAGAAATTGTCAGTTACCATCATTAGAGTTTGTTCTAATTAATCACCCATGTCCTAAGGCACATGCTTCTGTCTGGCTGTATTGGATGAAGGACCAGCAACAGATACTTCAGCTTCAGAAACAACATTTATGTGCCATTCTGGCTTTTCCCTTCCTTCTGTTTTTCAAATTCAGCCTCTGAACCATAACGTGCAGAGAGGGGAGCCTGCACTGGAGCTGGTTTTGCATCCCCAATGCAATGACAGCCAATTACCTGAGCAGGAGAATCAATCCCCAGTGCCAATTGAATTAAAGTCTTGTTTTTGTTGTGTGTTTGAAGCACCCAGCCAGCCTCCAGGGAACGTGGTGTGGAATGTCACAGACTCCAGGGTGGTGCTGAGCTGGGAGGAGGTCAGAGCCATGGACAACGAGTCCGAGGTCACGGGCTACAAGGTCAGTGGGGACAGAGCTGGGGACAGCCCAGGGCTGGCATTGCCTTGTCTGTCTGCAGGTTCAGGGCATGCACAATCCCACCCCTAAAACACTTCACTGGGGTCTCCTTCCTAGGGATTTTAAATATTTTAAATATGTATTCTAACAGTGTCTCACCATTAATGTCCCACAATCCCCCTTCCTCCCCATCCTGGCACTGCTCAGCTCTTGGGATCCCACCCACACCTGGATCTGAGAACATTTAAACATTTACCACATCCATAACTCTTATTTTAAATGTGTAACACTTACCCAAATGGATAAAACTTAGAAAGAGACCAAAAACATTTAGCCTGATGGATGTAGCTTCCGTTGCTGGCCAGGTGTATTTATTATCACATGTATTAAACTGATATTTTTAAACCTTTCTCCTCTTACCTGCTGTGGGCCATGCTCATTTCCCTGATAGACATTACCCAGCTGCACCTGCTCCAAATCTGATCAGCACACAAATGTAGAAGTGTTCAAAAATGTCATATAAGTGTGTGTACAAGAACAGCTGAGGATGCTCCTGCTCTGTGCAGCTGGACCCCACATGATACAATCCTAAATAAAAGATTTGGCTGAAGATCTGATGACCCACCAAGTTGTATTGGCAAGAAGTACATGTTTAAAGTTTGTTCCAGTGTTCCATTATTTAATATTATTGTAATAAAAATAATACATAATATGTATTATTTTCATACATATTATGTACATATACATTTTATATGTGTGACAGTGTTCACAGGGGTCTGAGGATGAGGGAAGAGACGAGATCTGACTCCATGTTTCAGAAGGCTGATTTATTATTTTATGATATATATTATATTAAAACTATACTAAAAGAATAGAAGCAAGGATTTCATCAGAAGGCTGGCTAAGAATAGAAGAAGAAAGAATGATCACAAAGGTTTGTGGCTCGGACAGAGAGTCCAAGCCAGCTGACTGTGATTGGCCATTAATTACAAACATCCACATGAGACCAATCCCAGATGCACCTGTTGCATTCCACAGCAGCAGATAACCATTGTTTACATTTTGTTCCTGAGGCCTCTCAGCTTCTCAGGAGGAGAAAATCTTAAGGAAAGGATTTTTCATAAAACGTCTGTGACATTATATGTACATATACATTTTTATGTACATATACATTTTGTAATAATACAATACGGATGTATTGGCACCCATGGCGCCATTTGAAATTAAATCTGGAATAACAGGTGAAAAAATGTTCGCAAATTAATGAAAAATTCATTATTTTTTTTGAATGAAAAACATTCCAAAAAACGTTTTTGAACATTTTGAGTCAACATTCAAAAGAGAACATTGATTGATATCCCCTCCTTCCTTTAAACACAATTCCACCCTGTAACATTAACCCCAGATCAGCCCTTTTCCTTATCCCATTGTGTGTGGGAGGCAGGGCAGGGCAGGGCGGTGCTGAGCCGTGCTGTGTTGCAGGTGCTGTACAGGAGCAGCGGGCAGGGCGGGGTGGAGGTGCTGAGCACGGCGGGCACCACGGCCGAGCTGTGGCTGCAGCTGCAGGACGATTACCTCATCGAGGTCAGGGCCACCACCGAGGGCGGCGACGGCAGCAGCAGCCAGCAGATCCTCATCCCCAGGCTGGCCAGTGCGTAAAAACACTTCGTGTCCCGGTTTGTCTCTGCTTCCCTTGGTGATGGGGGGAAAAAACTAAAATTAATGTTTAGGCGTTGTGTGGTGATAAGGTAATAAAGGGAAAGCAATTAAAATCTTCATGCCCTTATGCATGGCAAACTGCATTCTGCTGAACTGGTAAATTGCCATTTATGTTGGTATTAAAAATGTTACATTTTTTGCTTTTTCTCTGTTGGCAGTGGTCACAGGGGTTTGTAGAGGATGGAAGAGACAGGATCTTGATTCCATGATCAGAAGGCTTGATTTATTATATTATGATAGATATATAACATTATAACTGTATATATATATATATACAGTTATATAATATATATATATATAATATATATATTATATATATATTATATATTATATTATATTATATATTATATATATAATTATAATTTATATAATTTATTTTAAATAAATTATAATTATATATATTATATATATTATATATATATTTTTATATATCATAATATATAATAATATGATTATTATAATTATATATAATTTTATATAATAATTATATTATATATTATATATATATAATAGTTATATATTATATATATATTTTATATATATATATATAATATTATAACTGTATAACTGAGATAGAAAAGGAAAGGAGCTTCTTCTGAAGCTGGCTATGCTAAGAATAGAGATAGAAAGAAAGAATAACAAAGGTCTGTGTCTGCAGAGAGCGAGAGCAGCTCCACTGTGAGTGGTCAGTAAATCCAAACATCTACAGGGGACCAACCACAGGTGGACCTGTTGCATTCCACAGCAGCAGATAATCATTGTTTACATTTGTTACTGAGCTTCTCAGCTCTAGCAGGAAAAATCCTACAGAAAGGATTTTTCACAAAGAATGTCTGCAACATTTCTCCTTTTTTTATAAAACGCTTTTACCTTGAAAGCAAACTCAAAGAATGAGTAAGGCTGGAAAAGATCTCCAAGATCATTGAGTCCAACCTTTGACCAGACACCACCTTGTCAGCTGAACCAGAGCACTGAAACCATTCATGATCACAGCATCTCTGTAATTTTTAAATATTTGCTGCATTTTTGTCGATTTTTTTAGATTTTGTAGGTTTTTGTGCTTGTAAGAAAAAATTACAGTAATTTCTGCTTGGCATCTAGGAGGAGTAATAATGTGGCACAACAGATACTTCTGCTTTCATTGAATCCTGAATTCATTTTTTCCTTTTGTCACAGGTATGGATGCAAGAGGTTCTGGACCATCAGTCTTGAGTATCTTCAGTGTCTCCAGCTTCTTAGCAACAATATTTTCCTTGACCCTTAATTCTGTGTTGTGCTGATATATTTGCATTTGCTGGGGAAAAAAAAAATTGGTTACTAAAGTGCTTTTTTAAAAAAAACTGCAGTGGTTAATGCATGTTTTTTCTTCTATCCTGACGTGTTTTTAAATTCTTTATATTTCACTGTAAGTTGAAGTAAAAATACCATGTAAAGTTTAGCAAATCCTTTAAAAAGGAATCTAAAATGCCTTAATACTTGAACCAAAGGAGTTTACATGTTACATACTTCAGATACAGTGTAAGAGAGAGGGGGAGGGATGGCACTGTGAGGTCAGGGTGATGAGGAAGAGTGAGATACAACATTTTTGCAGCAGCCCTGAATTGTTCTGGGTCTGTTCTGCATTGCTAAAATAACATTTGACATGGAAAAGATGAAATAAGAGCTGTGGCTGTTATCAGCTGGAGTTGATAAAGGCTGCTCCCAAGGCAGTGCCATCACCCTGGAGTTTGGATCATTTCCCTGCTGCCCTTTGTGGGAGCTGCTCCAAATGGAAAGAAACCCCAAAAAAGAAATCTCCTTCAAAGAAATCCCACCTGGAGCAGGGCAAAGGCAGGGCCTGCATGCTGCTCCTGAGAAATGATCTCCCAGCTGGGATTTGGGGATGGTTTTGTGCTGCTTCTCAGTCAATTCTGAAATTCATCTCCCCACCCTCCCTTCCCCAGCCAGGTTCTGTGTTCACAGCCAAACCCTCCCACCCTGAGGGTGCTGTGCTTGCCCCAGGGTCCAGGGGCTGAGGTGCCCAGCTGGCAGCCCTGGGGAGGTGCAGGGGCACCCACCATGGCCCTGGAGAGGTGCAGGGGCACCCACCATGGCCCTGGGAGCAGGGACAGCCACCCCTCCCTCCTTCCCTGGTGCTCCCAGACCTGCAGCCCCAAATTCCCCTGCTCATTGCACTGCAAACACCCTGAATTCACACTTACAGTCAGACCTCTCCTTCCTGCTTCTCCCAAACCAGTTCTGAGCTGTTCACCTGCTCTGGCTCTCAGCTGCACCCCACTGCTGTCACATGAGTCTGGGAAGTTCTTGGCAATATTAGGATATCAAAAAATGATACAACAACACTTCAGACCTGCTGTTGTAGAGAAATCTGTGCTGTCTTTCATGGCAGTGAATTAAAGATACATTCAGCCTGGTCCATTTGACTTCTGGAGTTGTGGCTTCAGTCAAATCAGCCTTTTAAACACTTTTTAGAGAGGTCACAGCATCCCTCTTCACATGGCATAAAGCATCATCTCCTCTTAGACTGGAGTTTTTAAAATCTCACAATACTATTACAACATAAATACAAAGGGAGAACCAGGATTAATAAAATTATGGTGGCACTTTGGAAAAAAATACCTTGAAATGCATTCAGCTGGCAGATGAGCTCCAGATGAGACAAAGTGCTGCTGAGGAAAGCAGGAGCTGTAAATACTGTACATAGAGAGCTATAAATGAGTTTAAATTAGTTGCTTTTCAGTGTTGTTTTCAGACACTTGCAAACAGGGGGGTGGGTGGGACATGGAAATCCAGGTGTTCCTAGTGAGTAAATAGTTCTATTCCATGCAACAAAGGGTGACTCTTTCTCTTGTTTCACAAAATTCTAGTTCAGGTTCCTGTACTGCTCATTTTTCATGCACTTACATTGTATTATTACTTGATTTCTAGTTCTATATCTCCATGAGATATGTACCCAGTACCTTGTTTCATATTGAAAAGGTTGAAATTTATCCTTGAACTTCCAGTTGTGTGTGTATCCTATGGTTATCTGTATGCATTCTTTTCTATGGCTCTAATAAAATATTTATTACATTGAGGGATAATAGAATATCTCACAGTGTTATTGCTTGTTCCTGTTACATATTTGCACATGTTGGGGGTTTAATACATCTGAAAATGGTTGTGCTCAAGCTTCTGAGCTCCTCCTCTGCCTAGGTTTGCATCAGGATGGGCAGAAATCCACCTCCATTTCCCATCTATGCAGTCAGGCTGTTTCCTCTTCCCTAAAGTGGAAAAAATCCCACTGTAATTACACTGAAGAAGAGTTAGTTTTTTATAATAATTTACTCAGTGTATCACTATTTAGCATTAAATTGCAGGTCCTGTTTGCTGCCCTATTTGCCTGTTCCTTACACACTGCAGCTTCCCATAAAACCTGAGGTTTTCCAGCACTGAAACCTTGGGAACACAGGCACAGCACAACTATTTATTTTTAGTTTTTAAAGTGTGGGTTCTTCCTGCATACTGGGGAGCTGATCCAGGTGCTGCAATAAGAGCTAATAATGATCCCAACAAATGACAGATGTGTACACAAGACTGGAGTGGTTTTTCTGGAGTAAATCAGGTTTAAATCAGTTTTCTCCTGTTAGATGGTTGTAGGTGGACACTCCTGCTTTGCTCTACCTCCCCCAGTGTCCAGATTAATCTTCCTTTAAACTGATCTTTCTTCCTCACATCATGTTAATGCAGCTCAGGGTTATTTGCATTAATAGAAGGGTCTTGGTTCTCCAGTGGGTTGATAAAAAACAAGCTGGCATTGGGAAAGTGCAGGAGTAGAAGGTGGAGAGGCAATAAGGGATAATCCTACCTCTTGCAGGCATTTCCAGAGCAGCTCCTGTGACCATCCCAAATTAGCAACTCAGTCCTGGGGGGAAAAAATAAAAGGAAGAAAACTAATAATGAAAAATGTGACTAGAATTACTTACACAACAAGAACTGTACGTGGTGGGGAAGGTGGTTCTGCCACTCCATTGGACTTGGGCTTCCCCAAATAACCAGCACTTTGTCACATCTAATATTTGAAATCTCATAAGGAACAATGGTAGGCTTCAGTCATGGTTTTTAAAATTGCATTCTTTTCAATTCCCCATCCAACATCAGAGCTGTGTTCTAAAGCCTGAATTTCTCAGAGGTGCTTGGAGCAAGAATTTCTTTAAAACCCAACTTTTCCTTTGAGCAGTTTACTGTGGGATATGTTGCAAACATGCAGGATCCTCTATGAATACAAAATGAGATAAAACCTAATATCACTTCAGGCCAAAGAAATATTGGAGATCTCTATTTTCTACTTAATTTGCCTTTCAGTGGTGGCAGGCAGATGTGGGCAGTGCCTGTCAGGTTATATCTGTTATGTCTTAATAACAGGCAATAAAGCAAGCTGTCCAGCATGAGGGAGTGCATTCATCTGACAGCTCTGTCTGAAATAAATAACAATGGAATATTGTGAAAACAAAATGAGTTTGTAAACAGGCCCTGGCTCTCTTAGGGGAAACAACCGCCTCGATTGTTTTATGCTAATGCTGTGAACTCCTGCAAATCAATAAAAGGGGATGTGTTCAGCACACACAGACCTGAGTGCACCTTCTGCAGCTTTGTCAGGGCTGATGGATGGAGAGAGGAACTTGGAACCAGGGAGCTGCCAGGGATGGGTGGGGAGCTCCTGCAGCAGCTCTGGGAGCAGCCCTGTCCTGTGGGAAAAGGGATTGCTGACAATGCCACAGCTCAGCCTGGGGCTCTGAGAGCAGGGAGCAGCCCAGAGCACAGAGTGTCTCATTTTCCAGGCTGAGCTCACAGAATCACAGAATGACCAGGTTGGGAGAGACCTTCAAGATCATCGAGTCCAACCCAGCCCCAACAGCTCAACCCAACCCTGGCCCCCAGTGCCACATCCAGGCTTTGTGAAACACACCCAGGGATGGGGACCCCACCACCTCCCCGGGCAGAACATTCCAGAACTTCATCCTCTTTCTGTAAAAATCTTTTTTCCTGCTCTCCAACCTGTATTTCCCTTGGCACAGCTCGAGGCTGTGTGCTGTGGTTCTGTCAGTTCTGGAGAAAGAGCCCAGCCCCAGCTGAGCTGTTGGGTCTGGGTTGGACTTGATGATCTTGAAGGTCTCTTCCAGCCTGGCCACTCTGTGAATTCTGTGAACTCCTCCTCAGCAGCCTCAGCAAGCTCTGGTGCAGTTATTAAAGTCTTACCTTTGGCTTGGCAGTGTTGCCAGAGGTGGCTGAGGGTGGGACACCCCATTGCCACCCCTGGGCATCCCCTCCAGGACAGTCCTGTGCCAGCCCTGCCACTTTCTCCTGCTGGCAGGTGCTGCCAGAGCCAGGGGACTGTCCTGGAGATGCCCTCAGAGGGCAGCAGTGTGTCTGTGCACGAGTATTTGCCACAAACACACCCCACTGTGCCTCTCAAACAACCCTGCACCACTCTGGGATGCATTTCCCTGTTTTTCCCTTCGTGCCAGTGGCTGTGGGTGCCAGACCTCTGTCCTGGCTCTCAGCTGCCCCACAGAGCTGCCCCAGGAGTTTGGTGTTCCAGTGAACACTCTCAGCTTTCCTTTGGCTGCTCTTGCAGAGCCTGAGCTGCAGTGTCTGCAGTGCCCTCGTTGGAATTCATACCCTGCTCTTCGCCTCTCCGGGGCTGAACTCTGTTTTCAGACTTCACAGTTTGTGCATGAGAGTGTTTTAGTATTAGAATTTCACAGGACCTTCATGTGCATCCTTCCTTTGCTTTTTCCATCCTTAAGGGTCAAGAAAACGTGATAAACTCCACTTGGAATTAAATTTCTTTTCTTGAACTCCTCACTGATCTTTTTGAGGTCAAAAAGTGTCTTTGAAACTCTTTTTCTTTCTTTTTCCAAATGCACAAATATAGGAGACAAGCCTGTAGCCCCATGCAGCATTACTGAGACACTTTCTTCCCAATGTACCCAAGATTATTTTCTTACCCTTTAAGAGCATAATTAGTCCTGTGAGGCCTGGACCATGCCTGCTCCTCGTGCTGTGCTCTCCATTCCTTCCCAGCCATTAATTCCCCTGTGGAGGGAGAGCATCAAGGCACTGGCAGAGGATGAAAAAGGAGCAATCAAAAGCATCACATTGGAGCCTGTGAAAAGATGCAACTTCAGGATGTTCATTCACTCAGCCTGTGACAATTTAAACCCAAACCAGCTCCTTCTCCCTCTCATGGGGTCTGGATGGGCAGGAAAGGTGTCCCTTGGGATTGCTATTCCCTCTTTTGGGCTGGAACACAAGCAGTGATCTCTTACACCAGGTAAAAGCACAAAAAAGAGTCAGAGAAAACAGGGGAAAGCCCTCCTGATGATACAAAGAATAAATCATTTTCCCAGCACCTCTAAAGGAGTCTGAGCAGGACATGTGTTCAACAAGAATTTCCCTCATTAGCAATCCAAGGAGGGCCATGCTTAAGGCAGACAAATAATTTAATTTTTGTCACACTTCCTAACATTGCCACCAAACTGAGGCATTTACAGTCACCCTTGTCACAACACTAATTATCTATTTGAATAGCAGAGCTCTCTGCTGATTGAATGAGTTCTGCAGTGAGAGCAGATCATTTCAGCAGCACCATCTGATCATCATCACTTTCTGGATATAGGATGTAAATAGACTATCATGACAGAAAATATGGCTTTGGTACCTTTTCAGCAGCTTCAGACGAGATGGGGGAGCTTCTGCAGCAGCCAAAAGCATCAGTTCATGGTCTGGAAAACAATGTCCTGGGGGTTTGTGTTGCCTTGGAAACGTGAAAAATAAAGCACCATTAATTACCAATCTTCAAGCAAGCAGTGCTGAGGGCCTGATCCCAGGCTAATGAATCCCTCACCCCAATTTCTGCAGCCTTGGGCTGATCAATCAGGGCAGGGCTGAGGCACAGCAAAGCTCTGCCAAGTTTTCCTGCTGGCTCTGATTGCAGGGGGCACCAGGAGGCTCCAGGCAGACACCCCCAGGGCTGTGGTTCCTCTTGCATTCACATCCATGACCTCAACAACATCTTCAGCTGGTTGGTTTTTATAATAAATGCAATTTTTCTTCAAGGAGGTACTAGCAGCAGGCCTGATAAACATCCTGGAAAACACATATGCAAGCTCTATATAAATCCCATATATACATAAAAATCCCATATGTACATAAAAACCCCATATATACATATATATATAAATAATATATGTGTGTATATTTAATTTATAATTTTCTATTTTACAGTTTATATTTTTATATATTTATTTTATCTGTATTACTATATATTATATAAATATATAGTATATAAAATAGAATATATAATATATTCTATTATACTAATATATTTGTATAATATTGTGTATTATATATTCTATTTTATACTGTATATAAAATAGAATATATAATACACTATATTATATAAAATATATATAACATAATATATATAATAGATATTCTATATATTATGTTATATATATTTTATATAATATTGCGTATTATATAAAATATATATTATATATATTTTATTATGTATTTTAATTATATATATATAAATTATATATATATAAAATACATATAATATATATAATACATATAAAATAAATATTATATATAAAATACATATATAAATTATATATATTATATTATGTATTTTATTTATTCATTCATTTATTTATATGTATTTTCTCCAGATAAAAGCCATTCTGGCAGTCCTGGTCACTGGCACAGAACCAGGAGTTCAATCAGACCCTTCTGCTGTCATTCTACCCAAATTACTGTTACATCTTCTGTATAATAACAATTTTAAGTGGAATTAAACATTTTTATCGACAGACTAAAAGTGCTCTTTTTCCTCCCTCTAGTACTGGTGCTTTGGTGCTAGTTTTATAATTAGGAAATATAACTCTGTATGATAACTCTGTGAAATAACTCTAACAATAAATAACTCTGTGAAATCAGTGAAACTGGAATCAGCCTCTTCTTGTAGGAGTTTGAAGTTGCCACAAAAGTTTCTTTTGGGAGTGCTCCACCCCCCTGGCAGCACAGCCCAAAGCAATCAGTGAAAACTTTTGGCACAAAAAGTATGGAAGGAGAAAAATAACTCCAGTAATAAAATAACTCCAGTAATAAAATAACTGCAGCAATTCTGAGATCTTGCCCACAGCACAAGTCTGGGGCACAGCCACCTCCCTGGAAAAGCAGCACTTTCATCTTGTATCACACTAAGCAAATGCTATTTTTATGTTGGTCCCAGCTATTTTAAGCAAAAAATTTGCTTAAAAAAGACACTAAAAGACAACGTTTTCCTTTGGTGAGCATCCACTTCTAAATGAGCTGTTTACAGCAGTAATTTGGGGTTTTCTTTTCTCTCTCCAGTTTTCCTCAGGACTAATGCCAGTGGCAATCTCTGTGAATCTCCTGACTCTTCCTGGAGGTTCAACTGGCTACAAGAAAACCAGATCAAAGGGAAAGAAAAACTTTGTTTGGGAAGCACAAAAATATTTACATAACACAAGATAAGCCAGAACGCCTCATTTCTACCATGCAGACATGCTTGTAAAAAGCAGGTTAAAAAATTGGCCATTTTTAGTTCAGCTGGGGAGGAGAAATGGGATTTTATAGCTCATGTAAGAGAAGAGAGACAAGGCTGGAAATCAGTTTGTGATGCAGCTAATTGAAAAGATCCAGAGTTTCCAGGGTTTCCTGCCTGGAGGAGAAGAACCTCTTGGAGCCATTTTGATGCACAAAAGGAAAAGAAAATAAAGTTTTGCACCACAGAAAAGTGACTGGGAAATGGCAGCCAGAAACACCTGGATTGGAGCAGGCAGAGCTTGGGAAGCAAGACAGGAGCTTTGTTTCAGCCTCCTCTGAGCTCCTCAGCTCCAACCACCAATTTTGGCAGCAGACTATTGATAGAACTCATGAGAAATAACACAGATGGATCTGGGGCTGGCCACTGCAGCAAAAAAATTAGAGACATTTTTTTCACAAAATATTTCTCAAGAATTCACCTCTTTTCTAGCCAGCTCTGGTAAACTCAGACAAAATGAGGAGTTCAAAACATTTATTGATATTTCTTCTACCGAGTTCATCATCTCTTCCTCTCAGACGTGCTGGAACCAAACCAAACCATAAATGTTTTGATATCAAACCACCCACTTGTGCCTGCCCTGGGAGGAGCAGAGCTGTCCCTTCTGCACTTAATTATCTGTCCTCTGGGAAGAAAGGAGAAAGGCCATGCTCTAAATGAGAGCATTTGGGGAAGGCTTTCCTCTGAAGATGAGAGCTCTGGGATGTTGTGGAGCTGTCAGAGGCAGAGCCCATCTGTGATGGGTGAGTGCTGCCAGAGCTCAGGAGGGGTCCATGGTGGTTGTTCAGATGGAAAAGGTGACTGAGGGGTCAGAGTGCTGCCCTGTGAGCATGAACACCCTGAGAAAAGCCCCCTGAGAGCCAGGCATTGCCCCCAGCACCTCCTTGTCCTTGGGCAAGTCACTCCTGCTCTTGGAGTTCAAGAGGAGATTCTGCAGCTTGGGGCCGCTTCCCTGCTTGACTGGAGTTTGTGCTACAAAGTGTGGGACATGGTCAGACCCTCCTCAAAGGGTTTCAACCAAATATCTCTTGGTTTTCTTGATGCCTTGTGGATCAGAACTCTCCCTTACACCCAGCTGCATATTTGGGATGGAAGCCCAGATTTCAGAGACCATGGTTTGATTTCCAGGCCTGCATCATCTGCTAATGGGCTCCCTTAGATACAGCCACAACCTCAAGACTGAATTGCTGCAAATCAGGTTTAAATCTCAGTTTTTCCCCCCATTTCTATGAAGTTTCAATTAATTTCCAATATTCCACGTGCTCTTTTCTCCAGTCCCAGCCCAGCTGAGGTGCAGCCATGTGAGTCCTGCCATTCCCAAAGCAGCTCCTGACTCACTGCCCTTAGTGGGGCAGCACAGGGCTGGGACCAGCTACCAAGGAGAGCAATTGAATGGAATTCATGATGTCTCCTGTGGCCAAAATAACCAGACAAGACTATAAATTTAAGCACACACTATGAGGGACAATATGCTTCAAATGTTGGATTATGTGGTAGGGGCATAGAAGGGGAAAAAATTGAAATTAGAAGAGAATAAAAAGAGAATTAGAGAAATATTGAACATTTTGTCTATTTCACCTGTCAATAATGCCTCATGTGTTGCTGTAAGGATTCAAGAAATGTTGAAGGAAGGTATTTAAAGTGCCAAGAAAACATTATTTGTTGGTGAATCCCACCTGCCCAGCAGCTGCTGTACATGGGCTTGAAGGGCATTTTTCAGTGGTGATAAGGAGAAAAAGCATTTGAACAGAGAACCACAGAATCATTTAGGGCAAAAAAGACTTTTAAGATCATCAAGTCCAACCATTAACCCAGCACTGCCAAGGTCACCACTAAACCACATCCCCAGGCACCGCATGTACACCTCTGTTAAATCCCTCCAGGGCTGGTGACCCCAGCACTGCCCTGGGCTGCCTGTTCCAGGGCTTAACAACCCTTGCAGGGAAGAAATTCTTCCTAATATCCAATCTAAACCTCCCCTGGCACAACTTGAGGCCATTTTCCCTCTCTTATGGCTCGTTACCTGGGACAAGAGATATCTATTTCCCACTCTGTGTAGAACACTGAATTTCGCGAGCACGGGAACTCAGACACAGAGATGCTCAGATGATCAAAGGGCACTGAAGCATCACTGCTCCAGAGGGAAAACCTTCCCCTGCACACCTGTGGCAGGACAGGACTCCTGGCTCACAAATTCAGGACTTCTTCACTTAAACATGAGGACAAATATATAAAACACACACCCAGAAACCTGAGGGAGCTGGTTTCTCCACACGCCAGCAGCAGAGACGCTGCCGATTGCCAGGCTGCAGACGGGCCCTGCATTTAGAAATTAAACTGTAAGTCACTGGTTGTTGGGGTTTTTTTTTTACAGCATCAGTCAGGTTTTGTGTCTGTGGGAAACTTTTCCTCAGAGAGGCTCTTTTCACAGACACAGCAGGGATGGAGGTAACAGCATGAAACGAGAGAGCTTGAAAAGCAGCGGCGTGCTGCAGGAAGCCCAGCATTTGCATGTTAAGCTACATCTATTCCCTGAACGCTCAGGCACATGAAAGCAAGCCTGGGCTTCTGGTTAGCAGCAGATCTGTTCGCTGCAGCCTGAATTTAAAGGTCAGGGATGTTTAGAGCCGGGGTTTTTTTGCACTTAGCTGGAACAGGGTAGCACAGCTCTCCACCGTGCCGGGACAGCAGGACACGGTCCTGTCTGCAGCACAGGGCCTCCACAGCAGCCCCTGCCTCCCAGTGCCAGTGGCCCTGCTTCACTGGGATGTTGTAGGAGAGACATTTCTCTGATACCACTGACCTTAACAAGAGCTTTTCAGAGCTTGTCAGGCTCTGACAGCTGAATCCTTTCAGGCATGTAAATGCCGCGTGAGTGGAAAGCAGCCGAACGGAGCCTTCTCCCCAAAAACACAGCCCTGAGGGAAGGATGAGACATTCAAACTCAATTCAAACCTGTCTCATCTCCAGGAATTAAGCTGATTTTTGACCAGGCTGAAGCTCTCCTACCTGACATGGCAATTCTGCCCTTTGGCTTCTGGAGGGGCTGGCAGGGCAGGCACCAGGGCTGCGGGCACGGGAGATGCTCAGCTCTGCCTCCCGCTGCTCCTCATCCTCCTGTGACACCCTGATGAACAGCCAGGCACGGCAGGGTTGTCATGCACACCCCTGAGCTCCCCAGGATGCTGTTTCCTGCCTTGCTTTGCCATCCAGGAGCAGGAGATAAAGAATAAAATGATGACCCTTGTCATCGCCTTCCGAATGAGCAGCTCTGATGTGCAGCGTGTTTGAATAGTCAGGGCAGGGGCAGACACACATGCTGGATTTACTGAGATAAATGTTGGTCTCAGCTGTTGAATTCCTGCTGCTGATGAAGGCTGCAGAAAAATTGTGTGTATGCAGAGTGGATAAGAGATGAGGGCTTGCTGTTGCCTGCCAATAGATAAAGGACTGGAGTGACTGCTGCTTTGTTTGGGTTTGTGATTAGATTGATATGGCTCATGTCTTAGAATAGGTGAGTAATTAAACAGCAATACAAGCCAAGATCCTTGGATTCACCTGAAATGCACTGGGGAGCTGGAAAGGAAGGGCCCCTGCAGGGACTGATCCAACTCCAGAAAGCAGCACACACCCTCCAGAGGGGTTTTAGTTCAGCTCTTCTGGACTGGTCACTTATCTCATGCTGGTGAGGTGGCACATGGTTCCATCTCCTCTGGGGAGGGGACACACCTTCTGAAGCCACAAGGGAAGGGAGAGGTGGGCACAGACTTGTGTCACACCCTCCCAGGCAGTGAGATCCCTGCACTAAGAGCAGAGGCAAAACCCCCTCAGATTTCCCAACACAGCTGCACACACACAGTGGCATTTAAAATGCCCATTTCAAATTCCCTCACCTTCCCCTCGCAGAGCTGAAGGGAAGCCCCATCCCCAGCAGCATCACTGGAAGATGAGTTTGCCTTTCTCAGAAGCCTGGAGGTCCCTGCCCAGTGTGTGAGCTCAGCTCTGGCTCCTGGGTGCCACAGGGCACTGGGGACAGGCAGCTGGGTCACCGAGCCACCAGGCTGCTCAGCAAGGCACAGCAGCCACCTGGGGCTCTGCCAGACCCGGCTCCAGGCCTCCCAGGGCCCCTGCATGAATGCATCTGTGCTCTGCTCTGCTGCCTCCTCAAGCACTGCTGGTGCTGAGAGCATCGCTTGTCCCAGTGAGGAACATGACAAAGATTGCTGGGGCTTTGTTCTGGTGTTTTTAGCTAATTGCTGTATGCAAATAAGTCCCTTGTCTTATTTCTGGAGTAAATTTCTTGTTACTTTCTGCCTGTAAACCCCCCAGCCCAGGGCAGTCTGCAGTCCCTGGGGCATCCCTTCAGGACAGTCAATATTGGGCACTGTGAAATCTCAGGGATTTCTCTGCCACCAGCCCCAAAGCACCTTGAGAAATTCCAGGTGTCTGCCTCCCAGAGTGCCACTGCAGCAGTATAAATGTGTGCCTCTGCCACATAGCCTGGACAGGCTCTGCTGAAGAGGGAGGAAGAGGAGAGGAGATTCTCCTTTTCTCTCTCTGCCTTCAATAAATCCACACCTGCCTATGCTTCCATTCACCTCTTACCTGGTCCTTTTATCTTCTCCTCTTCTGGGACTCCAATCCTACCAAGGACAGCTGAATTCCCCAGAACTCTTCTCCTCCTCAGCTCTGTCCTGTCTGTGGGGGTTGCATTAAGTTACCCAAATTTTACTGCTGCATTCAGGGTTCAGGCAGAAGTTACATAAAGCAGCAGCACCTGTGCAAGGAAGAGCTGATCCCTCAGGGGGGATGAGATCAGTTGTAGCTCTCAATGACCAGCTGAAATGGGTTTGTATGAAATGGCAGGTAGTTACCAAAAATTTCAAAATACAGGAAAAAATATCTGGCATACCTATGAATGAAAATCTTGCTGGTTACATTTAAATGCATTATCTCATGAAAAGTGTGGTCATACTCCATTTAAACATGTGACTGCCTCAGGATTTAGTGCATCTGCTGAAAATTTTCATTACAAAGATTAAAAAAATTAAAGGTTTTGAATGAGAGCTGCTCACCTGTAGCACCCTCACTTGGGCTGTGCTCAGATCTCAGGCACCAACAGCTCCACATCCTCCAACACCTGAACCTGGACTCAGGGAAGGTTTCCTTTGGGAAGAGTTGGGAGAAACAAGCTGAATCACAGGTGTGGTTGAGTTAGGAACTCTAATGTCAGCTTGATTTTGGGCACATTTGTAATTCAAGTTTAGAATTCAATTATTTACATAATTGACAGAAATGTAAAAGCAAATAAGATAACAGAGTGAAAATATTTGTGGTTTCTTATGGCAGTAAAAGACAACTCAAAACAGCTTTAAAGATGAAGGGCAACTTATTTCCAGATTTAGAGCTTCTAATGGTCTCAAAACCACACACTAACTAAATCAATGAAAAGTGAATGCTGGAGGCACAAAACAGAACATTCTGGAGTGACAGATGTGCAGGACCAGAGTCTGAACTGGGAATGCCTGTCCTGACACCAGACAGCCTTTGGGTGGTCAGAAGGAAATCAGAAAATGCATCTGACTCCTTTCCCAATGCCTGCCATGGGCAATGGAGATCCCAGCCCACCCAAAGGCCCCTCAGTGACCATCCACTGATCCTTTTCTTACAGATACAGGCAGCAGGGCAAGCAAAAGACAGAGCTGGGGGCTGGTGTGTGCTCTGCTCAGTGATTCAGTGCTCCCTCAGTCCTCCCACCACGCCTGCTCTGGTGAATGGAGGAGCACGTGGGGCTGAGAATTACCAGGCAGGTGTTTAAAAGATATCTGTAAGCAGTTCTGCTATAGTCTAATTAGTGCTCTAATACACATTACAGTGCACAGTCATCATTATTTCCTCTTCATTAGCTGCTGAAATATAACACATCTTTAAAAAAAACCCTAACCCATTTTCCTTTTTTTTTAATTAAAAAAAGCCCAAGAGCCTGTTTCTGCCATTACCATAACAAAGGCAATAGGAATATGATTAATGCATCCATCCCAGCCATGGGCATTGTACACTAAAGGCACCAGCTCAGCCTAACGTGAGCTCCCACACTCCAAGCCACACTTGGTAACATTCACACTTGCACCAAAGGAAATTATTGGAAAGGAAACAACAGAAGAATGAATCTTTGCTCCTAAAAATTCAGAATCTTATTCTCTGCAAAGAGGGAGGCCAGAAGCCCAGCAGAATGCACCCAAATTATTCAAGGCATGGTCTGAGAGGGACAGGAGCTCTCCGTGCTGTGCTCACTCCGTGAGGGCAGTCAGTGCCAGCTCTGCCCACTTTGGGGTATTTTGGTGGTGATGGCTCTCTCTGCCCCAGCAGGATGCAGAAATTGCTGAAATGTGGCCATTGCCCCCAGCTCCCCAGAGGGAACTGCAGCATCCTGGCAGTCCCACACCCCAACCCCAGCCCTGACCACACAGACACAGCTCAGGAGCTGCTGTGCCCAAAGTCCTCGGGAGCACCTCCTGCCTTGGGTGTTCCTCACACAGACCCCACCGGGGTCACCTGTGCCCAGGAAAAGGTTTTCTCCAAGCCTGGGGGCCAGGATTTGTTTAGTGGTGTGTTCCAGCCAGACCCTGGGGTACAGCACAGTCCCTGCAGAGCCTTTGGGGTGATCTGGGGGATTGGTGGGAGATCAGGGACCCAGCTCCTTCCCTCCATGCCTGTGCACACTGGACACCCTCACGAGTCACCACAGCATCCCTCAGACAAGGCATCCCCTTTTCCACTCCAAATTTAATTCTCCATCAAAGGTTGGAAGTCAGGATGAACTCACCAGAGGCACAGCAGCTGAGGAAGGAACGTGGAACGTTTTTCTGCCTGCTTGGCCTCTGACAGCAGCCCTTTAATTACAGCAAGTTTGCAGCAAGTCCCTGATGGTGCCCAATCCCCCAAACTCAACTTGAAGCTTCTCTGCAGCTCCACTCTTCACCTTCTGTGACAGAGCAGTGACAGATGCTCCCAAACTGATCCCTTATGGAATGCAGCACCACGTCCATAATGAGCCTTTACTGCAACAACAGATTTTACTCTTCCTCTAGAGATCCACAGAAATCTGGCCAATTTTTAGACTAATTCAAGCTCTGGGGAGCAAGAAAACCCCAAAGCTGCTGCTGCTGGTGAAGCAGCAGAGATCAGAGCTGTGGGCAGTGCCCTCTGAGCTGCTCTGCTCCCAGCAGCCAGGCAGGAGGGGATTTACACCTTGAACTAAAAGGAATGAGTGAATCCACACCCAGCTGAGGCTCAGGGCTGTCCCACCTGTGCCTTGGTGCCTATCAAAACCTCAATCAGCTGGAAATAGCCCTGGGATTTTCCAGGGATGTTTCTGGCCTTGGGTTTCCAAAATCCCCCATAACAAAAACCAACAGTCCCACTGATGGATGCCAGGGCAGGGAAAGTTTCGTGTGCCTTCACTTTAAAGACAGGGGAGCAGCAGCAAATAGGTTAAACAATTTAGCCCAGGTTGTTCAATAAGTGCTTTGCAGAGCCTGGGTTGGGATCTGGAGATCTTGTCTCCTGTTATCGACTTGATTTAACATTGCTGGAAACACCTTAATTATTTTGTTTTGTTGTTCCAAAGAGCTGAGCATAGGAAATAGTCTAAAGCCCTGTGCAGTGCTGAAAAGAAAGCTTGATGAGATTTTGTTTCTTTTGCTGAGAATACAAAGAGCAAAAGGTTGAAAGTAGATGGGCCACTGAGTTCTCCTGCTTTGCTTTTACAGGTTGTTTTTCCTTATTTTCATTATTAATCAAAACCACTCTGAAGTTTCCTAAGGAAAAGGGTAATGGTGTCAAGAAAATTTAACATGTGCTCGAGATGAATTCAATGCAGCTCTATTACCTGTAGGTCAGCTTGTTTTTTCTTTTAGAGACAAGTTTACATCTCAGCTTAGGGAAACTATTGAACCAGGCACACCAGGAGCTCTGTGCTGCTCCTGGAGCCCCATCACAGGAGCTGAGGAGCACAGGGGCTTGATAATGCTTTAATGCAGCACAGACATAGCATTTGATTTCTATATTGATCACTCTGTGCACAATTAGTGGAGTAAGTGCAAGTTTACAGCTGGTGCAGCTCATTGCTCTTGTTTTTGGAGTGAATAAAACTGACTGAGCTGAAGTGGGGGGAAGCAATCATGTTCCCTGACCTCAGCAGGGACATCCAGCAGCACTCATGAAGCACAAAGGCTTTTTAAAACCATGCAGAAGCTCAGTCCCTTGGAGTTATGCTGACTGCTCTCTCACCTGTGATTGAAAATTATTTTAAATAGATGCTTAAAAAAACATGATTTTAAAATATTTTTTTAATTGAGGTTAACCTCCAGCTTTAAAAAGCCAGAGGGAAAGGACTACTTGCTGAATTTTAGTTCCAGGCAATTTATATTTGACAGGTAAAAATTGCAAAAAAATATTTCATGCATTTAAAGGCTTTTCTTCCTCTTGTTCAGATATTTATATTGTATTCTAATTGCTGATTACTCAACAGACAGAGGCAAATGTCTTTCACCCCAGAGACTTTTGAAGATGTTATTTTGACACGTCCACGCAGACCAACACCCACTCAGCACATCAGGATGGAACTGCAAAATCAATTAATTCAACAGCTATTTCTGCAGCCTGAAGTGTAATTACCCATGAAATGTTGATGGGTTTCAGGATAGCAGAAATTCATCATTTATGCTTAACCTGGCTTGCTTTCCCCTCCCTCCATCCCAGAAGCAGCGCTGGGATGTTGAGGGAGCAGTGATGGATGCAGGTGAGTTGGGTCTCACCCACTCTGGACCAATTCGAGCCATTTTTCCCCTCAGCAGGGTGAGGTGGAGCAGGGGCAGCTCTCCCAAAGCCCCCCAGAGCCAACACCCAGCTCCCTCCCACACAGCCTCCTCCTTCCCCCTCTCCCACCTCTCCTCTGCTTCCCCTGCTGCTGCTGGGGATGAGGAGCTTCCTGGCTGCCCTGCAGCTCTGCAGGAGCCCTCTCCTGCCTGGAGCAGCACATGCTTGCCCAGCAGCAGCTCCACCACAGCCCCTGCCCACCTGCAGCACTTCAAGGGCAAGCCCTGGGATGAGCCTTTCAAAAACCCCCTGCACGGAGCTGCAGCCAGGAGTTGGCTGCAGTTATGGATGCTGGATATTAACAACAACTCTAAACACAATAATTAATTCATTTATCTCCAACTTACAGTAGCCTTTGTGTGGAAAAGTGTTTTACGGTTGAATAATTTTAATTTTTTTTTTTAGCTCTATGTAAAACAGGCATCATCGGTATAATCCTTGGAATCTAATAATGATTCCATCAGTGTAAAATCATTATCCTTAGGCGAGAAGGAAACCAATTCAATTATGATGTTGGTTGAAAAATCGAGGGTGAAAAGTTGTAGTACATATTAAACTCGAGGCTGGAAAAGTTGTAGTACATATTAAAATGGTTACTACAAAATTTGTGCATCCAGGCTAACAAATGCTAATATGTTCTTTTGTTACCTTCTAATTTATATGATTCATGTAAGCCCGCAGCAAGAGAAACTTGTTTTAAAATTCATCTACATTAAAAAATAGCAATGCAATGAATTGTAAAGTTATTAGCATTCATGTCTAGTTGTGTTATTAAGCTGTACACATCAAATCGGGTACTACAAGTACAGAAATGTCATAATGAAGTAGAACAGCATTTAATCAGAAGAATTTCTAAAGGTCATCAGAGCATCATATAAATTCATCCATGCATGACAGCACTATGAAATAAATAACTGCAAGAACACTGCAAGAATAAACTTCATCCTGGGAGCTTTGTTTCCAATAGTAGAAGAATTAGCTGAATTTCATGCTGAGAGAACAGCTAACAAAAAATACTGAATGCTGGAGCTTTAATTAATGAAAGCCTAATAAGAGGCAGATAAGGAGTTTTCCACAAGGGAGCTAACGAGGTGTGCTCCTGATAGTTCCCCACCACAGCTGATCTCAGACATCTCCCTACAACTCAGAGCAAGTGCTCAGCTCTGGTTTTTCTTCCTCATTAGCCAGATGAGCCCTAAATGATTCCCTTTAAATAACCAACGATTTGTTAATATTTTTGCACTCATAACAACCCTTTAAGAGCTTTAGGATGTGTATCATAGGCCTGGCAGCTCCAAGCACTGGAGCTACTTTGATGTCTTGTGGTAAGGCAGGGACTGGGATGCTCCAGCATGGCCAGAGCAGATGCTGTGGTGGCCCAGGGCCAGGCCCAGGTAGCTGAAATCGTGTTGAGGTGCACCTTGATCTGCACAAGACTTAATTGATTTCACTGGGAACCCTCCCAGAACAAAGCTCAGCTCCCAGGGATGAAAGGCAGGGGCTGGGGCTGGGAAGGTGCATTCCCACAGTCTGGAAGGGCACACAGGTGTGATGAGCCAGGCTAAATCACTAATTCATCAAAGGCTGCTCCTCAGCCCTGCATGGATCACTGGCTCTCACCTCATTAGGTGTCCTGGCACAGAAAGGAGCCCTGGGTTTGCAGCTGCTCCCCAGCCCTGGGCACTGCTGGTGCCAGAGGGACAAAGGGGATGAGGAACTTCCCCTCTTGGAGTGGCCACTGCTGGGCAGGACCAGGAGCCCTGCACAGGGCACCCCATCCTTTATTCTGTTTGAGCAGCATCCCTGGGATGCTTTAAAGATAAGGATTGGGGGTTTTGTGATTTCAGTTCTGTGCTAGGATTCAAGAGAGCCCTGCTGCTCCTGCTGCAGTAGCTGTGCTGCAAGGAGAGAAAGCAGATAAAACACTTTTCTACCTCCATGGATTTCAGCTGGACAAAGCCCCAAGCACTGAGCAGCCCTTAAAATGGATGTCTCAGCTTTCTCAGCCTAATTGCAAGTGGGAATTTCTCACAAAGCAGCCACTCCTCTGAGTTCCTGTGTGTGAATCTGTGCTGGCCCTTCCCCTCTGACAGGAGAGGAGCACCACAGCCATGGAGGACTCCTGGAATTTGGCACTGGACCACGGGAAAAAAAATACAGATACTAGATATTTGTACAGTGAGAAACCAGCTGGATCATCTGTGTGATTTTGTGCAGCACCAAGAGGAAAAATGAACATGCTTTTGTACATGTCAGACTGATTTGGAGAACCTGCCACTGTCCCTGCAGAGAAATGCTTGTTGGCTCCTCAAATCACATGGAATGAGCTTGGTCAGCACTCTGTCCTCTCCTCCCCAGTGTCTGTGCTGGTGTGCTCAGCACAGGGCACTGGTGACTGAACCTACAGCCTCAGATTTGAATTCCCTTCACCAGAGGGAATTCACCTCTGGGGACCAATGCCAGAATCTCAGACACTGGGTCATAACCTGCTAGGGCAGGACATTCCTCACTGACACACACAGAGTGTGTCTCACATTACCCCCTTCCATCTCCTCATTTCATATTCCCCATCAAGAGGATAATTTCTTTTATTTTTCATCTTTTTTTTTTTTTTTAATTCTAGCAAATTACTGCAAAAAGCAACAGACAGCTCCAGAGGCTGAGCACAGGCTCATGCATCATTTTCATATCTTTTTTTAATTAATTAATGTCTGCGCTGAATGAAGGAATTTATAGCCACACTCAGGTTTCCCAAGAAATCATCCTAGCAGCATGTTTACTGAATCAGCAGGAAAAATGAATAAACAAAATGAAATCAGAAAAGAAAAGCAGTATCTAAATGAAAGCCAGAGGAGCTGAAAAGAACCATGAGATTATAATCTTAAATTAAAACCGCAGCGAGGGCAATATAAAAGATATTCTAATCACTACATCCAATTAAATGGAGTAAATCACTAAAGCATGTTAAGTGCCTTAACTATTATAATAATTAAGAATCAAACAGAAATCAAGCATCTCTGGAAGACTGATGATGCACATTAGTGCACAGGGAATGCTGGCTCCCATTTGAATGCAGAGGAAGAGCAGAAAACATTTCCTGGTGCCCAGGCCAGCCAGGGTGAGAGGGCTGAGGGTCCAGGAGAGAAAGCAGATTAAACACTTTTCTACCTCCATGGAGGTAGAAAAAAGATAGATAGATAGACAGACAGATAGATGATAGATGGATTGATGATAGATAGATAGATAGATAGATAGATAGATAGATAGATAGATAGATAGATGATAGATAGATAGATGGATAGATGATAGATAGATAGATAAATGATAGATAGATAGATAAATGATAGATGATAGATAGATAGATGATAGATAGATAGATAGATAGATAGATAAATGATAGATAGATGATAGATAGATAGATAGATAAATGATAGATAGATGATAGATAGATGATAGATTGATAGATAGATGATAGATAGATAGATGATAGATAGACAGATAAATGATAGATAGATAGATAGATGATAGATAGATGATAGATAGATGATAGATAGATAGATAGATAGATGATAGATAAATTGATGATAGATAGATAGATAGACAGATAGATGATAGATAGATAGACAGATAGATGTAGATAAAGGTAGATAAAACACTTTTCTACCTCCTCCCAGTGAGAGAAGAGGTGTCCCAGAGTTTCCCAAGGTGAACTGATCCTGCACAGGAGGGTCCAGCCCTCCTCCCTCAGGAGACAAGCCAGCAGGATCTGATAAGAAATCCCACAAAAACCATTATTCTGAGTCTCCAGGCTGGGCAAGCAGAGCTCTGCATGTTTTGGTGCCTCACTGCTGGCAGCTCCAAAGGATGAACCAGAACCAGACAATCTTGGTCTGGGTTGGGTTGGGAAGAACTTTAGTGGCCTCTGAGTCCAACCCCTGTGCCGTGGGCAGGGACAGCTCCAACCACATCAGGTTGTGCTGCCCAACCTCATCTTCCACTTTTCCAGGGATGAGACACCCACCACCATCCTGGGAAACTGCTCCAGTGCCTCACAACCCTCACTGTAAAACAATTCTTCATTAAACCCAGTTTAAATCTGCCTTCTTTTAATTTCAAACCATTAACCTTGTCCTGTTGTCACTGCTCCCTGTGGCTCAGGGATGGCATCACCAAACCCTCCCACAAAAATGTGGATTATTGTCCAAATCCACCCAGCACATCCTCAGCCCAGGGATAAAACCCAGCAGAGGCAAGAAGCTGAGGATCATGTACAGCTCCTCATTAAATTACAGACAGTGATGCTCCTATCTTAAATCCGTCTGAGGCCGTGCATGGGTGAGAGATATTTTAATTAGCAAAATTAGCAACCAAGAAGTACAATTTAGACACAAGATTTATCTGCAAGTGGTAATTCCCCAACTTTTCTGCAGTAGCTGGGGCTAAGCCTATTGAATACAAAATGGAAAGAGTGAGCACACACAAACCTCATTGATGACTTCCCTACTTCCAGAGAGCTTTCATAAATATTTCTTTTTTCCCCAATTCAGATCATTCCTACTTAAACAAGAGCCACTCTAACTGAACCACACACAGCTGGGATTTCCCAGCCTTCACAAAGACATGCTTAATATTCCAGGATAGCTGAAATCAGGTGAACTCTAAAATTAGAGTCAAAAGTGAGCTGTCTAGACAAAATGTACTCATATTTGGGGAGAATAGCTAAAGACAGAATTTAGGGAGGGAAACTGGTCCTGCTGGAGTTCTCTGCTGCACAAAGAGGCCCTGAGGGGCAGCAGGAGGTGTTCAGGAGATGCAGTGAGCACACCTAGGAGGGATCATTTGCTCTGTGTTTTATCATCTTTCCCTAATAATCTGGAGAGTTAATTCAGCCCCTTTGCCCTGCACTTCAAGGAGGAGGAGCAGTATTTGAAGAATCAAGCCATGCTGAATGTTATAAGTAGGTTTTTTAAACCTACGCTTCTCCCTCTACTTTCATTTTGCACGCTTGAAAGACGGCAGATGAAAAACTCACTGAGAAAACACAAAACTGAACAACTGAAACATTGATTTCTTTTTTTTCCCCCCCATTCTTCTTCATATTTGTTTTCTTTGTAAGAAAAACACATCCAAGAGCTCAGTGTGGGATTTCATATCTACCTCAGGGAAGCAATCCCTCCCACACTCACTGTATGGGAGGGAAGGGAGCCCAGCACTGAAAGGCTGCTCATTGCAGGGAATGGCTGCAAGGAAATAACAACTGCACATTGAGCACAACAATCCAGGCTAAAACTGTAAAATACCTGCACTATGTCTTGGTCTGTCTGAGAAAGAAAAGGGAAACCTGTTTGCTTCCAGGCTGTTCTGGCAGCAGGGAAGGGTTTGGAGAGGAATATGAGCAACCTGCAGCCTGCAAGGACCAGGGCACCACTTAGCCAGGACCAAAAGTTTAATTAACAAGGATCAAAATTTTGATCAAAAAAGACCAAAAGTTTAATTAACAAGGACCAAAATTTTGATCGAAAAAGACCAAAAATTTAATTAACAAGGACCAAAATTCTGATCAAAAAAGACCAAAAGTTTAATTAACAAGGACCAAAATTTTGATCAAAAAGGACCAAAAGTTTAATTAACAAGGACCAAAATTTTGACCAAAAAAGACCAAATGTTAATTAACAAGGACCAAAATTTTAATCAAAAAGGACCAAAAGTTTAATTAACAAGGACCAAAATTTTGATCAAAAAGGACCAAATGTTTAATTAACAAGGACCAAAATTTTAATCAAAAAGGACCAAAAGTTTAATTAACGAGGACCAAAATTCTGATCGAAAAAGACCAAAAGTTTAATTAACGAGGACCAAAATTTTGATCAAAAAGGACCAAAAGTTTAATTAACAAGGACCAAAAGTTTAATCAACAAGGTGTGACACTCCCGACTCTGCAATTCCATTGCAATATCACTTTCAAGGAGCTGCTTTTCCCCAAGTTCAGCTCATCATCACTTTTGTGTCTTCAACCACAGAACTATTAAAATTCCACAGTGTTGACCAAGTACAGGTAATTCATTGGCAAAACTGAGCCTTGAATCCTTCCTGTGCTACACTCCCAAAGCACAACCTGCCCCAACCCTGGTGGAGCATCCTGGCAGCCTTCAGCTCTCCCAGAAACCAGAGGATTCTCCCCAAACTGTCCCTCACCATGCAGTGATGCTGAGCCTTGTCCCACCAGCAGTTTCTTGGTCCCTGCACAAATTCCAGGTGGAAAATGCTGTCCAAGGGCACACCTTGCACTGAACCTCCTGAAGGCAGGAGAATCCAGCCCTGGGCTGCCCCTCAGGTGTGTGGTGGGAAGGGGTTTAAACCAGGCAGCAGCAGGCTCCTTTCCAGGGCAGATGGAATATTGACACCTTATCAAACGTGTGTTCTGAGCTGGAGCTTCCAGCCCAGCCTGGAGCCCCACTGAGAGGCTTTACAGGATGATGCTGCATTAAAAAAACTGCAAGTGAAAGACAAAAAGCAACAACAAAAAAGTGCCAACATTAAGCCAAAAAGGCTTAGGAGAGGAATCCCTTCAAATCAGATACCCACAATCCAATTCAGACTCTCTCCGTTCTAACACAAAAAAATTGCAAACTACAATGGAGAAGAAAATCCCAGAGCCCTGGAGACAGCCTTGGCCTCCAGTGCTTGTGCCACACCACGAGTGAGGCTTTTAGGGTGATTATTCTGTACTCCTTGGCTTTTAGGGTTATTGTTCTGTACCTGGGTGTTCTCCCCAGGTACCTGCTGCTCCCCCAGTGGGCCAGAGTGATGCTCCAGTCCCTGCTGTGCTTCCAGAGTGATGCTCCAGTCCCTGCTGTGCTTCCAGAGTGATACTCCTGTCCCCTGATGTGCTTCCAGAGTGATGCTCCAGTCCCTGCTGTGCTTCCAGAATGATGCTCCAGTCCCTGCTGTGCTTCCAGAGTGATGCTCCTGTCCCTGCTGTGCTTCCAGAGCAATGCTCCAGTCCCTGATGTGCTTCCAGAGTGATGTTCAAGTCCCTGATGTGCTTCCAGAGCAATGCTCCAGTCCCTGTTGTGCTTCCAGAGTGATGCTCCTGTCCCTGTTGTGCTTCCAGAGTGATGCTCCAGTCCCTGTTGTGCTTCCAGAGTGATGCTCCAGTCCCTGCTGTGCTTCCAGAGTGATGTTCCAGCCCCTGATGTGCTTCCAGAGCAATGCTCCTGTCCCTGCTGTGCTTCCAGAGTGATGTTCCAGCCCCTGCTGTGCTTCCAGAGTGATGCTCCAGCCCCTGCTGTGCTTCCAGAGTGATGTTCCAGCCCCTGATGTGCTTCCAGAGCAATGCTCCTGTCCCTGCTGTGCTTCCAGAGCAATGCTCCAGTCCCTGCTGTGCTTCCAGAGTGATGCTCCAGCCCCTGCTGTGCTTCCAGACCCCCTGACCACTGTGGCAGGTGGGTTCAGCCCCCCACAGGCCCCCTCCCAACCTCCTCCTGCATTATCTGGATCATGTAAGCCCTCAAATTCTCATCCCCAAGGATTTCTCCAGCCTCCCAGGCCTTTCAAACACTTCCTCTCTCAAGAGCCTCCACTTATCTGTGAGAATATTTTACCTTTCACCACATAAAGCTTAGATTTCTCTACGTCTGAACTTCAGTCTGCTTTATTTTATCTTTTAATATATCTCGGTGTCTTTTACAGTTCCTGGTTATATTATTATGCATTTGAGCAGGTCTCCCCTAAGGAATGACCTTATCTGTGGGTATTAAAGCCTGACAGCTTTCAGCTGTTCTTTTACTGCTGGATTTGTTCTTTGGGCTGGGGAAGGGCAGGTTCAGTGCAGAACCAGCAAATATCTGCTGAGGTTTAACCCCTTGCACAGGCTCTGACTACAAAGCCTTGGATAATTTCTCTGTCTTTTCTTTCCCTAAACTAGCCCAAGAAAGAAAATCCTGCATCTCCAGCAATATTTTGGAAGCCTGGAGTTTCAGAAATGAGGGTTGCTTGCCCAAAAGCAGAGCAGGAGGATTTGGTCATGTGTGATTACTGCCCCAGGTCAGACACACCAACCAACATTTCAAATACAGATACCAACAGCAATAAGGCAGTGCCCAGCCCCTAAATATGCTTCCATTTAAATTACAAAATGTTATTTTACATTTAGTATTTCAACTCATCAAAAATATATCCCTATTAATGGGATTCTGGGCATCCTCATTGCATATTCTGCTTTTTAAGCCCAGTAAATTGTGATCCTGAACGCTGCCTGGGAGTTCTTTAGGGTTCCTGTGTACAGCACTGCTCTTCCCATTAAATTTCCAATAAAGCATTTCCATTTTTATATCTGAAACCCCAGAAACAGCACTGGAGGAACCCAGCATTTAACTCTTAAATTTAATACAAACTATTTCGCTCGGCATGAAAGCTTTTTAAAATTACTCCAGTGCAGATTGTGCTCCACTCTTGTACTTGGTGAGCTTAATATGTCCATGGCAACTGATGAATATTCCTGCTGCTCCTGCTATAAATAACAAACCTATTTGGCAAAGCCTGCGATGTAAATATTAAATCCAGCACAAAGGCAATTTTCTGTCCCTTCTTTTGCTCCCTTCTGAGTTAGGAGCAGGTAATTTCCAAGTAGATCACAATATTGCAGAAACCACCCACCTTGACTGACACTGCTTTCAACACCAATCACACTTTTGGGGCTGGGCTGTCTGCAGCAGCATCCCCAGAATATTTGAGATCAGGGTGATGCTGTGTAGGGCCAGGCTGGCTGCAGCAGCATTCCCAGAATATTTGGGATCACAGTGATGTGTGTAGGGTCTGCAGCAGCATTCCCAGAACATTTGGGATCACAGTGATGCTGTGTAGGGCTGGGCTGTCTGCAGCAGCATCCCCAGAACATTTGGGATCAGGGTGATGCTGTGTAGAGTCAGGCTGGCTGCAGCAGCATTCCCAGAACATTTGGGATCAGGGTGATGTTCTGTAGGGTCTGCAGCAGCATTCCCAGAACTTTTGGGATCAGGGTGATGTTCTGTAGGGTCTGCAGCAGCATTCCCAGAACCAGGAGTGCCCCACAGTCCCAGCACTGAGGTGGCACAATCACAGCACAGCTTTTGGAGAGCCACCAGAATTGGTGGCTTTGTTTTCAGAAGCTCCAAGGCAGAGTGTCACCTGCAGGAGCATATGGGCTGCTGGGTCACTGTTTTTCACGTGCAAATTAGGCTTGAGGGATGCAGGAGGAGCCAGTGCCCTTCCCAACAGATGGTGGCATGGAGTGGAGATGCAGCTTTGGGCAGTGCCAGGGGCTGCACACACAGCCAGGAGAGCTGAGCTCAGCTCAGCCCTGCTGGGTTTGGGGAGGCACATCCTGCTCAGTCTGCACAGATTCCTGCTCCTGTTGGCCACGGTGGTGGTGAGGAGCAAGGCTGGCATGGAGCACTGCAGGAGCAGGGCACGGTGGCAGAGTGCCATGATCCTCCTGGCCAGCCTGGTGCCAGCCCCAGGGCAGGGACAGCCAGCAGAGCTGTCACCTCCCCTGCTTGGCAGTGCCAAGGCTGGCTGGGCGCTAATTGTGATGCCTCAGGATTTGATATTTTTCATATTTTTGTAACCCTGCAGTTCTTTAGTGTGTAACTCCAAACTCCACACTCAGTGTGAGCTGCTGCTTCCCCATTTGGGGCAGACACAACAATTCCTCTCCAGGCCTGGCAGTCAAGGACACCTCACTGCCTCAGGGCCAGAGATGGGAACAAAAGGGAGTTGGGGGAACAAACTTGGGGTCAATGACTTCATTACCTGAAGCTGGAATTGGCAGATTCACCCCCAATATGCAAATGGACCAAACTTATAAAAGTGTGAAAACCCCGACCCATCATCCATTTTAGGGTGTAGCCTCTGGGGGGCTCTGTGTGTCCTAAAAGTACCTGAAGGCCCTTCAATAAATAGAACAGCTTTTTATTCCCTTAATTCTGTCTGGCCTCTGTTTCTAGGTAGCCCCAAAAGCCATCAATGCTCTTGTCAGATATTCTTATTTGCAAAATCTATAAAAATTTTACACACATTATCCAGCCTGTGCATCTTTGGCATTTTCCCCTTGACCAATTGTGCACCTAAGGATCTTTATATAAAGGTAACCCCTTTTTATCACCCTCACTCTGTCTGGTTTGTGATTCTAGGACCAGAGAAAAAGGCATCAGCCCCACCAATCCACTCTCCAGAGCTCTTGAAATGGGATCAATATGTTGTGTCCCACCCAGATGTCACCTTCCTGCCACTCCACCAAGACACCACCACTTCCCTGGCACCCTGCAGCCCCTCAGCTCTGCCCCAGAGTCCATGCCAAGACACCACACACAGCTGCTGCTACAATGGGAAGGATTAAACTGCTTGAGAACACTTATTTAAAGCCATTTTGAAACATCCTTTGGCACAGCACCAGAAAAATCAGGATTGAAGTTTCTTAGATTTAGGAGGAAACCAGCAGCACCAGCACAGCCCTCTCCTCCAGCCAGGAATTTGGGTTTAGTCAGATTACCCAAATCAGGCTGTGGGTAAACATGAGAGTGGGAGAAATTAATGGGGATGCTGGAGAATTGCTGCTCAGAGCAGAGCTGAACCCCCCTGGCAGCCAGGGCTCCAATCCTTGGTCACAAACACATCAATCCCAGCATTTCCAGCAAATCCCTCCATAGATTGTGCCATCAATATCAGCCTGACAGCTGCCAGGCAGCTCCTGCAGCAATGTCACCACTCCAGAGCCTGCCTCAGAAATATGGGGCTGCATCCTGCAGCTCTGGGCTCAGGAAAACACTGATTACAGCTGGGGAAACTCCCCAGCCACAGAAATAAAGAGCTCACAACCAGTGCCAAAACCAGGCTTGTAGCACAATTTAAGGACATCACTCTCAAGCAACTGAACTAATTCTTAACATCATAATAACAAGTAATGAAACTGTAAAAAAAGAAGAAGCAGCTGTGGATTTCTGGCTGTAGGGAAAGTAAGATGTACAGCACAGAATTGCTGGGAATTTCACTGGACTCATCCATAACCTGGATTCAGTGGATTTATAATAATAAAAAAAAAGGTTATTTTTTACACAAAGTAATTAGATGGACAGGGAAAATACCAGCTTTTCTTATAGCAATGCCCCAGTGGAATGGATGGGATAGGTCAGAAATTCAGATTCTGTTCTGCCTGACTGAGGGCTGCAAGGTCTGGGATATGCTTGGCCCTGGGAAATCAAACACAACTGCAGATATTGGGGTGGAGAAGAGATGAAATGTTTCATCCTATAAAAGGGAGCAGCAGCTAAAGCTCATCAGGAGAAATATGTGAAAAACATCATGAAAAACATGTGATTTGCACATTTGGTTGGTAGTCTCCTCCCTACATGCCCTAAACAAGGATAAAAAAATAAAATAATTCATCCACATTTAACACCAGCTTAATTTCTGACAGGATCTTTTACCAGAATAATTTATTTTCATTTAAGAGCTGCATGTGGGAACCTACTGACTACCAAAAGCTGAAAAAAAGCTGTTCTTCAGCTTCTTCTGCAAGGTAAATCCTTGCAGTAATGGAGCATTCTGAGAAAATAAAACTCTGGGCTGAAATTTCCCTCAGGAAAAGCTCCTGCAGGGAGTGTTGAAGGAGAGGTAACACTGAACAATAAATGGAATATTTCCATATTCCTGACTCTCTGCCGCTGAGAGCGGAAGACTGGAGGTGTTCTGCAGCACAGCCAAGGAAAACATGAGATCTGCTCATTCCTTTAATGACAATTACAGGTAATTAATCAAAGAGAACTCTTCCCCCGTGCCCAGCAGGCTCAAGGTGAGGATGAGCTTCCTCAATTCTGCTGCACTCAACAAAGCTGCAACACTTAAACCCTCCTCTGGATCTTGCCCTGGGCCGTCTGAAATGCACAAACAGATGCAGAATGAGCCTTTCCACTGTGGAAACACCTCTCAGGAGCACACCCACCTTCCAAACAGCTTTGCATTTTGTTTACTGAGTTTTATTGTCCCTGCTTCCCAAGTGCCTGCTTTGGAAATCTCTGCTGCTTCCCCTGCTGTTGCTAATTTCACCTGTTTGGGCTATTTTAAGTTTCTTTCCGCCAGCGAGAGTCTTTGAATTCTCGATTAATGGCAAAATGTTCACATCATTACCCCACAGGCATTCCCAAATCAGGAATTTCCATTCTGCCACATCCCCCCTTCCTCCTGGCCCTACCTCCACCCATTCCCTCTGCTGGGGGTTCTGAAACTCTGCTGAGTTATTGCTTTGAGAGTGCAACAAAGTCTTCCAGAGAAATGGGATTTTACTGCAACAATCACAAATTTATCTTTGTTCTTATCTACAGCCTTGCCTGCAAGTAAAATACCAGTCCAGTATTTCAGTGTACTGCTGCCAGTTCTCATTGCCTGGATTAAACAGTCCCATTTCTCCCTAAATTGCCAGATTTCAAATATTTTATCGCTCATGTTGTTTAAAAAAAGGTTATCCATGCACTCCTAGGAGGAATCACTGCTTGATCAACTGAACCAAGACAAGACAGAGAAATTCCCACTGTCCAGAACACCTGCAGCAGAGACCTCATCCCCCAAAGGCCAAACTCAAATCATCTCCATCAGCATATAATTGATTTTCTCCCCTAAATTACCAAGCCAGGAAAGCATCTGAAAAGGCAAGAGCTGCTGCTGCCACCTGTGATTCCTGCAGTTCTGTTTTGTTTACTGGTATTTCCATAGATGTGATTAAGCATTTGAACTCAATTTAAGGGCATCATCCACTGGAAAATTCACAGCCCCTGACCAGGCTGCTCCACTTGGAGCACTGGGAAAGAGATTTAGATCAGATTTTAGGGAGGAATTCTTTACCATGAGGGAGCTGAGGCCCTGGCACAGGGTGCCCAGAGCAGCTGTGGCTGCCCCTGGATCCCTGGCAGTGCCCAAGGCCAGGCTGGATGGGGCTTGGAGCACCCTAGGGCAGTGGAAGTGTCCCTGCCATGGGAATGGGATGAACTTTAAGGTCCTTCCCAGCCCAACCCATTCTGTGATGATTCCATGACTGTCACTCTTTGCTTTCAGCTGAGGAAGGGATTGACAGCACAACCCCTCTCCCAGCCCAAAACTCACCCACTGCTTTGCATTTCCAGATGCACAACAACGTTTTCTGCTCTGTGCATGGTCAGTTCTGAGACTGTTTTACACCCCATAAATTCCATGATGTGCCCAAGCAAAGATCAACAAACCCTCGTTGTTAAGACAATATACACTGAATTTCATGCACTTAAGCTGCTAGCACATTTCACAGTGCTTTTCCTAGAAAACATCTCAGTGTCACTGGGGCAGCTCCTGCCTGCAGCTTGCCCCCAGCCCGGGGCTGGAGCTGGGCTGAGAGCTGAGCACAGGAAAGCACAAACCCTGCCAAGGCAGCTGCTCATGCTGAGCAGGGCCAGCACAGGCAGGGCAGGATCCCTGCAGCCTGCCCTGGGGAGTACAGCAAAGTCAGGAAGGTCTGAAGCAAGTGGCCAAGCCAGAGATTTGTTTTTTGGTGTGAGTGGATGGATGTGCTGACAGCCCACGGTGCAGCCCCAGCTCGGCTGTCGGCCCCCTGGCTGACACAGGCACAAAACTCAGCCAGCAGAGATGTTCACATCCTCACAGCTGGAAGGTGCTCCCACCCTCCACTTCCCTGGGTGCCTTGTGAGCATTTCTAGCTGCTCTCCTGACCATCAGCAGGCTCTGCAGGGGGAGCACAGCAGTTTCTCCTCCTCCACGACACAGATGCTGCAAAGCCTGTGCCCTGTGCCAGGACATGGCAGATTGGGGCTGCAGGAAAGCCAGGCACACTCCAGCCCTGTGCACTCAAGAGACCATAAATGCTTCCCACACCCAGCATTTACACAGGCAACAGATCCTCTGTGTGGGTGTGTTCCTTGCCCCAGGAGCACAGCAGTCAGGAGGAAGGCTCAGGATGTGCAAGCACAAGTCCAGCTCCTGGTCCAGGCAGGAGTGACACAGAGCTGGGGATTGGGGCTGCCAGGCCAGGAGCAAACACTGCTATTTGTATGAAACAAGGGAAAAACAACGAGTCCAGACCCTGATGGATGAATGCACAACAAAACAAAGCCCCAAATCCATGTCCTTGTGCCCTGCTCTCCCTTCTCCTGCACTGCCATTTCATGCACTTCCCCTCTGACAAACCTCTCCTTCCAGCACACTTTTACACCTTCCAGGCCTGACTAGCAGTCAAATTTATTTCCATAAATCCACTGAAGTGTAGATTTCTGTGCAGTTAAACATTTCCTTTGCTAGCAGACATCTCCCATGTGTTTGAGCATTCAAAGCCACTTGCAAGCAGGCTTTGCTATCTCTCCTCAGCACGTGCAGCCAAATCCCAGCATGAGGTTTGTGGTGGGGAAGAGTCTAGCACAGAATGAGGCTGAACAGAGAAATACTGTCACCAAAGAGGGAGGAAGAAAAAAGGAAAGAAAGGAGAGAAAAGCTGACAAGATGAAAAACTGACACTGGAAAAATGCCAGCCCAGGACAGTCAGTCCTCAGGCTGGCAGCAGAAACGTCACTAAGGGCAAAAGGAAGAGGGTCTCTGATGACAGATGTGTGCACAGGTTTACACAGGGCTGATTAAAAAATAAACAACAATAAAAAGGTCACATTTCTCTCTACTTAGTGTTGGTAACAATTTATGGCAATTCACAGGCACAACTGAGCAGAAGTTTCTAGCCTGCAGTCAGAGAGAGCCTTCACCTACCCCACAGGTCAGAAAAGATGTAAATCTACCAGAAAAGATGTAAAACTACCAGAAACAGTGTAAAACTACCCAAACATCTGGGGTTTTTTCTACCTGAGCTTTTCCCCCTCTCAGGGGTGAATCCTTCTCCTGGCACCAAACTCAAACCTCTGTGCAGGGGCAGGTCCCATCGTGGCAGGGTCAGGGCCCTGTGGGGCTCCTCCACCCTGAGCATCCCACAGCTGCATCCCCCTCTGCCCATGGCAGCCCTGCAGGGATGGATCCATTGGCACTGGAGAGTCCTAAGAGAATTCAAACCAATTTCATTCAAATAAATTCAAATTTAGGGTCTTATCACAGTGTTTAGAATCAGAAAATCAGAGAATTACAGGGTTCAAAATCATTGAGTCCAGCCCAGCCCCAACACCTCAACTCAACCCTGGTTCCCAATCCAGGCTTTGTTAAACACACCCAGGGATGGGGACTCCACCACCTCCCCGGGCAGAACATTCCAGAACTTTGTCATAGATATTTCAACACTGACAGAAACACCCAGAATTAAAACCCTACAAGGTAACTCTCTGCATCTTTAAACTTTTAAATTCCTCTATATAACTAGCATTTAAAGGCTTAATTTTCAAGTCCCACTTGTTTGAAATGATTTAATGAGTCCACATTGCTTTCAACAAGTGAAGATCTTATTTCAGACAGGTATTTTTGTGAAAAGGTTAAGTAACCTTATCAACAGCTCCTGAAAGGTGCCTGTGCTCAGCTGGGGCTGGGCTCTTTCTCCAGCAGCACTGACAGAACCAGAGCACACAGCCTCGAGCTGCACCAAGGGAAATACAGGTTGGATAGCAGGAAAAAATACAGGTTGGATATTAGGAAAAAAATACAGGTTGGATATTAGGAAAAAAAAAATATAGGTTGGATATTAGGAAAAAGTTTTTTACAGAAAGGGAGATAAAGTTCTGGAATGTTCTGCCCAGGGAGGCGTTGGAGTCCCCATCCCTGTGATAGTGGAGCCCTGAAAATGTTAAAGTTAGAATTCTAAAATGTTAGGCTTTGTGTTTTCTCAGATCACTGCACCTGATAGCAGTATGATAAATGATATAATTGTTAGATGTGATGATTGTTTAGTAATTAAATATAGTTATTATATAACCATAAGAAGAATCATGAGAAACTATGTTGGAAATTTAACGGGGGCTATGTTTAGCTGAAATCTATGTATACAACAGAACAATATGAGTTTAATAATTAACATGAAAGTTATGTAACCATAGAGTATAAAACACCTTCACCTCGAATGTATGGTCAGAATCAGATTTGGGTAATACCCCGATTCCCAAGAGCTCTTAAAATAAAAAGCACCACATATAATTGCTATGTGATTTTGTGTTTTTGAATGCTAACACCTGGGTGTGTTTCACAAAGCCTGGATGTGGCACTGGGGGCCAGGGTTGAGTTGAGATGTTGGGGCTGGGTTGGACTCCATGATCTTGAAGGTTCTCCCAACCTGGTGGCTCAGTGATTCTGTAATATCAGATTCAGCAGAAGGCAGGGAGATGGGTGAGCTCCTCCCAGCCAGGCCAGCCTGCAGGGGGAGGAGGGGGGTCGATATCACACATTAAATAATCCAAGTAATAACAGGCTAAAAATAACTGAGCGAGCACATAGAACTCCAAACTGCCTGCCAAGCCTCACAGGACACGCACTCCTCCCCTTCCCAGGCATCAAATTGATACTGCAGAGGCTTGGAAAAACCCCAAATGGATAGGTGACACATAAATTCCCATGTAGAGAGAAATGTAAATCCTCTAGAGATTTCCCTGGTTTTCTCAGAAGCCACTGCTGCTGACCACTGTGGGGGAAGGGAGATCTCACCTGGTGTTGCAATGGGTTTGTTCCTGAAAATATGTCAATATTCTGCCTTTGGTTCATTTATTGCACCTGGTATAAAGCCTAACCCCTGACCTGGCTGCTTTATTCTCCCCCTGTTTTCTGCACAGACATTTATAAATGAGGGAGAGAGGCTTTTCTTCAGACAATTCCTTCCCTTGCTTTGTTTTCCTCTTCATCTAAGATAAAAGATAAAGTGTATTTGTGCAGGTTTTGTCAACAGAGAGCCACAGTTAGAGCTGACTTGGTGACAAAACCTGGCCTCTCCAAAACACTCATATTTAATGACTGGGAAAGGACCTGGGGGTGCTGGTCAACAGTCAGCTCACCAGACTTTCCTCTCACCCACAACCTTCATAAAGAAAATTATTGTAATCCTTACAGTTTGAATCCTGACTTTCCTTTTATATTCCTCTTTTCCCTACAAGTGTTCCAAACCAGCTGGGGCTGCAATGGTGATCCCAAAGCACAAAGAAATTGTCAACTCAATGAAGTGCTAGAAGAGCTGACAGCACATCTCCCAAGGGGGAAGAGTCTCACCCAAGTTATCCAAGTGGAGCAGGGGCAAAGCCAAAGTTTTTATGTCAATCCTCAGCTTGGAATTAATTCCAATTACAATTCAGGCAACACAGAATTCAAGAGAAAACGTTACAAAAAAAGAAAAAAAAAAAAAAAAAAAACAAACCAGAAGAAAGAGAAGAAAGATTTGGTTTTGGGAAAGAGAAGGATCTTAAACCAAGAGACAGTTTGTTAGATATGTCCATTCTGGGAACATCTCAAACCTGCCCAGAGGCAAAATAAACCAACCCAGTTCTTTGCTGGCATTTGGGACACTTAAATGCTACTTGCCCTGGGTACTTAAATTAATATAAAACAAATCACCCTGGAGCAACAAACAGAACATTTCCTAGTAAACAAGACAGCTCTAATTATTTAACAGTGGAACCCAGAATAATTAAGCCACGGTATTCAGAGCAGCTAAAAGCTAATTATATAATCAAGTATCCAAAATATTTCAGCTCTCTTTTTGAAAAACAGAAAAACCAGGTTGTTTCATTTCAAGACCAGGGAGCAGCCAGCATCTCCAAGGACAAGGCTTCAAGGTGATGCATCTTTGCCTTTCCCAGAGGCTGGCTGGGACTTGGGCTCCTTCCCTGGAGGCCCTGGCTGCCCACTGGAGCAGCTGCTCTCCCTCCAGGCACCTTGCTGGCAGCTGGGGGGGCTCTGCTCCCAATTCCCTGCCCTCACTTGTTCCTGGGATGCTGCCAGCTCTGCCTCACCATGGAGCAATCACCCCCTGCCCAAATACCTGCCCAATACACCCCCACCACCACCTTCAGCTCCTGCAGCTCTGCCCAGCCAGTGTGGATTTGTGCCAATGTCACTCCTGGGACACTCCTGGGCATGGCACAGCTCTGGGAGATGCAGGCACTGGGGGAAGCAGCTGCTAATGAGCACATCTGGATCCCCACCTCCTGCTGCTCATCAGCAGCACCACAGCAGCTCTGCAGATGTTTTTAGGTAGCTGGGCTCGTTGCCAAATCCACGTCCTGACCTTTGAAAACTGCTTTTTTTTCTGTGACCATGAACAGAGCATCAGGCTCTGCCGAAATCATCAGGCTCAGAAGGGATCACTCAGTCCCTGTTTCCCTTCAGACTTCATCATTACAAGGTCATCAAGCACAGTGTGGTTTAAAACACACATAAAACAGCCACCAGAGTTCTTAGGAGTATCAAGCAGCTTCTGTGTCTTTCTGCAATGCTTCAATCTGGCTGCTGATTAACTCTTGCTTTATATTTAAAATTCCTCTTGCCATAAGAGTGTCTGAGGGGGTGTTTGAAAGCTGAATGACACGACTGTAATTACAGGCAAATGGATGCTGCATGGCTAAAACATGATGGCTGCAGGAAGACCAAAGGGTGAAATTAAATACTTGAGAGAAGAATTAAAAAAAAAAATTAATGAAACCCCCGGATTATGAAGGATTTTAGCTAAAAGCTTTTCAATGTCTTTGCCTCCTGGCTTTAGACTGCCTCATTCAGGTTTTTGCTTATTAGGAGACTTAGAAATGTGCTTTAAAATGATCCTGAGTTCCTCACCAGATCACAGGAGACCAAGAACACAGTGAGAATGTGCAAGGTATCACATGGCTCAGATTTCCATTATGGACATTGGCAGCACAGCCCCATGGACATTTTGACAGGTTCCCCTGCTCCAAAGAGGTGTCACCAAGGGTCATCCCCACCTCTCCTTGTTCATGTCCACTGCTATCTACACTTTGACCAAATCCACTGATTTTCTGCCAAAAGCCCTCCTTTCTTTCCTCTCCTCTTTTTTAAGCCCCTGCTTTAAATCACTGCACCCTCTTTCTGCCAAACCTCGTGGCTTTTCATCTCCCCTTGCAGGAGCCTGTGCCAACAAGAGTAGCCAAGGTACCTTTTGTTCTCTCCTCGAATCTGAGACCTTTTTGAGCTGGTTTTGAACTGTTTTCATGACACACAGCACGGGGCAGCCAGATGAAGGGGCAGACCCTACATGCCCAGTGCTTCTTCCTCACCAAACCCATCCTTGCTCCACATCCCAGCCCCACACAGGACTGGGACCACACCTGCACCGTGGAGCATCTGCAGGGACTTGGCTCTGCACCTCCTGCTTTGCTCAGGGCCCTCCAACCCTTTCCTTGGGCATTTCTTTAGACTTCACTCCATCTCCACAGCTTCAGAAACCACAGAATTCCCATCCCAGCACTGCCAGGCTCTGTGCAGACCATTCCAGGGCCCAGTTCCCAGCAGCTCAGGGCTGGATGTTCACGTTGTGCTGAGCTTCCTCCACCAGCCCCCTCCTGCTCTGCCTCCCCCTCTGGAGCTGGCGTGCTCATTATTTGAGCTGTTAATTTTATGGCTGCATGAAGTGGTGCCAGCAGAGCACGTGGGGCTGTGGTTGATTGAATGATTGATTTTTACACAGTTGTTTTCTCCCTGCACTGCTAAGGGTTTTTATTTGGGATTAACAAACCTCACTATTCCACTTCACAGCTCCTCGGCTCCTGTTCAACTTCTCTACCTTACATGCACTTTATGGGGCAAGGATCCAGTTCAGCCATCTCCAAATAAAAATTCTAAAGAAAAATAGCAAAACCAGCAGCCCATAAAGGATCAGAAGCATACACACATTTTTAGGGCCTAACAAAAAAAAAAAAAACAAACACAAACCACACAAACCTTGAGGCGTGACACCCCAAATTCCTTGTCTCATTTTTAGTAAGAAGGCAACTTAGTTTGGTAAATATTATAAAGCTGTAATTACACACACAAAATACCAAGATAAACATATATATATATATATATATATATATATAGTTATATATATATAGATATACATATACTAGATATAGATATATGTGTGTATATATATGATTTAAAGTATCTTGCTAAAACTAGAAGACAAGGTTCAACAGCAACCAAAAAATGTCACAGGTTTTTGTTAACCTATTGCTGATATAAAAAAAAGATCAAGGAAAGTAAAACACACAACTAATTAGTAGTGTGGTTTTTCAGGCACGAATGCCTAAAAGCTGTCCTCATTCCATAAGAATTAGACATTTTGGATTCTTTCTACCTAAAATGAGACAAAAAAAATTAAATATTTACATAACTGAGCTACAATGTTCCATTTAGATTATTGCTGGGATGATTATTTTTTCAATACTCCTAATGAAAATAAAATAATTCAATACCAATTGCATTTTTAAAGACAAAGCTGCTTTGATCTCAAAAAGTTATGGCAGGAAGACAAGGTCTGCCAAGTCCAACCTGCAGCAAACAAGATGTGAGATCTTGGCAAAATGAAAGTACAGCAGAGAAGCAGCACTTTAAAAATCCTTAAAATTGGAGAGGCACAAGATGATAACCCCATAAAGAAGTGAAAAATTGGAGGGCTGCACGATCACCTGTTTGGAGTGGGCAGAAAGCAATCCCAAGTTTTATAGACATTAGAGAACTTTGTACTGCTCACCCAAAAATAAAGCAGTGCTTGGAAAAAAATCTGCCCCCGAGTCCTCGGAGAGTTTAAGGGTAGAACAAGCTGCTATCTTGAACAAAGATAAATAAGACACTTCATATTGCTTTTCAATTATTTTAGGCTGAGGATCACAATGTGGGAAAGAGAAAATGTCAAGCAGAGATAAAAGCAGGGCAGGCATTGATAGAGGAATGTGGATTTCCCCCTACCAGGAGTTGCTGCCTTAACCCCCAACCAACCCACTGCTGGGATCTGCCTCAGCACATGTGAAGGAGATGTAAAGGAGATGTAAGGGAGATGTAAAGGAGATGTAAGGGAGATGTAAGGGAGATGTAAAGTTTGGTCCTGACAGGGGAAAGGGACAGTGGCAAAGAGCACAGAGCTGTCCCAAGGCTGGGAGGGCAGGGAGAGGCAGCACTGCCAGTCCTGAGCACTGATGGGGCTGGGATTGCAGGCAGGGTGTCCCTGACAAAGGAAATTATTGATATCTGACTCTATTGATTCAGAAGGCTGAACAATTGCTTTATTAAAACTATATTATATTACATTATACTATATTATACTAAATTACATACTAAAGAAAACCTGTGACTAAATATATATATATTATATGATATATATGTATGATATTATATGATATATATTATGATTCAGAAGGCTGAACAATTGCTTTATTAAAACTATTTTATATTGCATTATACTATACTATACTAAATTACATACTAAAGAAAACCTGTGACTGTGTGCTACAGTCAGGACACAGTGATTGGTTAATTAATATATACAACTATCACTAGAATTCAATTACCAAATCCCTTCAGGTAAACAATCTTCCTAATTCATTCTACATGTGTAAAAACAGCATGTTTTTACATGGAGCAGACCAGGGATAAGAATTGTTTTGTCTTTTTTGCTCTGTGTTTCTCCAGGAAAAAACTTGGGAGAGAGAATTTTCTGTCTCTCTGTTCAGAGAATGTGAATGCCACAGGCTGGAACGTGGACAAGCCTCAGGATGTCCAGCCCAGTGCTCCAGGAGCTGGGAGCCACCAGGAACATCCCTGCTGTGCCAGAAACATCCAAACCCAAACCCACGAGGTGCAGACAGCACTGAGCCTGCCCCAAAACCAACCCTGAGCTCAGCATCCTCTCCAGCCTGGATCCTACCCCAAAACCAACCCTGAGCTCAGCATCCTCCCTGGGCTGGATCCTACCCCAAAACCAACCCTGAGCTCAGCATCCTCCCTGGGCTGGACCTGCCCTGAAACCAACCCTGAGCTCAGCATCCTCCCTGGGCTGGATCCAGGATAGAACTGCCCCAAAACCAACCCTCAGCTCAGCATCCTCTCCAGCCTGGATCCTGCCCCAAAACCAACCCTGAGCATCCTCCCTGGGCTGGATCTGCCCTGAAACCAGACCTGAGCTCAGCATCCTCCCCAGGCTGGATGCAGGATGGACCTGCCCCAAAACCAACCCTGAGCTCAGCATCCTCCCCAGGCTGGATGCAGGATGGATCTGCCCCAAAACCAACCCTGAGATCAGCATCCTCCCTGGGCTGGACCTGCCCTGAAACCAACCCTGAGCATCCTCCCCAGGCTGGATCTAGCCTGGACCTGCCCCTCTGATGGTCCCTGGGGACACCAGGGTGGGTTGGGCCAGCTGGGACCCAAAGTGTGACCTGAGGAGCAGCTGCTGGGCCAGCAGCCAGCCCAGAGCAGGGAGGGGGTGCAAGGGGGGATGCAGAGTGCAGGGAGCTCTCTGCTCCCTTCAGGACACACAGGACTGAGCCAGCTCCCCACAGCACAGAGCCAAGACCTTTTCCTGAGAGACAAAAGGAGGGAGGGAGATCAGTGGTGTGTTACAGCAGAGCTGCCTTCAGCTAATAGCTCAGCAATTTGGGTTCTGTTCTCTCTGCTGCTGGGCTCAAAATATCTCCTGTTTCCCAAAAGACAGCCCTGGCTGCCAGCCTGCAGGCTGTGCTGAAGCTGTTCCACTTTGGGGAGGACAGCTAAGGATTTGTTCTGCCTCCTAGAGTGAATTTATTTTACTTTTTTTTTTAATCATCATCATCTGGCCCCTCTTCAGAGCATTCATCCAGGAAAGGGGACACATGGGGTCCCAACCAGTGCTCCAGTGATTATTTAAGTACATCAAATGCTCATTAGGTAAGGTAAAATCAACAAATATTCACCAGGGCATGGACTAGAGAGGAGGAAGGAAATCAAACTATTAATTCAAAGGGCAAGGGGAGCATTTCTGAGCAAGGTCTGAAGCTTCTGGGGGAGAAAGGCAGCAGCACTGCAAAGATGAACAAAAAGGGAGAAGGAGACATGAAAATTTCCATGGATAAAACAGGAAAGAGAAGAATTTTGGAAATAAATAAAAGGGAGAATGAGGAACCTGAGTGTGATGGAGTGGAAAATGTGAGTAAGCAGAGTCAAGGTGGCAAAGTCAGGCAGAGTCAGGAGCACCCTGGCAGCTCCAGTGAGTGGGACAGGGAGGTGACACCAGGAGTGCTCCTGAGAAAGGACATTAACCAAACACAGGGAAGAGCAGGCTGCAGAGACATGGCAGAAAGAGCTGGGCAGAACTTGGGTGAAACAGCAGCACTGCCATGGACAAACAAGGCATGGAAATGGAAAGGGGCTGAGATACAAAGGGCAGATAAAGGAGGGCAATGTCCATGGGCACAGCAGCACCAGACACTGCTGGGATGGGGGGATGTAGGGGATTTTGGGGATGTAGGGGATTTTTGGGATGTATGGGATGATGGGATGTATGGGATGCTGGGATGTTGGAATGTATGGAATATATGGAATGTATGGAATGTATGGGATGTATGGAATGCTGGGATTTTTGGGATGTATGGGATAGTGGGATGATGGGATGCTGGGATGTTTGGATGTATGGGATGGTGGGATATTTGGGATGGATGGGATGCTGGGATGTAGGAGATCTATGGGATCTATGGGATGTTGGGATGCTGCTGCCTCCTCCTCCCCAACATCCAAGCCCCAATGCATCTAGTAACCCACAGAGAGGTTCCCTCAGCCCCAGAGAGAGCTCAGTGCTGCTCATTTTCAGCAGTGCTGAGACAGCAGGAGAGAGGTTATACAGGAGCTTGGGCTGATCCAGTGCACCCAGGTTCTCACATCTGCTGGACTGATGGTTTGAAGGCAAGCTTGCTTTCCTGCAAACCTTTTAAACCTTTTTATGTGTTCACACAGAATCCACTTTACCTTCTGATTATACTCCTTAGCCTATAAAGACTCTGCACAAGTACAGTCCTACTAGTAAGGCATAATATTAACAGCATGCACAACCTTGCCCAGTGCTGAACTGCTCCATCACAGTAATTACTGACACAAAAGTGCTTGATCTAGCTGAATAAAGTCCATGTACATTCACCAGGAACAGAAATCACAGCTGCTAAAAGTCAGATGCATAAAAGCAGCATTAGGGGAAAAAAAATGCAGATTTGTGGAGAGAAAAAAAAAATCTATTGTTGCTGATTTACCCATGTACTAATCTATTTTTGCCTCTAAACTGAAAGAGGGTTTTGTTTGGTGACTGACACATATTTGAGTCACATCAGAAGGGAGAGAATAATCCCCACCTGCTGTCATATTGTTCTCCAGCTGATTGTCCTCTTGATCTGTAGTGCTCATATCACAGCAGGGAGCACATGGAAAAGGGGGTTGGACAGGCAGGAGAGATGTGCTGGAGAGAACAGTCAAAAATGCACAGAATGGCCTAATCAGCAAAGAGAAAATCAGGCTGTTGGCAGGAGGGGGGAAAGGAAAATGAAGCAAAAAAACCAAAAGAATAAAATTCTGTTGGGTGAGACACAATAACCAGAACCCCACACTCATGGACTCTGATTCTGTGCCCTCCTTGCAACCCACACATCTGATTTTCTGTGAGCAGAAACATTCTCCAACAAAGCCCATGACAGCTCATGGTATAAACAGCCCAAAAAAATCCAGTTGTTATAGACATAAAATGTATTTAAGGCAGATTTTATCCTGGTCTTGGGAAATTGTGTCCTGTTCCCAGCACTGGGAGCTCACAGCTGCCCCAGCACTCCGGGGTGGGAGATTTAAGTGCCTTTGTCTCCAGAGCAAGAGCTGCCTTTGGGCCACGTGTTCACAGATTAGCTGTTTGTACAAGTGAATTGCTTTTTGAAACGCCCTGATGCCTCTGGGATCCCCTGACACAGTGTGAGCCCAGCCAGTGCTGCAGCCCTGAGCCCCAGCCCCGCTGCTGCCACACCCAGAGCACCAAAACCGCCGAGTTAAAAACCCAAAATGTCAAATTGATGCTCTCCCTGCCCAATTTGAGCCGTTTTGACACAAGTCCAGGCTCCACCACAATGTTTCGTTCATCCTGAGGTCTTTAATGAGGAAGACTCATTAGCATGTAGTCAAAATCAGGTTTCCCCACCTCAGAGCACATCCCAACCTTTGCTGCTCTGTTACCTGTGCACAGCTTCTCGTTAAATATGGCACAGATTTGTTACCTTGCTGAGCTGGCTGTAAATTGAACTTGTCATAGTGAAGTGCATGTTTTCCAGTTCTTCATCTCTGTGCTTCCTGTTGCTATAGTGACCATCAGAAATCAGAGCCTAAAAGGCAAAGAGAAAGGAGATTCTTTCTCTGTTTAAATAGCACCTTCCATCTCCAACACCGGCAGGTTCTCTCGTTGCAGCTTTACTTGTTAAGATAACCACACAAAAGAACTGAGCTCCTCCAGCTTTCAGGGTCTCTGCCAAATCTGCTGAAGCCAAAGGCAGCGTTTTCAACGGCTTCAAGGAGCTCCAGATCATTCCTGTATTGCCTCAAAGACGAATTCAGTACAGATTTGCAGCACTTTGCAGCTCATTTTAGCTTCAGCCCCTCAGTGCAGGAACATGCTGATGTCCTGTTACAACAATGATGCCATGAGGAGAATGGGACATCCATCCATCCATCCATCCATCCATCCATCCATCCATCCATCCATCCATCCATCCATCCATCCCTCCCTCCATCCATCCATCCATCCATCCATCCATCCATCCATCCATCCATCCATCCATCCATCCCTCCCTCCATCCCTCCATCCATCCATCCATCCATCCATCCATCCATCCATCCATCCCTCCATCCATGTGGAAGAGGTTTTACAGGAACTTCTGTGAGCCAGAGAGAAGTTTGATAAGAGGATCCATGTTCACCCCTGAAAGAATTTTTTTTTGCCAAGGCCATTGGCATAGAAACCAAGAAACAAAGAAAGAGAAATAAGAGAAACCTGCAACTGCCTGTTCCAATGAGCACTTTGTTTGTCTCTTGTGACCAAGGAGTAAACTTGAGAGTTTTATAAGAATGTATAAAAAGCATGCAGGCTATAATAAAGACAAGTTTGAAGCCTTCTGAAAATGGAGTGTTGCTTTGTATTGTGACCATCTCAACTACAACACATCCATCCATCATCCATGGATCCCTCCATCCATCCAATCCCATCCATGATTCCTTCCTTCCTTCCGCCACTTCCTTCCTTCCTTCCTTATCCATCCATCCATCCATCCATCCATCCATCCATCCATCCATCCCATGGACAAAGCCACTGCTGACTCTCCCTTGTTACCACATGCCCTTTTCATCTCCTGAATTTATGTCCCACTTTTTTTGTTTAAAACACAGAGTAAGTGCTCTTTGACAGTGGGTATTAGTGCTGAGAGACAAAAGTAAGCCAAAGTAAAATCATTGGAATTGGGCCTAAAAGCTGAACTTGAAGGGTAAATAACACCCTCTGTACTGGGTGCTCTCTGCACCCATCCACACTGACTCCAGGCCTGAAATCAGAGGTATCCCAGTTATTCCTTGGCTCAGATATCAACCCCAAGCTCCTGAAAACATGGCATTATCCACCCCTTCCACATCAACAGCTCTTCCTTCTCCTCTTCCTCCTTCCCCCATCTGCCAATGCTCCAGCCCAGAACACAAACAGCAGTCAGAAACATTCCTGAGTCATGTAGGAAATGCTCCATCCAAACCAACAGCTGGCAGTCTTAAATGTTGTGTTTCAATGCTTTGGGATACAAAATCACAGACACAAATTCCCTTGCTGATGAGCCCTCCACTTCCCCACATCCCACCTGCAATAAATGCAAGCCATCAACATCACAGCCTGCAATTTACCCGCACTGCAGTTTATGGAAATATTAAAAATGAAATGCCAAACAGATGTTCAACAGACCTGCTTTGATAAGAAAACAAATTAGAAGTTATGAAACTAATGTCTTCTTAAGGGAGGAAATGCAAAGAGCTTGAAATTCAATAAGTAAAAAATGTGGAAATTAAAAATTGTAGCTTTTTAAAAATTGGTCAGAATGCCAGGATTCTGCAGGCAAACACCCAATTTCTTGTGTGACAGCAGGTGGCAGCAGGATTCCCACCACAAATTCCAGATTTGGAATGACATCCCCTAGATCATATCTGAACACTGATCTATGCCCTAAGGTTGTTTGGTGAGTGAGCTGACAGAAATAAACCTGGGCTGAGCACATCTGCATTTCCACAGCTGCCAATGGAAGTTCACAATGCAGGAACTGAAAATATTTGGCATTTAACAATTATTGATAACATCACTTTTTGCCCATTAGAAGCCCAGAATTTGCAGCAAACATTCAAAAGTCTCTGCTGCTGTTACATCACAGCACTCAGTGGTGTGAGAAACCTGGGAATTTAGAGGTGAAATATTTCCATCAAGTGTCACAAAAACATTGGTAGGAATTTCTAGAAAATATAAGAAACTGCATTCTGTAAACCTCAGCCCAAAACTGCTTCAGGGGATGCTTTGGAAAGGGGATGCACAGAGAGCTGAGGTGTCTCTGATAAAGCATCACGTGCTGGTCAGGCTGGCTCCCACTAAAGCCTTATTGAATTTAGGGCTGCTGAGAAAAAGCAGGAAAAAATTATTATTGATGATACAAGGCTTTGAAGCATTTAAAGGAAACCTTACTCTTATTTATTCCACAATGTTGCTCATGGAGCAAGACAGACATAACTGAGGGAGCTGCCTAGTGATTTGTTAACCAAAATGTAATTAAAGAATAGACAAAAATGCTTTGAAATATGGTGAAGGTGGGTTTATTTGATTATTTTATTTTCATTTTTGTACTCAGCCTGTTGCTTAGGCTTATCCTTCAATGCTGCTTGAGGAAGGGAGGAATTGTAGCACTAATGGAAGCAAATGGGGCCAGCTGGACGGAGCAACAGGAATTAAAGGACAATAAAGACAGAAAAAGAGGGATGGCAGCCACAGCCAGGAAAGCCAACTGAGGCACAACTCACCAAAGATTGCAAGAGACTCCAAACAATGACCCAAAAGTCCACTGAGGCCAAAATAATCCCAAGGTTTGAATGGAACCCATGAAGAAAAGCAAGTCTGAGGAGCAGAAAGGCAGAGAGAACTGGCCCTCACCAGCTTTGACATAAAATATTCAAAATTACTAAACCTGTGAAGGAATTTATTTTTTTCTTAAATATTACTTTTAGGCTTAAATAAAAGAATTCCACCAAGGTAAGAGGCAACTCCCTCCTCTGTCCCCCTGCTTTTAAAGGATGAGATCCAAGTCATGAATATTACAGTGACTTAGAGATTCATTTACACAGTTTTACTGCTTTGGACAAAACACAGCCACTTCCCAAGCCTGATGAAATATTGTTATCCACATAATTCACCTTGTGCAGCTCCAGCAAGGCATTTGGATTTGTGGCTGCTCCCATTTGAGGGTGAGATTGAATTGGAAATTCACCTGGGTGAGGCAAGCCTGAGGATCAGGAAAGCCTCAGAAAAATTCCCCTCCCAGCCCAAAATCAAATCCCAGTGGGGAGGCCCTGGACAGGGTCCCCATTGCTGTGACAGCTGAGGACAATGAAAGAGCTCAAGCCAGAGGGGAACACAAGCTCATTTCAAGTGATGATAATGAAATTTAGATCTATTTTATTAATAGTGTGATCCCTGATTGCTGTGAGCAGTAATGGGAGGCAGCAGAGCAATTTATGCTTTAGCCTTTGATAACATGGACTTATTAAGGACGTTATTGATTAAAGAGAAATTAGCAACTGGTTGATTAACTCAGCCCTCATCTTCCTTTTCTTGTTGTAGCAAAGGCCATGGAAGCACTGTCAGGTTGCTGGTTCTCAGTTCTGACTCTGACTTCCAATAAATTTGGATTTTTGGACATTTTCAGAAGTGCAAGTGTCTGGGTGCACACGTTTTTTCTGGAAAGTGCTATCCCACCTACTCCTTACAACACTGGAAACTTGCTGGGAATAATTAGAAAAACCCAAAAGAATGCCCTGAGCTGTTCTGAATAAAGCTCTGAGTGAAACAGACACCCCAAATTCAAAGTTTCTCACCTATTCCATGAGAGTTATTTCACCCCCATTCCAGCACTACCTGTAGCAATACTGATTAAGGAAGTACCTAAAGAAACAATTCAGAATATAACAAAGATGGAAATATGGAAAACATCAGATTAAATGAGGAGGATGATGGTGTGGGGCTCAGCTTTCTAGCAGAGTTTCCATACACTGGCTGTGACAACAGCTTGATTTGATCTCAGGGTTCACTTTGCCATAAATAAAATCCCACAGAGGGACAGGACTGGTGATGCCCCATCCCTGGAGTGCCCAAGGCCAGGCTGGATGGGGTCTGGAGCAGCCTGGGACAGTGGGAGGTGTCCCTGCCATGGCAGGGGTGGCACTGGGTGGCTTTGGGGTCCCTGCCATGTGTGCCCATCCCAAGGCCAGGCTGGATGGGGTCTGGAGCAGCCTGGGGCAGTGGGAGGTGTCCCTGCCACGGATGGGGTTGGAAATAAATGATCTTTAGGGACCCTTCCAACCCAAACCATTCTGATTCTGTGATTCCCTGATTCTTCCCACAGCCAAGCTGAAATCCCCAGGTAAAGCCCAGCGACCAAACCTGTCTTTTTTAACTTTACCATTAAATTCTGAAGATTGTTAAATTAAAACGAAATTATTATTCCTGGGAAGAATCCCTTCTCTACTTCTGCCACTGTGTAAAACCTTGGGGGAGCCAATATAAATAAATACAGAGATAAACTGGCCCAGGGTGCCCAGAGCAGCTGTGGCTGCCCCTGGATCCCTGGCAGTGCCCAAGGCCAGGCTGGACATTGGGGCTGGAGCACCTGGGACAGTGGGAGGTGTCCCTGCCATGGCAGGGGTGGCACTGGGTGGGTTTAAGGTCCCTCCCAACCCAAAACCTTCTGGGATTCTCTGAAAAGACTGTGCTCATCCATCCCCTCCCAAATATCTGGAAAGAGAGGAAAGATGAAGCATGATGAATAAGGAATCATATTCAGGGTTATTCTAACTTTCACTCAGCAAAGTACATCTGGAGGTCTAAAAATAGCTGAAAATCACATTCCCTCCCTCTGTGATCCCCAGGCAATTCTTCTGAGAGCCACACCTCTAGGTCAGGAATGGCATTTCTCACCAATTGACCCAGGAACTGCAGGGCAGCTGGGCTGAAAATAAAAATGCTTCAAATCAGTCACTCTTGTAGGAGATGCACAAATCCAAGGATAAGGCTAGCAGCAGCCAGATGGATGAAAAATTACACTTTTAAAAAAAGCAGAACAGGACAACCAGAAACTCCCTGGCAGAATATATTTTTTGTTGTTGTTGTTGTTGGGTAATTCTGACTAATCAAAACAGAAGTACCAGAAATATGTCAGGATTCACATCTTGTTTAAAAACTGCAAAGAGCCATTTACTGGTGCTGGAACACAACATTTCAACACATCTGAAACAGAGTGCTGCAATTTTCCAATCTGAAAATATATTCTTGAGATTTTTACAACACTCTGGGATAATATCAGCTAAAGAGGCAACACTGGGAAAAACATTACAAGTTCATGCATCTTCAGTGGTCTGAAATGAAGGTAGAGCTTGAAGATAATTTGTTTTCCAGGGGGAAAATGGGGTTATTGCAGGGGAAAACCATGCAAAGTTATAGCTTTTCACATATTCTTGAATGGCCAATTTCCACCCAGCACTTCTCAGGTACAGGGAGGGATGCAAACATTCATACAAAGGAGATGCCCTGAGCAAGAACAAAATACGCTGTTAAAATTCTTTTTTCTTATTTGCATTAATGCCTTGAGCAAGCAAAGCATCTCTTCGTAGAAATATGGAATTTTTGATGTTGGAATGGACTTTAAAGATCATTCAATTCCAGCCCCCCATGCTGCCCAGGCAGCCTGGCCTTGGGTAGGACAAGCAGGGTGATGCAGATTTTCTTGTCCCTCTTGTAGGACAAGCAGGGTGATGCAGATTTTCTTGTCCCTCTTGTAGGACAAGCAGGGTGATTCAGATTTTCTGGCATTTGCTGCATGGCTGGAAAAGGACAAATACACTGAAATTAAAGACTGGATCATAAAAGGGAACAGAGTCACAGAACAACCTAAACAGCACCAACCCAATATCAAAACTTGTTATAAGCATCAAGCTTCTCTGCCTGAAAAGGGCTGAAATCCTTGCTTTAAAGGAGCTTACATAATTTGGAGTTACATCCACAGCTTTACCTATTTTTATCTCAAAGGTGCAGGCTTGTTCACAGCGAGGAACTTCCTGCAAAATTCTCAATTTGCTGCTCTAACTTGACAACAATTCTGGTTCCTCTCCCCCTGCCAGCACACACAGGGTTAGATAATGTCTGTCACATGCCCCATTTCCAGCTCCTTTTCCTTTATTTCCTTACAAGCACCATGAATTCCAAACACTGAAGTGTTTTCCCCTCCACATTAACTCTGCACCTGAGCCATGCCTGCTCAGTGGGAAAATCTCAGCTTTTCACAGCCCCACAACCCTTGGCAATATAAATCCTCCAAGAAAGATCATTCCGAGGTAAGTTAATTACAGGCTTGAATTTTAAATGCCTGCTTCATGTTCTTCTCCTTTGAGTCAATAATTCCTGCGGACTGCACATCATCCTGTCATGCAGCCAGGATTTTAAAAAAAGCCAAAAAAACCCCACCACAGCCCCTGTTTGCTGGAAACCTTTTGTCATTCCCTGGCAGTGGTTCCATACTTGAATATTCCTGTTAATTTGCACATTCTGACCTGCAGCAATGGAGATATTTGATCACTCCAGAGGCAGCTCTTGTGTAAAGAGCATTTTTTGCTCGGTTTTAACATATGCTAATAATGATATCTGTGCTGGCACTTCCCCAAGAGTTTTTAAGAAAAAAAAAGTTCAGGTTCATCATCAGTTTTTCCCCACCTGGGGCATGCAGACATAGGCACAGGACATTTCCCACTGTATTTACACTCAAGCCAGGCCTCTACTATCAAGGATGTGCTTTTTAATTTTAATTCCCTCCACAAATCACACTGAATTTTGCAATAGGAGAATAAAGATGCAAGCAGAGTGCATTACTCATTTAAAGGACTTGGAAACTTAAATCTGTACTGTATTGTGGGGGAAAATCTTGCTGCTTTTCCCCATGATTGCACCAATTACTACTTTCTATGTGAGAGCAAAAATATCTTTAAAATATTGCAAAAACTCTGCATAATATATCCAAAAGGAGATGCAATTGAAATCAGTATTCACCACAAATTTTAAGATAAAAAAAACTATTTCCTCAAAGGATCTGAGTGCAAAAATTCCCAATTCCATGGCTGCATGTGTTGACTTCTTATTCTCAGGGCTCCTGCCCTTGTATGCAGTTGGTGTTTATTTTGTGAAATAATATTCATAGAAAATAAGAAGTTCTTTCCTTTTTAAACCTTCTATGCAGCACTTCTAGTTTCTCCCCAACCTTTAACACACATGTAAATAATATATTTAGCAAAAAAGAAACAAACTCATTTTTAGTGGGGGTGTACTGAAAGGAATTAAACAACAGGAATATTTCCTTTTTCTGTAATTCACAACATAGGCACTCAACAAAGTGATGGAGGAAAAGTTCAACAACTTTCCCAGAAAAGCCATTAAGGTTGACATGGACCCAGCTACCATGGAAGGCAAAATAAGCAAAGTTTTTTGAAGGCTGCCAAGCAAATAGGTGGCAATTTACATGTTCATTTACATTTTTTTTTTGTTTAAGACAGCAAAGCCTAGTTAACATGGCCAGAACTCCATAATATATCAAAAATAATAATATATCAAAAATAATATATCAAATACTGACAGAAGTAAGATAAAACACCCTGCACAGAGCTAAGTTGTGTTTAAGGACCTTTCTTCCCCCTGCCACAGTGTCACATTAGACATTTGCAAAGCCCCATTTTGTCACCAAAGTGCAGAATTCCCCAATGCTGCCACCTGTGAATGCCTGTGCAGGTGTGCAGGGCACAGAGAAATGGAGCTGAGCATTGTCCACCCACTGAGAGCAGCCTCAAACCCAGCAGGGTTCACAAGCCAGCTCCTGCTCAATTTAACCCACAAATTGTCCATCAGGATCCTTTTCCTGCTGCCACCTCCCTCCAATGATTCACACCTTTGAGCCACTCTCCAAGGTCCCTTCCAACCCTCTCCATTTAGATTTTTTTACACCAAAACAGCATTTTCTATTTAAAACTCTAAATAACACCCCTGTATTCCATGCAGGAAGCACTTTTCTTTCTCTCCAGCAGTTTACCTGCAGAGTTCCACAGAAATGTCCTTCCCAGTAAATAAACACAAGTTTATCTCTGGAACCAACCTATAATTGTAGAGCAAAGATTCATTTTGGCACATTAACTGATGGGTGCAAAGTTTTTGTCACTAAAATGATTTGTTTTTATGCTGTTCCTCCATCCTAATTATCAACTGCCAAGGGACTGAAGGGAATTACAGAGCTGTGATCAGCAGCATTGACCTTTTTGCCTTTTCACTACTTCTGTTAAGTCAGTTAACCCAGGCAGCAAAATTAGCAGGAAGACTGACACTGGAGTAAACACCAGGAAAGCAGTGAAAATGGTGGGAAATTACCCTTCTCCCTCCCTCCTTGCAGCATTAAGAGCAGAGCCTCAGCTGAAACCTTAGTCTGCTAAATTAGGCAGAGGTTTGGAAAAGAACGTTCTGATTGTTAATCATGAAATGTGCTGTAATCTTCTGTGAGGCAGCTCTAACCTCCTCAATCAGCTGCATTTTCTTACTTAATTACACGACTTTAAGTAGTTCTAAGGAGGTGCTGTCAGATTTATCCTGGAGTTCTCTTAGACATTCCCACTGTAGTCATGGTGATGGTATATAGAAATGGACAAAATGCCAGAGACCAGGGAAAATGTCAGAGCTGCAGAACACCCACAACTTGCTCCTTGCCTAGAATTTACTTGGTATTTCTTGAGTTAGCTGCAAAGCTTCTCTTACAGTGCATTAACGTCCCAAAATAACAAGATTAGGAGTAGATGGATAATCTTATTGCTAAACACACCCACTGGGGTAATTCCCACCTCAGGAATGTTTGGGGCAGTGCCTGGGTGTGGATCCCACTGGGATGTCATTCCCTGTGCTCTGCAGGAACAATCCCTTCCACGCTGGCTCTCCTGGCCCAGGAGCCAGCTCCCATCATGCTGAGTCCTGCAAGCTGCCTGCAGGCTGCTAATTACTCCCTCCTCAGATGCAGGAAATTATTATTACCTGGATATTTATAACCAGCCGATGGAACATTAGTGGCAGTGGGGAAAAACAAATTATGAATATTTGTTAATTTAGCAGGCTCTCACTAAACCTTCATTTTCTCTAAATATTCTGCCTACCAGCATCTATTTTACAAGACTTTTATTATTGGTGAGTGGTACACTGGGATGCCAACCACACACTCCAATTGCTAACAGAAGGCTGAAGTGCCATGGTCCATATTTGATCTGTCAGGAGGCTGCTGAGCTCAGCTCCTTGTGGAGCACCCAGAAAATTTCCTCCCAAAAAAGCCTCCTTAATTTATACCAAATCAAACATGGTGTTTGGGTTTTTTTTTAGATGAGTCTCCATAACAATCAAGCTCCTGATTTTCAGTTCCCAGCCCAGGTAAGAGTTAAATTTCCTTGGTAAATCCACAAGACAAGAGGGTTCTCACTTCATACCAACTGTAGATCTTATCTTCAGCTCTGAGAATTACCTGAGCTGAATAAAAAGGTGACTAGCTCCCATCTTGGGTTTATTTGCCTTTTATTACTGCTTCCCACCAAGTTTGACTCCCATTTCTGCAGTTCACACCTGTTCTCACCAAACCTTCATTTTCTCTAAATATTCTGCCTACCAGCATCTATTTTACAAGACCTTTATTATTGGTGAGTGGTACACTGGGATGCCAACCACCCACTCCAATTGCTAACAGAGGGCTGAAGTGCCATGGTCCATATTTGATCTGTCAGGAGGTTGCTGAGCTCAGCTCCTTGTGGAGCACCCTGATTGCCATTTAGGCAAATTTCCTCCAAAAAAAGCCTCCTTAATTTAGACCAAATCAAACATGGTGTTTGGGTTTTTTTTTAGATGAGTCTCCATAACAATCAAGCTCCTGATTTTCAGTTCCCAGCCCAGGTAAGGGTTAAATTTCCTTGGTAAATCCACAAGACAAGAGCTTCTCACTTCATACCAACTGTAGATCTTATCTTCAACTCTGGGAATTACCTGAGCTGAACAAAAGGGTGACTAGCTCCCATCTTGGTTTATTTGCCTTTTATTACTACTTCCCAGCAAATTTGACTCCCATTTCTGCAGTTTACACCTGCTCTCACCAAACCTTCATTTTCTCTCAATATTCTGCCTACCAGCATCTATTTTACAAGACCTTTAATATTGGTGAGTAGTACACTGTGATGCCAACCACCCACTCCAATTGCTAACAGAAGGCTGAAGTGCCATGGTCCATATTTGATCTGTCAGGAGGTTGCTGAGCTCAGCTCCTTGTGGAGCACCCAGAAAATTTCCTCCCAAAAAAGCCTCCTTAATTTAGACCAAATCAAACATTTTTTGGGGTTTTTTTTTAGATGAGTCTCCATAACAATCAAGCTCCTGATTTTCAGTTCCCAGCCCAGGTAAGAGTTAAATTTCCTTGGTAAGTTGACAAGATAAGAGGGTTCTCACTTCATTCCAACTGTACATCTTAGCTTCAGCTCTGGGAATTACCTGAGCTGAACAAAAGGGTGACTAGCTCCCATCTTGGTTTATTTGCCTTTTATTACTACTTCCCAGCAAATTTGACTCCCATTTCTGCAGTTTACACCTGTTCTCACCAAACCTTCATTTTCTCTAAATATTCTGCCTAACAGCATCTATTTTACAAGACCTTTATTATTGGTGAGTGGTACACTGGGATGCCAAACACCCACTCCAATTGCTAACAGAAGGCTGAAGTGCCATGGTCCATATTTGATCTGTCAGGAGGTTGCTGAGCTCAGCTCCTTGTGGAGCACCCTGATTGCCATTTAGGCAAATTTCCTCCCAAAAAAAGCCTCCTTAATTTAGACCAAATCAAACATGGTGTTTGGGGTTTTTTTTTAGATGAGTCTCCATAACAATCAAGCTCCTGATTTTCACTTCCCAGCCCAGGTAAGAGTTAAATTTCCTTGGTAAATCCACAAGACAAGAGCTTCTCACTTCATACCAGCTGTAGATCTTATCTTCAGCTCTGAGAACTACCTGAGCTGAATAAATGGGTAAACAGCTCCCATCTTGGGTTTATTTGCCTTTTATTACTGCTTCCCACCAAGTTTGACTCCCATTTCTGCAGTTCACCCCTGTAAAGGGTGGCTGCTGCTCCCGTAGCATCTGAGAGCTCCCAGCAGTGGGCTCAGTGTGCACCGTGTGCTCCCCAGGACAGGGATTTGGTTATGAGCACATCACTGCCCAGCATCCACGAATGCAGCAGAAATTCTCATCTTCACAGAGGAGGGAGGTCAGCATTTCCTGCAGCAGGCCAGGCAGCACTCAGTCCTACAGGCAGAGCTCACCTGCCCATGATTTTTATGCTCTGCAATCCATTTCAGATTGAAACATTGCCATCTTTACAGGGGTCATGCAGACAGTTTTCCCTTGGCTGTTCCAAATAGATTTTTGCTGTGTTTTCCTCCCTCGTTTTTGCAGTGAGCAAAGGTGCAGAACGCCTGGAGGAGCTGTGAAAAGGGAGGCAATCAGTTCTCACTTCCAAGGGCTAACAACTCTTTGCTGTCCTCAGAAAATAAATTAGAGGCTCTGAATCAAGAACAGAGGCAGGAATTAGAGAAGGCCACGTCAGCTGGGGAAAGAGACCCAGGAGCAGCCAGGGAGACAAAGCAGTTGTAGGTAATGATGTCCTGTCCATCCACATTTTAAGGTTTTGAAATGTTGAATATTTATTTTATTAAAAACATATTATATTCTAACTATATTAAAGAGATATATTACATTCTATTATATTATATTAGTTATATTATATTATATTAGTTATACTATATTATATTATATTAGTTATACTATATTATATTATATTTCTAAAATAATATAATAAAATTATTAATATATTTAAAATATTATATTTATATATAATATAATATTTATATTTCCAATGTAATATAATAAAATATATTTTATTATATATTAGAAATATAATAAAATTATATTTCTAATATAATATAATATAATATTATATATATTATATAATATAATTATATAATACAATTATATTTCTAATATAATATAATATAATAAAATAATTTTTCAATTATTGAAAAATTTTAAAGAAAACTTGTGACTGTCTGCTGACACTCAGGATAGAGTATTTGGTGATTGGTTAAGGAAACAAAATAATTTTAGTAGAATTTAATTATTAAATTCTTGTAGGGGAAATAATTTTCTCACACATTCTACGTGCTCACAGACACAGGAGTAGCAAATGAGATAAGAATTGTTTTGATTACTTTTTTCTCTGCTTCTCTCACAGCTTTTATATTTTTCAGATTCTGTGCTGCTTTACTGTGTGGGTCTGAGCTTCATATTAGGGGATGGTGAGCTGTCTTCACAGAACAGAGACAAAATAATCTGCCACAGTGATGATAAATTATCTGTTATTCTATAAAATATCATTACATTAAAAAGCAAGACTAATAAACTGAATTCTTTAAAATTTCATTTCAAGCAAATTAACTATGCAGTGGGTTTAGTGTATAAACAGTAACCTAGCATTCACAACACCACAGGACAGATTCTTCTGGAGGAAAATATTTGAAACCTCCTCAAATTTAAATATCAGAACTTCATAATAACAGAGAAAACTGCAATTGCTGCTGTAAAGTTTATATATATTACATATATTTAATAGATTATAGTATAATATAAAAATATTGAAAGCTTTTTTGTTTTATCATCTAGAAATCTAAAATAAAACCAGGACTGATGGCCTGTAAGCCACCAGTCTGCACAGTCCAGGGTGGAAATATTTCTATTAAGCTCATCAGGAACAGAAAAGAAATTACAGTGTTTTTGGAGAATTCTCCAACTAAATTACAGCTTTCCAGGGCTCCCCACTCAATAACCCACAATAAGTTAACAATGTGGGATCAATATTCTGTTCAGCCATCTCATTTAAGAGATTATAATGCCAGACCCCCTCTAAGTGATCTGTTACCTTCTGTTGCCTCTGGAAAATAATCTCCACCTGAGAGAGACCAAACCAACCTCAACCAGAGAGATTTTAATAACTAATACACAGGATTTGGGTAAAACAATCTGTAAAATTACTCAGTGCCCATAAAATTAACAGAAATCTCAGTTCCTGCAGGCACACTGACCTACATGGCAGCTCCAGGTAAAGGGTTCAGGATTTCTCCTGCTTTCCCCTCCTGCTCCATCTCTGATAATCCATCAGAACCCTTCAGCTCTCAACCCTTTGCAGTTCTGCTGAAGTTTTGTTCAGCAGGAATAGGAAAGGGGCTTTGAATAAAGAGATGTGAGGTGATTGCTGAAACCAACACCCCTGAATGGTGGCATGGCCTGAGCAGGGACACACAGACAGATTTCTGTCATAGACTTTTGTGTTTATGCTTATTGTTCCCAAGGCTCTGCATATGGCCAGGTTAATTCAGGAGGTGGGAATGGGAAGCTCTCTGCTCACCCACAAAAAATGGGAGCAATTTGCCAGCACCAGCACCCATTCCCATGGTGGAAAGAGCAGGTTCCTTGGCAGCCCCATGAAAATCCCACCAAAAACATAATCTCAGCAGCTTTGCTCCAAGATTCTCAATTTATGAGCAGGAAAGTGCCAGCCATACTTAAATCAAGAGGTTTTAGGTCCATTCCCATTAGAGTGACAGGTTTTGGGGGCAAGATGATCATTTTGGTGTCTTTACCTTTAGTGATCAGCTCTGACCGATCCCACAGAGGGAAAGAGCATCAAAAACTGCTGCCAAATGTAAAATCCCATTTCATAATCTGCTTCTTATCACCAAATACTTTCATTCACTTTTGAGGGTTCTTTTATCCATTTTAAGGATGCTTGTAGAGATGGAAACTCAAGGCCTGTCAAGTCTTTTCTCTAAAAGAGGGTATTGCAGGGCAGGTTAATCAAGAGAATTTTCACAGAATCATGGAATAATTTGGAAAGAAACTTAAATCCCATCCAGTGCCACTTCTGCCATGGCAGGGACACCTTCCAGTGTCCCATTCTCCAAGCCCCAGTGTCCAGCCTGGCCTTGGGCACTGCCAGGGATCCAGGGGCAGCCACAGCTTCTGGCTGGGCCTCCCCACCCTCACAGGGAAGAATTTTTTTCCTAATATCCAAACTAAACCTGCCCTTTTTCAGTTTAAAGCCACAAATGAAACTTGCAAATGGTATTATCTTCTGGATAAAACAAGAACGTGTGCATACAAAAATGTCCATACATAGAGAGGAAAAAACACAGAAATCTTCTCTCCTTGTGCATGAAGTTGAAATTACAGCCCATCAAGTCTAACTTCCCCTGGCTGCTGAGTTTCCTGCCTTGCTCACACAGAAGCTGTGCCATGAGATTTGTGATGTGTGAACATGGCTTTACACAGTGCTCCAGCTGCAAGGAAGAAACAAATCACTTTAGCATTTTTATATTTTTAAATCTCCTGCCTGCTGATGTTCCCTTCCCTCTCTGCTCGTTTTGTGTTGGAGCCTCATTGTTGTTCAGCTCCTGCTTTTATTTGCTAATATTACAGTAATCCGATTACAGAGCAGGAAAAATCAGCATGCAGTTGGGGTGGCTAATCACAGCCTGAACTGTAATTTCAACCTGTAAACTGGAATACCTGGGAAAAGGCACTTTGGGGCTGATCTGGAGACAGCTGACGTCAATGGAAACAGCTCCAGCATCAGGCAAGCCCGTGGAGAACAACCAGAATCCTGGGGATTCCGTGCTTTTTATGGGAATGCAGACATCAGACTTGCTGATGGGTGTTTTGGTCACTTGCCAGCACAAAGAGTTAATTCCTGCTGTACAATGTTTGTTCTTCCCTTGTCTGAGCCAGCAGGACCCACAGTGCCTGGCTGAGGAATCAGTTTTGGAGCTGGTGTCCCCCTGCAATTCCCAATCCCCAGTTGGGTTTCCAGCAGCAGGGAGGTGGGGCTGGGCTCAGCTTTAGGGTCAGGATCAGAGCTGAGCACCTGCATGAGACTAAAAAGGCACCAGCAGCACCCCAGAGACAGGCCCAGCTGGAACTGGCTCAGCACAAAGCCAGGCTTTACCACACCAACATCTGAGGAGGAGCAGCCCAGCTGGGACAGCTCCAGGAGCTGAATTTACCTGCCCAGGTGTGCGCATGGAGCTTATGGGAGGCACTAAATAAGGGCTCATTTTAGCACAGAGAAATTCTCATTTAGCCCTGAGAAATTCTCATTTAGCACTGAGAAATTCTCATTTAGCACTAAGAAATTCTCACTTAGCACTGAGAAATTACCAGAGACACCCACACAGAGCCCCACTGGGGCTTAGCTCACCCTTCTCTCCATTCAGCTACCCCAGCCCTGGGACAGGGACAGTCACAGCCCAGTTTTCAGTCTCTGCTCCTTTGAGCCATTTTTGTGGCATTTTCCTTGGAACAGCACAACCTGAGCACCCAGGAGAGGTGTGAAAACACAAATATAACGTTTGCAAAACAGAAAACAAAACGTAGCAGGAAGCCCCATGGGTTCCTCATATCTTTTTCCTAAGCCTTTTCTTCTCCTGTGTGCTAAAAATTAAGAGCCAGGGGATGTTTTTTAACCTGCAGGCAGTACAAGCACAGGTGAAAAATCCAAGAAATCCTAATTGCCCTGCAATTAGCTGTTCATAAATCGGTGCAGTGATCTCTCTCTCATCAGCTATTGATTGATAGCAGCCAAAGCAGATGTGATTTGCTTTGTAAATCCTTCAGAACTGACAGAGCCACAGAAAAAATGAGCATTGCAGTGAAGCAAAGCAGGTCACTCCTGCCTTTAAGAATGATCAGGAATTTGGAGCCATTTAATTGCTGACACGAGAAGAGATGATGAACTGGAGACCTGCACAGAAGCCAAGTCCTTCAGGGATTTTCTGGAGAGTTTTTATCCTGCTGGAGCTCATCACCAAAGAACCAAAAGCACCGTGGAGGCCACTGGATTTAGAGACATCTCTGAGCAAAATTGCAGCATCCAGGGGGATGCACTACAAGCTTTGAAGTGCTTCAGTCCATTTGGAATTTCATTACCAGGCATAGAAATAGTAAAGATATCATTCTAAAAGTGTTTCAAAACAAGATCTATACTTGCTGGATGCTCCCAAATGTTTCTATTAATAAAAACTTCTGATATTTTGTGCTCAAGGAAACTAGAAAGGTCTCTCAGAACCTGTGCAAGGAAGTAGCACAGAAGCAAAAATTCTCTTTTTAGCCCAAAGACAACCTTCAGAAGAAAGTTCACAGTAAGCAAGAGTATAAAGAGGGACCTACATTTAAGAATGATTATGCAGCTCTCCTCCTTCTTTAAAGGAAAGGAGTTAATCTCACTTTTTCCTCCCTCGGGACTTTTTAATTATTTTTAAAACTGACTACTTCCACCTCATTCTTCAGCCTCCTCTGAGTGAATGATAAGGTGGTGGGGGTAACACCAAACTTTGGGGTTTTTTTTTGCCTCAGATTTCTTTCATTTTGCATTTCTTACAACCTCAGACACCTTTGGAAGACAGGGAGGAAGCTGCCTATGGACAGGACAGGTTGGGGAGTGCCAGGGAAGAGGCAAACACAACTGCAAGAACTGATCAAAGCTATTTGGTCAAACAGAGGTCTTCTCCTCATGTGCAAACACTTCTCAAAGGCAAAGTTCTCTGTCTGGTGGTACCCACACTAATCCAGGGGGAATTCTGTAAGGAGTCAGTGGGGAGATAAGGAATTAATTTCCATCCAAGTGTCAGTCACAGCCATATCTGGATCAACCCAGCAGCAGCATCCCCTGCCCAGGCTCAGGACCTGCACACACACATCAGGAATGTGTTTGGATGCTCCTGGAGCACTCTGCAGTACTGAGCTGGGTGATGGATGCCTGAATCTCACCCAGACCCTGCATTTACAGGACCCCTGTGCAAAGTCAGCCCCTTCACTCACCCCACCGAGCACACAGAGCTCTGACACCGGGAGAGAGAGAGAGAGAGAGAGAGAGAGATATCACCTCTCACTGCCAAAGATGCATCTCACAGGGAGAGAGAGGGATTTCTGCCAGCTCCGCAGACCAAAACAACATCAATAATTTCCTCTATCTGCTCCAGCCAACAGGGACCATTTCACACCAGCTCCAGCCACCCACGCAGCCACTTTACCACTTCCCCTCTCATTCATGCAAAAAGCAGCCCTCAACAGCCTTTCACTGAATCGGCTGGGTTATTTCCTTTGTGTTTCTAAGCAATTCCTTGTTGCCAATCAGTTTGTTTGTTCTGCGGCTCAACTTCACTTTCTCACGCCTGCTCCAGTCCCCGTTTGATCTCTCAGTGTGATTTTGAGCATCTCGCTCCCATTTCTTGCCATCCATTTGCATTTTGGCTGCCTTCGCTGTCACCTTCCTGACACGCTGAGCTCCTCTCCCTGCTTCTGCCTGTTGTACACAATTTCTACAAAGAGCAGAACAGAGGGCCAGTGTTTGTGTTCGCCTAAAAAAAGCAATTCCTTCTGCAGCCGCAGCCTTCACATCCCGACAGCAAGTAATCCACAGCTTTCTAAACCCTGAGACAGATTGCAAAACCTTAGTTTAACAGAAAAACCCAACCCTTCCAGCAGGGATGAGGAGGGAAGAGCAGGAGGGATGCTTTGAAAATGCCCAAAATGCAGCAGTAATCCTAATGGCAGAACGGGGATGATTTAACTCCAATTTCCTCACCCATGTCCAGAATGTATTTTGAATACGGGACAGGGGCACAAAAGGCAGCTCTGCTGTGGACTGATTAATCTATTTTGTGGGGAAGAAGCATCTAGAAAATAGTGCTGGAGGGAGAGATTAGAGAGCAAATCCCGGGCTCCTTGGGGAAGAGCTGCAGTGATCCATTGTCTGCTGCAGCTTTATCTGGAGAAGGATCTTGCAGAGAACGCTGGGCTCTGCCTGGCTCACCTCTGCACATCCTGCTCATTTCAGACACTTTTCCAAGCAGGGGCCCATCCTTATTGTCCCAGAGGAACATTTATAAATAAAGCTGCTGTTTGTCAAAGCCCCAGCTCCCGGTACAAAGCTCCCAATTCTGGCTTGCTCCCATTGAACACCCTGAGACTTCCTGCTGGATAAAACTTCTCTGGCTGTTGGAAAGGCACTTCCATCCCATTCCACTGACATTTATGGAAGAGAAAATTCCATTCACTGGGAGGTGCTCAGGTGGGTTTCTGGCTGTGCAATGCCCCTTCCCTCCTGCCACACACAATTTCAGTAAATTTGCTCTCTCTAGAAATAGCCTATTTATATTGTTATTTATTATAAAATGTTTTTGAACAGTGGTTTTATCCCCAAAATGTCCTGCATTTTTACCCATGACTTCATTTTCTTTTCTCCATTAAAATTTAATCTTATTATCAGAAAATTACTTTTTTCCCCCCCCTCTAATAACTCTTCTATGACAGACAGCCAATTTTACTGACATCAGATCCTTGCAGCATGTACTGGAGACCAAGAGGGAAAAAAAATGACTACAAGGCAAACCATGCATTATGGAATCAATATGACATGCTGTACCCAACCATTTTTTTTCTCCTGAAGACAAGAAAACCCTCCCATCAATTTTATCCTGGAAAAGAAGAAATCTGCCATGAGACTGACTGAATAATCACAACCATAATTACCCTGAGCAAATATAATAAGGGGGACTGTGATAAATTAAGGGAAATCCTCAAAATTCTGATGCAGCTTTCAGCCCATTTAGAGTCCCAGCAGCTCTGTCACACCTGTGCCCTCCTTTCCTCCCCTCAGCTCCATGGGCTGGGATTTGAACATGTAAAATTGAGTAAAATAGATGAGGGATGAGAATTGCCTTGAGTTTGGGGAAGAAGGACCCAAATTTTCCCCTGGTTTCATTGGGATGATCACCAGCAGCAGCCCCTGGGTCTGAGGGAAATGAGGTTCAGACAAATGTTTCCCCTTTGAAAGAGACAAATCACTGCCTTGGCTCCCTCTCCACTTCATGTGAGCAAGGACAAATAAATGATTGGCAGCTGTCAGATAACGGCTGGGATGATTCATCCTGAACACAGCAGTCATTTTCCAATAATGAGAAATACCCAGCTCCATTTTGTGGGAAGTTAATCTTGTTAGAAGAAAAATGATCCCTTAAGAAGGAGCACCATGGACCTTTGGTGTTGCTGCAGAGCTCTGAGGGGCTGTTCTGGGCCAGTAGGGCTTGCAGCCAGACCTGGGGCTTGCTGGGAGGTGCAGAATGACACCAAATAAAGGACTGGAGCCTGCTTTGGGCCCGTGGCACAAAGCACAAACTCTTCTTTTGTGGTCAGTGCATCACAGAATGGTTTGGGTTTAGAGGACACAGGTCAGGGGAGGTATAGGTTGGATGTTAGGAAAAAAATTTTCACTGAAAGAAAAATAAAGTACCAGAATGCTCTTCCCAGGGAGGTGGTGGAATCACCATCTCTGGATGTGTTTAAAAAAGACTGGACATGGCACTTGGTGCTATAGTTGAGGTGTTAGGGAATGGGTTGGACTCGATGATCTCAGAGGTCTCTTCCAACCTCATTATTCTGTGATTCTGGGGTTGAGCCCAGCATTAACCCAGCACTGCCCAGCTCACCCCTAAACCAGCTCTAATTCATTCCCACACCCCAAACTACTGTCCCACTGCCTTGGGGACACTCACTGCACTGTCACAGCCTCCAGGAAAAGGGTTCTTGGCAGGGTCTCAGGGGCTGCATCCCCCTCATCCCCCCAGCTGCTGGGACAGAGCACCCAGGACCTGCTTCCAGGGCAATCCCACAGCCACAGGGCCATCCCAAAATTCCAGTGCAACCCCACAGCCCCAGGGCAATCCCAAAATCCCAGAGAACCCCACAACCCCAAGGGCAATCCCAAAATCCCAGTGTGACCCCACAGCCCCCAGGGCAACCCCACAGCCCCAAGGGCAATCCCAAAATCCCAGTGCAAACCCACAGCCCCAGGGCAATCCCATATCCTCAGTGCAATCCCACAGCCCCCAGGGGAATCCCAAAATCCCAGTGCAACCCCACAGCCCCAGGGCAACCCCACAGCCCCAGTGCAATCCCACAGCCCCCAGGGCAATCCCAAAATCCCAGTGCAGCCCCACAGCCCAAGAGCAACCCCACAGCCCCAGGGCAATCCCAAAATCCCAGAGAACCCCACAGCCCCAAGGGCAATCCCAAAATCCCAGAGAACCCCACAGCCCCAAGGGCAATCCCAAAATCCCAGAGAACCCCACAGCCCCAGGGGAATCCCAAAATCCCAGAGAACCCCACAGCCCCAGGGGAATCCCAAAATCCCAGAGAACCCCACAGCCCCAGGGGAATCCCAAAATCCCAGTGCAACCCCACAGCCCCAGATCAACCCCACAGCCTCAGTGCAAGTCCACAGCCCAAGAGCAACCCCACAGCCCCAGGGTAATCCCACAGCCCCCAGGGGAATCCCACAGCCCCCAGGGGAATCCCAAAATCCCAGTGCTACCCCACAGCCCCAGATCAACCCCACAGCCCCAGGGCAACTCCACAGCTCCAGAGCAATCCCAAAATCCCAGTGCAATCCCACAGCCCCCAGTGCAATCCCACAGCCCCATTCAGAGCTAAAATCCCTCTGGCTTTGTTTCAAGGAGCCCAGAGCTTTTGCAAAGAGCTGTGCATCACAAGCCAACCATGGCACTTGGGGACTGCCCAAAGACCTTCACAAGGGCTTTCCTGGTCCTTTTAGGACTTGGGCAAAACCTGAGCAGCCAAAAAGGAGCCTTGGACACTGCTTGGGTTGCAGGTGGTGGTTTCAGTGCTGCTCACCCACTGCAGAGTGTGAGTGAGGAGCTGCAGTCACATCAGTAAATCAATAGGCAGCCACTGAGAGGGAGCAGAGGGCTAAATCACAGCCATGCTAATTTAGATCTAATTAGGAGTGTCAGGGAGCCAGCACTGGCCAGTTCAGCCCTGTCTAGGTGGGAGCACTTCCAACACATGCAGAGAGGCTGATGTTCAAGAAGAAAAGCAGGAGATTAAAGATCAAAAGCAGGGCACCTGTGGAATTTGGCTTCTCCTGTGCACCAAAGCTCCCCAGATAAATCCCAGTGCTGAGTCTGAGTTTCATCCCTGCCCCTTCTGCTGTCCCTGGGGAAAATGCTGAGTTCCAGCCCAGGCTGGGGATCCTGGTCACTTCTCAGCACAGCTAATTTGCTTTTTAATATAAGTTATCCTGCAGTAGCTCATGCACAGCGGTGCCCAAAGGTAAAAAACATCCCAGAGCACCCTCCACTCCTGCCTGGCTTTTCTGCTGGGAGTGCAGCTCAGTGTCTACCATTGGGTCAGCCTCCAGGGGAGTCACCTGAGGAGCAGGGAAAGGTTAGGCTCAAATGAACACCTTCCCATGTGCCTGGAACCCAGATAAAACAGGCTGGATGAAATGTTCTGCAGTCCAGTGCTGTCCCTCTGTGCCCAGGTTTCCATGGAGGATGGAGATGCACATCAGGGAACAGGGTGGGAGAACACAAACATCATCCTCACCCCTGCTTTTCCCCATCTCTCAATTTCTGCTTTTTTTTTCTTTTTTTCTCTTAAGCTGGAGCATCTATTTTATCCAGGAGAACTGGCCAAACACTTAGAAACCAAATAAAATCCTGTTTGAAACAACCTCTGAGCTATTGGGTGTTAGTTCTTCCTAATCCAGAAGAAAATAATTGAATTCAAACAGATCTCTAAAGGCCTTTGGAGGCTTGGCTGACAAAAAGTGCTGCCACAACTTGCTTTAGAAGAAAGCCAGGTTTGTTAGTTTGGTGAACACCATTAAAATGAGCAGCAGTTCCTCTCTAATAGCACCAAAGGGACTTCAGTGGGATTGTTTAACTGTGAGCTCTGCATTTCCTTAAAATCCCCTCTCTATTCACATCATGAAAGTGTTTTTAGAAACTCTGAATAAACAACACCAAGGGCTTTTTTTATGGCATGCAACCGGAATGCAGGAAATAAACCCAGCAAATATCTAAACTACAACAGGAAATAAACCCAGCAAATATCTAAACTACAACAGGAAATAAACCCAGCAAATATCTAAACTACAACAGGAAAAGCATCTCCAGGTTTCCATAACAGATGATACAGATAATAGAGGCATTCAGAAACCTTTTCTTTTTCATCTGAGGCTGAAGATCTGGTGGGAGCACCTTGTTTATGGGGTTGATGAATCAGATGGAGCTCTCCCCTGCTTTTGTGTCTCTGCTAATTGCCTTTAATGCAAACCACTTACTTTATTGGTGCAAAGAACTGCCTTGAAGTTTGTTTTCTAGGCAAAAAGCCCAGTGCTTTAATTAATACCTTGCAATGATCACTGATTAATGATACCAGTCCGGGGTTGTTGCACAAAGGTTTTTTGCTCAACTTTTCCCAAAAATCAGGAAGATTAATGATGTTCTCATTGGCACAGAAAGCTCCACCCCTGGAAACCCTTTGGGATGGAGAACACCCAACATTTAAGAGCTGCAGTGGAGGCTGTGCAGAGGGAGAGGGGGGTACCACCAGGGTGTCTCCAGGAAGAGCAGCATCATTAATGCTCTGAATCTTCCCCACAGACTTGAAGATCCTCACATTTATTTCCCTCATTTTCTACCAGCCCCACTTTGCAAGAAATTGTCTTTTATTTTTTTTCTAGAGAACAGATATATAATTTTAGGTCTCAAACTCCTGATTTATGGTAGTCAATACACTCGTTTCTTGAAGTGTGGAAGGAAGCTAATAAAACTAAAATCTACATTAAACACCAATTTGTTTCTATGGTTTAATGCTGCAGGAAATCACAAACTGCCAGGCTCTTCAGGTGTATCAGAATCAGCTTTGTAGAGCTCAAATTATTATCTGATTACAAAATTTATGCAAAACCCAGGGCATAAGTGTTGTAAAGAGGCTGTGGGCAGATCAGGTGACAATCACTTGTCCACGGAGCTGTTGCCACCACATTTATTTTGTAATTCTTGTCATATCTGTTTGGCACAGATTGATAAAAAGCAGCCATAGAATCCCAGAATGGTTTGTGCTGGAAAGGACATTAAGGGACCTTCAGCTCCCACCCCCTGCCATGGGCAGGGACACCTTCCCCTATGCAGGGTGCTCCAAGCCCTGTCCTGGATAGGAACATTCTGGAATCTCCTCATGTGCCAAGAGCAGCAGCAGAGGGTGCCCAGGACAGGCAGGGAGGGCAGAGGGGCTGCCCTGAGCACACAGCCCCAGCTCTGACACAGGGGCTGCTCCAGCACAGCCTGAGCTGTCCCACAGCCACAGGCTGCCCTGAAAGGGGATTTCCTAAGGATTCTATCCAATCTCCCTGGATTCCACCACTGCCAAATACAGCTGTGCCCTCCCCATGCCACCAATTCCAACCCCAGCTCGGGGAACTTGGGCATTTCACACGATGGAGAGATCTGAAGGGTTTGGAGCTACCACAAAACCTTGTCCAATCACTCACAAACTAAATTAAACCACACAGGAGCAGCTGCTGTGACTTTGGGCGCTGTGGGCAGAGGCAGCTGCAGATTTGCAGCCTCCCCTGGTGCCCAGGCTGCCTGGGTGCTGCCCTCCCTGTCCAGGCACAGCCCTGCTGGGCAAAACCCATCCTGCTTGGGAAGGACAGAGAGCAGCACGGGTGCCTGTGCCAGGCAAACAGCTCCTTTCCCTGTTTTCCATCCCCAGGATAACATGTGAGGCTTTGTTCAGGAGTGTCACATCCAGCAGTGCTGTGTGCTGATGTTGTTGTTCAGTCCTACACTTGGTTTTATTGTTGCACAAAAATATTGTTCCTTTTCAACACAATGAGCACCAAGGAGAAGAGGAAATCCCTGTTGTTAAGTTACAGGGAGATGCAGGCTGGAGAGAGCACCTAACTCACAATTTAATGAATATTCTGAAGATTTTCTGAGGCCCTGCTGAATGCTGAAATGAGGATGAGGGTGTACAATAATACAATAAATACAGAACTGTCTCCCTCCACCTCTTATCCCTGGCAGTGTTCTCTCCCTCAGAGCCACAACCACATGGTGCACAGGGAAGGATCTCTGCATCAAACCCCTGGATATCAGTCAAAATCTGGATAAAAACATCCTCTGATAGCACCTGCAGCTCTCCTGCTAGCTGGAGCAGCTTTGCCTGCCAAAAGCACACATGGAAGCTGCTCCACCAGAAGGAGAACAGCATCAGATAAAGCACTTCCCTGATGCCATTTAGATTAACAAGTGCATAGAATGAATGTAAAATACTGCCAGCCCCTGTTCTTTGTTTGCCTTGAAAAATTCAGGAGGGCTGGGGCGAGCACAACTGAAATCAAAGCAGCCCTGAAGGACTTCTCTGCAATTAGCAGCTCTGCCTGCAAACACAGGGCAGACACATCTGTGCCACAGAGATTGTTTGCTGTGGTGCTCAGGACACTTCTCCAGGTGAGAAAAGCAGCAGCAAGTGCCCCCTGTGCCAGGACAAACAGGAGCATGGCAGGGACCCCGAGGGGCCACTGTGCCAGGGGCAGCTGGACACAGAGCAGGAGTGAGAGCATCAGCAATAAAACACAGCCTGAATTCTCCTGGATGCAAAATGCCTCGTGCTCTGTGGCTCTCTCCACAACACACTATTGAGAAACTATCAAGAATTAGCAGTAGCTGAGAGTTCTTATCCAAATTTTCATCCAGTACAAACCCCAGGAGTGGTTTCATCCTGCTCCTCCAGCAGGAGGGATCTGCCTGCTTTGTTTGCAGCACACAGGCAGCAATCCAGACACCTGAATGATTCTCTTGGTAGGTGTAGTGCAGTCTTTATATGGAAAAATAACTGTGAATGCTTCCCTTTCATGCTGGAAAAAGACAGCAACAGATGGCAGTGCAAGGAAAGCAATCACAGATCAGTCCTTTGGCCTTCCTGCAGCTCCTCCCTCCTTGGGGGCAATCTCACAAGAACACAGAATAAATGAATGAATAAATGAATGAATGGCAGGGTGCTACCAGCACCCTTCTGTTCCCCCCTTTTCCCAGCTTCTTGTCAGACAGCAAAGAGCCCCTGCCCCTGGAACCACAGACACCCCAGCATCCTTTCATCCCCAGCAGATCTTGCAGCGTTGATGCTCTAGAGAAACTTTTCAGAAATGCATTTCCCTCACAAAAGAAGAGTTGCAAACCAAAATGCTGAGCTAAGGGCTTCATTAGCTCAAAAACTCCCCAGAACACAGAACCTTCTCCACCCCACTGAGACCACAGAAGCTGCATTTGGGTCAGGCACCCTGGTTTGGATGCTGTGACTGGCAGGTTCAATTACCCAGCACACGAGGCAGTGGCTTGCTTCCAGCTAGATCACAATACAGATCCTTGGAGCTATTTCCTATTCCCACTAAAGTCTAGCAACACATTTGTACAGTGGGGCTCGATTTCTAGTTATTCTTGAGGTTTTAAATTGCTCCTCATAAGAGTATTAGTTCCCCATTGGGATATCTCATCAAAAAACATGAATACTTGAAGACAAATGCTGTGAATAAACAACATCACCATTTTCTTAGGCATCAAAATGACCATAATAGCATGGAAAGCTCTAAACAGCTACCAATTTTGTTCATTTCAGTCTTTCCTTCTTAGAAGTAATCCCAAAAAAAGACATTTTGGACCCTCTCTGTTCAGCTTAACTCCAATAACAATGAAAATATGCAGAGTCCTTTTCTCCCACTGCCATTCCACACTCCAGCAAGCATAATAATACCAAAGGTGCTGCCTGAGAAATTGATGTCAACATTTTAGCCTTGCACTCTTAACTTATCTGATTTAAACTTTGAAAAACTTGGCTCAGATCCCAAGAATCTGCCGAGCCACTCCAAGTCACACAGAAAACAACACATGCAGGCTGGGTAGCACCTCGAGAGCAGATGCTCCCAGCAAAAGGAAATGTCACAGCGTTGGCTGCTGTCCCCAAACAGTTGTGTCCTCCCAGTGATGCCCTGCCAAGAGGCACAGCATCCCCCAAGGCTCCCTTTGTCTCTGTGACACAGCAGCTGCACTCAGGAGGGTGGGTTTGGGGTTTGGGGTTCATTCTCCTGATGGCTGATGAAGTTCCATCAGAGGGGGAGGCACTCCCAGCCCTTTCCCATCGGTTTCTTTGCAGCTGCACTGCTGACAGAACATTTGGACATTCAACTACTGCTGGTGTAGCAGGGAGAGTGTGATTCCAAGTGAAGGGAGTTTGCTCTGGGCAAGGTGGGGAATACCAATATTGGCACAAATCACTGCCTTGATGTGATTAAAGCTGGGGCTGGCATCACTGGAGTCAAAGCTTTTGCTTTTTCATTTCTGCTATTGGTGCCTAAGTGGATTGATTATGTATGAGATAGCAGAGCATGGAGGAGTGTGCTAATGCTGCTGTTAGAGCACGCTTTCATCTTGCAGCTTTAAGGGAATGGAGGTAAAAAGTGACAGAATTGGCTGCTGTGAGCTTAAAGATCGGGTTTTTATTCTTTTGGTCAGAGTCATGAAGGTTTGTACCTCACCACAAACATTCCCAACAGCCAACCCAAACTGAGGGTCCAGGGCACAGCACCAGGAGCTCACAGCAGCTGCACCACAGACAGGCAAAGGCTCCATCTCTGTCTCTGCCTTCTCTTCACAGATGGGACAGTATAAATAAGGCACAGTAAAACTGAAAGTCAAGTCCCATTGCTGAGACTACAAACACTCATAAACTCATTTGATTCCAGCTGAGACACCAATTCTCCATATGCTTTCCCACATACCTCTCCAGAGCTAATAGCACTAATCCTAATACAGAAAACCAAATAAACACAGGGGCATTAATGTGTTTTATGTGCATTAACCTTTCCACAAGACCTGGGCAATATATTCTCAATGAATCCTTGAACACTTTGGAAAATCATTATCCAATCCCTTCAATTAAAAGGAGGTCTTGGCTTAATGAAAAAAAACCACTTCCCATATTCTGAAATAATAGCAGCGCTTCTACTCATAATTTTTAATTAGAAGGGGCAGCTCCCACCCACAGCAAACAGCTCAGTACCAGAGGAAAACAGAAGGGCAGTCGTTTGGACAAGGTCTGCTGGGAATCCTCCCACCACTTTGTTCTCCTCCAATAATTCACTCATCATAAAAGCAGCACCAGGCCGTTCATCACCGGCACGGACTCGCTTACATCTTTTTAAAGTTCAAAGCAGTAGGAACTGACAGAGAATGGAGAGCTTTGTTTTGGGGTCTGGTAATTTATTTCTGATGGCAGGGGGAGGAGGGCTTCACCTGGAAAACAGGAAAACTCCTGGAGCTGCTCCCGGGGCTGTGGGAGCACAGAGCTGAGGCTGCTGCAGGGCTGAGCCTCCCCCAGCTCAGGGTTACACCCCAGCACAGGCTGGGGCTGTTACCCCAGGATAGATATCACAGCCCTGGTTACCCCAGGATAGATATCACAGCCCTGCTTACCCCAGGATAGATATCACAGCCCTGCTTACCCCAGGATAGATATCACAACCCTGGCTACCCCAGGGTAAATAAATATCACAACCCTGGTTACCCCAGGATAGATATCACAACCCTGCTTACCCCAGGATAGATATCACAGCCCTGCTTACCCCAGGATAGATATCACAGCCCTGGTTACCCCAGGAGAGATATCACAGCCCTGGTTACCCCAGGATAGATATCACAGCCCTGGTTACCCCAGGAGAGATATCACAGCCCTGGTTACCCCAGGATAGATATCACAACCCTGCTTACCCCTGGATAGATATCACAACCCTGGTTACCCCAGGATAGATATCACAACCCTGGTTACCCCAGGATAGATATCACAACCCTGCCTACCCCAGGATAGATATCACAGCCCTGGTTACCCCAGGATAGATATCACAACCCTGGTTACCCCAGGATAGATATCACAACCCTGCCTACCCCAGGATAGATATCACAGCCCTGGTTACCCCAGGATAGATATCACAACCCTGCTTACCCCAGGCTAAATATCACAACCCTGGCTACCCCAGGGTAAATAAATATCACAACCCTGGCTACCCCAGGGTAAATAAATATCACAACCCTGGTTACCCCTGGATAGATATCACAACCCTGCTTACCCCAGGATAGATATCACAGCCCTGGTTACCCCAGGATAGATATCACAACCCTGCTTACCCCAGGCTAAATATCACAACCCTGGTTACCCCAGGCTAAATAAATATCACAACCCTGCTTACCCCAGGATAAATACCACAACCCTGGTTACCCCAGGCTAAATATCACAACCCTGCTTACCCCAGAATAAATATCACAACCCTGCTTTCCCCAGGATAGATATCACAACCCTGTTTACCCCAGGATAGATATCACAACCCTGCTTACCCCAGGCTAAATATCACAACCCTGCTTACCCCAGGCTAAATATCACAACAGTACTCTGCTGATATTCAGAACCATGCACAGCATTTGAAATCACAAAAACCAGAGATCTGATGAAGCATAATGAAATAGAAACACTTTCTTTCTTGACTAGAGAAATTTTAAGTGCAACCATGAGAAATGAGCTTTTCTTGCAAACTGATACCCCCAAAATTAATGATTTTTTTTTTAATCTCCCTCTTTTTCAAGGATAGAGTCTGGTTGAAGTTGTAAAGCAACAAAAGCCAGTCTCTAAGCACAACATATCTGTGTGCATACAGGGCTTTCATTAAAATACCTCACAGCTGTGAAGCTGCAGAGCTCATGCTGACTGGAATCACTTCATGGGGCCCCTTGTGCACTGTAATCTGTACACTCTCCTGTCTCCTGATAAAAAACTTGAAACTTTCTGAAGCAAGATGATCTTTTTTGGTCTCTCTTTGAAGTGCCTTAGAACACAAGGTCTGTGACTGGAGCTCCAAACACCACAGTAAGATAAATAAAACCACAACTCTTAAAATGAAACCTCTTGTCTTCCAGCATCTCCCAGATGCTTTAAATGAGCTGAATCAGCTGAATTTCAACGAGTTCAAGTTGTGCTGGGAGCGAGGTTTAACACAAAACCAGATAAATCCACTCTGCTTATATCTCAGTACCACTTGCAGTGCTCAAGCCTTGGCTTCCTGAGAGCATCTCCCAACAAATGCAATGTGCATGGCAGCACATGGAATCCCATCCCTGGATTCAACCCTCAGAGAAGCACAGGAAATGCAAAACACTCCCCCTGATGGAAATGCAGGAGTGATATCAGAGCCATCACAGTTATAAAGCTGTAAGAAACCTGCCCAAAGCCATTTGACAAAGGATATAAACTAAGCAAACAATAGGAATATGAAATAGGAATTAAATTTTAGGAAGCAATGCAATTTGTTTGGAAAAGCATTCTCCAGTGATGAGATGAATCACTGGAGAATATTTTACCTACAAATAAAAAGAGAGGAGATAAATTTGCAAATTCTGGTCTCTGCAGACTTATCCCTGACAGTGGAGCTTTCAGCAGGGAATGTAATCAGCTGCTGTAAACAGAGATACTGGAATTCATCCATTAAAATTCTGGAAGCTACTGTGCAGTCTTAGGTATGAGAAAAAAAAAAAAAATCAACCAAAAATGAAAAACCAAAAGCTTAGGGAATAATTTCATTGGCTTCATTTGGGTTTGGATTCATGAACATGCATATTCAACTGCAATAAGTACTTTGCATGCTGTTATTTAGGCTGTATATCTTTCCAAGGCTTTTCCCAGCCATGACTAGAGGCTTCTTTCCTTTGAGATTAAATGGAGTGCAGAGTCTGAGAGCCAAGCCAGTCCTACAAGATGCTGAGACAGCCACAAGACCTGAAGGCTCTGTTGCTTCTCTCAGATTTTTTTCCCTGTTAAATTTCTCTGCCTTGTTCCACTTCCCAAGCCCAGCCACCATGAAAGACACAAGGTTGAAATTTCAAATAACCAAGAAATTGTTCCCTCGTGCTATTACACATTCCTGCAGTGATGCTCTCCAGGCTGAGCTCTTGCTCCTGGGGCCACCAAAGGACCATTGTGTATTGCACTGCATTTCTAAACATGTTCTAAACATGTTCTAAACATGTTCTAAACCACTGTGTTCCTGTCGTTCAGGAGCTGAACCTTTAAAATCAATCAATAAATCAATAAATCAATCGATCAATCAATCAATATGCTAACTAACAAAACTGGCAGGGATTTGCTCTCTTGGCTTGCAGGAGGGGCAGGGAAATCAGCATCAGCCCCTGGTGCAGCCCTCCAGCCCACCACAGGCACAAACTGTGGTTAATTTAGTTAATTTCTGGTCCTTCAGAAGGTTTCAGCCTTCCAGGCACAAAAAGCCCCGAGAAAACAACAAAACAACAAAACAACAAAAGAAATATTATTAAATTTGTAGAAATGAGTAAAATTAGATCATGAAAATGCAGAGCAGTAATACAGCATGGAGATCAAGAAAATATACAGAATAAATGAAAAAATAATTCTCTTGTATCCAAACACTGCTACAGCATCAAGGTTGTGTCTGTGGAGAATACAATCTAATTCACCTGCTTTCATTCTTGTGATCTTTCACATTTCAAAAGAAAACAACAGATGAAAAATTCAATACTGCATTTACTCTATAAAAGTGAAGAAAAGGTCATTTATTGGCCTTTTTCATTATTAATATCTGTCTAGGCTCCTATTTTAAATACAAAGAATCTTTGTAACAGCCATTTATGTTCAAGGACTCAAAGTTGTTTTACAAGTGGTCTCAAATACATCTGCTAAGTTGAAATAAAATCTCATCCTTTCAAATTAATCATGCTTGTTTCAGCTTTTTGCAAGGGAAAAAATAAAAAAAAGACAAAAGAACACTATCATAACACAAAGCTGCCTTTCCAGAACTCAAGTTGAACTGAGGCAAATGAGATGGCAAATCAATACTGAATCCAACAGAAAGAGAAATTCAGGCACTGAGCTCCTATTCTGGAGCTTTTGAAAAACTTTATTACCAACCATTTCAATGTGTATTGATTGAATTAAGGCTTTTAACATGAATAAAATGTTACTGAATTTAACAGAAATGGCCCTTGCTACCAATGAAAGAGTTTGGATCAAATTCTGGGTTAGAATAAAAAAAAATTAAAATAAAAAACAAAAATAACCAAACCACAACGATTTTCAAGCCTAAAAGTTTGCTCTCCCTTTTCCTCCATTCCCAGTCACCAAGTTTAAACCTCTACAGCTCAGGGAGCACAATCCTGTGCTCATCCCTCAGGGTTCCCTTCCTGCTGGGAGGATTGAAGTCAACACTGAAGCTGAGGGAAAGCACTCACAACAGGGAGCTCCCTCCTGTGTCACACATCCTGCAGCCTCAGCAGTCAGAAAAATCCCATAAAACTGCTCAGGAATCCCTGCCTGTGATGGGAAATCCCTCTGCCTCCAGGGGGGATGCCCAGGACCATAAAATGGTCACATAAATAATTCACTTAAAATAAAATATGTCACAGAGCTCGGTTGGTTGTGATGAACTCCAGTTACAGAGGGGATGGCCTGGTGTGGGAAATGGGGGGAAATCACCCTGCTCACAAACAGCCCTGTTATTTGGGTAAATTTAGGGGGCAAAACAGAGAAATTGAAGAGGGAGACAGAGAGAAACAGACAAATTTCCCAGGCATCATCCCAGGAAAGGCTGTGAGAAGGTCAGGGAAAAGAATGAGAAACAATTCTTATATTAACCTGCTGCACCTGATATTGTGAACACACAGAATGTGTTATGGAGATTTGTTTACCAAAGGGTGGTTTTTAATTAACCAATGGTGATGGTGTTTTAATTAAAGGACCAGTCAAGTATAACTGTGTCATAGCTGTCTATAAAAGAGCAATAAGTTTCTTAACAAGAATATATTGATCAGCCTGCTGTGGATCATAGAGTCCATGCTAATTATTACCTGATAGGAGACCAAGATGGAGAGGTCAGCAGCAGTGGAAATAAAAGTCCCCTATCCCACATGAATAATTCAGGGTAAGATTTCATTTCTAACCCCCCTATTTACATGGATGCATTGAAAGACAACCCCCAGGCTCAGATCTGGCTTTTGCTTTACAGAGACTGCCCAGAAGTTTTTAGGAACATGATTCATCACAGCATCTCCACTGCTGAAATAATGCCTTGTGTAATTCTGCCAAGCCCAGCCATAAATCTGCAAACCCCAGAGCTCATGTATGCATATCTTCCAAAATAAAACAATGTAAAAAGAAACTGTGGGCTCCCAGGAGCTGGCTCAATGAAATACTCCTTATTTTTGGATCAAAGAGCAGCCATGCAGCAGTTGAATATTTTTCATGTGGGGTTTTCAGCATGGGATTCACGTTTATATCCAACTGAAATTTTTTCTTCAGGATTCCTGATGACAAAACCAAGGCTGAGCCTTCCATTAACACCCATTAAAGAGTGGGATCTCAAGGATGTGCCATTTTGCTCTAATTTGAGCTGAATGAAAATTTGTGGGTGTTTTCTTTTACTTTTACTAATCTCAAGTGCAGAGAGCAGTTGATTCTCGCTCAGCTCTTTTTTACACTAATATTTTAGTATTGTTTTGGGTAATGAAGGGGCCAACATGAAAGGAAAAAGTTGATAAACTTTGTCTAAGTCAATTTAAAGGACTCAGTGCCTGTTTTTCCCTGGCTCTGGAACAAAAATTAAAAGCAACCAAAAAAATAACCAAGGAAATTTCTGGTTACTCTGTTATGGAGTTGAAGAAAGGGAAAGCAGATTAGTAACAACTCTGTGGCTCTCCTACACCGAAATAAATTTCTGCATCCAAAATAGCTGAATTATGATAACACTCAATTCATACCTTGATGGAAACCTTCCTGAGGCTGTAAGTGAAGGCCCACACCCCCTCGATAAAAAATCACCACTTCATAGAGAATTACTTTCAGTGAAATTTTTGCCTTTGAGTTTCACAAGCACAAGATTACATTCTAAAAACCTCCAATAAAGCCTCTCCAAGACCATTCCCACACTTGGCCCAGTGTGCAAGAAATCCCTTTAGCTGGGCAGTCAGATACTTTGGTGGAAACTGATATTATTTTCCTCTCAAAAGAACTTATTCAAAATAAGTGTACTGATCCACAATATAGGACACAGAGCATTTTGGATAAGGTGTCAAAATCTTGCCCTTTCAGGAATTAAATCCTGGTTTGGGTCTGCCTATCTTGTCAGGTAATTTGCTCAGCCAGATAAAATCTGCTGTAGATATGGTTTTTTTTTTTTTGCTCATTGCCTTTCTAGGAAATCAATCCTTGTAATAGTACATAAAACCTAATCATTACCCAGATGAGGCCCCACTTATCAGGTCATTTGATGACATGCTGCCTAAACGAATCTCATTTATAAAGTCTTGTCTGCTCCTCTCCAGGCCAAGATTCACAGCCAGCACTCCTCAGTGTGCAGCATCCATAATTAGCACAACTGCCTGCACCCAAACAATTCCTGCACCACCTGAGCAGCAGGGAAATGCACCTCGTGCAACTGGAGCACATAAATTGGTGTTGTTTTGCTGCCATTATTGACTCCATGGCAATGAACTCAGACATTTTTATGATACCAGGAGTTAATGGCAAGAAGTCATCACCTTTCATCATCACTGCCTCAGGGCAGGACCTTCTTCAAGGACAATAATATCAAATACCAATCAAGGAGGAGCTCACAATCAGTGATTTCCCCTTTCACAAATTGCCCACGCTCAGGTTGCCACAGTCTCAGAGGGACTCATCATTCAAAATATTTCATTCTTTCAGCAACAGTGAGTTTTGATCCACTGATCATTTTTAAATTACAAATGCTTATAGCCAAGGTCTTATTTGTGTTTGTGAGAGCTCAAAAACGATAACACACAGGCAGATCTTTGAATAAAATGGGACAGAATTCTCTAACCTTCCTACAACCTGCATCAGGTGTGACCATAATTCCTTACACAAACCCCGATTTGCTCACAAGTTCCTTTTTACCAAGAAAAGGCACTCACACAATTCTAACCTCTGAGTGGTTTGTTTAGCAGATGGTGCCACTCCTTTCCTTGTCCACTTGTGCAGAATTCATCTACAATACATCCTTGCCTTTACAAAACCAGTTTTTCTTTGTCCTGGGGACAAAAATCTCACTTTTACAACACCAAACCTGCTATTAACAAGCTCTTCACATCAACAGATATTGCCATGCATGTCGTGTCTTAGATTTGTCATCGAGATGAAGCACCTCTGATAAATATTCCTGAGGGGACTCTTTCTATCCTTATTTTAATGCCTTTTTAGCATTGCCTTTAGAGATGCAGAGAAGATGATATTTACTCAGCCATTTCACCTTTCCCCTCCACTTCTGTGAGTGGCTCTGATAAATACTGGTAATTTCAAGATTTAATTTTGAGCCACTCCTTCCCTAACAAAAATGTTAATGTCATCATCTACCCCAGGGAGAACATTTTTGCAACAATATTATCTCTTTCTTTTCTGAGACAGAAAGGCTGCTCGCACATTGATAGCAAATCCTGTTTGGTGTTTTATTATGCACAATGGAAAAATATTAAATAGATCAATAGGAAAATGAAGCTGTTGCAAGTTGATCTCCATGGAGTGAGGAAAAAATGCTGGGGAAAGAAGAATTATGAGGAAAAACGAAAATTAAATTTACACATTGGAGATAATAAGGCATGTCGCTTACCCTCAGTGCTTCCTCTAATCTGCCTTTATTTAATTGCATTCTCTGTAAAGACATATTGTTTCATTTCTTCCCCCAATGGATCTTTTTTTGTTGGGGGTGGATATAGTGTAATTACTAGCTCCCAGCATTATCTCCACTTTTATTAAAAAATGTCATGATTCTGAAAAGGGAAATTTCATGCACTATATAATGTCAATCATCTGTCTTTATGAGATGGAACAGCTTCACTTTGTTGAGGATGAGCTTGAAGGGGGAAAACAGCCTTTCATGTGTGGTCATTTTTTAAAAGCTATATTCCAATCTGCTTAGCAGAAGAGCACAGCCCCAGTGCTGATCACCCACTTGAAAGGAGATTTGTGTGTGTCAATAACAGCTTTTAAGTCTGGACATCCAGACAAAGCCACGCTGGTGGAGAAACAGGAGAGCAAATTTTAACATTTCCCTGAAACTTCAAAGCTCTCGGAATCTTTGTGATTCAAATCAAAGCCACTGTAGCTGTGCTGCATCTGAATTTTACTTTTGAAAATGTGACACTTCCTTCCACCATTATTCCTCTTGCCAAAGGAATTCCAAGTAGGAAGAGAGTGCCTGTTCACAGCTCTGCAACCTCTAAACCCCCTAAAACAGCCAAAGTTTCAAATTCTGGGGGCTGGGCTCTTCTCCCAGGATGAGAGAAAGTGGCCCCAAGTTGTGCCAGGGAGGTTTAGGTTGGGTATTTGGGGAAATTCCTCCACTGAAAAGGTGGCCAAGCATTGGAAGAGCTGCCCAGGGCAATTGTGGAGTCACAATTCCTGGAAGTGACCAAAAAATGTGAGGATGTGGCACCTGGGGACGTGGCTTAGTGGTGAGCACTGGGGTCATGGTGGGACTCAACGTTTTCTTGGAGATCTTTTCCAGCTCTGACTCTGGGGTTCTAGAATTCTGTATTTGTAGGGCATTTTCTATGGCATGACCCTTCTATTTAGCAGTGCTGACATCCACATCCTGCACCTCTGGAGTCTCCATGATGCAGTGAATATTTCTGGGAATGTGTTTGGCTTTAGAAATCCTGATCCTGTGATCGATACTCAGCAAACTCCCACTGAAGCTGTGGCATTTGGGAACAAAAATGTGTCAATCACTGGGAATTCCACGTTTTGATCAACTGAAAATGGGCCCTGAAATGTCACTGAAAAGGCAGAAATGTCCTAAGCCAAAGAGGATAGAAAAAAAATCACAGACCTTAACAATTGATATCACAGCAGAAATATTTTGGTCTCAACTCTCCTGCCCTTTAAACTGGATAAAATCACCACAGTGCAATGAAGGGAATGGAATAGCCAAAACTCCATCAGAATACCAGGGATTTTCTCAATTTTTAAAAAAACAGAAGATAAATATGTATTCATACTGCTTAAATTATTTATCTCATAAATCTGTGTTTGCCACATACTTACAAATGCATATTTTGCATAATTTATATTATTTCCTGTAAATTTATTATATTTTTTTAGAATTCATTTACCTGTACTATTTAAATTCATTTCTGAATGTATTTGCTGAGAGCTGCCTGCAGAGCCCACAACACCCACTGCAAACTGAAGCCAACTGGTTTTGACTAAAATTCTGCTGCAGTTACATTGCTGTAACAGAACTTTAATAATTTTTTCTATATACAAGTTCTTCCAGGCCTGCACTTCCATACAACCAGTGAATTTTAATTTTTAACCATTTTCTTATCAACAAAGTTGTATAAAGGTTATTACATTCTTCCTTATAAACACACATTTTGTTCACCTAAATGTTTCTACTGATTTACAGCAATGTTCAAAGAGTTTTAGAATTATTGGTATCATTTTATAGATGGATATGCAAATAGAAGGGACAGGGAGTCACTCAGCCCCTGTAAGAGCATTTGTTTAAGTACAAGAATTGGATTTTGTTTCAGTCAAGACAAACATTGCTCTGCTGCCAGAGGTCAGGAGGAGGAAGAGGAGGAGGAGAACCCAAGCTAACCACGGGATGAGAGCAGTATTTTGGGTTTTTTTTAAGAAAAACCTGCAGACACAAGACACAGACCATGCACCTCACCTCAGCAATAAATCAGCCCTAGATCAGCACCAAAGGAATCTCTGGCCTTGCAGTGGAGTTTGGCAACCTGCAGCCATCAAATATCAGTTTATTCCCCTGCAGCCATCAAATATCAGTTTATTCCCCTGCAGCCATCAAATATCACTTTTTCCCCCTTCCCTCTGTCTGGGGAGGGACAGGGCATTTTGCTTGCCAGTGAGAATTTAACTTCTGTTATCAGAGCCTCCTTCCAGGGGAGGAGCTGGAACACCTGAATTCCCTGTGCCAGGACAGGCCACAGCACCCTGAGATTTCCCTGTGAGTGCTGCACTTGTCAGCACAAGGTAACACAGCACCCACAGGTGTTTATGGCCAAAAAATCCTGTTTGGTTTGGGCTCTTCATCCACATCCAAGAAATCACAAACTGCTGTCTCCAAAAGCATCAGTGCCAAGGGAATTATTTTTGTTTTCCAAAAACATCTGAGGCACACAAGGTGTTAGCCTGATTACATCTTTTCCTTTTTGCTGTTTATGGATATTATCCACTGGACTTTTGACCTCTTAATTTCTGTGCAATGTCTGCAGCTCTGTAAACATCACAGTGCAAGAGTTTATACAGTTCTGTCTCTGGTAAAATAACTTCAAACCAGGTTTTAATCACTTGTGGTTAGAACACGATTTTTTAACAAGATTTTTTTTTTATTACACAAAAAAGGAGTTCTGGAGCTTGAAGCACTCATTCTCTTGCAGATTTATGGCATATTTAATTAGTCATTTGGAGTGCAGATCACTGCATTCACTGAGGATCAATATATAGCAACTGACAGCAAGCTGGTAAGGAAATATGGTTGAGTTTATCAGGATAGACAAAGCTCAAATCGGAGCTGAGAGGGTGCAGATGGGAGAGATGGGAACATGATCTGCCCCCAGGCATCTGCTGCTGGCTCCAGGGGAGCTCCCAGCCCAGCCCAGCCCAGCCAGGCAGGTACACACAGTCCCAAGGGGCACTTTGGCTCTGGGCCCCTCTCTGTCCCCCAGAAATGGGGAGCAGCTCTTCCAAAATCCCACCTGTACCAAGGGGATCACAAACCTGCATTTCCCCTGCCCTACAGCATGTTTGGATTTTGGGTGCTGCACTTCTGGTGACACCTGAGCTAAGACCACACAGAGCTCATGGCCACCATCACCATCATAAAAACAAAGCAGCCACTCTATAATATATCTCATATTTTTGAGTATTAGCCTGAATATCCAAATTTGGATTATCCAAATATAAAATATAACTAGGACAAAAAACCTCTCAGCAGAATATTCTCCTTCCAACTGCCCAGAACTCCTCATGCTGCACAAGAAACAAAAGCAAAGTTGAGCACCAAATAAACTTCTGTTTATTAATGCATCTATGGGAAGGGTTTTATTAAGGGGCCAGAAGTTAAATTGCATTCTAATGGGTAATAATAAAGGCAATACACTGCAGTTTCAGGTAATACAGTCCTGGATTCAAGCACATAGCTAAGGTAACCTTCCAATTCTCTTCTTTCATTTGAGAGGCCACTGAGAACACTAGAGAATAAAAGACACTGTTGTGAGTTGTCATACTGTGTCTATAATTACTTACTTTGTTCCTGAAGCCATCACCATGATAAATTTGCAGTTTTCCCCCATCTGCCAGGAGTAGTAATGTGCAATACATTTAACAACTGAATTTGCATATAGAAAGTATCATTGACCTTTGGATTTAAAAGGACAAAGATTTACAAGGACACCCCTTTGAAGCAAAGTGCTTCGTTTAGGAAAAATGAACCGGCGAGAGGAATAAAACGCCCGATCTGCTGCACGGGGGAGAGGCTGCAGATTTTACAAGGAGCACATTTGAAATCCCTGTGAAACAGCTCCCTCCTGAGCAGCCACACAACAAAGGAAACAAGTGCCAAGCAGAAGGAAAACACTGGGGCAGGGTTGGGAGGGTTTCAGGATGGGGGACATTGGTGCCTTCACTGGGAGCCACGCTCTGGGGCTGAGGCAGGGAAATGCAGGGTGACAGCCCCTGCTCTGCCCTCCAGGGTTCATTTTCCGGGCTGGCAGGAGCCTGGCTCTGCTCCCACACAGGGAAACAGGGATTTCCAGCAGAGCTTCCCTCCCCTGGCACCTGGTCCTGCCCCTGCCTGTGCAGGGTTTGCAGCAGATGCAGTGCAGAGTGGGCAAAGCAAGGTCCTGCCAGCAGGCTCGCTGAAAATTGGTGTTTATAGGGAAAAGAGAGAAAGTAAACTCATTTTTTCCCCAATCCTGAGTTTCACCAGGGCCTGGGAAAGCCCTTTCCCCATTCTACCTATTGCTGGCTAGATCCACAGACAGCAATTCCCATTCCAACACTCCCAGAGAGTTTTCAGAAGGATTTCAAGTGCCTGTTTTCCTTACTGTCAATAGCTCTCCCAAATAACCCATGTGAAGGAATTGCTACAGTTCAGTTTACCATATCATCAATGAATTATTCATAAATGCCACTTTGTGCCATAAAAATTTAAGGTATTAGTTCACAACATGATGATAAATATGATTAACACAGACCACACATCCCTTGGCTGCCACACCACAATATTTTCACAATAAACTGTGATGATCCAAGATAAAATGATGGTAGCAAGTTAAAAGTCTGAATTGAAGAACTGTTGAATTCTGAATTTCTCAGAGCATGTTATTTTGGTCATTCTTAAAAGACTTTACCCAGACTTGTTACTGCATCCCCTCTCCCTTCTCCCTGGAGCACTGTGTGACTTCAAAGTACCCAGATTTATTTGTTCGCCCTGTTTACACCAGCAAAGGAAAGAATCAAAGCACTATTTTCTGACAATATATTCCCCTGTGACTCAAACTGCATGTGTGGGGTTTAGCATGTACTTTAATAGTGAGTCAGCAGCCCGGGGAGAGGCATTAGCTGCATTCTAAATCAGGCAGGGATGGAAGATAACAAGAAAAGCAAGGAGTGACTCCCATCAACTCTGAAACAGTCTCTGTAACACTGCAGATAAAGGGTATTGCCATGGTTTCATTTCCAGTTGTGACAAACTGACCAAGAAAGAGCCTTTCCTTCTAAAGGGCAGAGAACTAAAATTAAAAAGAAAAAGAAAAGGGGGAGGCGTGGAAGGAGTTTTTTTTAAAAAGAAAAGAGAACCTGAGAAGAGCAGGGTGAGTAACAAGGACAACTTCCTGTCTTCTCTCCAGCAATAAATAAAATGTTGTGATAAAAAAAGGTTCCTGTAAAGAGAACATGCAGTTCAGAATGATCTGGATTATGTTTGGGAAAACTCAGTGGAGTTTTACTGAGTATTACCTGTGATTATTTTAACCAACTCTACCAGCAAGCATCCATAGGTATGGGAGAGGACATTTTACCTGCTACTCATTTCCTATTACATTTTTCACTTTGTTTTCCCATTCTCTTCACAAACTGACCTCAAAAGGCACAAGAGTTTTTGCCAGTATCCCTCCTAAAATCTCATGAGTAGTTTCAGCAAATATTTCTGAGTTTAAATATTCTTGATCCACTGGAGCACCTACATGTTTCCTCCATTGTCCATCAGGACATTTCTTGCATTTCCTCTGATAGGTTTGTGGACAGACTGTTGATTCCCTCATTTTCTTAGACGAAATTCACAGTTAATTTTAAATAGACCTGAAGACTCTGCCAATTCTAGCAACTTCTTTACTTAATCCTCACATTGAATAACTGCACCTGCTGTACACATATATATATAAAAAACCCTTGAAATCTACTTTTCACAAGCATTTCTCCAGCACTTCCTGCATTAGCCAACATCTGCTGTGAGGTGTTTTCTGGAAAGGATACAAGCAACTGTGGGAGCTCAGAATATTGCTCCTGATGTCCAGAATCACCGAGAGAACCCATGGGGGGCTCGGAGGTCCTGGAATGTTGCTAAGAATTCTTGGTGGCTGCACTTTGACCCTTTAGAGGATGTGTATGAGGACGTGAGAATGAGCACCGTTTAAGTGGTGGAGAGATTATATGTTTTTTCAAGGTGAAATATGTATTTTAGGATTACTGTACAGGGGGTTTATGGAGACAAGATGGAGGAACCGGGGTGTGTCTCATGCTCCTTCCTTCTTCTTCTTGTCCTCCATCTTTCGTGGTGATGCTGGCACTTGGGGATTGGTTTATGCTGAAGGTACACTTGTCAATAAGGGTAAAAGATATTGGGAATAAAAAGTAAATATGATGTACGGAGTTTTTGTTATAAAAGGACACGACCGCCCCGTGGGTGGTCAGAGCGCCCTTGGCTGCCTTGCTGTTCAGACCCCGGCTGGCAGAAAGGAAAATCTTTGTAAGATAAAAATTAATAAACAATCTGAAGACCAAAGCATTGAAGAGTCCAGACTCGTCCTTTGATCTGCGGGCTGCCCCGAACCATCCTGTGTGTGCCCGAGCAGAGATAACAGCAGAGATAACAGCCGGATTGGGCAAGCAACAACAAGGAGCCACAGGAGTCTGTGACAAGACAGACAGTCAGGGAGCCTTGTCAGAGGCACTGGCTGAGCTCAGCACAGCCCAACAGGACGGGGAGGCTGCAGGGCTGGGGAGCTGCAGCTCCAAACCTGTCCCCAGCAGGGCAGGACCTGCCTGGGGCTCTCACTGGACATATGGTGGGGTTGGACTCCAGGCAGCCAGAGATTCTCTGTCTCTCCACAGGAACTGGGGTCCATTTTCCCTGAGTCTGCCTGCGACTGGCTCGGTAACAAAAACAAAATCAAACACCTGTGCACTGGCTGTGGAAGGGTTTCTGTGCCAGCAGGGATCCATCTGCAGAGCACATCGTTAGCCAGCTCCTCTTCTCTGGGTGAGACACGAGGCAGATCCATCACAGCAAACCCCCAGCACCACTAAAGGAACATTTGGTGGCCCAGCCTGCTGCTCCCCACTCCTTTCTTTGCCTTTTCATGCTGCCATAATGGTGATGAATAGTGATGAAATATTCATTTCTCTCTTCACCAGGTAATTCTCCAGGTCCTGGACCAGCATTCTGACCTCATCCTCTCTTCTTTATTGCCCCACCTGCCACTTTATTGGCAGATCCTTCCATCCCCTCATCTGACTTCTCCTGCACTACAGAGCAGGGAGATTTTTCAGAGCTATTTAAGTCTGGCTGGCTGGCAGGGGTGGCTTCTGTGAGGAGGTGCCAGAAGCATCCTCTCCTTCCATCCCTCCTCTGACTTTAGGAGCACAATGTCATCCAAGCCATCACATCTTCCAGCTCACTGTGTGATCTCATTGGGCTGGCACTTGCTCAGGATTTTTGACTGAGGCAGTTGGGAAGCTCTCAGACAGTGCAGGGGCACAGCCCAGCCTGGGCAAGGAGCAGCAGGAGTGAAGAGGCCCAGAGGGCTCCCTGGAATGGCTGTCACTGGGCACCTTCCCTGCTCCAGAGCCACAGAGCTCCTCTATGAACAGCACCACATTTCACTGGGAGTTTAGTCAGTCCCCTGAGGGCTTGGTCAGTCCCCAGACCCTGCCAAAACCAAACCCTTCCAAGCCAGGGTCACCCACACCTGATGCAAAGCCACCCTGAACCATCTGCAGGGACTGGGCTGCCTGGAGCTGCTGCAGCAGCAGATTCTGGCACGAGGCAAAAGAGCTCCAGGTTATTGATCACTGCTCTGCAGGAGCCCAAATCTCCCTTGGACACATTTTCCTTGCATCCCTCCACATGGCAAAGGCTCCCCATGCTATGGAAAGTGAGTGCTGGGAAATGGGAGTGCTCAGGAACCAGAACCCACAGCCCCCCAGGGCAGAGGCAGACATAAATTGGGTTTTACCTGCCTTCATTCCCAATGAACAGACCCAAATTCAGCTCTGCTTACTGCACATTTGTCTTTCCCTTAAACCTGTTGGGATCTTGCTGGGCCTAGATTAGTGTGGGGTTCTCTCATTGGTTTCAAATTCCTCTTTACTGTCTTTCATGTGGTGAAAGTCCTCTCAACATCCTCATCAAGAGAGTGTAAAAAATGAAGCCTAAGCAATTTCTCTTGGACTTTTCACAATCTCAAATGCTTGCTCCCTCTCTGAATGCTAAATCAAGCCAGGCAGCAGAGCTGAGTAAGTTTGCTGCATGCTGAAGCCTCTGCCAGGAATTCTCCACCTTCCACAGAGAGTTCAGGAACATCCTCACACACCTCAACGTGTAATACCTGCATCCCAAAAATACCACTCAAACTAAAGCAGACATATGGAGCTCATCCTGCACGTAGAAAAGAAAGACAAATATTAGTCCAGGTTTGCTAAAACAAAAAAATAAGTAGAGATTCTCCTGGGGGTCTTGGGTTTTTGTTGAATTTGAAGATTACAACTGAGTTTATCCTCTGTTCCTCACTCCAAACCCTCCAACAGAAAGATCTGCAGTATCAGAGCTATCAGGATGGGATTACTTTTGCAATTATCCTGGGATAAAATGCAGTTCCTTTGACCACTGTCTGAATAAATGGCTGGAAGCTTTCTTATCTGCTTCTTCCTGTTTACAATAATTCAGTTGTTACAGCAATTTGTAGTGTAAATATCAACAACTCCTGTGTGGGGAAGGATGCTGTTGTGGAGGTGGGACACTTTCATCTCTGTGAATAGTGATGGATCCTGGGGCTGAAGAAGGTCACAGTTAAATGTGAAAGGCAGAATTAAAGTCCCTGCAGTCTTATATTTGCTCAGAGCACCATGCAGTGAAGGCAGCAGAACTTTTTTCCACTGGGGCAGGGACTGGGTCCAAGCCCTGCCCTGATCACAGGGACCTGAAACATTTCCAGAAACTCAAGGCAGGACTTGCAGATGTGTCATGGAACAGAGCCACTGACAAAAATGCAAATTCATCATAGCAACTTTCTTGGGTCAAGCTAAACTAAGATGAGGTTACAGCTGCAAAGGGGCAGCCCTGGCACTCCCCAATCCCCATCCCCTTTCCTTTGCCAGAGCATACCTGCCACAGAACTCCCTATCACACATGTAAAACCCCATTTTATTGGTGGTTTGTCACTGTATTTAAAACATTTTCCCCTGTCTGGATGGGAACACAGAAAGTAAACAGCATTTTTTTGTGGTGATGGCATCATGGTGACCCTGGGTCTGCTTCAGCTGACTATTACATTTCCCCCTTATTTTCAGAAATTTTTCACTGCAACACTCCAGACATGGAATAGCTCCCTGGAAAAGAGGCAGGAAGAATTAAGGAATTTGCTGCCAGAGCTGTCCATCCTCCCTCCCTCTCCCAACCCCTGTGTGTAGTGAGCACCAGCTCCAGAGTAGCCATGAGGGTTTCCTTCTGCACAACCTCCTTGGATGCTCTGGAAAAGGCTCTCATTGACTCACTCAATTTCATTGGGAGCACAGCAAACAGAGCAGAGCCTGGGGTTTTGAGATAGCAAACCACATTTTGTTCAAAACTGGGATTACTCCACGATAAATCCATTTGCAAGCAGATAAATGCCAGCAAAGAGACTAGAAATGGGAAGTGTCTGTAAAATAAAACAGGTTACTGAGGGGGGAAAAAATAGAGAAAGGGAGATTTGGGTTTATTTTGAACAAATAAACCAGAGTTTAAAGGTTATTGCACTAAAGCAAAGGAAAAGACAAAGCAGACTGTAATCCAATTCAACGTAATAAGCAGTAAATTAAAGAGTTGGTATTCCTACAGCACATATTGATTATTGTATTCTTGTGTACCATGTTTGGTGCTGGCAAATCTATAAGCATCTTATTACTCTTCACAGGATACAGAGCTGAGCACTCAGATTAATTTCAGGCCTCATATTTAAACTCTTCTGCCAGCCTGAGAGCTCTGGGTCCAAAGGAGCAAACTCCCACTCAGCTGATTTCCTCAGAGCAGCAGAGAAACAGCACAAACCTAAACAAGGAGCTTCAGCAGGGCTCTGCCAGCCCACCCAAAGCAAACTGCAGCAGCTCAGCATGAAAGGCCCACGGAGCAACCCCAGCAGCCACAAAATGCAGGTGGTGTCTCTGTGTCAAAATTTGGGAAATCAATATAAACCACCAAGAACCATTGTCACTAAAAGAATCATGACTTTGCCCCGGTGATCACATCTGTCAGATGTTCAGTGTTTACTCTGGAGGTGTTTTTCACTTCCACAGCCATTCTCACCACTTCCCCACCTTTTCCCTGTGCCACAGCTCATCCAGAGAAGCAATCCAACACCTCTTCTTAAAACAGAACGCTGCTTTCCTGCAGACCTGACATTTATTACCTTTATTTTGCCCTGTAGAGATGGGAAGAAATACATAATCAAATATGTATGTGCATTTCTGGTGGGTATTTGCAGGCAGCAGCCAACTCCTGCATTATCCTTCCCTTCAAAGGGATACCTGTGATGCATGGCAAAGAAAGAGCAGAGGAGGAGATGGATAGAATCCCTCAACTTCCATCCAAAATAAAATCAGGCAGGAAAAAGAAAACTGTGCATGAACTAAATTCTGCAAATGGTACAGAAAAAAAGCACCAATTTTTATCATTCCAGTCCTAAAAGCTTTTCAACAATGAATATTAATTTCTTCTGAAATAGGGATGGGATAATTGCATGCAGTCTTTGGTATTAATTGCCATGTAAGCTGTTCTAAAAAGTTTTGTTATCTCCACTCCCACACAGGCAGGCCTAGCCACAGCCACCTTGGTGGCCAAGGTAACACTGCCCAGTAGGGATGTATGAAATCAGGGAAATGTATGAAATCAGGGAAATGTATGAAATCAGGGAAATGTGTGAAATCAGGGAAATGTATGAAATCAGGCAGTCTCCATTGAAAAAGCCTGGCTCATTGCATGGGGCCAGAGCACAATGAACTAACACTGCAACCTGCAATTGTGGGAGCTTTTAAAAACCCTGGGATAGCACTCGAGTCAATGCATCAGCCACTTGAGTCTCTTTAGCAACTCAATCTGGATAATTCTTTCTTAAATTTTAGAAGACAGAAAAATGTGCTAGAGAATAAACATAACCCAATCCATTTTCAAGTTCCATTTTATAACCAATAAGAACCCAGAAGCACTTGTTCTGAAACAACAGATTTGGGCAGATTAAGGCACATATATCAAAACATCCCATTCCATAAGACATTTGACCAGTCTAAAACTTAAAGTAGTTCTTGAAATTTTACTTTAAAGGAATCTGGAAGTGTGTTTATATTTTGTCTTTGTTTTTTAACTTAATTGGTGCCAACAACCACATTATCTTGGTAATCCTCTGTCCCCAGAGCATTTCACTGGGTAGCACAGCTGGAACTGGAGCCAGCATGCTGTGGATGGAAGGGACAACCTGCAGAGCCTTTGCACATGAGAGGAGTATAAAAGGTTGGCTCTTGCCCTAATGACATGGAAGTAAAGCAATGTCCCCTTCATCAACAGACACAGCCTTTGGGACAAGAACTGCAGGACAAAATCAGTGCAAAGATGCTTTACCCACCAGAGATCCACAAGTGACCCTTAAGAAAACAGAAACAGCACTGGAGACAAGAGGTGAAGGGACAGAGGAGAAAATTTAAAGAGGATTTGATGCCTTGAGAGGCTGCCTGGAACAGAGGCTGGGCAGAGTTAAAGGAATAAAGTGGGGATTTATTAAAAGGTCTTTACAGGACACACCTTGGGCAGTGCAAGAGCCCAGCCATGACTACACCCAAGATGGGTGAGGGTCACAAATTTTCACACTTTTATCAGTTTTGGTCCATTCTCATGTTGGGATTCATTGTCCAATTCCAGCTCCAGGTGATGCAGTCCCACCCTCCCAGTCTGCTCTCCTCAATTCTCTGGTTTTTACAATTTTTTGGGCTGAAGCTGCAGTGGTGTCCTTGGTTCTGGGCTGGACAAGGATTGTTCTGTGTGACTGAGCTGTGGGGAGAGCTGCTGACACTGTGGATGGAGCTCAGAGTCACACACCAGTGCAGTGCAGAGTCTGGGAAATGTGAAAGCTGGAACTTGAGGCATCAGAATGAGAGAATCAGAGCTGACCAAGACCCAGAGGGGTTGGATGCAGTTTTGGCATGGCTCAGTGCTCACTCCTCAGGGCAGCCCTGCAGGTCCCAGCTCCTGGCTCCAGCTCCACGTGCCCTGCTCTGCCCCAGCCCCTCTGTGCACACTCTGCTCTCTCTGATGGTTCTAATTCCACCAGAAAACCTTTCTGCTCCAGCAAACAAGTGACTGCCACAATGCCTTGATCAGGTGGGAAGCTGCTGTAACTTTGAGTCATCCATCTGACCCTGACTTGCCATTAACAGCCCTGTGGGTTTTAATTGCAGCCTGGCTGTGCTGAAGCTGCCAGCTGGGTCACCAACCCACAGGACAGAGCTCCAGGAGGTTTGCAGCACACAGAATGGAGACAGAGGCTGCTCCAGAGTGCTGTGCATGGCACAGGATGTTCAACAGCAGGGGGAAGACAACAGCAAAAAGGCAAAACCAAAACATAACAAAAGAGAGCAACAAAACCCAAACAAACTCCACTATTTCTTACCAGTCAAAAAACAAAGGCCAAATGGCCATGCAGCCAAGTGACAAAATGTAAAATTATTACTTCCTGTGAAGGTGGAGAATGGATAAACCTGATTCATATCAGAGTGAAACACAGCAGAGAGCTTGGCCTGGACAGCCAGAAGGATTAGCCCTGGTTCAGCAAGGACAGAGGAATGGAGGTGCAAGAACCTTTCCTCCTCTGATCACCTTCCCAGCCCTTCCCTGCCTGCCCAAGCTCCATTTTTGCACCCCAGGACTGCCCCACCTGGGACCATTCCTTGCTCATTCTGCCCAAAGTGACACTTCATGCCATATTTCAAGTACCACCTGGATTTTCTGCATTAAATACAGAAATCTGGAAAATCCAGAGATGTTATCTCTCTGTCTACTGACTACCAGCTGTCAGTCATGATGAACAATGTCTAAAAATTGTCCTGAAAAGCCTCCACCCCTTGGAAAATTCTTTCCTGCTTTGTATCTCCTGTCAGATTCACCTAGCACTTTTCTATAAATAAATTGTTGTTAGAGAATTTTTTCTATCAACAAAAAGACTACAAGAACCATTAAGTTTCTGTTAGTGCTACTTGAGAAATAAAGAACTGGGAGACTTTTTTCCTGAGACAAGCAGCACTGAAGAAGATTTTTTAAAATAAATTTTTCCAAAAAGTGCTAAAAACTTGGTAAAAAACAATCTTTTTTGAGACAAAAATCTTTTAAATTGCAATTTAAACTACATTTTAGTAATATCTAGGTTAAAATTCTGAAACAGAACCACACATAGGAGATCCACTGTGGTTGAAATCTTCATTAAATTGTCACATGAGGATATTACTCATGAGGATATTGGGAAGAAAAGTAACATTTTACAGTCCCTCTCAAACCAATTTCACAATGGAACATTAACTGTGATAGTACGAGTATCTCTGTAATAATTGAATAAAACAGTCATTAAGAACCTAATTTCTTGTGTAGCCTGTAAGATTTTGAATTTTTAACTAAATGAGGAATCAATGTTGAGCTAAATTGTGAGAAAAATTATTTGATGTTGCTGCACTAAACTCATTAAAAGATAAACTCACAAATTAATTTCAGTTCTTATGCTAACAGGTTCAGAGATGCCTCCTCAACCACGAGGTAAGTAAAAATTTCACTTGAGCCAGGATTTGTGGAGTAAACCAACTGCTCAACACACAAAATTTCTTCTTTTTTTTGGTGCATTCAAGGACCCTCTCCGGTCCAGTGGAGTAAATAGAATCCCAGGATGGTTTGGGTTGGAAGGGACCTTCAAGATCATCTCATTCCAACCCCTGCCATGGGCAGGGACGTGGAATTGGGCAGGATTTGGGAGCCTGCAGCAAGGTGCGCTGTGTTGGGGGAGTGGAGAAACCCCTGGATGTCACCCAGGCACTGATGGTCAGCAGCAGCTTCTGATAACCAGGAAAGGCTCCATGACAGGCAGGTTTTAGGTGGGAAAACACTCCTATCCTAGGATTGCAAACTCGAGTCACTTGTGAATAATTCAGAGGCTCTTGCTGTGACAGACATTCTGTGCAGTCACTGGCAGTGCCCTCGGAAAACCAGAAATTGTGGCACTGATAAGCTGAGCACAACTTAATTCTCCCAAAACTCCTTTTGCTGAAGCCCCTGGCTGGCTTGTTGGAGTCCCCAGCTCTTCCCCACCAGGACTGGATGTGGCTCTCTGATGTCCCCTTGGCCTGAGGGACAATTTGGGGACCTTGTGCCCCCTGCCCCTGTGGCTGCAGCCTGGGGATGATCAGAGTTGCCAAACCCAATGTTAAATTCTGCTGCTTTTTCCAGCTGTTGGTCATTGATCTATTAATGCAGTTTGGGGTAATGAGCAAACAGCCAGCCTGCAAGGTCAGAGCCCAGGGCTGAAGAGGCAGGGACCCCTCATCCCCAGTGCCCAGCTGTGCTGTTAAATGGATCTGTCACTTCCAGCAGGGTTCCTGCTGCTCCTGGAGCCAAAAATGCTCAGGGCTCATTCCTTCACTGCATTGCTGCCCCAGCTATGGAACACAACAGGATAAACTCCCCTTCAAGGATGTTTTTATCCCTCTGGTGCAGCAGGATTTTGCCCTGAAACTCTCCATGAGCCTCCTCTCCAGCTGAAAGCAGGGCAGGCTGGAAATGCACACACCAGGTGCCTTCACAAACCAGTTCATGCTCAGCCATGGGAAAAGGAGGTGGGAATTGTGCTCCTGCTTCTACACCATCATTTAAATTCAGAACTGTGCTTCCAGGGCAGGGGCAATGGGTTTGACACCTTCTCCCCACCTCAGTCACATTCCTAGAGTCGCATCCCAGAGTCAGGTACAGAAATCACCTCGATAACAAGTCACTTAAATATTTCTGATGTGTGCAGAGAGTTAATTGCATTTAAAGTGATTTTATCAGCAAGAGACTGCCCAAGATGCTGCAGGAAGCATCTGGTAGTGCAAGAAATACAGTTTGTGGTTTCCAAGGCCAGCAAGCAGCATTTCATTTGTGCTCCCCCCAGCAGCACGTGTGACTGTGGCCACTCACAGCCAGAAGATGATGCAGATTATTACCCAAGGAGTTCTGGGGTACAAATGAATAATGGAGCTATTCCAATCTAAAGTCCCAGATGGAGAATTGCTTACAAGCATCTGAGAGTATAAAAGTTTTACTCTCCCATCATAGTCCCCAAGGGAAGCCCCATAAATGTTTCTAACTGGAGGTTCTGCTACCAACAGCTCGTTTTCCCTCCTGCCTCCAGAAAGGCCATGAATCACAGAGCTTTTAACCAGCAGTTTATATCACATCCTCCTCTAATGGTTCTGGGGGAAAATACCAAATTGCAACAGCAAAACATCAACCACTGCCAGTGATTAGAGCTGCAATTAATTGGCTGCATGGATAAAAAATCCTCATTGGGGCATGAACGGAGGCACTGGCAGGGGAGGGATGTGGAGAGCATCAGGGGCTTGGGAAGGTGCTGGGAAGATAAAACAGAAAGCACAGAAAGAGAGAAATGCTCTTTTTCTGAGCTTCTTGTAACTTTAGTGCTGAACTGGGTAAAAATATCAACTTGCAGCCACCGACTCACAAAAGGCTCATCTCAGCAGAACTCAAAGCATTCCCCATGCATGGTCTGCACCAACAAGGAAAAAAGTGCTCGAGATTCTCCTCCCGACTCTGCCATGCACCAGTGATTCCTGAAACAGCAGGCAAAGCAGATGTTGTGCTAACTTCCATGCAATGGCATGTGACAGCCACCTTGATTGTCCTTTTCCAGCCATTTAATTCAGTTACTGGGGGAAGCAGTGACACTGACACATCTGCAAATGCCATGTGTTCCCATAAATCAAGTGTTTATATCTCCTTTTTTTCTTTTTTTTTTCCAGGGAAAACCATAAACCCAATTTGGAAGATACTTAACACAACATCAGAGTACCAGAAGTACCAGCAGATGTGATGTGGCTCCTCCAGAGGAAAAAATGCCCAAAACCACTGAGCATTTGAACATGACTGGATTTGCATCATTGTAGGGGAAGTGGGAAATTTATCCTATCCAGTTCTGACTTGGGAAGACTCACGAGGGTCACCCAAGAGGAAATTTGTCAGCTGCAATAAGCTGTCAGTGGATCTGTTCAGCTACAAATCTCCTCAGAGTATCTTCCCTTCCTAAAGCCCAAAATCTGATGCCAGTAACAAAAAAAAAAAAATTAACTTGATTCAGCAATTGTTCTGTGTTGATACAGGATACCTGCAAGGCAAGGGTTAATAGAACACGATTTACTTTTAACCAGAGAAAATCTCCATGAATCAGAAGGCTGTACCCATTCCAAGGACATGAAATAATCCAAGCCAGACAAAGGCTTCAAGGTATTACCTCCACAAAAAGGCAATCCCAGACCAAAACAAAACATTGCTAAGAACAAAAGAAAGCAGTCAGCTTCACAGAGTCAATGCTCCTGCTTTCCAAGCCCCTGCAGAATGAGCAAAATTCTCATTCCAAGACACTCTGCTCTTCTCAAAAGCCCTTCAGGCTTCCCCTCTCTATAATTTCCTCAGGGTGAAAGATGCATAAGGAAAAAGAACCCACCAGTGCTTTTAAGCAGCCAGAAATAAATGTATTGTGCAATATTGCTGCTGAAGTTCAAGAGTAAGGGAATCCACTTTGTCACAGTCACTTTCAATGAACACTCCATTTTATGATAAGTTCCATAAAAACTGCTTAATTCAACATTTATGAAAGTACTGAAGATAGATGAAAGGTGTAGAAATAGGAATCTTGCCAATCAATCATCCTGTTGAGAACGAGCACCCGAATGATCAGAATGAAGATAGGCTTTTCATGTACATATGGTCTGGGAGATAGAATGATTGAATATTCTTGCATTTTTAATCAAAATGTTCCTGCCATTGTACTATCACACTCAAATTATTTTCTTCCCCCACTGAATATTAGCACACTCTTCCCCTTGAGATTGAGTTGCCTGCAATGTTCCCAAAGAGAAAAGGAAACTTTCTGGGTGAAAAGGTGCTCAGTAAAAGATTGAGTGAGGAAAAACTTTCTTTTTAACAGTTTTTTTAGCAAAAAAACAAAAAACCAAACAAACAAAAAAAAATTGATCAGAAGTGGACAAGAGGCACAGCTTTAAATGGTGTTACAAAGAAAATAAAGGTTTCATGCCAGATAACACAATTTGCATCTCAGACTTCACATGCTAGAAATATTTTAGGACAGAGATCACCTTTTAATAACTTGTACAGCTTTTTATTCAAGGAATCTTTGCTGGAAATTTTACTCCTGGGCATAATCATGCTGCAAGTCCATCAATGTAATCCTGAACATTTGGGTGAATTTGTTTGAAAATACCCAGCCAGGATAAACTGTGCCTGCTTCTCCCTATGTGTGAGGTTCTCCAGGGAATAACAGCCCAGGCTGGGATGGAGCTGGAAACTAAACTGAGCTGGCTCCTCTCTCAGGGCTCCAACTTATGGAGAAAAACCTTATTTATTATCTCCAAATAAAGAAAAAAAAAATTAAAATCACTTTTTCTGTCCTTTCTCTACAAAACAACCCATGTGAGATCAGCCCAGCTTGGTGCAAAAAGCAGCTAATAGGATTTCTCCTAATCCTTTTACATTTTTGGAGACTCCCAAAAATAGGCTCAGGATTCTAAAAGAATAGAAAGGAACCCCAAGCTCCTCTGATTTCCATATTCACCTAGTTCCCCTTCAATGGAATGGTAAAAGTTACAGTTCAAGTCTTAAGTGATAACATATGGTGCAATAAACACTATTATCAGCTTGATGAGTTATTGTAAGTAACCACCCAAATTACCAAAGTATTTCCTTGGGGTGGAACAAGCTGGAACTGAATACAGATTCCCTGTAATTTCACAAGGGGGAACATTTATCACAGAGAAGCTGTGAATTGTTTTTGCCTGTTAATACCCTGTAAGTGCCAATGTTCTCTTTCAAGGCTTGCAATATCTGGTGCAAAGATAATGATTCCTGGAAAATGGATTGTTCCCCTTTGACTAATAAGAGAAGTTTGTAGTTTGTAAATAGTAGGAGACAAAGGCACAGGCACAGTGCTGCCACTTCAATCATCTGCAGCAGGTTCTTAAATACTTCATCCCCCTCTGCTTCTTCCCTTCTGCAGAGCAGGACAATTAAAACAGCAATGCTGAAATAATCGACCCCAATTGTTACTGGAGATATCTAAAGTCTCTTACAAAGAACTCTACAGAAGGGCAACTGCATCTGTTCAAACCAGCTCCCATTGCCTGTTTCCTCATTTGGTGCACAGAGCAGAGCTACATCATTATTTCAAAATCTTCAAATCTCAAACTGGGCTCTCCTCACAATAAAACACACTAAAAAATACCTGTAAAAATAACATATTTTCGTTTTCACCAACTCCACCCTCAAGTTCCATTGCACAGAAGAAGGAGGAGTTGGAAAGGAAGATGCACTTCTATGGGAATAAAAGAAGAAAATATTCTTTTCACTTCTGGCACTTGAAGAACTTTCCAAACCAACAGAGAACAGGCTACCTATTCATGAAATCTGCAGGAGTTTTTCTGGACTTCAGAAAGGGCTTGGCAAGACAGATGAGGCAATCCATCACCTCAGAGGCAGTGGCTGCTCTCTGGAATTGATATTACCAGCAGGGACATGAATGCCAGGAGCAGCAGTGGGTTTGGGACGTGGCCTTGGGGGCTCCTCACAAGTGCTGTGACCTGGGCTGGGTTTCTTTTTGGGATTGCAGCTCCTGGGACAGTTACAGCATCACCCCCAGCTGCAGGTTCTCTGTTGTTTAACAGGCTGAGTCTGGGTTCTGCCTGACTGGGATGGGGAAGAGCAGGGAAATCTTGAACATCAACAACTTAAAATCCTCCTAATTGTTGAAAAGCTGTAGGAAATTGTGCTGAGAGCTCCATGTCCTGCTCCTGCTGGGCAGAGCTGACCCCTGGGCTCAGAGCAGAGCACCCCAACCCTCACAGACCCCCAGGTCACACACTGTCCATGGGCTGAGGAAACAGAGCTGCACCCCAAAGGGCCAGCCTGGGCTGCCTGGATCCCTGAAAACAGGGACAGCACCGAGCTGGGACACAGGGACAGGGACAGGGTCACCTCCCAGGAACAGCACAGAGCTGGGACACAGGGACAGGGACACCTCCAACTCCTGAAACAGGGACAGCACCGAGCTGGGACACAGGGACAGGGACAGGGTCACCTCCCAGGGACAGCACAGAGCTGGGACACAGGGACAGGGACACCTCCAACTCCTGAAACAGGGACAGCACCGAGCTGGGACACAGGGACAGGGTCACCTCCAGCTCTCCTGAAAACAGAGACAACACAGAGCTGGGACACAGGGACAGCACCAAGCTGGGACACAGGGACAGGGTCACCTCCAACTCCTGAAACAGGGACAGTACCGAGCTGGGACACAGGGACAGGGACAGGGCCACCTCCCAGGGACAGTACAGAGCTGGGACACAGGGACAGGGTCACCTCCAACTCTTTCAAACAGGGACAGCACCAAGCTGGGACACAGGGACAGGGTCACCTCCAACTCCTGAAAACAGGAACAGCACTGAGCTGGGACACAGGACACAGGGACAGGGTCACCTCCAGCTCCTGAAAACAGGGACAGCACAGAGCTGGGACACAGGGACAGCACCAAGCTGGAACACAGGGACAGGGTCACCTCCAACTCCTGAAAACAGGGACAGCACAGAGCTGGGACACAGGGACAGGGTCACCTCCAGCTCTCCTGGGACACCTCACACCCAGGGTGTGGCACAGCACAGGTAAGTCACAAAGCCAGCAGCACTTTTGGGTTCATATTGCTTTAAGCAGAAGGCTGCCCCATCCTCCTCATCTCCAAAAATACCACAGAAAGACAGACTGCTCCTGCAGCTCGCCACATCTGAAAACCATTTCTGTTTCATGGAAGGGGGAGAAAGAAGCAATAAAATAAATCCAGTCTGATTATTTTGAAAAGGACAAAGACAGCAGAGGTGACAGAGGTGTAATTGTTAGTCAACCTTACAGCACTTTCCAGTAGAGCTATTTAACATTTGATTCCACTGATAAGAAAAATAATAAACAAAGTTATTATGAAAGCTCTCTATCTGTCAGCCAAAAGTCCAGTGAATCATTTATGATGTGTACCTAGAGCTTCTTTCCCTTCTACTCTCTTTTCCCATCACAACCTGAAGCTAGTTACTTTTTTTTAAAGTGTTGTTTTCATTTCTTAAATCAACCTGAAAGGAATAAAATATTGCAATGAGCAAAAATACAAAATAAATGTTTGCAGTTCTGTAATTCCTCGAAATGTCAAATAAAAACATAAAAACGTATGCTCTGTAAGTTTGCAGCTGAACTTGGCATGACAGTCCATCTATTATTTAAAAGATGTTGAAGCTCAATTCATGAATTATTAAATTCTTGTTACATTTAGTTTTCAAGGGAAAAAATTATTTCATTCAATAAAGGAGATTCAATTCGCTCTATAATACTTTCCTAAAAAACACAGAATTTAAAGTTACTCTGAAAAATGAAAGAAATAACTGGTCCAAGCTTTCTAACATTACTGCCTCATTAAAGGGATGTTCTGAATATTCAAAACTCATCAGCAACCCTTCAGCATCCCCACAGCCACTGCACAAAGGTCCCTGTGTGCAACCACCTGCAATGCAGGAGAGGGGCTGGAGGGAGCTCCTGACTGACTGACCCGAGCTGGGACCCTCCAGCTGGTCCCTCCCCTCCCCACATTTCCCATCACCCTCCTCAAACCAGGCTCAGCAACCAAAGCTCTCTGTGAGATGCCCAAAATTTGGATTACAAGTCACATCCAGGAGTCCTCAGAAGGTGCCTGGGAGGTGAAGGGCCACCCAGCAGAGAGACCCCGGGCTGTTCACCTGGTGAAAATGGAGTTTTGGGAGTTTAAAAGGGCATATCCCTGCTCTGAAGAGCATTCCTGGGGATGATTACCTGGATAATTTCAGACATCTCTTCTGGCCCCCAGTGCAGGCAGCAGTGATGGTCACAGCCAGGAGCCAGAGCTGGAGCAGGAGTTCCCTGTCGCAGACACCTTTTGTGAAAAATCCTTTCTTGGGATTTTCCCTGCTGGAGCTGAGAGGTTTCAGCAGCAAATGTAAACAATTATTATCTGCTGCTGTGGAATGCAACAGGTCCAGCTGTGGTTGGTTCCCTGTAGATGTTTGGATTTACTGACCACTCACAGTGGAGCTGCTCTCACTCTCTGCAGACACAGACCTTTGTTATTATTCTTTCTATTCTATTCTTAGCTTAGCCAGCTTCTGAAGAAGCCTCTTTCTTTCCATCTCTATGTAGAATAGTTATAATGTTATATATATATCATAATATAATAAGTCTTCTGATCATGGAATCAAGATTCCTGACTCTTCCATCCTCTGAAGACCCCTGTGACCACCGTCAACAGTTCCCTGCATCCCTCCAGGACAGCAAATCCCACCCAAAGGAGCCTGATTGTCCCTGAGCTCAGCCCACAGACCTCTGCCTTGGACCTCTGGAACTCAATTTGTACAGCTTTGTTAATCCAAGATTGGTTCTGCTCTAGAATGGGACTTAATAGCTAGAGGGATTCCAGAGAAACAGCTAACTGAGCTGATTTAATAAGAGACACAAAACAAACTCAATGGCACTACTTAGACTGCCTAATAAAGTTATTTCACTGTACTCTGGGGGTTGGCTATTGAATTGGCTTCTAAAAATCCATGCTGATATTCCTCAAAGGCTCTGAACAACAAACTGTCACAGGTGCACTGGCTGCTCTGTGTGACAGGTATTTCAAAGACAGCTACTCAAGCATATAATCCCTCAGATAAAAAAAAAGGAATAAAATTATATTATGATGAAACTGCCATAATCATCTCCCAAATTCACAATGCCTAACTGATTAGCTTATACAGATAAATTTTCCAGCACCCACTGGGGTATTTTTCCCAGTAAGAAGATGAACTCTCAGTTTGTTTGCTGCGTTTTTCAAAGAAATGGTTTAAACCACCAACATTTCAGGAACAAGCCAGAAGAAACATTGCTATTCAACAACAACAAATCCTCCTCTAAAAAACAAAAGTGTTAAATGCAAGCCTTGTAAAATATTCATTTGTTCAGCCATGAGTTAATAAATTTTCAAAGTAGATTTTGACAGGATGTCATCATAAATGCAAACTAGCACTGAACTGCTGGAATTGTTTTCTTAAAGTGTTTTATCTGTGTTGGCCTCCTGACATTTCTTCAGTGCTCAAGCCCTAAACACAGCTCATTTCCACAGCCAGGCACAAGGATGTCAGGGAAACTCCCCTCCATGTCTGGCTGCTCTGTCAGAACAGCTTCAGAGAGAAACTTCAAAGAGCTTTCTTTGCATTTCCCACCAATTTCAGCACCTCAAAAACACTAAACAAAAAAAGGTTCACTCAAAAACACCAAACAAAAAAAGGTTCACTCAATCCCAGTGCTGCATCCTGAGTGGAGCAGGGAAGTCACTGTGTTCAGAGTTAACTGCTGGGGGAAGGAACCTGGATCATTCCCGAGGAGCCAAGGGTCCTTGAAATACAGAAGAACAGAGGAGAATTGGCTGATTGTCTTCTCATCCAGCACAAGAGCTGGTGACCTGTGCCTGGATGTTAACATCACTCAGCTCAATAACAGCCCAGCTCCTGCAGGAAAAATCCAGCCTCTGCTGGGACCCAGGGATGAGCACATCCACTTTCCCAGAGCACACCATTAACTGTCTAGAAAGGGACTTCACGTTGGACTGTTATTGTTTTTATGATGATACATGATACCACTCTCAAAGAACAGTGATTTAGCTTTCTTTGTAAATAGAGTTATTGATTGGAGCTCCTTTAACAGCACCTCTCCCACCCTTGCTGCTCTCAGGCTCCACAAAACAAGGAGCCATTCCTGCCTTTAGGTCTTCACCACAATTTTTGGTACAGCCCATCCTCCCAGCTCAGAAACAAATTGAAAAAGAAATAAAACCACCTATTGAATACCAAGAAGAGGGTTTTTTTCTCTTTGGACACCTTGCATTCCAGCTCTGTGCCCATGACCAAGTACAGGATGGGCTGGAGCACAGGATGGGCTGTCCCTGTCCCAGGGTCAGGACACAGCAGTGCCCAAGTGCCCCTGTGCCCATTGTCCCCTCTGCTGCCACCCCAGAGTGGGCAAACCCCACTGAGGGGACAGTGCAGGCTCTGAATCAATATCACAACAATAATAGTGGGCACAGTATCACCACTAAAATTGCTTGCAGAGCTTTCCAGGGTAGCTTAGGGTGTATTTCTGCCCTTTAACTGCAGCATTTTGTCAGTTCCTGATTGAGAGTTACATAAATCAAGGTTCACTGCATCTTCACTCTTCTCTGACTCAAACTGCACAGAAGTATTTTTGGGAGCTGTGAAGAACACTGAGACATGAAAATAACTTCCAGGGAATCAGGGCTGGCACAAGGCAGGGAGTGTATTTTAAATAATTGAACCAAAGCAGCTGGTGCTGTTTGAAAGGCAAGATTTGTAAACTAACTGCATGTGTCCCAGCCTGGGACAGGTCCAGCTGTCTGGAACCGAACTCCCAAAATAAACAGAAAAAATAATTAAATTATTTTTAATTAATACTACATTGCAAAGTTACCTCACAACTTCCCTGTGACAGTGGTCACAGGGGTTCTTGGATGAGGGAAGAGACGAAAATGTTGACTCTATGTTCAGAAAGTTTGATTTATTATTTTATTATATATATATATATTACTTTCTATTTCTTTATAACTATTCTATAAAGAAATAGAAGGAAAAGGTTCATCTCAGAAGGCTAGCTAAGAATAGAATGAATAGAATGATAACAATAGCCAGCTGTCTCAGACTCTGTCCAAGAGAGCTCGGCCTTGATTGGCCATTTATTATAAACATCTAAGATGGGTCAATCAAAAATCTACCTGATGCCTTCCACAGCAGCAGATAACCATTGTTTACATTTTGCTGCTGTAGCTTCTCAGCAAGAAAAAATCCCAAGAAAGGATTTTCACAAAAGATGTCTGTGACACTTCCCCACAAAACACTTCCACCTCAGAGTGCATTAAAGAAATCCAACTTTTCCTCTGCCTGAGGTGAGTGGAGGGAGCAGCAGCAATCACATTCTCTGCCACTGCTGGAGATGCAAAGTCAACCACCTCCAAGCTGGAAATGTCAGGCTTGAGACTGGCTGTGCAACCTCAATTTGCCCCCTCGTGCCTGTGCATAATGATGTGGGCTTTAATTACCTGAACACCACCTCAGTTTGAAGATCCTGCCTCAATCAGCAAGGGCTGGAGCAGTGGGGTCTGTGGGATTACACACCAGGCAACATTAAAGCAGGAAAATGGATTAGCTGCTTGTAGCAAAGATGCTCCACAACCCGAGAAGGGAATTAAAGGAAGAATTCCAGCCCTTTTCACCTCCACAATGGTGAGACTCACACACAGACATTTCTCTGGTACCCCTGACAAAAGCCACACATCTGCATTTCCCAAACTCCCCACAGTCACGTTTAATGCCAAGGTCAAGCTCAAACAAAGCCCCAGGTCTGATGCTCGTCCAGCCCCACCATGTGGAAATGAGCCCAGCTTAATGTGGGTGACATTCTGGTTGACACTGGTGAAGATTTTACTCTCAGTAAAATCAGGTTTTCTGAGACCAGAGGATTTTTTCTGATTATTCAAACTGTTTCCAAGACTTTTACTCCTCACTGTACCTTGGACAACTGACTCCAAGCCAGGCCTAAAGTGTCCATGCAACCCAGTTAGGTTTGATTGATCTCTAATCCATCCCAGGACTAACTGGCCTTTAATCCCAGCTCTAATCATTATCCACCTCTAGGACAGGCAAAACATTTTTGCTTCAGATCTGAAATAAATTGGGAAATGATAAGCAAAATAGGCAATTTCATTTAAGACATAATAGGCTGATTTTCCAATTAGGGTTCCAGTTTTCAAGGATCTCCATGGCCCTCTCCTGTACCAGTTCTGGACTCCTGCAAAGGAAGTTGTGCTCTGAAATTTGCTACAATTGAAAACCATTTCATGTTTAAACAACTGCTTTTTCCCCACCATTTATAAAACAAAAATAGGTGCTGCTGTTCAGGTTTTAATTCAGACTCTAAAAGGAGCACTGTGAGAAATGCTTTAAATTATCAAACCCTCAGCACCAGTGCAGTATTTATGAATAATCAGAGAGAACCCCTTAGCAGGGCACAGCTGGCTCATGAACCTGAGCTGGAGAAACTTTCTGGAAATTCTTCTGATTAAGGGAGAATCAGCATTTCTCTACCTTCTCCTGGCCAGAGACCAAACCCTCCTGTGCTGCTGCTTTCATGCCAGGCTTTGGAAGGCAGGCAGCACTCAGCATCCATCCAGCAGGGAGTGAAATCCATCCCTGATGGAGCTGGGAGCTCTGCCCTCACCTTCCCTCCCCTCCAAAATGTGCTGCAGCTTCTGAGGCATTTATTCCCCCCCTGTAGATCTTCAAAGAGCCACAAATCCCTGGTTACTTTTGATTTACAATAGAAGCAAGGTCATCCTTATAATGAAAAAAAAACAAGGTCTATATTTTCAGACACCAAGATACAATTTATCATAGAGATCAATGACACTTTTATTCTCTATAGAGATGAAGTATCCATTTTGCAGTAAAATTATCAGAGGGGTTTTCTCCTTTTTCTCTCCTTTAAAAGCCTCTTGCAGGCGCTGCAGCAGTTGAAAACTAACTTGTAACAGAACATTTCAGCATTAGAATCCAGTTCTCCTGGCTGCCTTTCTAAAATAGATTTCACTTTTCTTATATTAGTGGCTGTAAGGAAAGGGAATGGTGCAATCTGTGAAACCAGACGAGTTTGGGTGGTGAAAGGTAACTCTAATGGCACCCCCTGAGCCAAGAGGGATTTCTAAGCCCTTTCAATTAAAATAATTGCCCCTTCCCAGCTCTCCCAATGTCCTCATGTCTGGGCAGTCAGAGCAGCCCATGCCAGGCTGAAGCAGCCACGGTGGAGGATCCATGGAGTTACCCAGAATCACCTTTTTTTCCCCTAATAGAACTTTCAGTTTTTATTTGAAGTTCTATTTCTGACATATTTTAGCTCATCTCCATCAGGCTTCTGAGCATCCAGAAACCATATGGGGCATTTTCACGTGCTTAGACTGGTAATTGTCACCAGATTTAGAGTTTATCTGGGAATTGAAGGAACAGAAACATTCTGTGGGTGGGGAATGGAGAACTGTCTGTCCCAGATGTGTTTATTGCACTGACCTGTCACAGACATATTTTATGAAAAATCTTTTTCTCCTGAGAAGCTGAGAGGCCTCAGAAATGAAATGTAAACCATAATTATCTGCTGCTGTGGAATGCAACAGGTGCATCCTTGATTGGTCCCATGTGGTTGTTTCTAATTAATGGCCAATCACAGCCCAGCTGTGTCTGACTCTCTGGTCAGTCACAAGATTTTATTATCATTCCATTCCTTTCCTTGCTAGCCTTCTGATGAAATCCTTTCTTCTATTCTTTTAGTATAGTTCTAAGATATCATTTTCTTTTAATATAAAAGAAAATTATATATGATAACTATATAGTATATATATGATACAATATATATAATATATATATAATATGATACGATATATATTAAATTTTCTTTTAATATAAAAGAAAATGATATATGATAACTATATATATATATATATGATACGATATATTAGAACTATATATATATATTATGATATATATTATCTATTAATATAATATATATCATAAAATAATAACTCAGACTTCTGAAACATGGAGTCAGATCCTCATCCTGGGACCCCTGTGATCACAGGGATCCCTGGGACTGAGCCCTCCAGGCTGCTCCATCCTCTACCCAGACCCCTGGCACAGCCAGGATGAAAACACCATTTCTTGTCATCTCTCCCAACATCCTGGGCTCTGAAAGCTGTGACAAACAGGTGGCTGTGGTGGCACAGCTTGGACCTGGCACCAGCAGAAACTGCTCAAATCCTCTGCAAGGCAATAATGAGAATTCCCACCCTCCTGAGTTACACCTTTGTCTCCTCTGCCCACTGCACCCCATGGCAAGATGAGCTTATTAATAGGATTTATTTCTTAAAGTCACTCCTTCAAAGCACATGAAATTCCTGATTTTATTGGTGGCTGCCAAGGATTACAGCTCCATTCAGATGAATTTCCCCTAAGCTCTGTGCTTGCCCTGAGCTAATCACAATTTTCAGGAAGGGAAGGCATTTTAGAGATTTCCCAGTGTTCAGCTCCATTGGAAATTATTTGCCACACGTGTTCAATATTCTCACCTTACCTGTGGTTCCCAAATTAACATTTTCTGTTTACTGATTTTAGAGCTGCTGGAAATAAAGGAATTTTCTGCACCCTGGGGTATCTAGTCCTGCACTGCTGCTGCTGCATCCATCTCCAATCAAATAATTATGGACTGGAGATATTGACATAGGCAGGGCATCACTTGTTCATGGGAATTTCCTTAACTTGATGATTTCCAGTTAATAACAGTTGAAAGATTAAAGGGAACCTTTTTACTCTCTGCTTAGCCCTGTCAAATAACCATAATTACTTCCAAAACAAAACCAAACAGAGACCACTGGGTGTTTTAGTAACTTTTAAGGCCTTGCCCAACCACATTTTTCCAACCACCATGAGAAGAGCCATGTGTTGGTGCTGATGAGCCATACTGATCCTCAAGGTCCTACTTCAACTCTTCCAAGCACATCAAGAGGAATATTTGAGAGAAAAAATTATTTTCTCATGGTTTTTGTCACTATCATTACATTTCATTCATTTTTTTGCCCTGACTTGTAGGTCAGTGCCAGCACAGCCCCTCTGGATGTATTTCTGGGGCATTTTGAGGAGAAAAGATGCCACAGGACAATAATAGGGATGTTTCAAATATCTTGAACCTTCCTGAATAAGTCACTGAGCTGTTCCTTACAGGGATTTTCAGTGATATGACAATACAAAAATATTAGTTTTCATCTGATACACATTAAAAATAAACTCTTCTAATAAAACCTGTTTGGGGCCCTGATTCATCCCTGCTTTGTGTTCATTTTGCTGCTGCAAGAAGAGAGCTCAAAATGAGCTCAGACCATCAGAACCATCTGCTTGTTCTATTTTGCAATCACTCCACAATCAGCCTACAAGGTATTAAATGACTGCAGAAGTGCATGCCAATGGAGAAACAGGGCAACAGAGACACAGCAAAATCACCTCCTTGATCCAGCTGTGTCCTGAGCACCCTCATTTTCCATCCACCACCACTTGAGCAGGAATGAAAGGCTCAGCTTTCAGAAATGAAAAATGTCACTGGGGTTTTTTCTGGCCTCGTGGATCATCAGAGACATTTCAGGAGAGTTGCTGCTCTTGGCTGAAGCATTGCCCAGATTGGAAGCACCAATCTCCCCAGAACACTCCAATGCCAGGGAGAGAAACGCTGGAGCAGCTCCTCTGCCACCAGCAAAGTGCTTCAGATTTTTCATTTCGTGACTTCAGCCAAAGCAAAACCCAAAGCAGAAACCACTTAATGACCCCAAGCCAGACTGAGACTGCACTTGTACATATATCCTGTGCAATTATTCCAGATCCTGCAAGACAAAAATGAAGAAGGCAATGGGGCTTTCACAGATTGGGATTGGCTAAATTAATCAAATCTAACCATTTTAAGGAGAAGAATGATAAAAAACAAATAAAACTATTTTAAAGCTATATATTCAAAATAAAATTTTTTTTTTTTTGAGGGGGAGTTGATTATCATTTTTTCCTGTACTGGGAGACACTGGGTTCATCCTGCACTCCAAGGATTTGCCAGTTGGACCAGACACCCAGAGAGCAGCAAGTGGCAGATTTTCCTCATCAGTTGGGTTCTGCAGTTGTAGTGAAGGCTCTGCAGTGATTTAAAGGCAAATGGAAAAGCCAGGTCCCTTCACTCAGTATAAACTTTATCCTCTGCCTATGAAGCTGCTAAAAAATTGCTTTAAACCAAATTCATACAGGAGAGCTATTACGCAGAAAAGGGTGGGGTTGTTTATAGTGGTTTGATTTTTTTTTTAACTATAAATAAACCATGATTATTTTTCTTCCCCAAGGTTTAACTTCCCCAAACCTTTTATTGTTTATATATTTCATCAGGAGCCACCCACAAGAGGGGCAGCCTGTGAGATTCAAGTTCTCCTTGCCCAGCAATCCCAGAACAAAGCATCCCTGTGTTTCAGTGTTGAAAAGCAGCATTAAATTTATCAGAGGTAGCAGCAGATGGGAGACCATCACAGAAGGAATACTTTTTAATTACCAAAACATATGTGCTGATGCAGTGCAGCACAGTTTATGAGGGTTTTGTGCCACTTAGAAGTAGTTTCTGTACAAAGGTGACAAATTTTTGATCACGCTTCACAGCAAAACCCTTGTTACATTTTGTATTTAAAGCTAATCTCAAACTGTGGACCCTGAAGAATACTGGGTGAGCAGAAGGCTGTGTCTCATCCACAAACCTTCAATGCTTGCCTTTAGGTACAACCAAGAGCAAAGCTGGGAAATGAGGGTGAAAAAACTTGTTTGGAGGAAAAAAAGAAACCCAAACAAGGAAATAAACCTGAGCAAACCCAAGCTCTTTGCTGTTTCAGCACACCCAGCACAGGCAGGCAGATGGCATTTCACAACTCCTTTATCTCAGTGCCTGCAGACAAGCCATTCATATCCCTAAAACTCATAAGAGCTCCAGGAAAGCTGATATTGCCATGGAGTTGCATTTCTGGGTGCTGGATACCAGCAGCAGCAGCGAGCAGCCCTGTGGCTGTGCTGTGAACCCCACAGTGAGGGAATCCCAGCTCCCTGAGGATCACACCTGCTGGAATCCTTAACATTAGAGGGTTTTGAGAAAGTTTAGAAAAAGACAGGCCTCAGTGACAGCAAAGACAGTGAGATGCTAAAGCAGCAGAAAAATGAGTAATGTAGACGTGAGAAATAGAACAATAGGCCTGTGTTAGGTGCTGCCTTAGGTGGTAACAAGTTTACTTACTGTATATCTTTAGAAGGTTAAAAATGAATAGAGCTCTGTGCCTTGTTTCTTATGAACAAGCTGTTGTGTTAGAAAATAGGCTGCTATTGTTTTAACCAAAGCTCCGTGTGCTTTAAGTGATGGGATAGAAGTATTGTCAATGTTCTTGTGCTCCGTGTGTGACTGGCTGAAACGCAGATGGAAATGGCTTTATGATATGCTGGAACACCACGTCTCTTTGGCATTCTGCTTGATTCAGTGAGTTGGTTGCATCTCTTGTGTCCATTGTTGTAACAATGTGCTGAGACTGATGTGTGAATAAACCACTCTGACGCTGATTTGGAGTGTCCCGTCCCGTTGGTGGGGTAAATAGGCGCCAGGGCAACACCCAGCTCACAAATCCCACCAGCCCAGAGCAGGCTGTGCCCACCCCTCCCTCCCCAGAGGCAATAATGGGGGCAGAGTTACTCACACAGCCCTGGCTGCAGCTCCCACTGATCATCAGAGCTCCCAAATGACCCAAAATCCACCTCAGGCTCCACTCTGGAGCTGCCAGCCCTGCCCTGCTCCCATCTCGGGCACCCAGAGGGGTCCTGGTGCCTCCTCCTGCCTGTGTTTTATGGACTCCTCAAAACCCTCATTACAAGTTTTGGATTCTATTGATTCCACCTGTGATTCACAGTCTACATTAAAAAAGGTTTCTCCCATTGCCAGGCTCCAACAGGGACAGCAGAGCTCCACAGAGGAGAGATGAGAGGGGGCAGTAAATTGGCAGCAAATAGATCAAATCTTGGCTTACAAAGTTGCCCCAGAGAAGGGAAAATACCTGCTGAGACAACTGGAAATTACTTGTACTTTTGAGGTAGCACATCATATATGGTAGAAGATCCTACTAGCACAGGTTAACAAGCAGGACAAGGCAGAAATACCCAGGAGAGCTGAAACTGTGTGCTGGGAATATCCTGAATTAACAAAAGCAAGTGGCAGACCTCCTGTGTTTGATTTTTTTTGTTGTTGTTGTTATTTTTGCCTGTGCTTCAGGAAGCAGGAAAAGAAGGAGAGATAACACTGCCTAGAAACTCCCAGGCAGGGAATGCAGTGCCATGGGATCAGGGAAGGGATGGCCTTGGAGCAGGTGAGCCCTGGCAGCAGCCCCAGCCTGATGCCAGCAATGGGATTATTTACAGATCACAAACGGGACAGGGCTGCTGTGGAACTGCCTGGAGCTGTTTGATTTTCCAGCATCAGCCTCATTCCATGGTTATGACAATGGGAAGATGCCATCAGCTCATATCTTGGGCAGCAGACACAGAATTTAATGTCACAACTCACTTTATAAGCTTCTTGACCAATCCCACAAAGCAAAAGCACATTGCAGTAGTTCTACCCAACCACTATAAGCACAGGTACCTTTGGTTAAACAATGCTTGCTTATTTCAAATACAACACCTGCTTGTGAGCCTTAAAACACAATGCACAGAGCTCCATTATTGAGCTTTAACCTTCCTAATATCTTGCTAGATAAACTTTTCTGTAGCTCAGAGAGTTATTCTAGACAAGCATTAATACACAGACCATTGTTCTATTTGCCCTTGCTTTTCTACAGTTTAAATAATTTTTCTGCTGACAAATCTCATGGCTGCTGCTTAGCTCTAATCACATTCTGCTGTATCTGAGGCCTGCCTTTTGCAGCTTTCCCAAAACCCTCTGATTTTGCAGATTCCCACACCAGCCCAGCTCCCAGCTCCACACGGTGGATTTTTCTAGAAAGCAGGAGCAGGAGCTTGCCCTCTCCACATTTTGCCAGCAATCCCTTCCCAGCCCATGGACAGCCTGGAAAGAGCCCAGCAGTGCCAGCAGAGCCCAGCCTGGGCTCCCCTGTGCCCTTCCCCTGCCTCTAACAGGGGCCAGCACCCCCCTGAGCTTCCCCTGCTCACCCAGCTGCAGCACAGCTCTCCTCAGAACATCTCATTTTAACATTTTAATTGGTTCTTGGCTCCTTTTGCTGTTGGAAATGGTTGCCATCATTTCCTCACATTGTGATACAGACAGGAGTTTTGTGCTTTGCTCATCTTTTATTTCTTTAAATCCTTGTGTTAAGCAAGTAGCTCAGCTAAAGAATCAAAGTTGTCGTTCTGTGCAGTGGAATTTTTCATTTGTCTTTCTATTCCTCATCAGTCATTAATGATGCACAGATTCTTTTCCTTTCTTTATCCTTTGCCCCTCTCCATTCTTTATACTTGGTGCATGAAGATTTGTGTTACAAATTCTTCAAAGACATCATTACTCTTTGCATTGATATGCACTGAAATAATCTTTGTAATCTATGATCAAAGACCTGCTTTATCTGGCTGCATTCATTTCCTTTCTTTCCCTTTCCTAGGCAGCCATTTTTATTTCTATTTAGTTTTGCTACCAAAAAAAGCCATCAAATCAGAAAGCCAAGGCCACACTGAGTCACACTGGTGATGTCTTTTATTTGGATTTCCTTCCCTGCTGCCTTGAATGTCTGGGCAGAGCTTCCCCCACACAACCCCTGAACTTGAATCCCTCCTCAAAACTTTCAGGGAAGATGCTGAAATTTCTTCTGATGTTCAGATGCTGGAATTTCCTCAGCACACCCAGTTCTGCACTGGTGTTTCTCCTCCAGATTTCTAATCAGGGGATTTTTTTCCATAGGTATTTTCCTTTGGGTGGAAATCTGAGGAAAGGCAGATCCAAAATTAACACCTGGATTAAAATGGGGATGATCATTATTCCAGAGCTACACAAGGACTGTAGAAAATAATTCTCTCTTGGGTTTTTTAGCCAGTAAAATACTGAATTCTCTTTGCAGCACTTTAACCCATACACATTCTTTTCCAGTTTTTAATACTTATATTCCTCTCTCATCCAATTTTGAGCTGTTCCCCTCTTTTCTTTATTCCTTGAGCCTTTTATTTCCCAAATCTGAGCCCTCCACTTCCCCCACGATTGCCTCAACGTTCATGAATCAGCCCTGGATGCTGAACTTTGTCAAAGCTGCATCCCAAACCCAAGTTCTCCCTCAGGAATGTGCACCTGTGCTCAGAACCACTTTTCAGCTTTTCCAGGTTATATTACCCAGCCATTTGATTCCAGGGAGGAGGTTCCTGCAGTACTTAGAGGCCTTACATATCAATATATCTGGTTTAAGCATGGGTTTTGGGGTTCTTTGGTTGGTTCTAGAGGTTTTTGTTGGTTGGGTGTTTGAACTGGGGACTGAAATACAGATCTACAGGTAAACAGCACCATAAGGAATGTACCAACATAAATAATTTGTTCATAGTTAAGGTGAAAGTACTGAATAAACAGTATTAACTTGCATCTTACAACTATTTTTTACAGTCCATATAGAAAGGGCACATATTAAATGAATGTCAGGATGCATTATTAAATATCTCAGGGACACCAGAACAAAATATGCCTGAAGAATGAAGAGGAGCATCAATGAAAACCTGTAAGCACACTCTTCCAGCCCAAAACCACAAACCACACAACGTGTCAGTCATGTTCACAACACAGGGCTTTTGAAGATTCTTCTATCAGCAACTGGCAGGTTGAACAGCTGTTAATTTTAGCAGCATTTATTCTACTTTGTTTACAGTTTTGTTGGGTTTGATGTGCTTTCACACCTTCAGCAACAGAGCAGCAGTGAACAGTGGCTACACTAATATTTCTATTTATCTATATACTCTCCCTATGATACTTACTCTGCTCTCAGGCACCTGAACCTGCCCTTGGATGCCAGTAAAATGCTATTTCATCCCCAAAACCAAGTGAAAAGCAGCCATAGCACTTATTTACACTTAAATGCAGCACTTATTTGCACATACATGGCATTATTTACACTTATATAGCACTTATATACACACTGACAGTGGAAGCCACTGAACAGAAAAAGAAGTAAAATGCTCTGATAAATTTAAACTCCTGCAGGCAGCAAGTGTGCAGATTTTATTGGTGCTCCCAGTTCTGCAGACACCTTGCAAATAGCAAGATTTTAACTCTGGCAAGATGACTTTGAAGTGCTGGCCCTGCTGCAGAGGGTCAGGAGCGTGTTGGAGACACCACAGAGATGCTGCCCACTGGACAGGAGGAAAACTCATCAATTTTGGGTTGCTGCTGTGAGCCAGCACCTTCTGCCAAAATAAGTCCCAGGATCAATATCCCTGGGTATTATCCTTGTGCTCATTCAGCTCTTTAGAAACAAAAAGAATTACAAATACATGGGGCAGGATCTTCTTTGCCTGATACAAGGCTGTGTATAATCACAATTTAATCCACCTGGGGGAGGCAAAACATGGGCAGCCTCTAGAAAGTGTAACATAAGCTTTAAAACTCTAACATAATTTTATAACCTCAAGTGCATTATAGAAATAAAGGTAAATAACTCCTGCAGAGGAGTTAGAACCATAAACTGTAGGATTAGAGCACCAAAAAGACTGATTATAAAGTGGACTAATTATGAAGGGGAGAACAACAATTTAAAATATCAGTCTGTGGCGTTAGCAGCCATATCATGCCCTTGGCCAAGCAAGTTAACTGCAGTGAGAGCACTCCACAGGCTTTTATGGCAGAATTAATTCCCAAAAAAAAGAGAGAAACTCAAGTAGTTGTCACTGATGTTGAGCCAAAAAAGCTTTCTGGCTTTAGAGCTCCTCTCTGCGAGGTCAGAGGTGGCCACAGGACCTTTATTATTGCTCAGAGTTCATTTGACTTGAATCATCCACGAATGCAATCCAACAAGCTAATTAAAGACATAAAGCTTCTCTTGGATTGGATTAAGGGTTGTCATCTTTTTTTCCCTTTCCCGTAGGAGGATAATTTTTTACAGCCTGAAGTGAAGTTACATATTTCCACAAGACAATACAAAATGAAAAAGGGAAACAAAGAAATACATGCTTTACCAAAAGCCAATAAAAAGGAGACAGATTAGCTTTCAATCACGCTGAAACAGGTCAGGGAAGTAAATCTAACTTTGCAGAGCTATAAAGAAAAGATCTGTCTTTGTCTCTGTGGTTTAAATAAAAGTTTGACAAGAAAGTTAATAATATGAAGGAGAAGGGAGGATTTATAAAAATCTCTTTTGCAGAGGTAAATAATTGAAACAAGGCACAGAGCTCAGAAATTATTGAAGATCCACTTCAGCACAAAAAAACCCTTCTGAATTCAGCACAGTGTGCAGAATGGCAGGGGAAGCCAATGCTCCTCAAAGCCAGCTCACTTAAGGATAAAGCAATTTTGGAAGCTTCACTGCTACAAAAATTAGCCAGAATTATACCAAATGCAGCAACTTCAAAAAGAGGAATAAACACCAGGCTGAGGCCAAAGTCTCCCTATAAATTATCCTCTCCTTGCCTGCTCTGGAGCATCCAAACTGACCAACACTTTGATAATCCACTTAAACCCCACTCCCCCCTCACAACAGCCCGGGACAGAAGGGATCTGACAAGGAAAATCCAAGCAATGCTCAGAGCTCAAACCTCTCCTAAAAGCCCCTGGCACACATCCTGAAGAATGGATTTTCTAAGGAAATCACCACAGCTTCAAAAATAGAGCTGTAACTGAGATGGTTCCTTTTCTCCTGCAATTGTGGAGCAGAAAGGTTTCTCCTTGACTCTGTTACAGAAGCAATTTCCATAAAAACCTTTCAAAGGAGGTGTTCTCTCACCTTAAGCCCAAACTGCTCAACACTTCTTTGCAAGACATGAAAAAGAGAAAACCTCTATCAGGAGCTCGCTTAGCTCACACACTCAGGAGTTAAATGAACTGTTCATAGAAGGAATTATCCTCCCTGGACAGCCTGCTGGAGCCTTTGAAGTTGGGAAAGCAACTCATTTCTGAGCACCAGCTGGACTTTTTTTAGCTAGCAAATTCACTGCTAATTCAGTAGTTCAAGGCACCAGTGAGAGTTTCCCATTTCTTGATTTCCCCTTGGCACGTCACAGCTTTTTCCACCTTTGTGCTGAGGGTCTGGAGTTCATTGCTGCACCCACATGGGGATGTGGAGAGGTTCACTGGTTATGTGGAGACTTCTGGGCTGGTTTAAAGGAATCAAATTGCCTCCTTTGATCCCAAATTTTTATCTGCATGTTACCCCTGCCATCTGCACCTCAGCAGGATGAAGAATTGATGCACCCCTCAGCTGGGAGGGACTGTTAAACCTCTCCAGCTTCTGCTCTTCCAGCTTTATTCCCCCACCTTGATCAGCTGAATCTTATTTCCTCAAAGCTGCTTAGGGCAGTCTCCAAGCCCCCAGAATGCTGAATTGTTGCTCAGAAATGAGTGCAGATTGTTTGGCCTGTCTCCTGCCCAGCTTTGGAATGCTAACCAGAGATGTGAAGCGCTCGTCGCCTTCATGTTGCCTCTTAGCCAAGATTGTAATTTCAAATATCTGATTATATTCCTCCCCTGATGAGTTCAAAGGAAACAAAAGGCAGCAACTAAGATGCAGGATTTAATTGCAGGAGGAAAAAAGGCTCTGAAGAAGTTTCATGTGACAGAATCAGCAACAAGTGTCATCTCCTATTAAATAAGTTGTCACATCATGGAACGCGTGCAAATGAGAAGGAGCAACTCCCACAACCAGAGAGATCTGCAATGGGACAGAAGGAATAGAAACACACAAAAGTGAGGGAAACCCTGGGTGTTCAGAGCCAAGCAAACATGTCAAGAAGAGAGGGAAACATCAGTTTGGAAAGGTTAAGACAAAAGCTGTGTGGATCCAAATCACCAGGCAAAAATACTGAGTTTGCCATTGCTAAATCCTGCTTCAGAACTCCAATTTCACCTTAAAATGCACATTTCTTTTCAAATTAATAATTAGGATTATGCTTAATTTTTCCAGGGCTACTGTTACTAGGGAAGAATGCTCCAGCTAGAGGAAATAATATTTAAATAATAGCACTTGTTTACTTTAATGTTGATAGCACACATATTCAGAACACTGCTACTGAATCAAAGTGGGCGATGGAGGCTGCTTTAGACACTTGAGAAAGATATTCTAGATCAGGAGAGATACAGCCTGACTGCAGAGAGCACCAGGAGAGCAACGAGACTAATCAGAGATCTGCACATGTGACGTGATGGAAGATTAAAAACATCATGGTCTGTTTGCCCTGAAGAACAGACAACCCATGGGGGACCTCAAAGCCTTCACACACACAGAGCACAGAGAGCAGAAAATCATCTTTTTCCATACCTAGGACAGATAAGACAAGTCACTCAGTTTTCCTGACTAATTGCAAGAAGAAAGATCCAGGGTAAATGTCAAGAAAACCTTTCTAACAGCAGGCATGAGGAGACAGAATAGATTAGCTGAGCATCTCTCTACCATTGGAGATCTTTCAGAACACATTGAATAAATATCTGTCAGGATTAATACACAGCTCATCCTGCCTTGGGGCTGATGGATGAGTTACATGACCTCTCCAACATCCTTCCAGGTTATTCCACTGAATTTCTCTTGTAACAGTTGCTCTCAAAATCAGGAGCTGGATTTGATAACTGAAAGTAATTTCCAGGATTCCTCAGGAGCACACGAGTGGTACAAGATAAATCTCATTTTCAGGGAGCACAGGGCTGTTTGTTTCCCTGCTGTTGCAATCACCATCTTTAAGCAGCTGGGAGCACACACAGAAGTTGGGGGAATTTCCATTATCCAGTTCAGAAGTCACTTCCAAAGGGTGGTAAATTAACTGCACTGCAATTGTGCTAAGGAACATTTCAGCAAAGATACATCTGTTAAAAGCACCCTTGAAAGGCAGAGACCTTTAAATCTTTAAAGCTGTCCCTTTGAAAGACTTAATTTTTGCAGAAGTGATAAAGGTTTAACTAACATGGCTTGATATCCAGCCTGGGAGATATTGGGGAAACAAATAAAGAGTTTAAGCACCATTTTTGAGAATTAAAATGCAAGATCTCCTCCAAGTCATTCACTGGCAAGGCTCCCAAATCATTCTTGCTTAATATAGAATATCTCAAGTTGGAAGGGACCCATTAGGATCAATTAACTTACTAGCTAAGTAAGTTAATTCTCACCTTTAATGCAGCCAGATGGTTCCCAGGAACCAGATGACTGAAAAATGGAATCTTTGGCCTTTCTGAGATCAATTTCAGAGCTAGAAGACAAAATAAGACATCTTTTACATAAAGATGATCTTCACTTGTAGAAGTCATTTGTCAAAGAAAAACATTTAACAAAATGCTGGTGGTGACTTGAAAGAATCTGTTCTCTAATGATCCTTGTACAGAACTGACCACCTGAGATGGGTTAAAGGGATCAAATTGACTCCTTTGATTCCAAACTTTTACCTGCATGTTATCCCTGCCATCCCAGGGACATCTCATGCTCAGGAGAACATCTCCAGCCTGAACTCCCTCAGTAAATCTTTCAGACACTGGAAAGAAATGGAATTTTAAGTTTCCTAAATCAATGGCCTCTGTGCCTGTTAGTACATTCCATCTTGTACACCCCTGAGATGATTGAGCTTGGCTTGTTGATTGGGGCTCAGATTAACTCCCAGCACTGTAAATGATGAGTTTGGGTTGATTTGTGCTCAGATTGACCCCCAGCACTGTAAATGGTGAGTTTGGGATGTTGATTGGGGCTCAGATTGACTCCAGCACTGTAAATGGTGAGTTTGGGCTGTTGATTTGGGCTCACATTGACTCCCAGCCCTGTAAATGGTGAGTTTGGGCTGTTGGTTTGAGCTCACATTGACTCCCAGCACTGTAAATGGTGAGTTTGGGTTGTTGATTTGGGCTCACATTGACTCCCAGCACTGTAAATGGTGAGTTGGGGCTGTTGATTTGGGCTCACATTGACTCCCAGCACTGTAAATGGTGAGTTTGGGCTGTTGGTTTGAGCTCACATTGATTCCCAGCACTGTAAATGGTGAGTTTGGGCTGTTGGTTTGAGCTCACATTGACTCCCAGCCCTGTAAGTGGAAGCAGAGCTGGGGCTCCAGAGGCACACAGGGCACTGCAGGAGATTCCTGCATCCTGCAAGACATGAGGTTACCTCAGCCCTGCCTCTGCCCCTGAGCTGAGCTGGCTGTCAGAGCTCCTGGCTGCTGGGCAGGAGAGGAAAAGCTGCCAGCATCACTCCCTGCTCAGGCCAGGACAAGGTCCTGCCCTGAACCCAGGGACAGAGCTCCCTTCTCTCAGCAGCTCTCTGAACCTATTTACAGCCCATCCCTTTTCATCACTCAGGCCATTCATCTGCAGCCCATGCAAATTAAATTAGAGCCTCAGGCTGATCAAAGCAATCCTGGTTTGTGCTGCAGGATGTGCAGTTTGATCCTGTGGCAGCTCCAGCCTTGAATCCCTGATGCCACTGGGCCATGAGTGGTACCTGGTGTGGCTGACCCAGTGCAGGCAGCTCCTGAAGCATCACAAAATACAATTATTGCCCTTTTTTTGGTCTTGGTTGCTACTCCTTGAATCATGTGAGAGATAGAGAGAGTGGGAGATCCCCTGAGCTCTGGGAATTTTGGAGTAAACCTCTGGAAAAATGAGGTTGGGGAATGCACACAGAACAGGAGGGCACAGCAGAGATGGAGAGGTTCTGCTTGTTTGCCCATCATCTCTGCCAAAGAATCTTCTAGAAATCAAGGAAATCTCTGGGTATGGAAACATTTCCAGAGGGAAACAAACCTAGAGATTTTTGCACAAGCAGACTTGGTCTGTTGGGGAAGTTCCCACTGGGACTCCACACCCTCCTCATTTCCTCTCCCCATGCCAACAGCCTGTGTTGGTGAGGAGTAATTGCCATGAAATAATTAAAAAAAAAAAACCTTTTATCTTCACAATTATTTGAAATCTTTGCAAAAACAACTTTTACTTCTCCCCCAGTAAAGTTATTACAAAACCCAGTGTCAGTGGCTGCTACAGGGGTGAACAGAAGTGACAGTGGCAAAAATTCATGCAAAAAGTTCAAATCTTATATTGTTTATGAGAAAATTGTTTATGAGAAACTGCACAAAGAGAAGCATTGGTCAGCCTTGCACAGTGACAGCAGCAGGTAAAAATCCTCTCCCAAATCCCAGTTTTACCCCATATTTTACCCTGCATTCCTCACCAGAAGGGAATGGTCCCTAAGCTGCTTTCCAGGGCAGCTTGTGGACTAACAGCCAGCTGGGGATAAGGTGATGCTCTAAAACTCCACCTTGGGCTGCAGATTTCATCTCAGCTACAAATCCCTCCTGGAAAAGTAACAACTGTGCCTCCACTACTTCACTTAGCTCACTAAACTGTGTTTTTCATCCTTTCTCTCTAAGGGAGGAAAGAAAAAAGTAATGAAATTCAACACATTAAACCATCCAGGTACTTAAAAGCACAATGCAAACTCACCCATCCCAAGTTTTGTTCTAGTCAGGCTTTTCAGTGTAGCACAGCACTGTTTTATGCAGCTCATGGCCCAAACCAGTGCTTTTGAAGTTACTCTAGCTTATCAGTTAAATATGTATTGATTTCTTTTATTATTTATTCTTTAAAAGGATGTATTATTAATTAGGCAACAGAACAGAGCAGCTTCCCTGGAATTATTCCAGTCTGTGACTGAAAAACATATGCAAGGTGCCATCCAGAATAAAAACCCCCTGGTAGCTCAAGTGAGGGTTTCACACAGCAAGCTCAACATCCAGCCTTTCAAAATAATGGATTGGGGCACAACTTCTGCTCTTTGCAATTCATGCTGAGCAATTCAGGGGAAAGAATATGGGCAGGGAACTCTCTACAACTTAAAATAGCACAGGGACTGCTCATGGGGGTGCCCAAACAAACTCAATCCCCATTTTCTCATGTCCAAAACTCAGATTTCCCTTGATGGGCTCATGGTGGAGGTGCCAATTCCTACCTGACACCAGCAGAGGAATGATGCTGCTGGGAACACCAAGGCTGTGGTCCAAGCCTCTCCAAAGACCAAATGGGTTCACAAAGTCTCAGGATGAGACTGGTCAAATCATCCCTTAGGCTTCTCTTTAGAGAGCTGAGCTCTTAAACCCCATCTGTTGTTATTTCAAGGAATTAAGAATTTTTATCCCCCACAACAGAGTCCTGTGGTGCAGAGCAGGGAGTGCACAACCTCAGATTTGTGTTTCCAGCTGACTGACCCCAGAACAACCAGATGTGCTCCACAACCTCTCCTGGATGTCACATCTCCCTGACAGGTGTTGGAAGAAATTCAGCAAAGTTGCATTAAGGCAACTTTAAAGCAAGAGGCCTCCGGGCTAAATGAAAAATAAAAAAGTCCATGGGGACTCCTGGAGAGGCTGACAGGGCTCTTCTTTTGGCCTGGTCACTTCACCTTCCTTCCCTTTTCCCCTTCCAGAGGGACTCAGGCATGAGGCTGAGTGTTGAACTGTCAGTTCAGATTTTCAGCCTTTGGAGATGAATTCCCCTCCTGGCTCCAGGCAGGAGCACTCAGCTCCTGCAATTGTGTGTGCGCAGTTCATCACAGGCAGCTACACTGAACCTGGTTGTTAAAAAGCTGAGTAAATATAACTACACCCTCGTTATCTTGTTTAAAGGTAGGAAGATTAATTTGAATTCTAACTGGAAATACTGATTCAATGAATAAGCCTGAAATGTAGCAGTTTTCAATTACACTAAGAAATTGGTCTTTTGAATTTTCAAATTATGCAAGGCAAAGCAAGTTCACTTTCATCTGTATGTGGGGATATATTTGCTGTCTTCAGAGTGCTGCATGTCAGTGGGTAAGAGCTAAAAGGGAGTGAAAAATCCTAACGTTGGCTGTTGGTGCCCTCCAGGGGTCTGGCTGGGTATAAATTTCAGCCAAAACATAATTTTTGAGCATTCAACACATACAATAAATATTGCATATTATTACCCTGCTTTGGAAGGGGGTGAGGGCCATTTTTCATGGTACCCTCAGCAGACAGGTGCTCTCCACAGTCCCACAGACATTAAATAAACAGGAGCAAGAGAAGGATGCATTTATATTTGACTACTTCCAGCTTCCCTGCCTGGATTCCTAAGGAAAAAAAGGTTTATATCCAATAACAAACCTGAAGGACAAATAGAGGTGGGGAAAACTCAATCTTGTAACTCCAAGCCATGATGTGAGCTCTATTTAAGTCCATTTTTGTTGCAGGCTTGCTGTAGCTTCACAAAGAGCTGTCAGGCAGTGGTTTTACAGCCTCTGGAACAGGACAGAGAGCATTCCTCTGCCTCACAGCCTGCAGGTGGGTTCCTTACACTATTAATTCTCATTTTCCCTTGCCATGCCATAACAGCTGCCACAGCCAGACAACAGAGAGGCAAAGGAAAGCAAAACAAACACACACAAAAAAATAAACTACCAGTGTCCAAAAGCAGCCACACAAACCCAGAAGGTGACCTGTGTATAACACACCTCCAGCACAGAGCTGCCTGATGCTGGTTTTCTGGAATGAATGGAGATCCTCCTGCCAGTGCCAGGGCTCAACAGCTGCAGAGAGGTGCCTGAGAGGAGGTGTCTGATCAGGGCAGGGCTGAGTTAGAATTTCTGCCCATCAACATCCCCACACCTCTGGAAAGCACCATGGCAAAACAAGGCTGGGGTTATTGTCCAGTCTCACCTGCAAGAGCAGCTACAACTTTAGAGATACTTCTGCCAAATTAAAACTCAAAGTTTTTGGTGTACTAGAAGTGCCCTCTAAATCCAGATCTCCCTTCTTCACCTCACAGCATCAATCACCAATAAAAGTCACAGCTGTGGAAAGCTCCTCTCTCACTGAGGTAGGAGTGGCACTGCTCTGTTTTAGGGGTTGAATTTTCAGCACCTGCCCACAGATTTCAGCCCACCGTGCATCAATATTGAAATGAATACTTAAATTTCCTGCCAGGCTTAAGTAGGCAGGGCTGCACTGGAGGCCCAGCAAAGCTCAGCTCTGGGCTTTGTCCTCCACAAAGGAGCATCAAAGTGCTCCAGCAAAGTCCAGACCAGGTGCTGCTGACCCAATGCACCTGTGGGGTATCTGCAGAGGGTGTGAATTCCATATGAATGCTGATGAGGGAATGCTGAAGCTGGTGAGAAATGCTCTACCATGCACAAGGTGCACAAGTCCAGCTGAAGGAGTCACCACCTCCCTCTCCCTGGTCACATCAAGAAATGAGATTTTAAAGATGAGGAAAATCCAAAAGTACACAAGTATTTTACATAATTAATATCAGATAATTGTTCTGAGTCTTCTTCCCTCTGCCAGTTACAGGTAGAAATTGAGTCTGGGGAGCTACAGCAGATCATCTCTCTGCAATTACAATTTGTGATGAGCTACCCAGCTCCAGCAGCTCTCCCATGCTCCAGCATGATCCTAAATGGAAAACCAGGATCAGCAGTGACACAACATCAATCCCAGTGCTTCACATGCCCACAAACCAGAACAGCACTCCTGGATTGCTGCTGGGTGTGAGCACCCAGCTCACGGCTGAAAAATCACTGAAAAATCACTGAAAAATCACTGAAAAATCAGAATGGCAGGCAATTAACAGCACATGCTGCCTCCCATCACTCGGTTTTGTTCTCCTTAAATCCCCACCCGGGCTCTCTGTCCCTGTTTTCAGGAGTTTTTGGGGACAGTTCAGACCCAAACAGGAGCTTGGATGCCAGCAGTGCCACGGAGCAGCCTGACACACCTGGAGCTGCCACCGGGCCAGGTCCCAAAATCTGACCCTGAAAAGCCAGAAAACTGAAGAAGGAGCCAAAAACCTGAAGGAGCCCCAGCTCATCCTCAGCAGGAGCACTGCTCCATCCTGGCAGCTCCCTGCCAGACACCAGGCTCTCATTAGGGAGGAGCAGCTGTTAATGAAGCAGCCAATTAGCCAAAGCATTGGGGTTCTGGCCCATGGGGACCCTTGGGCTGCACAGGATTTTCCCTGAGAATGCAACAGAAAGGAAAACCAGCCCTGACCAATCCTGCCTCATCCAAGCCCTTTTCACACACATTTAGTCAATGTGGGAGTTCTGGAACAAGAGTTTCTATCATATTCCTTGTTTCTGAATATTATAAGAATTAATCTATTCTGAATAGAATATTTCTATCATATTCATAAGACATGGAATTACTCTGACTAGAATATTTCTATCACATTCAGAAAACGTGGAATTATTCTGAATATAATATTCATATCATATTCAGAAAACATGGAATATTATAGAAAATGTTTTTCTACCTATTCAGAATATAATATTTCTATCATATTCAGAGGACATGGAATATGATAGAAACTTTTGTTTCTATCTATTCAGAATAGAATACTTCTATCCTATTCAGAGACCATGGAGAATGATAGAAGCTGTTGTTTCTTTGCAGGAGTAGGAAGGAAAAGGGGGTGTGTTTATTTTGGTTGCCTGCAGAGCTGTGCAGGGGCAGCTCAGCCAGCCCTGGATGCTGCTGAGAATTGCAGCCTCTCCTCAGCACCTGCAGGTGGCATGGCCCTCCTGCACATCTCTAACCCATGCTCCATAACCACATTCCAGGAGGGGAAAAAAAAAAAGGAAAAAAAAAAGAAAAAAAACAAACCAAAAAACCCACACTTTCTAGATGAAGAGAGGTTTCAAAGCTCATAGACTGATTTATGATTTATTTTGTTCAAAGCCATCAATTTAAACAATTGCTTTATTTTCCTGAGGCTGTGCTGGATTAGATTTAGAAAACATTGACAAGGAAAGATTAATGCTGGAGAACATAAAATGAGTTACAGGAGACTGACAATGAAATACACAACCAGCACTGTGCTCAGAACAGCAGAATATGAAGACTCATGAAAAGTAAAACTCATATTGATCACAACAGCAGCAAACATCTAAAAACAGCAAAGCAGTGCCCATCCTGGGAATTCAAGTCCAGCCAGCAATTTCAGCTTGATAGCCTTTCACTGACAAGTTTTTGCAGTGAATAATCTTCTAACTCCTAACAGGGGATTTTACCCCCTCTGCCAGGCTGCCACAATATGCAGGTACAGCCACTTTTGTCACCCCTCCAGGTGGAACAAACTGAAAATTAGTATTTCAGGGGACTTAAATTGAGTTTGTTCGGCTTGAAACACCCTTTAAAATAATTTATCCACACTGAAAAAATCAGAACTTCTATCATGGCTTTGTGCAGGCAGCTGCCACTTTAGAAAGCTCAGCCCAACGTGCAGGGGCTGCTGTCCCATCCCCATGTGCTGGCATTGCTGAGTCCTCCAAAGCTGCTTTTACCTTTTCACACACACTCAGCTGACCCCATTCTCTGCCTTTTGCCTCTGTACATACACAAAAACGGGACAAAACAGCAAGGACAATTTTCTCTAAGCCTTGAAAGGCTACAGCTCAGCCATGAAGGATTTCCTTCTCCAGCAGCTTTTTCAAGGCACAGAACAACCCCTGGAGCATCCATGTCCAGTGGCAAAACCTTTTTGTCCAAACTTGCTCAAGGGAATGAGCAGAGAATCTGTTCTACTGCACTCCTGTGGAGGCAGAGATGCTCCATAAGTTTCCTCACAAATATTTTGCACTCCACAGTGCTCACAGCACCCCCTTTCCCAGCCCTGCTGTCACTGTCCAACACAAAAATCTCACTGTCTTCACATTCAAGCTATCAGGACATTGATTCCAGTAGGAAAAAATGCATCAATAATAGTTAGACTTGGTTCAGCTGCCAAACTTCCACGAAATGGGAAAGAAATTTTGGGGCCCAGCCACTGAAATTGATGGTTTTGCAGCAAGCCTGCAGTACCTCAGCCAGAGAATCAAGTGATTCATGGCATGACAGCATTTCAGTAATCACAACTCTTTTGAAAATAAAACTCCAGTTAATCAGGGTGGTCTTGTTTCCCTTAAATACATTAAAAAGTCATTACCTCAAGTGCCATTACATCAATACAGCACTTTTTAAAGGGACAGCATCAGACAAGGCTGAAGGGCTTTTCAGATGCTGCTGTTCCAGCCTTCTGTCATCTCCACAATGGCCCAATTCTTTCAGTCAACAACTAGAAACATTAAACTTCTATTTTCTCTGCTCAGAGCTCCTTGCTGCCCTTTACTGGCACAGCCTCTTGTTGGGCTTGGGAAGGAAATCAGACCTCTCATATGTATCAGCACTTTTTCTCCCCTGGGTCTGAGTTTAAAGCAGACAACATGTTTCAGAAATATTAATTTACATGAGATATTTTAAGTGCAGCATAGGAGTTTTCCCAGAGTTTGCCTTCTCATGCTTCAAGCTTCATTAATCAACTCAGCCCTGCCAAAATACATTGTAGGAAGATGTCTGCAGCCTCTGGTCTGAGGCATAATCATAGCTCAGGGTGGAATAGTTACAAGCCAATGTCTCCACTTTAACCAGGACACAAGAACCCAAACTTTCTGGCAGCTGCCAATGCTGCTGTTGACTCCTGGCAGGATTCTCAGGCTAAAAAGGGAGCAAAGCAAGAGAAGGGCAGCACAGAAAGTGGGGAGAGCCAGAGTCAGCAGCTTGAAGTGCAAGGAAAAGGGCAGACCTAGACAAGTGAGGCAGAGTGGAAATTTTCCAGGGTGGAAATCCATTTTGATTTAGGTGAAATGTACACTTTTGAGTTGAGTCTGTGGTTAAAAACACAGCTATTTAGCCTGACTGCAAAGCCTAAACTCAAAGAAAGTGCTTCAGTGAAGGACAGAGATAAAGGGAGGGGATACAGAGGGTGATAGAGACAGACAGAGACTGCTGTGAGAGCAGGTCACCCTGACCTAGGAATTCTTTCTGATAAAGAAGAACTAGCAGCAAATGTCACGTGAAATTCATAAAAATGAATATGTATGAACCTATTGTGAAATTGTATGCATATGGATTTGAGAGGGGGATCAAAAGGGACCTGGAGTTCCCAGAAGTACACATGTCATTTTAGGGGAACATTCCCACACGCATCCAGCACTGCAATAAACATACCAGCTTTACAACTGTCACAAAAGTTGTGGAGTTTTGATTATCTCTGCAAAGCACAAGAGTGGGAGAACTCTGGAACTAAAACCAAACCATTGTTTGCACTGGACTTACCAGGGAGCCAGCTTAGCTCATGAAGGAAGGGGAAAGCTCCTCTCCACCTTTAAAAGCTTTCTGTAACTTCTTAGCACATTTCAGGTGCTGCATTTGAGGGAACTCAGCCCAAGAGCAAACTGTGCTGAGCACAATCCTCCCCCTGCCCTGGCAGGAAAGGGCTCCCACCCTGAGGAGCTGCATGACAAAAGTGCTGCCACGGGGAGGGAATAACAAAATAACAGCAACAAAACCCTGGAAAGCCCTGAAGATCAGCAATATTCCAGCCAGAATGAGAGCTGTCACTGCTCTGTTCTCACAGGGCAGCCACTCACAGAGAGCTGGAAACACCAGACAGGAACCCTCTTCCAAACCTCTCTCAACTGGAAAATCCAGCCTGAATCCTCTCACAAACCTCTCCCAGATGGAAGCACCAGCCTGAATCCTCTCCCAAACCTCTCTCCAGAGCCCTGAGTCCCACAGTGACACTCACATCCCCACCTGCTCCCATGGGGATGCCACCCACACCAGACACTGCCCTTCCTGCAGCCCAGCTCCTCCTCTGCTGGCCTGGGAACACCTGGGCTCACATCACCTGGAAAGCTCAGTCTCAGGCTTAAACAGGCCCAGCAGTCTCCTCCTGAGCTGGACACAGCTAACAAGAACAATTCAGGTGCTGTTCCAGGTGGAAAAGGTTCCTTCTCATTTGCCTTCTGTGCTCACAGAGATGCTGCCCCCAGAAATGGCATCACAGGGCTTTACTGTGTAGGAATCCCTTTGTTTCTGCTGATCTCAGATCTCAGCTACACACTCAATTTTTAAGTGACAGAATTGCTCATGTGGTCATGCAAAGGCACAGAAAAGTCTAAAACTATCTGAATTAAATCTACCCTTCTCCTGCACCAGCCCTTTCCACCTCCATCCCCAACCACCTGCATAAGATGAAGTACCACTAGGAAGCTGACCAGCATATTTTTACAGAAATTAGATTTGAAAATACTTTCTGATTTTATTTAGTGTTCAAATTCTTCAGTTCAGCTCAGCACAGAAAGGAAATTATTCCTGCTTTCCCCAGAGAAAAATGGTAGCTTATATTGCACAGAAAAGGTATTTCCCCCCCAAAAAATGCCTTGGCTTAAGACCAACAACAGCAGATCTCAGGCCTGTACCAATAAGAGATTCTCAGCACTAAACTCAGGAATTTCCCCCTTTAAAAACCTCTGAATTGCAAAGAGTTCCTCTTAGTGTTACTCCTAGAGCTGAGAGACCTTCAGATACCAAATTCTGGAATGATTCAGTCACTCTGTGCTGAAAGAGCAATTTCATACTTCTTGTGGCATTTAAACACTGATCATCTCTCTCACTCCCAGATCCACACAAATTTATTCTGTGCAACCAGAATCAAAACTGGGTTTCCAGAAGAATTAGCACTTGTAGCCATTTGGGGGCTTTTTTTCTCATAAAACAAAGACACAGCTGATGCCACAGCACACCTTGTACTCACCCAGCCAGGAGGACAAGAGCAACACCAGCATCCAGGGGAAAAGGAAGTTCTTCCATACAGGAAGCAGAAATAAATATTAAACTTTCAGAGCACTCCCCAGCAGGACGCAGAAACCTCTGAGCAGCTCAGCCCAGAGGAGCTGTAGGTCCTGCCCAGCCAGTTTTTCACTATTGCCTGCAGCTGTGGAGTTCCTCATCATCTCCCTGTGCCCACCTGAGCCCCACCTCACCCTGGCTTTTCTGGCTTTTTCAGTGTAGCACACAGCAAACAACAGCTGTGAAAACAGTAGCTTAGCAATGCTTTCAGTCTCAGGGCCTTGTTGGTATGTGACTTTCTCCTTCAGAGCCAGAGATTCTAGGCAGGGGGGGTCTTCTCTTCAGTGGTCCCAAATGACGATCGTGAGGCAGATGAGGGATATTTCAGACAGACTCTCACACCCCTGCTCTCAGCAGCAACAGCAGCAGCAGGGATGCTGCCCAGGCCAGGAATGTGGCCCAAGGCAGAATGTGAACCATGAGAGCAGCAGGGATGTGGCCCAAGGCAGAATGAACCATGAGAGAAGCAGGGATGTGGTCCATGGCACTGTGGACCATGAGAGCAGCAGGGATGTGGCCCAAGGCAGAACCATGAGAGCAGCAGGGATGTGGCCCAAGGCAGAATGAACCATGAGAGGATCAGGGGATGTGGCCCAAGGCACTGTGAACCATGAGAGCAGCAGGGATGTGGCCCAAAGCAGAATGAACCATGAGAGCAGCAGGAATGTGGCTCAAGCCAATGTGAGCCATGAGAGCAGCAGGGATGTGGCCCAAGGCAGAACCATGAGAGCAGCAGGGATGTGGCTCAAGGCAGAATGAACCATGAGAGAAGCAGGGATGTGGCTCAAGGCAGAATGTGAACCATGAGAGCAGCAGGGAATATGGTCCATGGCAGAATGAACCATGAGAGCAGCAGGGAATATGCTTCAGGACACTGTGAACCATGAGAGCAGCAGGGATGTGGCCCAAGGCAGTGTGAACCATGAGAGCAGCAGGGAATATGGTCCATGGCACTGTGGACCATGAGAGCAGCAGGGATGTGGTCCATGGCACTGTGGACCATGAGAGCAGCAGGGATGTGGCCAAGGCAGAAGGAACCATGAGAGGATCAGGGGATGTGGCCCAAGGCACTGTGAACCATGAGAGCAGCAGGGATGTGGCCCAAGGCAGAATGTGAACCATGAGAACAGCAGGGATGTGGCTCAAGGCAGAATGAACCATGAGAGCAGCAGGGAATATGCTCCAGGACACTGTGAACCATGAGAGCAGCAGGGATGTGGCCCATGGCACTGTGAACCATGACAGCAGCAGGGATGTGGCCCAAGGCAGAATGTGAACCATGAGAGCAGCAGGGCACAGCCATGGCACTGTGAACCATGAGAGCAGCAGGGAATATGGTCCATGGCACTGTGAACCATGACAGCAGCAGGGATGTGGCCCAAGGCAGAATGTGAACCATGAGAGCAGCAGGGCACAGCCATGGCACTGTGGACCATGAGAGCAGCAGGGAATATGGTCCATGGCACTGTGGACCATGGGAGCAGCAGGGCACAGCCGTGGCAGACAGTGAGCTGGCTCCTGCAGCCAGCACGGATCCAATCAAGGGGCATTCCATGAAATTACAGGGCCTCTCTCCCCTCTCCACTCAGGCACAGAGGGTAACCAGCTTCCTGGGAAATCAGCAGGATGATATGGATTGTAGTCCCCAGATTGCTGCAAATTTATCTGTGCCAACATCACCCTGAGAGCATCACAGGATGTGGCAGAAAATCATGGATGGATCAGGCTGGAAGTGTGAAAATGATGGATAATGAGGCAGGCTAAAGTTCCTGTCTTTCAAATAGATTGAAAGCAGTCTAGGATGAGCTCTGTAACACAATCACCCATCTGAAAATGAGGATGCAGATATGCCTATATAGACACAGACAGTTTTAACCAGCAAGATCTGCTCAGCTCTGCCTGAAGCCAGGAATTATCCTAAGGTGACTCCAACAGGATGTGTGGACAACGTGCTGCAGCAGCACAGCTCCTGAGGCCATGGCAGGGACTGGAAAGTCCTCTAGAGAAATTTTCACCTGTGAAATGCAATTCCTGATGCCCTTTATACCTGAGAAATCATGTTCTGCTGGCTCTGATCAGCTGGCAGGGAGGAGCTGAATTAAAAGAAAAAGAAGCAGGATAAATCCATGTTATCAGAAAAGCTCATTGCACCCCAGCCCCAGGATATTTTTTTTTTTTTAATTTGGCTGCTCAAATATTCTAAAATCTCTTAGTATCACTGACACAACTTTCTGTAACCATTAAAAAACTTTAGGCCAAGGTAAGAGCTGCCAGCAGTCAAGGGGCCAAGCTTTAAAGCACCAGTTTTAAGTGGAAGTGATACATTAATTACAAGTCATAAGAAAATCTTTTAATGATAATACTGACCAAGAGGCTCCCTTCATGTACTTCATGCTGCTACACAGAGTCAGCTGTTTCATAGTTAAATATTTCCCATTATTTCATCAACCCAAATTTTTTTGCCTTTACAATATACTTTTAAAAACTTAATTGCCCCCAAACCAGCAGAATAAGGGAAATGTTCCTGAAAATGTAGAATAAAAGGAGAAAATCCATGACTTGAAATCCCATTCCTTACTTAACTAAAATATTTTTAATTGATTCTCATACTTACCATGAAATTAGATGTCCTGCAATTTATACACAGCTCTAAATTAAAAAAAAAAAAAAAAAAAACCCAAACAAGCATAGGCTGTATTTGTGTTACCAGATAATATTTGGTGCAGATCATTAAAAACTTGGTCCCCTCTAAGACAATGAGAGGTCTGGGCATAGCCCTGCTGGTGTCCACAGCAGATTTATTCCAGACTTTCAGGTGGACATGGCAGGAGGTTTCACAGATGCAGCTGGGAGTGTAGTGGCACTTTATTCTACATGTCCTTGTAGATGAAGCACATAAATGCAGATTTAAAGAACTTATTCATAAAATGTCAGAGGGGTTATAAATATTCAAATGTTAAAATTTTTTTGTTGACTTTGGAGGGAGTGGATATGAGAGAGGAAGGCTGAAGGTTTCTGGCTTTTCTTCCTTTTCCTAAAAATAAAAAAAACCTTTTTGTAAAAGATAAATAATCAGTTAAAACTTTCTCTAATGAAAAAAAACCCTTTTTCTTCAAAAGACATGCCAATAGAGAAATTCTGTTCAAGCTGTATTTTTGATTCCACTCCACAGCTTTGGGTTTTGCTGTATCCTGCCTGCCTCAGTTATTTGCTAATGTAAGCAGAGCAAATTATCTGCTATCATCGAGCTGCAGCTATTAGGCTGCAGTTAATAATTTACTGCTCAACTCGTCTCCATTCTGAGCATGCAAATCATTAATTGATTACAGGTTTGCTGTAGTCATCTGTGCAAATGAGTGCTCCTGCCATTCACTGCTGTCCTCCTTTCCCACCTGGTGTCTGCCAGCCCTGCTGGGGGATGCCAAGCTCACATTTCTGTGTTGGGCTGTCTGGGGAGTGATGGAGCCCCAAGGGCAGCAGGGCAGCCCCACCAGGGCCCTGGGGCTGCCCAGGGCAGGGGATGCTGATATTTGGGATGTGGGATCACCCCTGGGCTGGGGCACTTTGGGGAGATGCTGTGGGGAAGGTGCAGCACAGCCTGAAGCTGCAGTGCAGGACCAAGGGGACTGTCAGAAATGGGAATGAATCCCAGCACAGGGAGGAGCTGGAGCTGCTCAGAGAGCCCAGGGGAGGCTCCAGGATGATGCCAGGGATGGAGCAGCTCTGCTGGGAGGAAAGGCTGGCACAGCTGGCATTGTTCACCTGCACAGGAGAAGTTTTGGTGTGACTGAACTGTGGCCTTCCAGGACCTGAAGGAGCTGCAAGAAACCTGGAGAGAGACAATTGACAGGGGATGGAGTGATGGGACAAGGGGGACTGGTTTCAAACTGACACAGAGCAAGTTTAGACTAAATATTAGGAAGAAATTCCTCCCTGTGAGGGTTCTGGGGCCCTGGCAGAGGTGCCCAGAGCAGCTGTGGCTGCCCCTGGATCCCTGGCAGTGCCCAAGGCCAGGTTGGACACTGGGGCTGAAGCACCTGGGACAGTGCAAGGTGTCCCTGCCATGGCAGGAGCCTTGGAACTAGGAGATCTTTAAAATAAATCTGTTTGTATATAAAATAATAGCCCTTTATTGCTGATGGAGGAAAAAACAAAGAAGAAAAAGAAAATATTGATAAAACAGTGCCACCCTGAAAATTTGGAAGGAAATGGAGAAGTAGTAGATGTCTCCTCTGGCAAGGTCCAGATGAGGTTTTAAGAGTCAAATCTACAGCAGTTTCACCCCTATTTCCACCAGGCCCTGAGAATGTGTTCCTAATAATTTCCTGCTATCTGCTGAAATAACAGCTGCTTAGGTCATGGTAAAAAGCCAGGATATCTGCTGTGTTTATTCTGCTGGAAGCTCTGGTTTTAATCTAGTTAGAAATCATGTGATGGTTTTACCTTTAGCTTTTAAAAAGATCTGCTTCCAGGTCCTGCCTTGGAGTGACTGTGCCAGAGGAGGTGAGGCAGGAAAAGCCTGGCTCATTTCAGAGCTGGGCTGGCAGGACAGCACCAACACATCCCAGCCAACAGCATTTACATTCTCTTCTCTAATCACAAAGCAACAACCCAAAAAGAATGACCAGAAAACTTATTTATTTATTTACTTGTTTGTTTTAAAATAATGAACTTGGTTATTTTTCTGGTTTGTTTTGTTTTTTCAAGACATCTTCAATGTTTTCCCTTCCACTCTGAAGTTTACAAAAACAAATTTTTCCCTTACTGAGCCTCATGTAATATCTTTCTCTGAGAAACAGAGACTTTAGGAAAACTGTAGCAAGGCTCAGACATCCAAAAGTTATTTGAATTACTAATTCCCCTTGGTTTCAAAGTGTGTGTAGGCCTAAATATGTTTGAGAGCTGGGGGCCAAATATGTGACTCACTAAAAACATGCACCCATTTTCAAAACTGTCTGTGAGCTGCTCTTCTCCCCAGCTCTCCTTGGTACCTGCTGCAGCTCCCAAACCTCAGTTTAAAGTAATAATATATCATCTTTTCTTTCTTTTCTTTTTTTTCAGAATGCTCTTTACCTTTGCCAAGAAGAAAAGAGGTTGTTCTTGATGCTGGTTTTCATCCCACCTCCCTGATTTTAGGGAGGATAAGAGATGGGGAGAAAGAAAAGCTCACATCTGTGCAGAGGCACATCTGCAGCCAGCCCTCCTGCACTCAATGCTCTGATTTGGCTGTGGGGAAGAAGCAGGTCTTGATTGCACAGGGCTTTGAAGTTTGCTGGTGATTGGAACATGTGCTGAGAGTGCCACCACCACGTTGATATGGAAAGCTGATTATCTATTGAAGGGAAGTCTGTTTATATGTTTACTTCCACTTGTGTTAATACACAGGGAAAGGAGAGGGGAATTAGCATCTGAAAATGCCAGATGTGACTAGCAGCTCTCAAAGTGAGATAGGGCTGGGCTCAGATCAAAGGGTTCTGCTGATTTGGAGTGAGTCTCACACTGTCTCCTCTGTCTCAGAGTTACTTTAGGCCCTGGTGGTTAAAAGATTTATTGGGAACCACAAAAGCACATCTGAGTTTCTCATTTTACAGACTTTACCTTCCTATTACACAGTTGCAGGATAGCACCAAAAGAACAACATCAATTCCCTCTGGTACCTTTCAGGCCATGTTCAAAGACGTGGAGCCTTTGGCAGAGAAGATTTATGCACCAAGGTGATACTCTAACAAATTATGTCCAGCCATCTGAAAGTCATCATTTCTATGCACATGCTTGCGTTTTAAAAGAAAATCTACAAGAGGATCAAAAACAAGATTAAACCACATCTGTTTGGGTTTAAACTACATTGTCTGCAGAGTTCAAAGTTGTTTCCTTTCGTCTAAAAAAACTCACCCAGCTGTTTTTTATCTTAAATTCCTGCCACTATCAAAGAAGTGTTTTCATTGGCCAACCGATGTTATTTCTAGAAGTTGAGCTGGTTAGGAATGGAGCTAAGTAAGAAAATATGCTTTATTCATCAAAGGTCTACCCTCTGTGACTCGGCTTGGCACACTGAGAAAATTAATAGAGAGGTTTCATCAGGTTCTAATGGGAACAGTGTATCTACTGTGTGTCATCGTGCCATAAATTAGGCCCTCAATCTTTTCACTCAGAGTAATTGACTACAACTGACACTGATAAGGAAAACACGAGGCAGAACGAATCAGGAGAGGCACAAATCAAACAATAAATAAATAAATAAATACAGCACAAGTTCAATACATGGGCAAGAGGAATGTTTTGAAAACCTCCATCAATCAAAGAACATCCTGCATAAAGCAGGTGTGTAAAAATGCAGGGCTTGTTCAGCTCCCCCTGACAAAGGCAACCCCCATGGGCACGTGTAGGTGTGAATATAAACACACACAGGACACCACACCACAAACTCCTGGTGCTCAGGGCTCAACAAAGAGAATAAAAACTCTTACTCCAGCATAGTGGCAGTGTTTTGTGTTAAAATATGGCAGGAACATGAGCTTAAACCAAAAGGGTGTGACAGGATGGCCTCACACTGAGCAATGAATATCATTTTTCTAGAAGCTCTCTGCCTCTTTGAGTCATTTCAATAGTGTGTGAAAGTCTCTTTCATACTGTTTCACCTAGTGGGAAGTGGCTGAAGCCTCTGATAAAATCACAGAATGGCTTGGCTAGGAAGGCACCTTAAAGACCATCTAGTTCCACTGAATGAATGAACTCGTGAACTGGGCTACATCCCAACTCCTGAAGGCAAAGTTCCCTGCATCCCAAGGCCAGTCTGGATCCACAAAACAACAGCAAAAGGCTAATCCTGGCCCAGCAGCTGTCAGAGCTGTTCTCTCACCCCTCCCCAGCACAGCCAGAGCGGGGAGGGAGCTGGCATTGATCCTCCTGGAGCCAGGAGCCCAGGGCAGGAGCAGCTCACAAAGCTGGGGAGTTCAGGTGAGCCCATGGACACTTGTGGGTCCCCCTCTGGATTCTGGTCCCCAAATCCCAGAAGTTTTCCTTCCTTTGTCCATCTTGCCCTGCTCTTTCTGCAATCAAGAACACAACTTCCTTTTGTGATGCAGCAAATGGGAAAACAGAGCAGTTGGGCAGCCCACAGCTGGCCCAGTAATGTCACCATGTTTTCAATAAGTTCATTATTCAGCTGTCCCAGATTGATACACCTGATATCTCTCGGGGTGCAGATCATTCCTGCCATGGCCCAGCAGCTGGCAGCTCATGCCATAACTCTGAGACTGTGTCCCTGTAATGTTTAGAATGAACATGTGGGGCTGGCTTTGTCACCAACTGTGTGAACACACTGTGTGCTCCACAGTCAAATGTAATTTTACACATTTCCAATTTACATTTAACGCTGGGTGGGATAAACCAGTAAATCATTTGCCCTGGGAAGAACAATACCAGCTAATTTATGCAGCTAATCAGAAGCACATTATTTTTGTTGTGTTTGTTTTCACTGGAGTCTTGAGCTTGAAAATGTTTTGGGTGGTCTTTGTTCTGAATTCACTCCCCTTCTCTTTCCAAAATCTAGAGTTTCAGAGTAACCCCTATTTGTCTTATCTGTTCCACACAAATGGAAAAAGCCAGTGATTCAATCTCCTGACATATGTTTAGAGACTGCTCATAGAAAGCTGGCTCTGTGTACAGCTCAGGAGGAAAACCTATAACTGGATTCTCCAAAGGGGGAAAGTTCAAGAATGGAAATAAATCAAGATGAAGAGCAAAAAGAAAATACACTGTCAATTTATTCAAACACCTTCTGGCATACAGCAAGAAAAATAGCCCCAGTGCCCCCATCATTATTTAATACAATTCTCTTTTTCCAGGTCATGGTAATACATGCTCCAACCACCATCAGAAAATTAAATACAAAGCTGGCCAGAAAGAGGATTCATACAGCTCCAAGGGAATGTCTTCAACAATTCCCAAGGGCCTTAGAAATTAAGTCAAATTTTCAAGGCCCCAAAGCAACATTTAGGCCCTGTTTCAGTGCTTAGTTCTCATGCCTTTAAATATCTATTTGCATTTGGCTTAGGCCAGCAAGTGCCTTGGGCTGTAGCTACACAAACATCTTAAATTTTTTATAGGAGTACTGTGCCTCTCCACAGCAGCTCATCTGATGAGCAGCAGGAACAAGGCCTAGGAAATGCAATGCAGCAAAACCCAATAATTTCAAAAATATGCTGCCTCTGTCCATGAGTGATGGTCCAGAGCCCTGGAGGGGAGGGGAGCTGAGGACAGAGAGTGAGCAGCAAAATCCTGGCTGTGCCCACTGCACGTGGCAGCTCCTGCAGTTCTGGTCCAGGGTGTTCCTGTCCCCTTCATCATTTCAGAGATGGATGGGTGTGGGCTGGGGGGTTTGAGGTTTGGGGATGAGGAACAGCAGCAAGGGCCTTCCAAGGGATTTGAATTTCAAATCCGTGGAGGAGCTGGAGGGCAGCCCTTGGAGGGTGGTTGGGCAGAGCTGTGCTCAGATACTGTGCTGTGCTGCCCTCACTGGGCAGCAGGGGAGGCTTGCTCAGCAAAGCAGATTACAGCAGTTTGCACCTTCACTGAGCCCTTCAAAATTCCACATGAAGAGAACAAATGTTTGGCTTGGGTGAGAAAAAAAAAAGGTAAGTGTGGTGTAAATATGGAATAATTATTCCTAAGGACTGTGCATACCTGAGTCTCATAAACATCCTCAGAGACCTGGAACTTCCTGGGGGCTTTTCAGAGCACTGAAGGCAGGACACAGGCTCCAGCAGGGATGCTCTCTCAGTCACCAGCTCCCCTGTGACACAGCCAAACAGAATGTTCAGGTATTCAGAATGAACAGCCAGAATGAGCAGACCCCTCCAGCTGCAGACAGACAGGATTCCTGAGGTCACTGCCCACTGGGGAGAGCCCAGAGCATCCCCTGTGCTGGGGCAATTCACAGAGAAACCATCAAATAACCAGCTTAGAATGAATATTTCATCCTCTTGCTGCCACAGTCCTCCCAACACACCCACAGAGTCATTAAGTGCCTATTTCTGAGCTTCAGAACACCAGAACACATGAGAAATTCAGCCCTGAGCAGATTACAGCCTTGACATCACGCTGGCTTTGCTAACATTGCCTCGTGTTGTGCCAAGTTTGCAGGCTGCATTTATGGGAAGGCACTGCAGCCAGGCTTTGCAGGGTGGGGAAATGGAGCTGAGCCCTTTGGGAACTACAAGGGTGAGCTTTGGTTGTTTTATAAAATTCAAAGGCAAGAGCATCTCTTCAGCTTCAAATTCACCTGCAGAGCAGCTCAGGGAGGAGGTGTGAGGGCTAACTGGGCTTGGCACTGCCTTCCTCTGTGGCAAAGCCTGGCCTTGACAGCACAGACCTCAACAAAATCCTTTTCTCTTAATCACTCCCAAACACAGTAAATATATCCAAAGGATTGAGTGATAGAAAAGCAAACATGACAGACAAAATCCTGCTGTTCTGAAGACAATTTTAGAGATGTTTTGTGTCCAAAGAGACCATTTTGAATACTGTCAGACCTCCAGAATGTTCTCATTAATCCTGCTACTGCAGGACCTGTGAGCTCTGGTCAAGAGCTTTGATCTACTGTGCACAGACACGAAGACACAACCCAGCCTGAGGCAGGCTGCAATTAAACCAAGATGAGAGACAATTTAGGGACACAGGCAAGCCAGCAGGGCAGTCAAGGTAACTCTGATCACCCAGCCAAGCTGTGCCTCACCATAATCTTTGGATATTAGACTCAACAGCAGCAGTGGGAAAGAATGGACCAATTCCTTGTGCAGTGAGAAGGTCTGGAGCTGGAGGGAAGGGAGGGGAGGGGAGGGGAGGGAGGGAGGGGAGGAATCAAAGAGAGGACTCCATGGAAGAGGACTCTCCTCAGGAAGAAAGGAAGCATCATCCTTTGATTTTAGCAAGGAGAAATCTGGAAAGATATCAGTGCAACACAGAGATAATCACCCCCTTCTCCCCTGAGCCACACACTGGTCTCATCTTGCTTGTCATCTTAAGGATTAATTAATGTTACACTGGCTCTGCTCATCCCAGAAGCCTGGTGGCAACAGAAGGTATCAAACAAACTGCTGCTCTTCAAGTGGAAAAAAAATATTTTAATGGCTTGAGTTTCCATTGTGTGAGCATGAAGTAAATATGCTTAATTTCTTTTGTATGTAGCAGGAAACATATGGAAGTGGAATTATATCTGTCCCAGCCTGCCAGTATTTGAAATTTACAGAACCCAATCCTTTGAGGAATGTCATGAATTCACACACACTCCCAATGCTAAGCTTGCCCTGGGATCTTTAGGGCAGTGGAGCCATGTGCAGAAGCACATTTGTGCAAGCAGCTCTTAGAAGCCAGTGCAGGTTAACCCTTCTGGGGCCAGTGTTCCCCAGGCCAGGCTCAGATCAGGAGCCCCCACTCCACCCCATCAGGGCTCCCCATCTCCTCTGAGGCCCTGCCAGCACCGAGCACAAAATTCACTTTATCAGGGTGCATCACCTTGATGCAACAAGAACACTTTCCAGGCTGCATTATCTATTAGGGCACAAATATTTCTCAGCAGATCTTTTCATTCAATGCCAAAATTTCCCCCTAAGCAGAATCAGCCATTGCCCAGTCCCTCCTAGAATAACAGAGCAGTTTATCTCAGCAGTGTTTTAAGCTGACTAAAACTTCCCACTTCAAACTATTTTACATTTTCATTAGAGCTGTTTTACTTTATTCAGTGACTTCCCCATGCAGTACAAACTATTTGTTTATCAGCAATATCTCCTGACACAACTCATCAGCATCAACATTACAATTTACACCTATTCCTATCACATTAGAGCTTAAATCTAATATTTTTCCTCCCGAGTTAACACCAAATGCCTGCACAAACTGACATCCCACAGGACTTTGGAAAGGTGAGCTGGGGAGCTGCAGGAGGACTGGATTCTGCCCAAATGAGTGCAGAGGTGGAGGGTGAGCTTGCATGTTCCAGAGTGGGATGGATCTGCGGGGTCTGGCACTGCAGGAGGACGTGGAGCCATCCTCACCTTCCCCATCTCCATCCTCACCTTCCCCATCTCCATCCTCACCTTCCCCATCTCCATCCTCACCTTCCCCATCTCCATCCTCACCTTCCCCATCTCCTGCTGCTGTAGCAGAAGGTGGAAGGATGTTGCTGTTGAGATGGTCGGAACAAACAGAAGAGTATCTCATATTTGAGAAGGCTTCTCTCTATTTTAGCATCAGGCTGTCTTTTTCATATCTTCTCACAAAGTTTATACCCAATTCATTGGCTACCATAGATCAACATAATGTCCATTGGTCCAAGGTGGTCTCCACCACTGTTTCCCACCAAGGAGGGGATTGCAGGCCCCCATTTATCTTTTCTTCTCCTCCATTTCCTTACCAATAACCTTGACAGAACTCATTTCAGGGGCAAAAGTGACTCTTACCAGTTCCTCTTCTTCAACTAACTCTCTCTGGCCAACAGAACAGCTGCCAGCCCCTTCCACAGCAGGAGGACCTGGAGCATCCTCACCGTGCCCACCTTTCACTGCTATTAGCAGAAGGTGGCAGGAGGAGCTGGAGCATCCTCACCTTCCCCATCTCCATCCTCACCTTCCCCATCCCCTGCTGCTGTAGCAGAAGGTGGCAGGAGGAGCTGGAGCACCCTCACCTTGCCCACCTTCCTCTGCTGGAGCAGAAGGTGGCAGTGTTGGATCCACCATCGCCTCCAGCCCCGGCCCAGCCTCCCCGACGGCAGCTGCCAGCACAAATGCAGCCTCAATAAAGACAAATTACACATCCGCCGCCCAATTAGTCATCATTCATGGCGGGAGCCGTCCCCTGTCAGGTGGCTGCAGCCAAAATCCTTCCCACAGAAATAGCTGCTTTGTTAGAAACACTTAAATCTGCTTTGTTAGAAATACCTACATTTACTCCATTAGAAATACCTACATCTGCTTTGTTAGAAACACCTAAATCTGCTTTGCTAGAAACACCTAAATCTGCTTTGTTAGAAATACCTAAATTTACTTTGTTAGAAACACCTAAGTCTGCTTTGCTAGAAACACCTAAATTTACTGTGTTAGAAATACCTAAATTTACTTTATTAGAAATACCTAAATCTGCTTTGTTAGAAACATCTAAATTTACTGTGTTAGAAATACCTAAATCTGCTTTGTTAGAAAAACACATAAATTTACTGTGTTAGAAACACCTAAATGCTGTGCTGGGGACACAGGGACACCCGGGCTCGTGGTAAAGCACATGCCCTGGGCATTGGGCTCTCTGCTGCTTTAGGTGGAGATTTTCCAGCATAAATCTGATTAATTACAGGGCAAAAACCACAGCCCATGTCCAGTAGGACATTCTCAGCCCTTGGACACATCATGGGAAATGGGAGATGCAGTGTTGGACCCTGTGTGTGCTGAGCACCAGGAGGAGGATGAAGAAGAGGAGGAGGAAGAGGAGGAGGGCTGGTGTGCTCGCAGTTATGGAGAATTTCAGTCTCAGCAAAAGTGCTGCAGCCTCTCAAGGGCTCAGATAAGTTTTGATTGCACTGCAGGGTGCAGACAGATTGTGTGTGTGTGTGCTCTGCCCAAGACTGGGAAGTTTGTGACCACACTGAAAAGGGCCTCACCTTGGGGAATCAGCCCCAATGCATTATTTTGGCCACAACCTAAAATCTACTCCCCCCAACCTCTTCAGATACCTTCACACGAGGTGGAGGGTGCAGCAGATTCAGGAACATCTTTAGAAAATGAGATACATGCTCCTGAGTGAATCAAGCCTTGTAACTGCAAATTGAGCAGTGTTTTGGTATTCCCAAAACCCCAAACCCAGACTGACCTGGCACAATCAGTCCCCAAACCCACCCAGGATCCAGGGTTTGCACAGAACCCAGAGGATTTTCCCTTCCACCCAAGGACACCACGTCCAGGTGGGGAACTTGTGCCTCCCAGCACATCAGACAGAGCAAAGCTGGAAATCCTGCAGGAAATATCTGCTCCTGGGTGACAGGCAAACAATCTGCCTCGGAAAGGAAACACAGAGCCAGCTGATTCAGGGCTTTTTAGCATATGAATGTGTAAATTTGCTGTGACAGGTGGGGCGTTTCAATGACTTTCAATGGAGAGCCAACTGCTCCTCGGTTATCATTAGAAATTTCTCACTGAAATGCCAATGACTGCTGCCCCATGCTGGGTAATGGGGCTCTGAATGAGTTCTTTAAAAGAGAGAGTGAGAGCAACTAAATGCACCATCCCTGCTGGGGGATTGCCTGATCTGAGCACAACTAGCAAAATATTTGTTCATGCAAATGTTTCCTGCCATGAGCAGCTCAACGATTTCATGCGGGAAAATAAACAACAAATAATGAAAAGCGCATGAGGCAAATAGAAATATTTGGAATCGTCCTAATTACAGAAATCTCCCCTGTATGGAAAGAGCCAGAGAGTCCAGCAGCCCAGCAATGACCTCAGTCTGTACCAGAGCCAGGGCAGGAAGTCTTAGGAGGAGATTTCCAAAGCAGCTTAGCTCTTACACCTCTGTGCCAGAGATTTGGGGTGTTCACAACGAGCAGCTCTTTGAGCAGCAGCTGCTGGAGGCTGAGCCTCGGTAGCAGAGCTTGGGGAATCTTCCCATGCTCCCTGATCCATGCTGCCTCCCCACTGGACAGCACCACAGCTGCTCCTGCTTGCCCCAACGAGGACCAGGCACCCAGCTCTGAGGGCAGGGGCAGCTCAGGGTGCTGCCCACCACCCCAGAGGGACATTCCTGGCTTTAGGAAGCCCCCACAGCACTGCCCAGCTCCCAAAGCCCACGTGCAGAATGACTGCAGCATCACCAGGCTGAGTGCAGCATCACCCACTGCATGGTCTGGTGAGAGGAGAGGAAGTGGTTGCACCAGGGGAGGTTATGACTGGATATTAAGAGCAAAAAATCACAGAAAGGCCTGTAAAGGAATGGAACAGGCTGCCCAGCGAAGTGGAGGAGTCACCATCTCTGGAAGTGTTTAAAAAACATGAGGATGTGGCACTTGGGGACATGGTTTGGTGGTGGTGCAGGGTCATGGTTGGACTTGATGGTCTTTCAGGTCTTTTCCAATTTTAAGTATTCTGTGCTTTGCAAGGTTGAGTGGCAAAGGTTGATTTCTCTAGCTGGGAAAATGGGGGCACATTTTAAGGACTTTTTTGGTGGCCCCTGCCTGACAGCTCTGTATATTTTTACTCTGCTGGAATAATACAGAGAATATTTCCCATCTGTCTCCTCCAGTTCTGTTCTCAATCCAAGATGAGTAACAACCCATCACCACCTGATTTTGCCCAGCCACAACAGACAGACAGACTGGTCCAGCAGTCTGAGCAGCAGCTCAGGCTGATTTACACCCTCAGAGGGTCACACATCCCCCTGCACTGCCTGCTCCAATCAGTGCTCTCATTTGCTCTATTAAAATAAACACAGAGGTGTTCAGAAACTGCAATAAAAGTGACTCAACTGCAGACACACACACTGATGTAGGAGACTTGCAACACAAGCTGGAAGAAAAGGGATTTTTTCCTTTTCTATCAGGCAGAACCTGTACTCCACAGACAGATGGGAATGTCCTCAAAATTAGAAAAACACTGTTTGCTGTGACCCACCAGTCATGCTCACTGAACCACTGTCATGCTCTACACACACTAAGTGCTCCACCAAGGGAAACCAAACAAATGAATTCAGAAAGATTAACAACTCCAAAGCTAAAAGACATGGAGCCTTTCATGTTTTTTCTCTCCAGGATATGTGGGACATTTGTTGTGAACACGAGCACGCTGCACATGATTACAATTTATTGAATTAAACCCAGAGTAGTTTCTGCTGTATAAAGTAGCACTTTCCTCCCTTATCTAATGCAGATGAAATTTAGAACTTCAATGCCAATCTGCAATGCTATGTCCCCTTACAAATATATTAGGCAAATTAAACTCAGTTCATCTGGATATTTTTTGGAGTTTGGTTTTTGAGGTTATGAGCAGGGCTTCAGGCAGCTGCTGCAATCAGTCTGTGACTGAAATGTTGGTTTCATGGTGGCTGATGACCTAAGAGAAACAGCAAATGCTCAGCATAGGGGAACAGAGAGGAATCCTGTTTAATCATCTTACATTTCCTCTCTCTTTGTTTGTTTATTTGCTCTGAAAAAGTTACTTTTCTAAGAAGGGATTAAAACCTGCAGCCATTTTGCTGCAAGAGCCTTTGGTTTCAACTCACAGAAAAACAGAGTGGGGGGATTAATTCTGCTTAATGATCAGCTTGAAAAGTTTCCTTTAGACAAGACAGAGCACATTTAGCTTTGAAGTCAGATGTTTGCTCCAGCTGGACTCCAAACAGAGTTTTGGGGAGCACATCCCCCCTCAGCTTTGCCTGTGGAGGGGATTTACAGCAGACACCCTTCAGCCACAAATCCCTGCGTGTACCACAGCCCATAAGGAAAATCACAGTGAAGGAGCACAAGTTATTGGCACACCCCAAAGCTGCTCTGGGTGTTTGTAGATTCCAGTGTGGCATTTGCATTAACGCTGTGGCATTAATTTGCACATTAATGTGGAGGGGAGAGCTCACTGGTGTGGGCTGGGGAGCATTCAGCACCCAGCACAAAGGATGCTGCTGGATATTAGGGAACAAAAAAAAATCACAGAAAGGCTTGTAAAGGAATGGAACAGGCTGCCCAGGGAAGTGGAGGAGTCTGCTGCCTGTCTGCCCCAGAGGTGCTCACCCAAACCCATCCCATCCCTCACTTTTATAAAAGAGAGTCTCTCTTATATCCAGAGGTTTACAGAGGCTTTACAAGGGCTGCTCTTCTTGCTTGGTCCCGCTCACCCAAAGGCCCCCAAAATGTACCAGCTATCAAAACCACCACTTCAAAGCTGAAGAAAAAAGAGCAAGCAAACATCTAAAAGCCCAAATGGAGGCAGAAAACTTCCTCCAGTGCTGCAGGAAGTGTCACTTTACAATCCCAGAGTCTGTGGAGGTGATGACATTAACACTCACAGCGGAATTCCACTTCCAGCCCAGCTAAGGAGCAGCTGAGGAGCTCACAGCTCTGCTCTGAGGTGTCTCTTGAAGTCTCCTGCATTTCTTTGCACTTCCCTGACAACAGCTCCCTGTGCCTCTCTCACAACCCTGAGCATTGTGAAATCAGAATTATTAGCCATGTTACCCAAGGCAGGCTGCAAAACAACCCCGAGCCCTCTGTCTTAGATCTTGCAAAATGATTTGACTCAGCTTTATTTCCTTAGCAAAAGTATTAAAAAAAAAAAAATAGCCACTGAAAGAGCTTACAAACCCTTTTCATGTGGATAGAGAGGAACTGAGTGCCCTTTAATCTCTCACGGCCTGGGTGTGTTAGCAGCAAGCTTGAAGTGTGCCAGCTGATTTGATTTTTGTAAGGGAGGGAGCACCAAAGACAAAGAAGACTGAGGAGAGAGTGCCACAGGAGCTGGGGCAGAGGGGACCAGGGGGTGTAGATGGTCCTGACACCATCACAGGGGTGGGATGATCTCTTCTGCAGGCTGGGTTTGTCCCACAGCAGGGAGAGGCTTCACATCAGGAACGGGGAGAGAGGATTTCTGGATTTAGCACGGGTGTCTCTGCAGAGAAAGGTCTCTCCTGCAGGGATGGGGATCAGCCTCACCTCTGCTGGTGAGGCTGGGAAGGCAGAAGGGGAATTGCTGTGTGTGAAGGGAAATGGGGAAAATGGGGAAAAGGGGAAATGGAGAAAAAGCCCAGATGAAGGGAACCAGCACCAGCCTGCTGCTACTGCAGGGTGAGCAGATCCACATCCCAGCCCTGCCTCACCCCAGCCCTCAGCTGGAGCAGCCACATCAATAAAACGTTCTCTAAGTGCTTTCCAGAGCTTAGTGCCACTCTGAATGTCCTGTAAAAGTCCTTGCACACACAAACTGGAAAGAGCTACTTGCCCAATGAGCAGTGCCCCAAATAAACTGGGCACCAATGCTGTGCCAGGAGCTCACCCATCCACTTGGGTGGATGCAAAGAGCCCTCTGCCTTCGGTTCCCTCCAATCTTTCAGCTGTGCCTCGCCACAGGCAAACTGACTGCAGTCAGGAGGGTTTTATTGATGTGAATTTCCTCACATATTAAGGTTCCCCACATTTGGGTTGAAAAATTGGCAATACTTCCAAGAAAAGTATTAAATAAGGCTAAGGAAACAAGCAGTGCCTAATGTGAAACCTGCCAAGTAATACGAGATGGAGATGGTGAGAGTTTTCCAGCAGGACATTCTTCCAGGAGGAAATTTGGCTTCCTGGAATCCAAAATGTTTGCAGAAATGTGTCAGCTTCAGTGACACCGTGTTTTGAAAAATGCTGGACCAGGGCTTAGGTTGAGATTGAACACTCAGACTTCCTTTGAGTGGAACTTTTCTGCTTTGAAATGCACTTTTTCAATCCTTTTAATCTCATGTTACAATGTTACACAATATAAAACAGAAAAATCCATTTCAGAGTAAAATTATATTAAACTGAAAACTTGCTGCTGTATTAAAATAATACCTACCTCCAAAAATCTCATGCCACAAGAATCCAAAAGTGTGTTACACTCTCAATTTGGAACAGAAAGTGATCTGCAAGCACAGTGAACTCCTGTGAAAGGGAACCCTCTGCTCCAACACGGCTGTGTGGCTTTGCTTAAATTCACAACTGGAGCAAAATGTACAGTGGTGAGGAGTTCAGCTGGTCTGAAACCCTTATAAAAGGGTAGGTTTATGGCTATGATAGCAGGATGGCAAACCCAGAGGGTTAACTGTAGGAAATATTCTGCTGCATTAAGATCCTGGAGGTCTGGAATGATCTTGAGACATTTCTACCCCATTTCTGCTCTGCTGGCTCTGACCTGGGACAGCTGGTGAGCACCATCCCAACAAACAAATGCCTTTGGCCTTGAAATTACCCAGATATTCCACAGGAACAAGGGGAACTGAGGGGAGTGCAGAAAGCAGAGAGAGCCCAGCTGATTTTAACAAGGAGCCCTCAAACTGAACAGCCCAGGATAAAGGTACCCACCCAAACAGACCAAATAATTTTTCTGGATAAATCTGAAAAGGGAAGGAACACAGGGAAGAAAACTTTTTAAAGTTATCCAGAAAACAAACCCTGAACTTTCCTTTTAAACATGGATAATTAAGGTGCAAGTGGGAAATGTAAAATCTCTCCTATTTTCAAGCTGCCCAGGTTAAACCTGCCGCCTGAATTTTCCCTTTAAACTTGGATAATTAAAGGTGCAAAGGGAAAGGTAAAATCTCTCCTATTTTCAAGCTGTCCAGGTTAAAGCTGCCACCAAACCCCCATCATACCTGGTTTGCACAGAGGGAGTTATCCACACAATTCCTCTCCCTGGAATGAGGTGAACACACAAGAGAAGCACAGGAAACAACCCCCAGTCTGCAGCTCCTGGGGAGCAGCTCTGCCTGAAAAGCTGAGCCTGAGCTGGATCAGAATTGCTTTAATGAAGCAGTTCCTAAGAGCCAGCAGTGAGATTTATCTGCAGTCAGCCTCAGCTCCCACACCTGACAAGAACCTGGGAGACTCCAGGTTAAACAACTCAGCACAAGCTGAACACAAGCTGCAAGACCTTCCCCAGGTGTCTCAGGGCTGATGAAACTTTCTCCAGGAAAAGAAACACATGGTTTCCTAATGTGAGCTACCAGCAATAAAAGAGATGGATGAAAAATCACTGGGGCAAGCTGCAGAGCTGCCAGGCTGCTGAAGGGCTTTGGGGTTTGCAGGGTGAGCAAGACTTCCATGAAATAACAGCAGCAACTGGGCTGGACTGGCTATCAGGGCTAATCACATCTGTTCTTCTTCCCTAATAATTCACAGCTGAACAGAGGGCTCTGTGGAAGTATTGGATAAGGGAGTATTTCGTGCAGTGCCACTTTGAACAACTGCCTGGGAGTGATTATTTATGTGTGAGTGCCAAAGAATTTGACATGACAGATTAGAAAGTAAAAACTCTGCTCTCAAGGAAATGGCCCGAAATGTGAAGGAATGGATTGGATTTCAGTGGAGCAACTGTGCACTGACATTATTGTTTCACAGGCACCAACCTTCCACATTTGTTTCTTTTGAAAGAGCTGAAGGTAAGAAAATGAGGTTGGGAAAAAGACTGAAATCAAAACTGATCAACAAAGGAAGGAGCAGAAATGTCCATGTTCTGCTGCCCAAGCCCTTTTATGTTTGTTGGAAGATCCTTCCCCCACCAAACCCAGCTTCTACTTATTGGAGACCCTGATGCTCATCCAGGCTCAGTTTAGCTATCAAGAAATGAGCTTCAAAGAAAATCAGCCCTTTTTAAGTGGTTTGGGGCTTTTTTCCTCCCAGCATCTTTTATGACATTTTCACTTCCTTCAGCTTTTCAGCTTTTGAATTTAAAGAAGCATGAAATCTTTGCTCTGTTGGAGCCAATGGCAACATTCCCACTTATTTGGATCATCCCATAATTTCATGCTATATATTTTGCTCAGGCTTTACTGCAATCAAAGCTTCTTTGTTGCTCCAGTTAGCAGTAGACTGTTTCCAGATTTTGGCACTCCTAAAATGACAATAAAGAGTAACAGAATTGGAGTAACCCTGGGAAGGAAGGTAATGCTTGAGGAGAGAGAGCCTCTCTGGAGGATTTGGAGAAGGAAAAGTGATATAAGTGTGAGAACAGTAGAACTGAGGAGCAGAGGATGTGCAGGGCTGTGAAGCAGCAGGTCTGGAGGGGAAATCTCTTGGTATTTAAGAAGCAAAATGCACCAAGGGATAAGAGAGGGTGTGCTACCCACTCCCAGAACTGCAAATGCAGCCTTGAACAAGGGAAAAATGGACAAAACTTGTGATTGAGAGGCACAGCCCAGCCCTGTTTGTTGATGGGGAGGCAGAGTCCCCATGCAGTGAGCTCCTAGCAAAGCCCTGAGGAAGTGCTGTGGGAACATCCCATCACCTGCCCTGTGCAGGTCACATCTACACACACTGGTTATGTTCCTCATCATCAACTAATTGTTAATAAGAAGCTGACTGAATAGGAGACCCAGCCCTGGGTCTTCAATTCAGGTGAAAAAATCCTGAATCCTTCCATCCTACACATCCCATCACCTGCACTCTGCAGGTCACATCTACACACACCTGCTTATGCTCCACATCATCAACTAATTGTTATTAAGACACTGCCTAAATAGCAGATTCAGTTCTGGCTCCTAAATTCAGGTGAAATAATCCTGAATCCTTCCATGCTGTACATCCCATCACCTGCACTGTGCAGGTCACATCTACACACACCTGCTTATGTTCCACATCATCAATTAATTGTTAATAAGACACTGCCTAAATAGCAGATTCAGCTTTGGCACTTTCAGGTGAAATAATCCTGGATCCTTCCAGCAGTCACCTCTTGGTTTCAGCTGGAATAAGTCACAGCCCAGCAGCACAAGCTGGCAGGATTCAGTCTGAAATGGTTTCAATTGCATGTTTTAAGTCAAGCACATTCCCATGGCCAAAGTACATTTTAATAAATATATTCCCTTAAATGTCCAGTAAGGCTCATGTTAATCTACTTATGCATTATTTTCTGGAAGGTTTAAGATTTCTATAAGCTGAATTACATGTGGAAAGTTACATTAATGCGTCTTCACATAAACTCAAAGTTTATTGTTTTATTATTATAGAAAAACCATAAAAAGATTTGTCTGAAGCCATTGGCTGTTGTTCTACACATCTGGTGGAATGTTAGTTATTACAATAACTCCTTCAGCGCCCTCAAATGAAGCCCTGGGCTAAAAATGAAAATAAGTAATATGATAATACTGTAAAAAGATGTTATGGAATCATAGAGAAACACTGAGCCAAATCCAGCTGTCAAGGGGGAAAAGAAATCCTGGCTGAGTTTTAAAAATAGCATTAAGTCAGGCAGGAAAAAAGGTCAAAAGCCTCATGACCAAGGCACAGCCTCAGCCAAACGTGGGGTGATGCTGCAGCACCCTGGCAAGAGGAGCACGAGGATCCCTGGCTGCTCCCAGGCTGACAGCAGAGCTTCTGTTCCCAGAGCCAATTAAAGGCTGCCCAGGAGACACCGGCTGGGTTTAATTGAGCCCCAGATCAGGTGTGGGGACAGGGCAGAGGCAGCAGGAGCTGGAGGATGGGCAGGAGGTGGGAGGGGAGCAGTGCTGGGGCTGCCCAGCACCACAGGCAGAACTCAGCCCAAATTCGGGCTGGGAGATGGGCACAGAGTGTGGGTGCTGAAAGCCCAGTCCCAGAAAGAGTCAGATAAAACTTCCCCACGCCTTGCTCTGAGAAGTTTTGGGAAAGTTCAGAGAAAAAATGAAAACAATTCTTAATCTTTACAGCTGGTGTTTTGAACGTGTTGTTTGCTTGTAAGATGTTTACAAGGGTGTTGTTCCTAATTAACCAAAGGTGTAAATGGTGCTGATTAAGGAGCAGTCAGGTCCAGCTGTATCAGAACTGTCTATAAAAGAATACATGCTATCTGATAAACTTACATTCACCTTCTGAGGAGAGAAGAGTTTGTGTTGCCTCATTCACCCATCATCCATACAAGAGAGGGCTTGAGGGGCCAGTCTGGCTGGCACTGAGCTTTTCCTGGGGAAGGTGAACGGGGCAGGACAGGCTGGGAGATGTGAATTAGGTGGGGGATTGGGGATGAAATAAAGAATTGAGGAGGAAAGGCTGGGAAGAAGGCCAGGAGGGCACTGAGGTTTTTGAGGAAGGCTGAGGGGTGAGCACAGGGGGTCCCTGTCCTGTTTGCTCTGCCTTTCCATGCCCCACTTCACTCCCACACCACCCCTGGGTAACCACAGCCCTCCCAGTGCCCAGGATCTCCAGCACAGGGACAGGCTGAGCAGCAGGACAGACTGAACTCTGTAACAACTGATCCTCACCTCCTCAAGCAAAGGCAAAGCTGCAGCCTGTCATCCCTCCATCTGCTGCCTTAGTCCCTTGTGACCTCTGTCAGAGGCAAAATCCATTTTCTGGTGGAAAAGGAATGTAGGCAGGGCTGCACCAGCTGCCTGAAATGTGGTGGCATAACTGGAAGCAGCCTTGAGTGCTTTTGCTTCTGCAAATGGGCCAGACTGGTTCCAGCAACCATCTCTATATTTATATTTATTGCTGTCCTGATCCAGAGCAGATTTAGCACGAGAGCTAATGGAGCAATATTTCTTCTCTGATCAGCACAGGGTGCTGTGGATATCTGGGTGCTGCTGCTCAGCTTTCCTCACCTTCCTCTGAAGCAACTTCCAGCCCTGAGTTTGCCTCCTCTGAGAAACCAATCTGGGTACAATATTTTTGAGGTTATGGCAGGGAATGAACTGAAAATAATTCACTGAGGCAACATTCTTCATATGTATTAATCTTGTTGCTTTATCTAAATCTTAAAGCTCTTTTATACCATTCACCTACACATCCATCTTCTCCAGATGTTTGATTTTTCAAGCCAGTGGCACATTTCATCTGTGTCTAATAACACTGCTGAGACTTTTTCCCCCTGGATAAAGCACAGTTACATTGTTGGCTTATCAAAATGTCACCCGCTAATTAATAATGAAATGAGGTAGAGGAAATAAAATTGATAGCCTTATTCTGAAAATCACTGAATAACCAACTAACCAGTTAAAAGTACACTTCAGAAATGTGCTTGGTTTAGTCTAGACTTATCTCTCAAAAAAAAAAAATTCAGGAGAAGTGGTTAGGGATAACTGAGCTAACCAGGAACATCTGCCTTTAATATTCCATTTTGACGTCAGTGAATCTTTATTGGCCTCTCAAAATAGTCTAAACTTTTGTGAAACAAGCAGCAAACAAAACATACTGTTTTCCAACTTTTAAAAGATTTTTTTTCCACTGATGATAAAAGTAGAAATCCTCATTAATTCATTTTTTTAAATGTGTTCTTCATGGCAAAATTCAGGCCAGGGTTATCCTGGTTCACATAATCTGGATGCTGCTGGTAGCTGTCATTAAATCTACTCACAGCCTTGCAGGGTAAATAAAAGTTTACAGTTTTGCTTTGTGTTTTTGAGTGCATCCAGGGGAGCATCAGCTCTCTCCCCACACCTACCAGCTCACCTACAAGCCAGAATCTCTGTAACTGGAGAAACAGCCTTGGGAAGTGTTTTGGGGCAAAACAAGAGAAAGCAGCAGTGCTGCTGCTGTACAGGGTGGGCAGAACAAGCACCAGGCAGCTCCACTCCCCAGCCTGGCCTTAAACCAACTGCCCAGGGCAGCCTGACCAGAGCCTGGAGCCAGCAGAGCTGATGGATGGAGAGTCCCACATCCCATGGAGTGATGCCTTTGGGGCTCCCTAAAAACAGAGGCCAGACAGAATTAGGGGAATAAGAAGCTGTTCTATTTATTGAAGCAATTCTATTTATTGAAGGGCTTCAGGTACATTTTGGGCAGCCCCAGGGACTGCACCCAAAAATGGACAATGGGTCAGGGTTTTCACACTTTTATAAGTTTGGTCCATTTGCATTTTGGGGGTGAATCTGCCAATTCCAGCTTCAGGTAATGAAGTCATTGACCCCAAGTTTGCTCCCCCAACTCACTTTTGTTCCCATCTCTGGGCCCTGAGGCAGTGAGGTGCCCTTGACTGCCAGGCCAGGAGAGGAATTGTTGTGTCTGCCCCAAATGGGGAAGCAGCAGCTCACACTGAGTGTGGAGTTTGGAGTTACACACTAAAGACCTGCAAGAGTACAAATATATGAAAATAGAAATCCTGAGGCATCAGCTGGGACTCCAGGCTGGCACAAACTGAGAGAGCAAAGCCCCAGGCAGGCAGAGGCTGTGGCTGTGCAGCTCCAGCCCCTGGAACCCCTGGAGCTGCATTCCAGTGCTGAGGAGGGGCAGAGCAGCAGCAGGAACAAACCCCCAGGGCTCCCTTTGGGATTTCCTGACTCTCTGCAAGGAAAGCATTCACACATGGCTGAGGTGGGATGGAGCTCACACCTCAGGCAGAGAGAAGCCACTCAGCCTGGCTTCTCACCCCTGCATAAACATTCCAGCTCAAAAACCTGCCCACATCATTTTGGGCACACTGTTAATGGGTTCAGAAAAATGCCCCCTCCCCTAGGCACTGAGCAGAAAGCAGAACCCATTTCTGCAAGCCACAACAGAAAGTTGAATGGCATTCCAAGGCTGATGCACTTCTAGCAGTGATGATGTGGCAACAGCAGCCCTGCAACAACTGGAAGTGATGGGAAGAAATGTGACTGCTCTCTAAACAAACCCCTTTTCATGCATTTCCCCTTGGACAGAAGCGTGATGTTGTTGTTCTCCTTGGGAATTATGAAATCACTTTCTAAAACTTCAGTTTTCTGTAAACACAGAGAGTGTATCTCCAGGCTAAGGAAAGCTCACTTGGAAATACTGGGATTTTCATAACTCTTTCCCTCTGCAAGCACTAATAACTGTGGCAGGCCAATCAAGTCAGTTTTATTAAGAGAGTTTGACCACCTCAATCTTCTATTATAAATATTTTGCAGAAATCAATTCCATAAATGTAAATGATAAATAAACAGGTTAAGATCATGGAATTTGAAAGAATCCTTTCACATGGGTTGGTTACAGCAGACCTAGCTGTGGTTCACTCTGCTGGGACAAGGAGAACTCCACTGCTGGCAGTTCCCTGCACTGAGCAGACCATCAGTCTTGAACTTACACACAGCACAAATCTTGGGCACTAATATCAAGATTTAATTCAATATCAATATTCAAATAGTCACTTCTACATCACCTCACAATTTCTCTCTTCCTTTGCCCACACACTAACCCTTCTCTAGGAAATCTCTTCAAAGCACAGTTATTTTTGTGCTTCCTACCAACAGTGCTGCAGAGCATTCAGGGATCAGAGCTCTCTGCCTTGACCATGGGCTTCTAATTTGGCTGCTCAGCTTGAGAAACAACAGCCAGTCCCATCTGCCACAGCCTCAGCTTAGATGGGAAAAGGACAAAAACCCACAACACCAATTTGTGGGGTTCCTGCCCAGCAGAGCTTGTGTGGGGATGCAGGACACACCTGGGCCAGCTCTGCCCATCCCCAGCTCACAGAGTGGGAACAAATGAACAATTGCTGGGTATTTACAGCTCCTCTGTGTGTCCCACTGGTTATCCCACACTCCTGGAGCCTCCTGCAGCTCCCAGCAGCCCTGTGAGCCCTGCCCATCCACTCAGACAAAGTCCTTGGGCCACAATTCAGGAATGACCTTCCTTGCTTTGCAATCTACTTTATGTGTTATTTACTGCACCCCATCCAGTGCCTTCTCCATGAGAGCCACACCATAAATCCAGCCAGAGCTGGCAGCCAGCTCCTGCTCTGTTAATAACCCATCAGTGCCCATTATATATGGCATAGCACATCATGAAACCCAGCAGCACATGAAAATTACTGGCAGCCATGCACACCCTCATCTTCCACCTCCCAGCAGTGAAAACCTTCCCATTTCATACATCCCACAACACAACCTTCCCATTTCACACAGCCCACCCTAATCTTCCACCCCCTAATAGTGAAAACCTCATTTCACACAACCCACCCTAATCTTCCACCCCCTAATAGTGAAAACCTCATTTCACACAACCCACCCTAATCTTCCACCCCCTAATAGTGAAAACCTCATTTCACACAACCCACCCTAATCTTCCACCCCCTAATAGTGAAAACCTCATTTCACACAACCCACCCTAATCTTCCACCTCCCAATACTGAAAACCTTCCCATTTCCCACACCCCACACTTCCAGCATTTCCTCTCCCCTCACTGCAGTTTTATTGCTTTGTCCAGAAAGCAAAGAGTTATTCCTTTAACAAATCAGTTCTGTGTTTGTTTAAAGCCTACAGGGCCTGAGAATCTCCTTTATCTCCCTCAGTCTTTATCTCCCTCAGTCTTCCCTAATGAAAACCATAATGGTCACTGCCTCCCAGATGACCCAGCATGGAAAGTCTTGGAACACATCACTTATTTTGTGAACCTGAAGATTAAAGGGCCACTGTATCTTAGGTTACACTCTCCACTTGGGAGTGCATGCCCACCTCCAATTCATCAGGAGTTAATTCCATATTTCAGCTCTTGCCATTGATGAAAAACATCTATAATAATTCCACACACAAACAGTGGAGTTAGACCACATAAATCCTCTGCTTTGGAGTTTCTCCTTTCCTGTGGAATATTCCACATCTTTTCTGTCATCCTGGGCCTTCCTGATGTTTTGTTGTTTTATTTTAACTTAAATTCTTCCCAAGGAAATGCTGATCCTTTTGAAGTGACAGTCTGTTTAGGTTTTGGTAATTGCTGAGGATCCTGTGCAGGAGTTGCAACAGCTCAGTTCTCACCAAAGCCAAGAGGAGCCAGATTGCACCACAGAGAGCAGAATTTATCCCTCAAAATCTCTGCAGATTTTTCAAACAAGCAGAGGCTCTAAGACACTGAGAGGGGATGATGAAATAAAGTTTAAAATGTGTATGACAAAGCCTTGAATAAGTGCCCAAGAATAATTCCTGTGACAATAATGTCTGTGACAATACAAGGATCAAAGCACAGATGGCCAAAGTGGTGAGAAGTGAAATTTTGGTTACACCACACTCCTGTGCCTTTATTTCTGGGGGAAAAGGCCATTCAGGTATAAGTATTCCTTATAACAAATTGTTTTATGGACACTGGGTTTAATTAGTTAGTTATATAATTGACCCTAATTTCACCAATTCAGAGAAGCTTCTCCTATTTAAAAGAGCAAAGATACTGATCAGCTACTTTAATTATCAAATTGTCTTTAAATCATAGGTGCACATATATATTTATATATATATATACCCCTACAAACAGATGCTGTCATTAGAACTAAGTTACCAGGGGTTTTTTTTCCTCTGAGTTTTTTTCCTCATTCATTTCATGGATATGACTTTGTCTTAATATTAAAAATGTCCTAAAAACAAAAATCAACTCATTTGGTGTGCCTGCCTGTAGGTAGAGGAGGAAAGGACACTTTTAGATAGGTGTAACACACCTGTACAGATTCAAAGGAGATGCAGTAAAATCTTCATCTGAAGAGATGAGGAAAAGATCATGAGGGGTAAATAGTCAGGGAAGCAAAGAGGAGAAGAAAGAAAACAGGAAAAATTTGTATTTTTCCAGCCCAGCAGGGGTTTTTTACAGGTTGCACTCCCTGGATTTGGCAGCATTTTGGCAGTCTGTAAACCCAGACCAGGAAATTCATCAATGAATTTCTTGGTGTTCAGATGAAGCTCTTGGTGTTTTAACTTCTGGCTGAGCTCGGCCTCCTCCTCACCCTGTGAACCTCAGAGCAGCTCCTGCCATTTTCTGTTCTGGCACAGACAAACTTGATCTAAAATCCCAATTATGGCCCCAGTCTTCCTGGATTTCCTGTCTTTTAGCCCCAGTTGTGGAAGTGCTGTGTTGTGCCAGGACTCATCATTTTTAGGAAAGCCTATTCCTGGCCCTCCTGGGGTGGGAGGAAGTTTGAAAACATTAAAAAAAAAAAAAAAAAGGACTGAAAACAAGAAAGTGAAGAGCAGCAAAAGGGCAAGAGGACAGAAAGAATTTCAGTCTAGGAAATAATTCAAATAAATCTTTCCTCTCTGCCTTTGTTGTTTTAATTTTTTTTTGAGATTTGGATTACATTTAGACTAGGCACTGCTTGTCATATGTAAATGTAGGTACCTTTGGTCTCTTTGCACTCAGGATGTCCAGAAGCCTCTCTAATAAAAATATTCAATAAATATTAATATTATTGGAGAAAATATTGAGGCAAATGTTTGTGCTTCACAAGCTCTGGAAATAAAAATATGCTTCTTCTGCATGAGTGGCCAAGCACATCATTCCAGTGCAATGCTGCTGAGAACTTGCAAAGTGGTGTGGATTTTGTGTTAGCAGTGAACTGTGGTTAAGTAAAGTTCATTTTTTACTATCATTTAGTTTCAAAAGAGTGAATAAATACCAGTAAGAACGCCAAAGCAAAAGATTTTAGGTTAGGCAGGACGCTCGTGGTTAGAATTTTGATACGTGATATCCCAGAAATAAAAAAGCCATTTTTTGAGCGACGTTAAATCCTTAATTATAACATCTAGCAATTTTAAACCATGAAGCTTAAAAGCTGGGCTTTGAAAACTTGGAGAAATTGAATCTTCTAAAACATAGTCTGGCACCACAGGTAACCCTTTCATTCTTCCCTTTTCTTCTTTTTTTTTATTTTTTTTTCCTTGAGGTAGGTGGTACCTTCCCTCATTGAAGTAAAGAATTTCTCTGTGGAACATCTAAAGCATGACATTGATGAGACACAGTTAACCTGCACTCCTGTCTGCTGCAGAGCAGGGGAATAAAAGCTTTCTGGTATGTAAGTTCAAAGAAATGGACCTTTTACCAGATTTGAACAGTTGTCTTGGGAATGCAGATTTATGAAAATTGATCCCCTGTCTTTGTCCACGGGAACAATGTGCCTTTCTTCCCCACGTTTGCCCCCTCAGAACTTCTTCAGAAAACTTTGTTTAATTAATAGAGGATAGCCTTGCAGCCACAAGGTTATAAGATGTCTCTGACAAACCTCTCTTTGGATACAGTCAAAGAGGGAGATATTTGGGCTTCACATTCAATTTAAAGCAGGGGTCAGAGTTCAAAAGTGTGGTTTGCCCTTGTCATGTTCCATTTGGAATTCAAATAGTCAGAAAAACAAAAGGCAAAATGACACATGGCCATCACTGGGATTCTCCAGCCTGCTCCAAAACAGGCACCAGGGGGAAAGGAAGGACATTTCCAATGGTATTTATTGGCATTTATTCTGTATAATCTCTGCATTTTAAAATATCCAAAATAATCAGACCAGAAAAGGAGGTGTACACTGTGACTTCAAAACTACTTGCACTGGGGATAAATTTAAACAAGTTTATTTCTATTCTTCCTTTAACAACCTTAATAGAAGCAAATAACTCCAAATCAGAATTTAGGGAAGACAGGTTATTTTAGATGGCCTTACACTGACTGCTCCTGTATAGGAAATTTTCTTGCCATTGCCATTTGGTCTGATTGTTCTTTTGGAAGGAAATATTAACAACTTCCCTGATTTCTGCCATTTTCCTGAAATAAAACAATAAAAATGAGAAAAGAGAAGAGTATACACATTACCAAAATATTAAATATTTTAGGAATTTTTTTCCAAATACTTGATTGTACAATTTTTGCTCAAAATAACTGCACTCTTGGGAAACACTCCAGAAACTTTTTCCTCCTCATGATGCCCCAGTTGTCTCAAAATCCAGTCAGAAAATAAGACAAGCCACAGAATGCATTAGCAGCAGCTAGAGAAGCCAAGAAAGCAGCTGAGACAATAAAAAATAGACAAACCTCACCCTTTTCAAGCATTCTCACCACGTGGAAGCTTCTATTTACTCAAGTGCACAACTCCTTCCACCATAAATACTCATCTATAAAAATATAAGGACTGCACAGAGCCTGTAGGACTCATCACTCATTCATTTATTGTTCTTCACAGTCCTGCACCTTCAGATCTATTTCTGATTACAGAATCTGAGTTCCTGGGTTATTTCTGATTACACTCTCTCCCTGAGCTCCTGCAGGCAACATTTGTTTTTTCTCTAACCACGCCAACCCCTGCTAAGCATCCTCCTGAATTCCACATTTGTGGGCACAGAAGCTCCTTGTAAGCTCTCCTGCAGCCCAGTTTGAAGCCTAAACTCTGGATTTTGTTGTGTTCTGAGAGTTTGCTCATTCCCACTCTGGCTGCCCCTCGTGTGAGTGCAGCTCTGTGTCTGGGCACAGGGCTCTGCTCCCAAACCCCTGCTCACTGCTGACTGATCAGGGGTTTGGGTAAATCCATGCAGCCCTGAGGGCATTCCATGATGAGAAGGATGGCATGGAGAGCACGTTTCACCCAGCTGGGGTGTTTGGCACAGAACAGGGACACAAGGCCAGGTTACCCCTCTCTGTTCCTGTGAGTGCTTGGAAATGAGCTTGAAGAACACACAGACCCAGCCTAGCTAATCCCACTCAATCAGCAGCCTGAAGGGGCCAATATATCCAAGTCCTGGGGCCAAGACTTATTTTTCTAGTCCTCACCCTCAGCAGAATATTTGCCTGGTCAGCACTCTTTGAACAGGAAAAATGCTTTTCATTGTAGATTTCTGCACAACACATGGGCTGTGCATGGCCATGCACCAAGCATCCTACAGTGCAAAAAGAACCAGAAAAATGGTATTTTTTAAAATTTTCCCTCCATTTATCTTCATCAGGTGCTTAATTATAACTGATCTCTGGGGGATCTCACCACAGGACAGCTCCACCCCAGCTGAAGCTTTGAGAGCAGGGAAATTCCTGTTGGTGCTGAGACACAGCTGGGCCATGGGACAGGAATTCATGGGTGGCCTTGGATGGGTGTCAGAGCTCTGAGCCTGCCCACAGACCCTCAGCACCTGTGCCCTGGAATTGTCTCCATCCTGCCTTGGACACTGCTGCTAGCCCCAGAAATTACATTGACTTTTACCTATGAAATCCTGTCTTTGGTACCTTAAAGACAGACCCCAAGGTATGAATTACATAGAAGACATGCCAGAAATCCTACCAGATTATTGCACATATTCCTTCACACCTAAGAATTCCTCTCTCTTTCTTAGGATCATTGAAAACAACTTTAACATTCAAATATAAACAGCCTCTCTATTATTTCCAGGACTACATCATGTTTCGGTGCTTAGAAAATGACAAAATGCAAAAGCTTTTGACTCTACAAAACTAATTGTGATGTCTGCCTAAAAACATATTCTAGTTCTTAAACTTCATTTAACTTCAGACTTGACTTGTCATTTTCACTGCCCAGTGTTGCATTATTGAGCATCTCCTCAAAAAAACCCCCAAAATTGTGTTTTTTATAGTATGTATGCTGCTGACTTAAGCTAAAAAAGCTCAGCTGAAAAAACCCAGCCTCTCTTTAGGCCAGCCCCAGAAATGACATTGACTTTTACCTATGAAATCCTGTCTTTGGTACCTTGAAGACAGACCCCAGGGTATGAATTACATAGAAGACATGCTAGAAATCCTCCCAGATTGTTGCACATATTCCTTCACACCTAAGAATTCCTCTCTCTTTCTTAGGATCATTGAAAACAACTTTAACATTCAAATATAAACAGCCTCTCTATTATTTCCAGGACTACATCGTGTTTCAGTGCTTAGAAAATGACCAAATGTAAAAGATTTTGGTTCTGCAAAACTAATTGTGATGTCTGCCTGAAAACATATTCTAGTTCTTAAACTGTATTTAACTTCAGACTTGACTTGTCATTTTCACTGCCCAGTGTTGCATTATTGAGCATCTCCTCAAAAAAACCCCCAAAATTGTGTTTTTTATAGTATGTATGCTGCTGACTTAAGCTAAAAAAACTCAACTGACAAAACCCAGCCTCTCTTTAGGCCAGCCCCAGAAATGACATTGACTTTTACCTATGAAATCCTGTCTTTGGTACCTTGAAGACAGACCCCAGGGTATGAATTAAATAGAAGATATGCTAGAAATCCTCCCAGATTGTTGCACATTTTCCTTTACACCTAAGAATTTCTCTCTCTTCCCTAGGTTCATTGAAAACAACTTTAAAATGCAAATATTATTCTCAATAAAAGCCTCTCTATTATTTCCAGGACTACTTTGTGTTTCAGTGCTTAGAAAATGACCAAATGTAAAAGATTTTGGTTCTGCAAGACAAATTGTGATGTCTGCCTGATAACATATTCTAGTTCTTAAATTGTATTTAACTTCAGACTTGACTTGCCTCATCATCTTCACTGCCCAGTGCTGCATTACTGAGCATCTCCTCAAAAAACAAAACCCCCAAAATTATGTTTTTTATAGTATGACCTGCTGCTGACTTAAGCTAAAAAAGCTCAACTCAAATGTAAAAGATTTTGGCTCTGCAAAACTAATTGTGATGTCTGCCTGAAAACATATTCTAGTTCTTAAACTGCATTTAACTTCAGACTTGACTTGTCATTTTCACTGCCCAGTGTTGCATTATTGAGCATCTCCTCAAAAAAACCCCCAAAATTGTGGTTTTTATAGTATGTATGCTGCTGACTTAAGCTAAAAAAGCTCAACTGACAAAAACCCAGCCTCTCTTTAGGCCAGCCCCAGAAATGACATTGACTTTTACCTATGAAATCCTGTCTTTGGTACCTTAAAGACAGACCCCAGGGTATGAATTACATAGAAGATATGCCAGAAATCCTCCCAGATTGTTGCACATATTCCTTCACACCTAAGAATTTCTCTCTCTTTCTTAGGATCACTAAAAACAACTTTAAAATGCAAATATAAACAGCCTCTCTATTATTTCCAGGACTACTTCGTGTTTCAGTGCTTAGAAAATGACCAAATGCAAAAGCTTTTGGCTCTACAAAACTAATTGTGATTTCTGCCTGAAAACATATTCTAGCTCTTAAACTGCATTTAACTTCAGACTTGACTTGTCATTTTCACTGCCCAGTGTTGCATTACTGAGCATCTCCTCAAAACACAAAACACCAAAAACTGTGTTTTTTATAGTATGTATGCTGCTGACTTAAGCTTAAAAAGCTCAACTGACAAAAACCCAGCCTCTCTTTAGGCCAGCCTGTGAGACAAATAATGATTTATTGGCCAAATACAAGGTTTTTAAGATAAAGAGCTGGCTGTTGTGATCAGACTGCAGGCAGGGATCCTGTGCTGTACCCTTGGTGGCAGGAGGGCAGATGAAAACCTGAAGTTCATCACAACAGTCAGACAGAACCAGGGGAAAATGTCACTCCCCCGACATCAAAGGATCCATAAGCAGCACTTCCATTTTCAGTTCAGAGGGATCAAAGCAGACAGGCAGCATTTGAATGTTTGTTTCCATTTTTAGAGCACATTTCTAATGCAGAGTTGTTGGGTTGAGTTGGTGGGGTTTTTTTTTTGGTGCCAGACAAAGTAAGTTGGAGATATTTTCTCACAGTACAAGTTAATGTTCTCAATCTGTTTTTCTTTTCTGGGGTCTGTGTAGACAAATTCCACAGCAACATCTGATGATAAGATCAGACAGCAGTAGCAGAGACATTTTTAAATCATATTTACAATATGTCCCCTCTGGGCCCACCAAAGAGCACTCTTTCTCAGAACAATATATATTGGCAAATTCTTTTTTGCTCCATTTAGAGATAATTTTAGCTCTTCAGTGTCATGCAAATGCACAGGGCTTTACTCTGATAAAGCTGCTATCAAGGCTCTGGGAGCTCTGCCAGGAAAAGAGCAAACAAGGCTCCTAAGAGGAATTCAGCTGGAGAAAGGCTTCAGGATCTGCTCTATTGGGCACAAACTGATGCATTTTTAAATGCATATTTAAAAGACAATTAATAGATAAAAGAAAAAAAAAGGCACCAAAATCATTCGTTTCTGAAGTCTAAATTTCCTTTAGACCCACCAAAATTTCCATTCATTTACATGTAAAATGAGGCTTTATTCAGCTCCTCTGCCTGGCAGCCTAGCAGGGAGTGAAATCCTGGAAGGAGGGAAAGGGGAGGAGAGGGAAGGAGAAGGAAAAAAGGAAAAAAGGAAAAAGGAGATAAAAAGGAGAGGAAAAGGGAGAGGAAAAGGAAAAAGGAAGAAGGAAAGAGGAAGAAGGAAAGGAAAACCGAGAGGAAAAAGGAGAGGAAAAGGAAAAAGGAAAAAGGAAAGGAAAAAGGAGAGGAGAAGGAGGAGAAGGAGGAGAAGGAGGAGAAGGAGGAGAAGGAGGAGAAGGAGGAGAAGGAGGAGAAGGAGGAGAAGGAGGAGAAGGAGGAGAAGGAGGAGAAGGAGGAGAAGGAGGAGAAGGAGGAGAAGGAGGAGAAGGAGGAGAAGGAGGAGAAGGAGAGGAAAAGGAAAAACAAGAAGAAAAAGTAAAGAAAAAATGAGAGGAAAAACGAGAGGAAAAGGAAAAAGGAAAAAGGAAAAAGGAAAAAGGAAAAAGGAAAAAGGAAAAAGGAAAGGAAGAAAAGAATTTGTGAGCTGGGCTCAAACTACTTCAGACTGAAAATGCAGCAAAGTGCAGAAGGACCTTCTCAAACCTTCCCTGAACATCCCTTGAGCTGGGACAGCAGCCCAGCTCTGCCCAGGACCCACCAGACACCAAACCCCCCCAAATCCCCAAACACGCCACAGCTTGTGGGGATCCTGTGGATGAAAGTGATGTAAATATGAGATTATTTTATCTGCTATTGTTATTGTAATTTTATGGCCCTGTCTGTATACAGTGACTTAAAACTTTGTAAGCTCTTTTATTGTTTGGCTTTCACTGCCTTTAAGCATCTTAGTAGATGAATAATCCCTTTTCTTCAGCTTCTTTTTCTATCTCTTTGCTTGACGACCTGGCATGCAATGAATCAAAAAAGGGATATTTATACCCATACTGTGAGAATGTTTACAATGTACAGAAAATTCTGTCTGTGGTTTGGTCTTTGTGTATTTTCAGAATAAATGACACTTTTCCAAACGTACTATATTACTGTTGAGTCCACAGAGTCTGTATTTATGTAACTAAAATGCTTTTATTTAGACCTTTGCAACATGCCAAAATCAAAACTATTTTAATGAATGAATCAAAGTAGTGCAGCAAAGAAATCTGTAATGTATTACTGCTTCAAAATACAGATTTCTGTGAAAAGCCTCTCAGATACAAAGAATATGTTTGTTTTATGAAAAGCAATTTTGTTATTTTCATGCCCATTGTTTTAATAACAGAACTTTGATCTTGAAAATATTTTTGCATGAAACATGAATATGGTAATAGCCAAAGTTTCCATTTAGCTGCTGCTTCATGTTCCAAGAATATTGGGTTCCATTACATGTAGTATTTAATAATTTACATATGGGCTCCAGGCAACCTTCCTGACATAGACCCTGTTTAAGTTTCCCAAATTTTTATTCAGGTACATGGATTTTCAAATTCAGAAATACCAAGGGCATCACTAAGGGCCTGAGTTACTTTTCCCCTGCCATGACCTGCTTTGAAGGGCATCAAGGTTACAGGAGAATGTTCCAATGGGTCACAGAAATAGGAAACACTCCCTGAGCTCCCCACACTTCATCTGCAGAGTTCCTAAACAGAGGAACTCAATATCTTGTATTAATTTCACTCCTCTATAAAGTTTTGGAAACAAGGAAGCAGCTACTAATATCCCATTTCCTTCATTCCCTTCAAAGGAACTTGCAGAAATTACAGTTAAAATCTGTGTTATTTTCATGCATTTTCCTCCTTGGGCTTAGTCACAAGTGTAGGATCACATCAATGAATGAATGAATAAATGAATGAATGAATGAGGCAAATCCTTCCCACCCACAAATGTTGCTGAGGAAAAAAAAAAAAAGATTTTTGTAAGTTTGTCTGGCACTTCCAGATGTTGAGCAGCCCTGCCTGCCCACACATGGATGAACTCTGCCTCACACCTGCAAGGAGAGCAGTGCCCTGGGGCTGCCAGCCCTGATGGATGAGTGGGGAAACGGATCCTGATGGATTCATGGAGCAGTGCAAACCCTCCTGCAGCACTCTGTGCATCACAGCCCCTGCAGGAGCATCACTGCTGGGCTCTGCTCACTCCTGAAATCAACCACAGGAGGCTCTGGGGCTCTGCATCCCCTCCAGGCTGTGAATCAGCCAGGCCAGGAAGGGGCTGGATCAGGTTTTGAGATGAGATCCATCACAGAAGTTAAAGATGTGCCACAGGCAGCACTGGGGCTATTCTGAGCCTCCTGGGGGCAACCAAAGTTGCTTTAAAACTTCTACAAACACAACTACACCAGGACCAGAGAGCATCTGCCTAGAGGGACACTGATGTTGGGCAGAATGGTGCCCTGGGCTGGTATTTATTCCTCATTAAGGAACAATTCTGATAAGATGAAGCCTTCCCCTTGTCCCAGATCGAGTTATGTGTGTGTTCCTCAAGCTTGCACACCTTTCCAGCATCCTTGGGGTGAATAAATAAATCTCACAGATGGTTACATGCCTCTAATGACACCTCTTGAAGGGGAGCTGAACATAATAAATTCCTGTTAATCTTGATGGATGGGGGAAGGAAGGCAGGCAAGAGATAGCCAGGAAAAGCAGGAGCATTAGATATTTCCATTAACATGCCAGCCTGCCCTTGAAAGCTGATTAACACCAACTCAGAAAAAAATAATGGAGAATCTCCAGCATCAGATGTGACCTTGCAGCCCTGGCAAGTGCAGGAGGCAGAGAGTTCTTCATGGCAAAACTCTGGCCAGGGTTATCCTGCTTCACACAATCTGAATGCTGCTTGTAGCTGTCATTAAATCTACTCACAGCCTTGCAGGGTAAATAAAAATCAGTTTTGCTTTGGCTGTTTGGGTGCATCCAGGGGAGCATCAGCTCTCTCCCCACACCTGCCAGTCCTCTGGGAGTGTTCTTTAATCTCCAGTTACAACATGAGCACTGCTAACATTTTAGAGGGCTCCAAAATCAGGATCCCACTCTCCCACCCCTTGTCAGTGGAGAGGACCCACACTGGGGTTTGACCCACACTGGGGTTTTCAGACACGTGTCTGAAAGCAATATTTACTATTTACTGCCCAAGTGCAGTCTGCCAGCAAGGATCAGAGATCCACACCCCAGCAGGACCTGCCCCCATCCTTCCATGATTCTCACAGGACATTTGGCACTCAGAGCAATGCTGGCTGAGGTGGCCCAGAGCAAACACGGTGGTTATCACCCAGTTCCAGATCCTGGAGAAGCCTGAATCATCTCCTTTGGGCTGCTAATTCCACATAAGCTTCATCACACTGGCAAACCTGGAAAGTGTGTGTTGCCTCTGAATAGAAACAGTCTTCTGCAGAACACAGGGCATTTTCATTCGGTAAATATCTGGAATATTTCAGCTCCTTTTACATTTAAACTACCCCTGTTTGGGGCACACACTGCAAGGTGCTGTCCCTGCCACATTTTTCCTCTTCCTCCCTGTCCAGAGAGCTGGGGCACCTCTGCTGCTCCTCTTGGAGAGGAGAAAAAACCCTCATGGGCTCCCCAAACCTGCAGCCAGCTGGGAGCAGGGATTTGGGGCAAAACCTCCCCAGAGCCTGGAGCAGAGATTTGGGACAAAACCCTCCCAAAGTCTGGAGCCATCCCCAGGGATTTGGGGCAAAACCTCACCAGAGCCTGGAGCAGGGATTTAGGGCACACCCTGTGGGTTCCCCCCAGCCTGGAGCCATCCCCAGGGATTTGGGGCACACCCTGGGGGCTCTCCACAGCTTGGAGCTATCCTCAGGGATTTGGGGAAACCCTGTGAGCTCTCCAGAGCCTGGAGCAGGGATTTGGGCAAACCCTGGAGCAGGCATTTGAGCAAACCCTGAGAGCTCCCCACAGCCTGGAGCCATTCCCAGGGATTTGGGCACACCCTGGAGCAGGGATTTGGGGCAAACCCTGAGAGCTCCCCACAGCCTGGAGCAGGGATTTGGAGCACACCCTGGAGCCATTCCCAGGGATTTGGGGACAAAACCTGCCCAAAGCGTGGAGTAGGGATTTGGGACACAGCCTGGAAACTCCCTATGGCCTGGAGCAGGGATTTGGGCACAGCTTGGAGCCATCCCCAGGGATTTGGGCACAGCCTGGAGCAGGATTTGGGGCACAGCCTGGAGCCATCCCCAGGGATTTGGGCACAGCCTGGAGCAGGATTTGGGCACAGCCTGGAGCCATCCCCAGGGATTTGGGCACAGCCTGGAGCAGGATTTGGGCACAGCCTGGAGCAGGATTTGGGGCACAGCCTGGAGCCATCCCCAGGGATCTGGGCACAGCCTGGAGCCATCCCCAGGGATTTGGGCACAGCCTGGAGCAGGATTTGGGCACAGCCTGGAGCCATCCCCAGGGATTTGGGCACAGCCTGGAGCCATCCCCAGGGATTTGGGCACAGCCTCCCTGCCCAGGTAGGAGCAGCCCTGGGGCTGTGTCCTGGCTGTGCTGTGCTCCCTGTTCCAGGAGGAAAACCATCTGGATCCCTCAGTTCACAACTGGGGCAGGCATTCCAGGGCAGCCAGGCTCCCACTGACTTTCACTTTGTTTTCTTTCAAGCAGGCCCAGTTGCTGTCAGCTTCCCCACGACTCTCTCCTGCTGTAATTTACGTCCCATGCAAGCTGCACTAACATTTTCCACTGCAAGCAGCCAAGGGTTGGCTTTTTCCCCTGCAGCATTTGGGGAAAACTGATTCTGAAAACAGTCCTGCAAATAGGTTTGGATGATTTCTGGTCTGACCATTTTATATTTTCTAATTTAAAGTAAAAACCACACTGCTTTTGGTTTTCAAGCTTTATTTGGGCTGAAACTATTGCTACCAAGCAACAAAGAAGGCTAAAATGGGAAGCTTTTAGAAATTACTTTTATATTTTTCAGATCTCTGTTATATTTCTGGCATCAGACATAGCTTAAGAGGAAATCAGCAGAACACATATAATGTAATATAGATAACATATATAACATGTTTAATATACTGATGAGGACACAAACCATCCTGACTAAAGAGTTGAGCACACATACATTTAATTTTCTGCTGTGAGGAAAGTTCACTCAGAATTGACTAAGTTACTTCTGCAGATCAATTCCATTCAGCATCTTACTATTTTTAAAAATAATGTCCCTGAATGTCCCTGTAATTCCAGCTTTTCCCTTACATCATTGGCTTGGGAAATGCTGGCAGCTTTCTGTGACTGGAGTGGTCACAGCAGTATGGCAGATATTTGTGTCAGATTAAAAAAAGAAAACAAAAGCCTCAAGAACATTTTCATGGAGGTTCACATTAGGCTTTAACCATCAGAATGAACCTGTGCTATGCCAGACACCTTCAGAGGAACTGTGAGTCCAAAAACCTTTGAAAAATGCTTGAAAGGATAAAAAAAAAAAAACGAAAAAAAAACAAAAACCAGAGAGAGAGAGATTTTTAAGCATCAGACAGGGAATTTAAAAAATGACTGGAAAAAATCAAATTGATGTTTTATGCTGCCTTTAACCATCACTAAACACCAGCTCTGGAGCTTGTCACCAGACTCAGCTGAGAGGCACCACATCACCACATTTGAAAGATCAGGCTCATGTCCAAACACAGTTTTGTCTTTCTTTTAAGTAGATTAAGTAAGTTGCATGATATTTTAAAGATAAATCCCTGGATCCTCCCTCCATCCACCCAGTTGAAAACTATTCCAATTAAGCTTTGGAGAATGATGCAACAAATCAGATTTAAGTGTTGTGAAAACGTGGCAAGTAGGACTCCAGGGGTTCCTTTAAAATTCCTCAATGAATAAGACAGGGAATGTGAGGTTTTGCAATTCCCAAGTGAAGGTTTATGAGTTCAAATTGCAATGTTTCCAAGAGGAGAGGGGAGGCAAGGCCTGCAAGATGGAATAATGTTTAGTAGATTGAATGATACAGTGAAAAAAAACCAAAACTCAGATTTGGAACAGATCATTCATTTTCATGTCAACTGAAGAACCCTAAAGAATCCCACAAGATCTTTTAAAAAAATGACCTGAGCGCCAGAAAACTTTGTGTTCTTTTTAACCAAATCAATTGATCCAATAATAGATGGAAAACTGCTCTGCCTTAAAAGATTTTCCACTCCAAACAAAAGGCTTATTTGGACAATGACACCACATCCAGCCCCATTACCAGTCACTCCCCCACTGCAGAGAGCTGGGCAAGGAGCACGTGTGGATTCACAAAGTCCCACACGAGCCCTGATAAGCAGATACAACCACAGATAAGCACAGCCCACGTGCTTCCTGCTTTTCAGGAGGAGAAAATACCAACCCAAACACCCCAGCTAAGGGCAGCCCCCATCCAACTGCTGCTGTTGTTCCCTGGCAACTGTGCTTTTTTCCATTAAAAAAAAAAAAAAATCAGTCATAGGGTTTTTTGTTGGGGTTTTTTCTCCCTTAGGGCAAGTCTAGCCAGTTAATTATTAAGTAAGTAAATTGTTTAACTAGTTAGGGGAGGGCTGAGCCATCCCCAGCTGTCCTTTGGCTCCCAGGGAGCAGAGAGGAGATGCAGCCACAGCTTCTCCCCAAGGGATGGCACAGGAGGGGATGCCCAGCCCTGCTCAGGGGACAGCAGGGTCTGGGGTGTATTCCAGCTGCATGATTTCTGGCCTGACCGTTTTATATTTTCTAATTTAAAGTAAAAAAACACACTTCTTTTGTCTCGGGGGTTTGCAGTTTGTTGCAGCCCTGAGACACGTGAACAGTCTCTGCTTTGGGCTGCACGTTTGAAGAATGAGTTGGAGTTCTTCAGTTTTTGGTCTCAGAGTTGTTTATTAGATCTTATCTATAAAAATTGTTCTCCTGTCCAGCTGAGGTCCACTCAGAGGCACTCTGCCTCCCCTGGGGTGGTGTTATCTCTTTATACCACAAACTATATATATAACATATTTACAATGACTTCCCAATACCTATCACCTATGTTAGACACTGAGCTTCTACTCTAAACCAACCCAAAAGTGCCACCATCACAGCTGAAGATGGAGGTAGAGAAGAAGAAAGGCTGGACACACCCAAGTCCCTCCATCTTGTCCCCAAAACCCCTAAAAATCCCCAAATCTACTTTTCAACCTAGTGATAATTTTATTATTACACTACTTAAACTTCTGTGGCTTTCAGGTCTTCATACAAAGCTGGTATTTTGCTCCACAGGTCATAATCAAACCCAGAGGTGTTCTGGGCTGTGTGCCAGGGTCTCTGAGCCCCCTGGCAGTGCCCTGACAACTCTGGACACCCAGAGGGATGCACTGAGTTCCAACACTTTTGGTTTTCAAGGTTTATTTGGGCTGAAACTATTGCTACCAAGCAACAAAGAAGGGTAAAAGGGGAAGCTTTTAGAAATTACTTTCATATTTTTCAGATCTCAGTTCAGCTTCTGGTGTTAGAATCCCAGGGATTCTGCCTGGGAGCTGCAGGGACCCTGGAGGGTCCTGGCAGGGAAAGCTTTCAGGTGTGCTGCTGCAGGCAGGGCTGTCTGGGGCTGGAGGTGCTGCTCACCCAGGGCTCTACCCCATGGGTTTGTTGGGATTCCTGCTGAGACTGGGATAGGAGCTGTTCTGGGCAAGGAGGACCTGGCTGTTTACACAAGGAAGCCAAACAGCTCCCTAAGGAAGGGGCTAAATGTAAACTCCTCTCTGTGAAATGTGAAAACCAACTGTGAACTCACCCAGCTGCCATCCCCCTGGGCAGCCCAGAACGCTCTGTCTTCTTATTTAGGCATCCCAAAGCCATCTGCAACCTGGATCTCTCTCTCAGCAAGGACTAAATCAAAAGTCAAACATGCAAACTTCCAACTAAACTGGACTAAATCACCCTGGAGCAGAAATGCACAGACTGCTGCAGAAAGGATCCTGCTTCCCACAGCCCAGGGGCACTCAGAGGCTGTCAGCAGCACAAAAGGTGCTTCTTGCCTTGGCTTGGGCTCAGCAGGACAAAAATGAGCTTTGGTGGGTCCCTTCAGCTCAGCACAGAGCAAAGACACACAGGGTTGTTCAGGCAAGGACTCCTGAGCCCAGAGAGGGCTCTGAACCCCAGGGCTGGATTATATCAACTCTGCTGGTTCCCTCCCTCACTGCTGGTTCCTCAGACTGGTTTATTCTCCCTAGCATTAAGGAAACAGCAAAAAGAACAAGCAGCACTCTATGCTGTCAGTTAAAATGGTTCTGGCCTGACCCATAATGGAGATTCTACAGAATATTATTCAGATTCCCAGACAATAAATCTTAGAAGTGATGTCTGGCATATTGTTCCAGTCCAATAGCATCTCTCAAACATTTCTACAGTGCTGTGTTTATACAGCCAGTTTTATTTGGAGCAGTGGTCTCTCTAGATTGATTTAAGGGGCTCAGAAAGCCTTGGAGCATGTCTTGCTTTGGTTCCTCTCTAATTAATCAGTATTGAGAACAAATAAGCAAATCACCAGGAAAAAGAAATTGCTAACAGTCGTTTTTCAAGTCAACAGAAATTCTCCTTCATACAGATTTTGCAGGAGTCTGCAGACAGCACTTACAGCCAGGGATTGCACCCCAGCTCCCACTTGGTGCAAGAAATGCATTACAGCTACAACAGGGGTGATTTTTCAGTCCCTACTCATCAGCTGTTCTCCTTTCTTGTACTGTTTGCAAAGTGTGTTGTCTTTTGAGGAAAAACATTTTTATACAGTATTGCATTACAAGCACATACTTTTTACAGTATGAAAGTTTCTTGTGACATCTATTCACTCATTCTTACTAATTTTACATTCTTACAGCTTTTAGTGCTGGTTCTTGAAACTGGCTGTTCCTGGGGGTTGGCTGCAGAACACACCCAGAAAAGTGCTGCCTTCACTACAATTTCTGCCTTTAACATCTTCTGGGTCAACATTTTCTCAATGAAATCAGGGATAAATTGATAAATGGCTGAAGTGAAAAGCCAGAGAAGCAATTTGGGGCTTCACCAATGCATTCTACTAAACAGCAAATTTGTTGCATTAAGGCCATATTGAGATCTACTTGGAACACTTTCAAGACATCCATTAGCTCTGTAAAAATGGCACAAGCTGATTGATGCCAATTATAATCATAGATAAATTGATCTGATTACTTTGCAATACTGTATAAAAATGCTTTTCCTCAAAAGACAACAAGCTTTGCAAACTGGGACATGGGTTTCACCCGTCCTGCTGAAGTTTCTGCATTACTGAGATTTTATCTGACTAATTAGAGGCTTGATTCTGCATAATGATTATGGTGCTTCCCAAAGCCACATGTTTTACCTGAACAGGTTCACAGCTTCCCAATTGCAGAGCTGCAATTCAGGATTTGACCTGTAATGAACCAATTACCATTGAACAAACAGCACCAAATTTGTGCTCCTTTGGTTTTTTCAGCCTTTCTTTGGGTCATGTTGGTTTAGACACAATTTGTAGGGAAGAAAAGAGAGAAGAACTGTTGGTAAAATGAATGCAAAGTGTTTCATGAGGTGGATAGGACTTGTGTGACTTCTATTTACATCCATAAAACCTAAATTCCTCCTGCTGCAGACAGCTGGCATAGCCACCTCCTCTTTAGGTATATTGAAAAATACCTCAGGTAATCTGCTTAAATATTATAAAGACTGTTAAGAGCCTGATCCAATGCCAGTAGGAAACCAAAGTGTCACATGCTATGTATTTGGAGTAGTCTGAATTGTAACACTAAAATACCTTATTTCCTTTGGAGAAGCCACAGACAACCCCAAAAGAGCAGAAGAAACCAAACCCTCAGGCAGCAATTTTTGGTGAGGAGGAACACTGAACGTTTATTTTCATCTGAAAAATCAGATCAGTCACTTTATTCACACATGGAAACACAACTTCCCCACTATGTTTAATGTCACAAAAATGCTAACTGCTCACGGGGGAAATATCAGATCAATGCTCAAAAACAGCTGGGAAGGACCAGGGGAAACATTGCACAAGCTCTGCAAGCACTTTGTGGAGTATTTAGTTGGCACTTTTCTGCAGCATTTGTATTTTCTGATATGTCTGAAGGCAGGCTGGGAAAATGCTATGGGAAAATAGCAGTCAAGTAGGAGAGCCATATGAAAAAAATCAACAACAAACAATAATGAAAGAAGCTGATTTATCCCTCAGATAAATCAGTGCTAGGGCAGAAACACACTGTGTGCAGCAGCATTTCTTGCTAGGGAAGCACCAGGCTAAGTTGTGTTGTTTCTATATTCAATTCTCTTCATTGCTACTCCCACCAAGATGAGAGACACAGCAATGTCTCCACACATTTCAAGAAATCTGACAGTCTCACACCTTCCTCCTTCTTGGTTTAGCATTAATTGTACCCAGCTTTTGTGAATTTTCAAGAAGGCAGGCACTGTTTAACAGAAACAGCCTGCTCTAGATTGTGCAGAAATGAGTGTCACTTCAGCAATTTATATTCACACAAGTTGTAGTTGCTTCCTTAAACATATTTCTTCTTCACCATTATTTTAAGGATTATACCCCTCTCCTTTTGTCCTGCCCCCTGTGGAACACTTTCCAACCCAAGGGAAGCAGCTTTCCCAACTCAGCACCTGCCTCCACCTCTCTCTACTGCTCTATTTCAAAGCTTTCTCTGTAGTTTCATGGCTTTGAAAGTTATGTACACCACACCTCACCCTGTTCTGCTCTACATTTTATATTTTTTTTTTTCCAGGTCACTTTGCTGTGCCCTGCTGTGCAGAAACCTCAGTGCCTGGGGGCACACAGAGCCCCTGCCCTTGTGACAGACTCACCTCCCAAGGGCCACAACAACTGCAAAATGCCACCAGCAGCGTGCAGACACAGATTGAGCATTAACATTCACCAGGCCAGGCCCCAGAAGGGTGGATATTCCAGGAAGGAGCCAACCCCTTGAGCAATAGAACAGGCCTGCCAAGGACAGCCAAGTGAAACCAGATGCGGTGGCTTGGAAAGGCAGAGTGGGAGCTGCACTGGTTGGCAGTGTGGGATGAGCAGAGAGGGAGGAGACAGGGAAATGAGAGCAGAAATGAAAGGGGAAACAAAAGAAGAGCAGCTGGGAGAGCTGAGATGGGCAGCATGTTTGGCAAAACATGAAATTATTATTACAGTATTTTATTGTGTATTAAAAAACACCTATGACTTTACATTACTAATTGTATTTCTACCATTACCATTTGCAGTTTTACCATTACTAATTGCAGTTTCACCATTGCCATTTGCAATTCCACCATTAATAATTGCAGTTCTACCATTACCATTTGCAGTTTTACCTTTACTAATTGCAGTTCTACCATTACCAATTGCAGTTCTACCATTGCCATTTGCAGTTTTACCATTACCAATTGCAGTTCTACCATTACCATTTGCAGTTTTACCTTTACTAATTGCAGTTCTACCATTACCAATTGCAGTTCTACCATTGCCATTTGCAGTTTTACCATTACCAATTGCAGTTCTACCATTGCCATTTGCAGTTTTACCATTACCAATTGCAGTTCTACCATTGCCATTTGCAGTTTTACCTTTACTAATTGCAGTTCTACCATTACCATTTGCAGTTTCACCATTAATAATTGCAGTTCTACCATTACCATTTGCAGTTTTACCTTTACTAATTGCAGTTCTGCCATTGCCATTTGCAGTTCTACTCTTGCTTTTGCCACTGCCCTCCCTTCTCAATCTCTTTGTCTTCAATAAACTCCTGGCACTGCTGAGATGGGCAGCATGTTTGGAAAACATGAAATTATGATTACAGTATTTTATTGTGTATTAAAAAACACCTATGACCTTACATTACTAATTGCAGTTTTACCATTACCATTTGCAGTTTTACCTTTACTAATTGCAGTTCTACCATTCATAATTGCAGTTCTACCATTACCATTTGCAGTTTCACCATTACCAATTGCAGTTTCACCATTACCAACTGCAGTTCTACCATTGCCATTTGCCACTGCCCTCCTTTCTCAATCTCTTTGTCTTCAACAAACTCCTGGCACTTACTGAGATGGGCAGCATGTTTGGAAAACATGAAATTATGATCACAGTATTTTACTGGGTATAAAAAACCACCTATGGCCTTACATTACTAATTGAAATTCTACCATTACCATTTGCAGTTTTGCCCTTGCTTTTGCCACTGCCCTCCCTTCTCAATCTCTTTGTCTTCAATAAACTCCTGGCACTGCTGAGATGGGCAGCATGTTTGGAAAACATGAAATTATGATCACAGTATTTTACTGTGTATAAAAAACCTCCTATGACCTTACATTACTAATTGAAATTCTACCATTACTAATTGCAGTTTTACCATTACCAATTGCAGTTTCACCCTTGCTTTTGCTACTGCCCTCCCTTCTCAATCTCTTTGTCTTCCACAAACTCCTGGCACTTGCACGTGTGCAAACTTCACACAGCAGAGGTCAATGCAGTGCTTTTATAAAATAACTGAGGCTAATGCTAAGGGAATGGCAAATGTACAACAAAAACAAATCTCAGCAACTTGAAAGAGCTTTGCATGCCTCCTGCCATAATTCCCAACACCAGCTCAGTACACTAACCTTTGCCTTTAGAATAGCTGTAGTCAGATAAATCATTTAACTCTGCCATCAAGGTTGTTACCTTTGGCTTTTTCCATTACTTTCTATCTTGTTATTCAATGACTTAAATCACTCACTAGAGCCTACTTCATCAAGCTTCAATAATCTATAAAACAACTATTTTTGCCACGGTTTTTTGATGATTTTTCACCAGCCAGCCCAGTTTTCTTTACAAACATTATTGAATTTCTCTTTGCATTGAGGGGGAAAAAAGCCCACTATGGATTTTAAAAAAAGAGTGGAAGGCATGAAGTCATTGCAGAATAAAATATATATATTTTTATGTAATACCTGCCTTCAGAGCTAAACAATTTAATCTTCAGAGGCTGGGTTAAAGGGACAGGCTTTGGAGTTTGAGCTCTAGCAAGGCCTTACACTGACACATGTGGGGAGGCACAGGCAGCCCTCCCTCCCCTGAGGATGGAGCAGCAGACTGGGCAGGAAAGGCACTTCCCAGCCCCAAAATGCAGCTGTTTAAATAGCAAACTCCAGTGAGGTCCCTGCAGCAGTTTGGTGTGTGCTGGAGGATGCTGGGGACAGCCTCAGCTGGCCCCCAGAGCTGTCCCTGCCTCCATGGCACAAAGTCCCTTCACAAGAAAAAAGGAGAAGAAAGGAGCTGGAAGCTGCCTTGATCAAGACATTTGAAGCACACACCAAAAATAAAGGCTAAAAGTGAAATAGTTATGAGAGCTCCACAAAATGTTTTTCATTAGAGGGAGAGAGGTCTGGAGATGAATATTCAGGGATGTGCAGCAGTGCCCTGTGCAGCAGGGCTGCTCACAGCACAAACATGGATTTAAAGCTCCTAACCCTCCACATCATCACACAAATAATAAATAAATAAACCAGCCCTTGAGGGGAGGCCTTGGGGGTCTCTGAACCCACTCAGCCACCACCATAAAGACATTTATTTAACAGCAGGATGGAACAATCTCACTGCAGCCTCTGTGAGTACTGGCTAATGGAAAATGAGTGAGGAGTAGGTGTGGGAGCAATCCCCTCGTTGTGCTGAAGCCTCACACAAACACCCAGCCCTGCTATCCTGCAAACAATCCCAAAACAGCCAAAGCAGCTCGAGCTGGGAAGGATCTGCTCCCAAACATCAACACCCTGCTCTGATCTTCTCCTGGTGCTCAGCAGGATTCCCTGCACTTGGGGAGGCAGCCTCTACCCAAATTTAAACTTTCATCCCCTTGTGAAAAACACCAGTCAGTGAAAGAGAAGTCATACCCATGCAATTGCTGTTCAGGCCACTTGCAAGGTTTTATTCCCATTGCAATGAAAATTCTCATAAACCCAGAGCAGTTCTGATTCATTCTAGATCCAGCCACATCAACACAGTCTTTAGAAAAAAAAAATATTCCTCTCCCAAAACTTTTCCACTTAAAATATAGCATTAGCTGTATTATTATCATTACTTTGCTAATTTTCTGGGTGATATTTTCCTTGCATTTTTATGTGGTATCCTGATAAACAAATTAATTTCTTCTTCAAAAGTGCTTATTTAGTAAAAAAAGTGTCAAGCTATTTTAACAAATTTTTAAGGAAAAAAATGTGCAGAAAATTTGCATTTTGCACTTAGAAATTCTAAAAAGAACGAAGAATTTTTCCTCATAATGATCTGCTTCTAATTTGTTACAGTGACAACAAACTTGACATTTCAGGGAGTTCTCAGAAAATTCAGCTTTTATTTTTTCAGTCAGATCTAGTATTTATATTAAAAACTGGTTTGCCAAGAGGTTCACATTCTGTCACTGACAAATGGAGCACAGCCTGCCAATAAAGAAAGATACAACTTTTCTTCCTTTTGCAACTTTGGTCAAAGAGCAGAAGAGATCTTAGAAACACCAAGCAGGCTTTTAAAGTAAATGTATAAAATGTTAATGAGATTTCAGGGCATACTTAATATTGCAAAACCACAGAGGGGGAAAATGAAAAAGAAAATAAAAAAGAAGAAGAAAGGAGCTGGAAGCTGCCTAGATCAAGACATTTGAAACACAAAACAAAAAAGGCTAAAAGTGAAATAGTTATGAGAGCTCCACAAAATGTTTTTCATTAGAGGGAGAGGGGTTTGGAGATGGATATTTAGGGATGTCAGTGGGATAGATGTGCAGCAGGACTGTCCTCAGTGCTGGGCTGCTCACAGCACAAACACAGATTTGAAAGCTCCTGACCCTCCACATCATCACACAAATAATAAATAAATAAACCAATAAATAAATAAACAAACCTTGAGGGCAGGCCTTGGAGGTCCCTGAACCCACTCAGCCATGACCCTAAAGATATTCAGAGCTTCCTGAGCACTCTGCTCACTTTAGGAATGGTCAGGGGTTTTTTTTAAAGACAAAAACCCACAAAGCATGCTCATGTTAAAAAATAAAGTACCTTTTGTCTCAGATGTTCAATAGCTGGGATGTCCCTTCTTTCCTGAATGTCTGGGGCTCTAAACACACACAGCTCCCACCGGGCTGAAATCAGGGTAATTATTGGTGCATATTAATGAGGAAAACAATGGGCTGGCCTGGTGTAACCTCACAGCTTCACAAAGCCCTGTTCCACCTCTCAGCCCAGGGCTCCAGTTTATCCCAACCCCCTTAACTACCAGAAATGAAGAAGCAGCTCTGAGATCAGTGCTCACCAACTACTGGGACTTCCTTTTTTCCAGACTTTTGTTTTAAACCAATATAAACTGCACAGAAGATCCAAGGATTGAGAGGCTGCCTTAAGCCAGCACCATTTGCCAAAACGACTGGACTATCAGAAAAAGCAAAAAAAAATGCAGCCAAAAGCTCCATTAGGATCAAATTAGAGGTGCTTGAGCCCAGAATCCTGCCTAAGAGCAATCAGCTGGGGATCCTCATCTTGCACAGACCATGGCAGGGGCTGTTTGCAGGGATTCTCTCCCAGCTCCTGGCAAGCAGTGATTTAGAAACTTCTGGAGACAGAGGTCAGTAGCAAGAGCTGGATTTATTGCCCCAAGATGCTCCATGGCCTACCTGAACCCACAGGTGGCTCTGGCTCTGCATCATCCTGCTGGAACATTCATCAGGAAAACCCAACACCCCCCCAACCTTTTATTATTTTCTATCTTTGGGCTCACCTGACACAAAAATTCAGAATTTGTCCTAAACAACCTGGGCTTCCCATAAGGCTTCTGGTTTTGAAGTGACATGTTTTAAAAAGAGATTTTTTCCTTCGTTTATACAAATGTAAGCAGAGCTGTAAATACATAAGCAGGATGAGTGCTTACCTAAGGAATGGTGGATGATCCCCAAAGCCTGCTTGTCAAATACACCTTGTGCAAGTATTAAGGGTTGTTTATTTTGGAAACGGAACAAAAGCATCCTGAGATAAAGCAGCGTTGCTGATGTGGAAAAACCAGAACATTCCACATCATTCACAGCCATCCTGCCACTATGAAAAGTGAATCAGTTTCCATCCCTGCTCTTGAAAACAGGAATTTTTTTTTTTTTCATGTTTCAACAGAGGAAGGTTGGACTTAAAAAGACTTGAGGGAATGCTTATGTGTGAGCAGACAGGGATAAATAGAGCTTCACCTCTTTTTCATGGGGCCAGACTGTCAATTAAGGGCAATCAGATTTGTCAGCTCAGTGCAATCCCAAGCACACCTACTGCTGCCTGAGCAAGTGCCAGCTCTGCAGCACCCACACTCCTGGAAAAGGGGAAAATGGGAGAGGATGCTCAGCAATTTGTGTTCACTCCCCACCCTCTGAGATGTGGGCTGGCCCCCACCATGGCTGAACTCATCTCCAAACCCTGCAGAATGCTCCTCCAAATTACAACTTGTGTTTTACATCCCACCCATCAGTCACAGCCTGGATTTAAACATTATCATTACTTACAACGTGCAAGATGTGTTAAAGGGGAAGAGGCATGGATGATGTCAGTTCTCCTGCTCTAAATTGTTTAAATAAGGGAGGAGAGGACAAGAAATTATATAGTGCAAAATGTGGTGTCTACATCAGAATTTGATATCTACTGCATGGGTTTGTAGTGCTGGGGAAGGGCAAAGATGCAGCATTTGTGGCACCAAAGCCTTTCTGGGGTGTAGCCTCCAGTGAAATTTGGAATTCCTGTGAAGTTTCCAGCAGTGGTCAGGTCTGAGCCTCAGCCTTGTTCTCAAATCCCAGACTTGCTCAGAGTCTGCTCACCAAAACTGGCTCCAGGATCCAAGGAAGAAGAGCTCAGGAAAAGCAGAATTCAGTTTCTAGCACTTCAGATAAAGATTTGTTGAATTACAACAAGAACTTCTATTACATTAAGCCCAGTCTTCAAACAGGGCTAACTCTCTCATATCACAAAGTGGACTGTTGATAATAAAATGTACAATAAATAACTTTTAAGACTCAGATATTGTAGTGGTGAATAATGTAACTATTCAGACAAAGAGCAGCAAAAGTCAGCATGGCTGGCTGATCAAATTTCCTAAAAAGCCCCAGAAAGAAGAGCATAATTTTATATTTTTCTCTATCCACATTAATATAGGAATGCGTCTTTAGAGCCAAAATTCTTGTGGCTCTTTCCTCTCAACTATTCCTAAATAAATTCTATTTCATTAGCTGTGTGCAGAGAAGAGGAGAGGGAAGCCAGTTATGAAACAGGCTCAGATGCTGCCAGGCCTTCAAGTTTGTCTGAAGACAGCAACATCTCTGAAGTGGCTCTTGAGCAGCGTGAGTTCGATCCTCACACGGGGCACCACTGCCCTCGCAATAAACTCTGTACAAGCACGAACGGAACGGGGCACTCCTTGTCAGCGTCTGAGAGGTTTTATTAACGCATCAGTCTCAACAACATTGTTACAACAATGGAGACACAACAGATGCAACCATCTCGCTGAACCAAGAAGAATGCCAAAGAAACTTAACGTTACAGCATATCATAAAGCCATTTCCATCTGCGTTTCAACCAATCACATAGAGAACAAGAACATTGACAATAATTCTGTCCAATAATATAAAGCACACGTAATTTTGCTAAGCGGCCTAGTTTCTAAACAATAGCTTCTTCATAGAAGTCAAAGCACAAAAGTCTATTCAAAACTTCAACCTTCTAAAGATATACATTAAGAAAACTTGTTACTACTTAAGGCAGCACCTAACATAGGCCTATTGTTCTATTCTCAAGCTTTCTCACGTTTGCATTACTAATATTTCTGCTGCTTTAGCATCTAACTATCTTACTGTCTGAGGCCTGCTTTCTTAAAACCTTTCTTTCTTAAAACCTTCTGGTTTTTAGGATTCCTACAGCTCTTTCCTCTCAACTATTCCTAAATAAATTCTATTTCATTAGCTGTGTGCAGAGAAGAGGAGAGGGAAGCCAGTTATGAAACAGGCTCGGATGCTGCCAGGCCTTCAAGTTTGTCTGAAGACAGCAACATCTCTGAAGTGGCTCTTGAGCAGCTCCACAAAAACACGTCTGGAATGTCAGGAAAGGATGCTCACGTGCTGTCTTTCACTTCTTGCTTGGATGTTTTTCTGAAGCAGAGGGGATTGGTGAGGATTTTTCACGCAGCTTGCTCTGTTGAGATCCCATTTATCTCTAAGAACCCATTTCTATTTCATATCCACCTTCTACTTGCACATGTAAAACTCTGAAATGTCACTCAGCTGCCAAGTCAGAGCCTGACCTTTCACAAAATACTGCCTATAAATGTCATATAAACCATTATCATTATCAACCATCTCTACTGGGCTTGATGGCTCTGCCACCACACAATGACATTTTATCTGGCCCATGCTCTTCTGTGCACCTTCTATTAATGCAAACTTATATTTCTGCCAGCAGTAAAAATAAAGGATTGAGGCAATTTCACATGAAATTTAATGATAGGAGCTACACAGATAGATAAAGAAACCCATGTAAGACAAACATAGTACAAGGAAGGTCGTAAAATGTCAAAGAAGACAGAATCTTTCAACTTTATAACTCTACAGTGCTTGGCAATGAACAGAATGTTAAGATCTTAACATACTAGGTACATTTTAAGATACTGTACCTATTCTAGGTAGATTAGATATATTTGAAATATGCCCATGACCACTGGGAGTGGTCCAGCTCATAAATTTAGTGCACAAGGAAACAATGTTATGTTGGACATGTCCTGTTAACCACAGGGGATTTGTCAGAATGACCCAAATGCTTGACATGGAGAGGGGCTCAACTCTTTCTCTGCATTACCTCATCATTTCCCCCTTTCTAAAGGCAAACTGATGCAAAAAATAATTTTAAAAAAACAGATTTCCTGTGACAACTTCATAATCCAGTGTAAAATATGCCAACCTTTATGGACAAAAGGAAGGTGAAGATGAATTGTATTTGATTTTCTGTGGGACTGGAAACTTCACAGCAGCCAGAAAAAAACCCCACAATCTGAGTGAAACCTGCAGCAAACCCCTCATTTTTGCAGCCCTTTGAGGGCTGGCATTTTTGCCTGTGCTACATCCCAAAGTGACATTTCCTCACCCTTCCTTTGGCAGGGGAGCACAGCTAAATGGGAGAGCCTCCATGGCTCAGCAGTGGTCCCACCCCAGCACCACCTCTGAGGGTCAGAGAATTTACTAAATAAAAACGACCTTCCTTAGCTGGGGCAGTGTAATTTCAGCCCTGGAACCCAAACCTCTCGTCAGTTACAAACCTCAGGCTTTGAAAAGAACATTAAAGGCTCATGTTGAGAGGCTGCTTTTCAGAATTTTCTTTTTTTTTTCCAAAGGAGAACAGAATTGTGCCTCCAGTAGGGAAAACTCCATTTGTGCCCTCTCCCATGGACACAGGCAGCAGGGACAGGGGAGCTTCAATTCCCTGTCAGGACTCCAAGCAGTAATCTCAGTGCAAGGCTGCAGCGGCCTTCAAAAGCTTTAATTTATAAATAAAGTATCTATTCCTACATAAATGTCACATTAAAGTGTATCACAGAATTCAGCACAGCATCTGCCCAGCCATGGCTCCAAGTGAAAATGTTATTCCAGTTCTTGCCTATATTTTCCATCCAAATATTTGTGTAGTTTCAAATAGCCCAAGGAACCTGGTCCTGACGTCACCCTGGTGGAAATCAATAAAAGCTCTGCCTCTGCCTTCAGGCAGTGGCCTCGAGCATCCTGGAGCGACAACTTTGAAATCCTAAACCCAAACCTCCACAGCAATCGTCGAAGGAATTAATTTCTTTCTATTTACAACCATCCAGAGCACATGGGGCAGTTTACAAACTGGGGGTTGTAAGGTGATGGTCGCTGATTTGGAGCAGCAATCCCAAAGCAGCCTGCTCAGAACCTGCTGGATTTCCCCACCAGAGGACACAGCACCTACAGCAATGAGCACTGAGCCCCCTTAGCTGGACTGTGCACATCCCCTGAGCAGGGAGAGTGAAGTTTTATTTCATTTAAATGCCCTTGGAAGGAGCAGATGCTGTGGTTGGTAACAGCAATCCCAGGTTTTGAGGCAAAAGAAGAGTCCTGCTAGGGAAGTGTGAAATGCCACTGCAGCTGAAGTGTGGGGACCCAGCAGGGCAGGGCTGCATCCCCAGGGGATGCAGGAGGAGAAGGGCATTGAAGGAAGGGGAATGGCAGGAGGGACATGTGAGCAGAGATATCCTGAGGAGAAACAGATGGCAAAGAGAAGGAAGATGTAAAAGGCAGTGAAGCACAAAAAGTATGAGAATCGCTACCACAGTTTAATTAGAATAACCCAAAAGTCAGCAATATACGTGTATTAATTAAATTTTATCACCCTGCAGTGCACACAACCTTCAGATGGAGTTAACAGAAACCTACATGCACAGTTCTCTATTACATCATCTGCTTTTTTTTTTTTTTTAAAAAAAAGGACCAAATCTGTTAAAAATTCCTTAGTTAGGTATATCACCCTAAATCCTGATGCATGCTCCCTTCATCAGGGCAATGTATGCAGCCAAAAGCAACCTCAAACTTTATGGAACATTAATAATTAGAATGAGCACTACAGATGGAATTCAGATTCGAAAAAGGAAAAACCTTAGCATTAAAAAACTTGCCTGAGACTGAAATGGGAACACAGTTGTGTAACCACGAGTCTTATTACCTTCTAGAGGTCACCAACACACAAAAAATCATCCCAGGCATCGAGAAAGTCATTTTACTGGGACATCACAGACATACACTAAAGGTCACTTGAAGCTGAAGTTTCTTGCTGGCTTCTGCTTTGCCATAAAGCAAAACACATTAAAGGAACAATTGAGCTGCTCTGTGGCTCTGGTGCACGTGAGAATTCTGCATCACTATCCACAATGAACAAAGCTGCTCTCTTTTATTGCTTTTTTTTTTCAGTACTTGAATATCTGCCTTGTAGGAGAAATTGCTTTTTCCTAATGCTGTGTCTGGTGCTTCAGGTGTGGTCTGGCTGGCTTTTTACAGCATATTCAGGAGTGCTTTTCAACCATCCCTGGGCAGAAATGGGTATCAAAAGTGGTGACTTTTAATGAGCTACATCCAAGTGGCAGCAACGGGGCATTAGCAGCCTGTGCAAACACAGAACAATCTCATCCCTTCTCCATGAGGATGTGGACAGCACTGTGCTCTGTGAACTGAGGTTTCTGTTCACAGATCCCTTGGGGGGATTCGAATGAAATGACACTGAATGGAGTGTTTCTGTTTATGTAAAATGTATGGCAAGTTTATTTTGGAATAATTCGTATGCAAGGGAAAGGAGGTACATAGCTCTTCTGGGTATTATCTGTAGTAATAGAGCAATATAAAAGTATAAAGAGATCACTGAAGAAAATAATTAGGAAGAAAGAGAAAGAAAGGATAAGAGAAGAGAGTGGAGAGGAAAGATATCACCACCCATGGATCCAGAAACAAGAATTGACTGCTGCAGTTTTGATGCCCATTTGTCAAAGTGATGGGCTCAGCCTTCATCCATCAGGGCTGGAGGAAATCCATGGAACATAAAGTTCAGTGGGATAACACACGTTCAGATTCAGGGGCTAGTACTTCCCCTGGAGGGGGAGTTTTCCACTCCCCGTTGCAGCACTGTGGATCATGGGCTGTGCTGTGGATCATGAGTCTGGGGGAATCTTCGGTGGTTTATGGCCAGACATGACTGCATAGCTGAGCCAGTTGTGCCTTCTCAGAAGGGATGAAAACACTCAGGTCTGCGTGTGAATGTCCCAATACTTCCCCCAGGAGGGTGTCTACACCCGAGCCAGGTGTGTAAGGGAGGACATGGGCACGACAGAAAGCTGCACCCCACCTCCACAGGGTCTGTTCCTTACCGACCCCAAACCCGGTTTGTTGCTAAACAAAGGTTGATTTGTTGTGGCCATCCTCTGGTGGTGTGTGTCCATCTCTCCTGTATCTGGGCAGCTCAGAGGTTTTGCCATCACACACTCAAACCTCTTCACCTCCCCTTCGGCTGCGGGGTGCAAACCTTGCCTCAGCAAAGCACCCTGGTGCTCTTGCAAATCATTAACCCTTAACGTTTCAGTCCCTCACACACTGGTAGATTGTTCCGTTTGCACTTTTCCTCGTCGGTAATGAAAGAATTCGCACCTGAGGACTGAGCAGTCAGCCCAATTTCTAAGCAGCTCGTCCAGGACATGACCCCAGGGGCAGCTCCATGAGTACCCTCTCCAAAAGTCATCACAGAGCCGCTGGATGGTTTGGGTTGGAAGGAGCCTTAAAAACCATCTGGTTCCAAACCTTTTGCCACAATCAGGGACACCTCCACTACACCAGGTACCTCCAGGCTGGCCTGGGGGCCCCTGCCCTGTGCCGATGTGTCCCGCACCGCTCCGAGCGATCACCCCGTCTGTCCCCGCTGCCGGCGGCCGACGCCGGTCGGTCTCACCCTGTCACACCCACCGCGACCCTCCGTGCGCTCCCCCTCCCCTCCATCCCCTCCATCCCTCCCTGTCCCCGCTCCCCTCCTCTCCCCCCGCTTCCCCTGCCGTGTGCCGGCGCTGCCCCGCTCTGCCCGCGGGCCCCGTTCCTGCCCCTCGGGGGAAGGGGCAGCATTGCGGAGCCCGGCCCCGCCGGTTCGGCAGACAAAGCCCCCTTGTCCGGCCGGGACCCCCGGGCTGGGGGCGGTCCGGGGCGGTGCCGGGGCGGTGCCGGGGGCGGGCGCTGCGCGCAGGCGGCGGCGCGGCCGCGGCTCCTCCCGGGCGCTCCGGGACCGCGGGGACGGGGCACGGCCGCGGGCCGGCCCGGGGGCTCAGCTGCCTCTGGGGCGGCGGCGGGAGCGGCTCCTTCTTATTTATTCCCGTTCTCCGCCTCTCCCCCCGGCCCGTCTGCGCACTCCGGGTACTTTTTCTGGGCTTTTTTGTTGTTGCTTTTTCTTTTCTTCGGTTGTTCGCGGCGGAGCGGAAGGAGGATGGGGTTCGAGCTGGATCGCTTCAGCGGGGAGGTGGATCCCGACTTCAAATGCAACTTGTGCAACAAAGTGCTGGAGGACCCGCTGACCACCCCGTGCGGACACGTCTTCTGCGCGGGCTGCGTGCTGCCCTGGGTGGTGCAGCAGGGCAGCTGCCCCGTCAACTGCCAGCGCATCTCCACCAAGGAGCTCAACCACGTCCTGCCGCTCAAAAGCCTCATCCTCAAGCTGGACATCAAGTGCGACAACCACGCTCGGGGCTGCGAGGCCGTGGTGCCCCTGCAGCACCTGGGCGAGCACGCCGAGACCTGCGACTTCTCTCCGGCCAAGTGCCGCAACCGCGGCTGCCGCCAGGTGCTCAACCTGCGCGATGTGGAGGCGCACATGCGGGAGCGCTGCGAGGCGCGGCCCGCGGGGCTCTGCGAGCAGGGCTGCGGGCTGGTGCTGACCCACGGCGAGCGCCGCGCCGGCGGCCACGGCTGCCTGCGGGCCCTGCGCGCTCACGGCGCCGCGCTGCAGGCGCGGGCGGCCGCGCTGGAGAAGGCGCTGAAGAAGGAGGCGCTGCGCGCCGGCAAGCGGGAGCAGTCGCTGCTGTCGCGGCTGGCGGCGGCGCAGCTGGAGCTGCAGGTGACGGCGCTGCGCTACCAGAAGCGCTTCACGCAGTACAGCGCCCGCCTGGACGCGCTGGCCCGCGCCCGCGCAGCCTCCCCCGGCAAGGTAAGGATGGGCCCCGCGCTGCCCGGGGTCCCTGGGGATGCGCCTTGTCCCTCGGGATGCTCCTTATCCCTGGGCGTGCTCCTTATCTCTGGGGATGCGCCGTGTCCCTCGGGATGCGCCCTGTCCCTCAGGATGCTCCTTGTCCCTGGGGATGAGCCCTGTCCCGCGGGATGCTCCTTATCCCTCGGGATGCTCCTTGACCCTGGGGATGCGCCTTGTCCCCAGGGATGCTTCTTATCCCTCGGGATGCTCCTTGTCCCTGGGGATGCGCCTTGTCCCCGGGGATGCGCCCTGTCCTTCGGGATGCTCCTTGTCCCTGGGGATGCGCCTTGTCCCCGGGGATGCGCCCTGTCCCTCGGGATGCGCCTTGTCCCCGTGCGCGGCGCCCGGGGCGTTCCCCATGCAGGGTTTCTCCTGGAGAGCCCATCCGGCCGCAGATCCTTTCAAACACCTGAGCTTTGGGGTTTAATAGCTGTAAAATGCCGCTTTCTATAGGTACAGCTTTAAGTGGGGCATCTATAGGTGCATCTTTCTGTAGGTACGTTTTTAAGGCTGGACCCCATAGAGTAAATCGCACAGAAAAGCAACAAGGTCGCGGTGTTACTGTTTTCTCTTGTTTGTCTTCCCTGAAGAAAACTCTGAAAGTGGAATTTCCGGGGCTGGAAATGGTATTAAAGCAGCAGAAATTGACTCCCAGGAGTCCCACAAAGTGAAGCTGCTGTGACCCAATGCTTTCCAAAGCCTGAGCTCACTTGGCATCCCACAGTAGGGCTTCCTACAAAATGCAGCCTTTGGGATTAAGTGTGATGTGACACGGACACCTCAGCAGCTATTTCAGGATCTGCAGCCATCATCTTTGTGACATCCAAATACAAGGCATCTGCTGTGTACTTGTGATTTATTTCTCAACATCACACAGGGTTCTTTAATTAGGAAGGGAAAAAAATTAACTTGATTTCAACCTCTCAAAATTAGACCATTTATAAAATGACCAGAATCAAAAGCCAGAGCTGCAACAATCCCCAAGTTTTAATTGGAATGAGGCTCCCCAGCGAGAGAAGCCCTGGAAGCCAATTATCTTTTAAATGAAGACATTCAGAGTCCTCCCAGTGACCTGGAATGTGCTACCACAGACACAGCAGTATTAAACTGTTCAAAACTGTCAAACATCTGTATTCACACCTCTGCTAATGTTGAGGCTCTAAAAGCTGTGTAAAGGAAATAAAACTTCATGTCAGAGGATCTTTTGTTTTTTAACCTTCTTGGGAATCCAGGACAGAACCCATCCTCTTTTCATAACTCAAACCAGAAAATATTTCAATATAAATGAACTGTTCTAACTTCAGGCAGTACTGGGTGTGTGCTGGTCAAAATCTTAGCAATACCATTAAAATAAATTGAGGGTTCACAGTCATATCAAGGTTCAGGACAGTTCTGTCTCCCCCTTTTTTCTGCAGCACTTTGCCCTGGCATCCTGGAGGATTTCTGCTCCCCCAGCCTGGCACACAGCTCCATCTCCACTGCTGATGACAGGAGAGCCCTGCACACTGTCCTGCTGTCAGAAACCATCTCACCCAATCCCTGCCTCCTCATCCTTGATCTCCTTTATTCCCACACCACCCTTTCTTCTTGGCTACTGCTGATGATGTTGGGCTTGCATCCTTTAGCTCTGTGCAGTGTCAGGAGCTGCTGCAATCCTGCGAGCTGCTCCTCCTCAGCTGCAGACGTTCATGACACATATTTTCAGCTGTACTTCCTATCAGATTTATGGGTCCAGCTGGCACAGCCCTCTGTGCTGGGTCCAGCCCGGTTACAAAGGGCTGTTGTGCAGCTCTGTGGAGCAGCCACCAGCCTGAGAAAGCCGGGAGGTGTCGTGTCACCACAGCCCCGGCCAGCGGTCAGTCAGCTCCGTGGCTTTCACAGCTTTTTGGGCAGCTGGCCAACACCAACAGCTCTGTGCTGCCCGGCTCCCAGGCAAGCACAAATAGCAAACTGGCATCTTTGTGACACAGAGAGTTTAGTGAAAGACCTGTGGTGATCACCTAGTGCAGGGGATGCTTTCCCTCTTTGCAGGTTTCCAGGTGTGGGGTTGTTTTCTCAGAGGCAGTAGCACAGACTGTGCAGGAACACTCAGCAGGATGTGTAAATTTTCCTGAGGTTTGTGTCCCTGAACACAGGCATTAGAGGAATGGTAGTGTGAAATAACCAAGTTAAATAATGGTATGGTAGTGTGAAATAACCAATTTGCTGTCATTATTACTTAAATAATGACCATTATTCATATTTTATACATTCTCAGATGGAGTAGTTAAGATCTATGCTAAGCACAAGTAGGCTGAGCACCAACAATCTGGGTTCATAGCTTACACGTGGTGATTGCAGAACTTACTGTGGGATGTTCTGGCTCCTCAGTAGATGGAGAAAAGGGGTTTTCTGGCTCTCCTGCCTGATGGCTGCTTGTTGCTGCAGATGTAGAACCAATCCAGAATAAATCAGATCACACATCCTGTAGACAAAACAGAAGAAATGCCCATGTGAGTTGTGTTTAAATGCTTAGTGGAAGGGGAAATACAGTACAGAGTGACATTAGACCATTCTTTAAAGACCCAAATTTGTTGTGTTTTGGCAGCTTTGGAGACCCGGGGGGGATTCACCTTAGCATAGACCTTGTTTGTGATGCTGGATGAATCACAGCTTTGCTGTGCTTTCATCAGTCATTTCTGAGGTGAGTTCTATAACACCCCCATAACCATATTGAGAGAAGACATAAATAAATATATTTTTATATACACACTCATCTGTAAGCATCTCACAATTTTATAAGCCCCTTAGGCAGGTAGATGTGCCTTAAGTGACCCCAGTTGTGTTGCCCATGTGTGTTATCACTGAGGGAACACTTTAATTTTATTGTGTACAGTTCCAAGGTTTATTCAGAGAATGACTGTTTATTCCTTGGCGGAAAGAGGAGAGGCTTATTGAGGATGGAGTGGGAGGGAAGGTGGAGTGTCTCCCTCAAAATTAGTATTTCCTTCCATCAGACATGTCAATCCTGAAATATCAAAGTCTAAACAATCAAGAAAAAAACCTTTTACAATTCAAACAAGGCTTAATCCTTGGTGAAACAGAGCCCTGTGCACACCTCTTGATAAGCTGATCTGGTCAATCCCTTATTTACACAGCCAGCAAAGTCCTTTGGGAAGGAGCAAGGGGAGAGGGAATCAGAAGCAGTTGACAGCCCAGGGTAGAAACCTTTCTGCTCTCCTGGCAACCAGAGACAGGAGCTGCCTTTAAATGGATCAGCCAGGCAAGAACCAGTTCTGATCTGACATTCAGGACCTCTGTGGTGGTGGTGGCACAGATTTGAATTCTGTGAGAGCCAGATGAAGTCCTTTAAAGCAAGATGATGTGTTTTTCTCAAGCAGGATGGGCCAGGCAGGTCCTGGCAGCCCTTTCACCAGTGAGGAAGGAGCTGAGGTGCCTCCTCTGGTGAAGACAAAGCTTCTAAGCCACAGCACCACCAAAGAAATTAGTCTTTGCTATCTAAAGGGAAAGGCAGTCTATTAGCTGCACATTACTCAGCTGGGAAGTACAGTAATTTCAAGAATTATGTTTAAGAGTTCTGTTCAGCTGTGGGAATACAAGATGCCAGGAACCATCAGGTCTGCTGGCGGAGCAGCTGCTGGGGCAGGGCTGGCCCCTGGCCACCACATTTCCACAGTTACCTCACTGTTTAATGACTGCTCTGCTGGAATGCCAGATCCTGGAGGGGGAGAGAAAGGCAGAGCCCTGCAAAAATCATTTGCATCGTGGCTTCCTCGTGAAGAGAAGGAGGAGGTTGTTGAAGGAGCTGTTGAGAGCTGGGATGTGGGTGTGCAGAAGTGACCCGGTGTCAGAGCAAGGTGCTGCTGCCTCCCAGGGCTGGGCACTTCTGCACCCACAGTGGGGCTGCAACGTGACTGCTGCCATGGGGAGCATGGAGACACTGCACAAGGCCCCCACAAAAACCTGGAAATGTCTTTATAACCCCTGTAGACAGAAGTGCTTTCTCAGAAGTACCTACAGAAAGCTGCATTCGTTGTTTCTTTCCCCTCACAACCCGACTGGTTCAATCCCACCTGCTTTAGTACTTGTTCAGCCAGGTGTAAAAGTGTCAAATCAAAGCCTCATAAGGAGGCTTTAATGAAAACAGGCAACTCTAATTACTGAAAGTGTCTTGAGAGCAATGTTGTAATTGTTTTTTGATTGTTGTAATTGATTTGCCCTCTTAAATAGGGATAATGGAAGGAAACAGTCATGCTAACATGTGCTTGTCTTTCACATCCAGAATCATCAGTCCTTGAAAGTGGTCCCACAGGACTGGAAATTTGTTCCTTGAAATCCTGTCTGAGGTCTGGGTCTGTAGACTTGCAGGGAAATAGATTTGACTTCATTTTTCAGTTCTCTTCTGGGTACCTGGTTCTCACTGCTGCCAAGTGCAGGCAGACTCAAATGAAATCAGCCAGGGTTTGTTCCCTGTTCCTCTGTATCAGGTCCAAGTCTATTCATGAGTGGATCATTAGGGAAGATAATGATCAGAAGGTGACGTGGAAGTTGTAAAGCACATTTCAGGGGGGGCTGCTGGTGCAGTTCCCCCAGGAGGGGCTGGGAGTGTGTGGTCAGTGGAGCTCTGCCAGCTCACCCTGCCAGGGAGCTGGGCTTCCTTATCATCCCCACATCTCCGCGAGTAATTCAGTAATCCAGGATTACTCCGACATTTTTTATGACTTTAATAGACGTTAATATTTGATTGACAACTTCAAATTGACATGTTAGAAGAAAAATGCACAAACTAAGACCATCTGCCTTGAATTACAATGTAACTGTTGCAATTTTTGTCATTAATTGGTTATGAAAACCAGACTTTTAAGATAACTTCCTCCAACTTTTTTTGTGTTCCTAACTTTTTCACCCCCTGGATAAAACAAAGAAAATGGTTTTGGAGGTAGAGAATTTCATCTGTATCTCTAGATGCACATACTGATCTATTCTGATCTCTAAATGTTGCTATTCAGAGGGCTTTTTGTAGTGCTCTGCTGTAAATAACAACACTAGATTGAGACTGAAGGGAGAACATTGTGAACATTTAGTTGTCTTTAACAGTTCATGCACTTAGTTTTGTCTTCATAAATGTGAATAGGCCAAAGTAGCATCCCTGGGTCATAAAGGACATTTTGTAGGATTTGGTAGTTAAGAACAAGCTGGGATGAGAGACCAGGATAACAAAAATAACAAAATCTGTTCACACAACCCCACAAATATTACATCTTTGTTGTATGCTGTTTGTCCAGAAAACTATTCACTGCAGAATTTCATAATTTAGGGGATTAACATAATGATTTTCAGTGATGGGAGATTTCTGTTTTGCTGGTCTTAAAATGCCAGAAAAAAAAAAAAAATCATGCACGGCAGGTGCTGTGAATAGCAACTGCCATTCTGGGCCTGTGGCAAAACTTGTCACAGTTTTGTTTAATGCTGTTTTCTAAAATTCTGCAGAGTTTAAAACAATGTCACTTAAAACAATGTCACGTAGTCGGCAGGAGAGAGAGGCAATGCAAGGCTCCAGTCCTGAGGTTCAGTCACCCCCAAGCACTGGGAGAGTCGAAGAGTTTGACTACTGGAAACGTGGAGTATTTTACATAACACATCACATATGACTGGGTCAAGTAGTTGCAGGAACCAGCATTGCATATAAACCCCTTCTGTTGCTGTTAAGTGTCTCAGTGTAGATCTCAATAAAAAAGACACATAAATCTTAGGGGAGGTTCTGCTGCTGGAGCTCAGTGGGGTGGCTGGAGCAGCCACTGGGAGCTGCAAGTTATTCCAAACATTTGTCTCTAAATTACAAGGGATTTTAACAAAAATGAGAAACCAACCCAACAAAAAACCTGGGTAGAAGTATTACCTGTCCTGTTCTACCCCCCAGACACCATGTTTTGAGTGTGTTTGTCTGTTCTTTGCAGGGTGAAGAAACTAAAGCACTGACTCTGGTCCTGCATCGGGACTCTGGATCTCTTGGATTTAATATTATTGGTGGCCGGCCATGCGTGGTATGTTAATTGTTAAAATATGTTTGCCCTTTCCAGTTGGGAAAAGCTTGTAGGTCAACACTTGGAGGAAAAATGTTGCTGACAAGCATTTGGTCCCCTTGGGACTCTTTCAGAGCAGTTCTTCCATTGAGGTTGTGTGGATGTCTATTAACCACGCTGCCTTTTCTCTCGCTGCCTGTTTGTTCTTGCATCTCATCACAGCCAGCACCGCTAATCCCAGTGCAGTGCCCCTCCCAGCATGATAAAACCCACGGTGTCTCTTGCTCAGACCCTACTGCTGTGAACTTCATGGGCTGAGAGCCACAACTTTAGCCCCTTTCATTAAAAAAAAATAAATTATTTACTCTCCTTTCCAGCAGAGATCCAGCAGCTCTCTGTGCAGGTGAAGGGATGGAACTTAAACAGCTTGGTTTTGAGTTCTGTGATTTCAGCAGATGTTTCCTGCAGCACACACTCACTAATGTATTTTTTTGGGATGCTTGTTGGCTGGAGCTGCTGCATATGACTTTAATTACATCAAGGAGTGGATTATACCTTGTCCTAGTAATTTAGAAAGTATTCAGAACTACTTCTTGGCTGCTCAGAAATCTGACATTAATCACAATTTATTCCTAGTGAATTCACTTGAAAGTTATTCTTTCTTTAGAGTTTTTCAACTTTCTGAGACATTGTTCTGCACTGGTAGAAGCACAATACACAGAAATATGAAAATACCTTGTTAGGTGTAAGGTGTTTGCATGGGTTTATTTTCAAGTCTCCAGAGCAAAAGCTGTGCAACTAAAAATGAAAATTGCACTGTTGTCTTATGTTTGATGTGCAAGCAGGCTGTGTCTCACTGGATTTTGCTGTGGGAATAATTGTAATGACAATTACTCCTGAACTGGCCTAAGTCAGAGGAAAATGATTATCAAGCAACCAATTTACCTAATGGAAGCCCATCCCTGGTTGCTTAATCTTTCAAAATCAGAGTATCAGGTGTTCTCATTAGCACAAAGTGATTCCATATTAAGACATCAGTAAGAATATTTCTCTCAAATTACATGCACTGTTGTGACATGGACAAGCTTCAGCTGAGGGCAGGTGAGAGGGACAATAATGTGTTCTCCTTTTCATCCTTGAAGGACAATCAGGATGGCTCATCCAGCGAAGGAATTTTTGTTTCTAAAATAGTTGACACTGGGCCTGCTGCTAAGGAAGGAGGGCTGCAAATCCACGACAGGATTATTGAGGTAAGAGAATACACTGCCTTTTAATAGTGCAAGCTGCAGCTCAGCTCCTCACATGGCACATTTGCTGGGGGTTTGGGAGAGTGGACCGTGGTAAACACTGTCTAGAACATCTGTCTGTGAAAATATGCTGGGCTTGGTTCAGTGCTGACCTCCAGGGCTTTAGGTATAGTCCTTCCCTAAATATAGAAACCAGATTATGGATGGTATGTGCATGTCCTGACTTTCTGAGGAGCTCGCATCTCTCTGGTATGCCATAGATAGTTCTTTTTTAAGCTGTTGGAAACTTGGAAGTTATTTAGTTAAAACCATATGTGAAATATCTGTGGTGTAAAGCATGATGTTATTTTTCTTGGTATTTAAGTTTTGAGCAGTCAGGGAAAATTCCGCTCTGTGATTTCTCTATGGTTTATCATAAACCTAAGTAACTCCTTTAATGTTGTTTGTGAGTTCTTACATTACTCAGATTGCAGTCTGAATTTCTCCTCATTTTGCCAAAGTCTTGACCTCAATAAAAAGCTCTTCCTGTGAAGGAGATGGTTGCATGAAACTTTTCCCTAAATTTGCAGCGAGCAAATTTCTTTTTTGGGGGGAGAAAGAGAGCAAGAAAAAGTTTCATTTTCATGAAGCAATGCAGCTGACGGTGAGTCAGTTCCCATTGTTTGGCATTTTGCAGCTAAAGAAAAAGTCTTCCTCACTGTCTTATTTTTGTAGGCTGCAGAAACTTTGAGAGTCTATTGTTCAAAAAGATAAGTGTGGTGTTTGTTGCCAAGGATATCATGGAACAGCCAGTTTCCCTAAGTAATGGAATTCCATTGCTCTTATGTTTTGCAAATGAGCAATAAACAGCTGTTAAGGATTTTCTGTTGGCAGCGGACAAAGTGTATTTGCTTTTTCTGTACTGTTATGGCAAATTGTATTCACAATCTAGTAAGGGTATAAAATATTAATTAAGTTTCTTCTTATGGGAAAGAATGGAGCCACAGTAGCAGAACTATAAAAAGATAAGAAGCTGAGCTGTGAAATGATCCAGAGTTGCTCAAACCCTGTGTGTGATGTCAGATAATTGCGAAAAGGTCTGGACAGTTTTGTGAGAACTCTGATTTTGTTTGAGCAGAAGGTTTCCCATAAGCCTGAATTTCCCCACAGCCTCCTTGGAAAGCTGACATCCGTTTCTGAAGTAGTGCACAGTCACATAAACCAAACAACTGCATGAAAACCAAAACTCTGGGAGATCAAATGGCCCAGGGTTGGGAAATGTCCTGGTCCTGGTTCAGGCTCTGGGAGTTGTGGAGGTGACCCTGGCTCACAGTGCAGGGACAAGGACAGCCAGCCTCCATGGGCTCTGCATTGTCTGCTGCCTTGCAAGGGACCTCCCTCCTTCTGATTTCAGTTTTTGCTCCTTCCTTACTGCTCCCCAAGCTCAGTGCTGGTGCAGGCTGAGGAAGGAGTCCCAGTCTGTGTCCAGAGGAGCTGAGGGACACGGGGGGACAGGCTGGGTGAGCCTTCCTGCCCTGTCCCCTCCCTCAGCAGAGCCATGACTGTGCCAGCAGTGCTTGTGCAGAGCCTTGTGCACAGTTCAAGCTGCATTTTCAGACAAGAGAAGAGCCCAGAACAAAGGCATTAGAGGGATTTGTTGGATTAATAACACGCCAAGGGTAGCAGGAACCCATGTGCTGACATGGGGCTGACGTGTGTTGACAGCTCTTGTTGTGCTGACCACAAACTCATTGTCATGTTCACTCTTCTCACCTCTAAATATACACAAAATGCTGATGAAAATGGAGCACATTGTTTCCCAGGGGTTGGCTCTGGGTGCCTCCAGAGCAGCATCACTCTGGATCAGGAGTGTCCTGTGGAAGGAAGCCCTGAGTGGTGCCCAGATAATGTGGTTTGATTCCCCTGGTGGAGCAGAGGCCAGGAGTGCTAATGGAATGCTTTTCTAGATAAATTCATTTGTTTCATGCAGCCCAGCCACTACAGGCATCCAGTTCACAGCACTAGACTGGAGTGCTCTAAAAGTGAGCCCTTTAAAACACAGATACTGTGGCCACCAGCTCCTGAGAGCAGCTGTTTCATCCTGTGTTCCCTGCAGTTTGTATTTAGCACATTTTATCTTACCTTGCTCTGGATAAGGAAAAAGGGGATCCCCTCCTGCATCAAGGCATCTAAGTGAGCTTTATCATCCTGATGTCTAATTATCTTAGATAAGTGAAATACCTGTAAACAATCTAGGTGAGAATTAGTAATGGCCAGTGGTGGTGTCCTTCTAGTGGCAAGTTTTTTTTATAACCTTCACACTGTCAAAGTTTTGATTTGGGAGTTTGACTCAAAAATTATTTACAGATGTAGCTGTAGCTGGGAGGACCCAGCTGGAGAACTTGGCACAGAGCAGAGCATCCTAGCAGGTCACATTTGCTTTCAAAGGCATAAAAAATGGTGAGGAAAGATGGCAACTTACTTCCCTAGAACTGAATTTAGTAATCTAGAGCTCCTTTAACTTGTCCATTCAATAATAAGGTTTTATGGATCATCAGCATGATTCTTCCACAAAGAATTCTTATTCCAGTATAAGATGCTGAGCATAACATCTCCCTAATTAATTCCAGCATCCATCACAGAGAATTTACAATGAAGTAAAACACAAATCATTTGATTTCCTTTTGGAAAATGTTTCTTTGCTGCAGATCTTCTGGTGGATGTGTTTTGGAGCACATATAAAATAAGAACATCACTTCTCATTTTCAGAGCTGCCACAACATTTCTAATTACTGAGCAGGGGTTAGGCAGAGTGAAATACAGACACATCAGGGAACTGTTCAGGGCTGATAGCAGAAGCATTTTTTTATTGCTGTTTGCTCGCAAATTCTATCCCCTGACAATTTGATCCAGAGATAACCTTGGAATTATGTCAGAGATAATTTTGAACATATTTTCCTTGTGTAATTTGGATTTCCTGTTCAGCATTTTTGAGAAGGTTAAATGCAAAGTTAATCAGGTTTAAGAGTTGACTTGAATTTTCTTTAAAAGCAATTTTTTGGCCCTTTTCAGATCATTGAAATAAGTAATGGCACTGTGAGGTCTATTTTGGTTCTACTAAATGACAAAAACCAAGATGAATGTTGCACGGGCTGTACTACTCAGTCATCAGAGCAGCATGTAGCAAATACAGAGAAATAGCCTTTTTCTTGTGTTTTCTTTTACAGAATCTGTTGAATAATGATATTTAGTGCTTACAGATGACTATGAAGATCATGTTGTGGTTATTAAGTGCTTAATATTTTCCCCTCACTGTTTAATAATACCCTTACTCTGTAAATGGGTGATCTGAGGCACAGAGGGAAAGAAGTTCTAGAAGTTCTTGCCAGATTAGGGTTACAGATTTGGATTTTGGTGGTTTTGTAACTTCTCTATGTAAACCAAAGCTTCTTCTTACCTGAATCTATTCTCAGATTTTTCACAATGAGTTTAGGATTGAGGAAGTCACAATTCTGGGAGATTTCCTCTGCTCTGACTACACATTTTTCATGCAGTTCTGTACATGTACACTCAAAGCCAGCAGCTGATTTCAACTGGTGATTTGCTGAGGTATTGTTAAGATGTTCCATAGCAAATTGCCACGTTAAAAACATGCTGAAACTATTGATTTTTTCTGCAAAGGAATTACTGCTCTCATAGATTTCATTTTTGTCAGGGTAACAAAATGGTCCTAATTTCCTCTCTCAACAGAAGTTGGTTCAGGTCCCAGCCCTGAATGCCTCTACGCAGCTGCTTGGCATTTCTTAAGACAAAAATCAGATTTTCAGAGTTATTATTTTTAAGCACATCAGCCCTGAAAGAGTATAAATTAAATCTGGCGTTCTCTTCTCGCTAACTGGTAAACTTGTTTGTTTAGCCCTGGGACTGCTGGGGAAGAAGGAGGCTTTTGAAAGGGCTGACTGCTGGCCACCTTAAAAAGTTTGCAGCACAATTAGGGTACTGTTGAGGTAGTCTAAGCTGTCACAGCCTTGCTGAGACCTGGAGGATTTATTCCATCTGGGACTCGCCCGGTGTTTCATGCTGCTCACAGGAAGGATCATTAGTTTAGGAGTTGAGAACACGTCTTAGTTCATTTGATTGATTTTCCCCAAAGCACACTCATGTGCTACAAATTACAGGCTGCTTTTCCAGGACGTGCATTTCTTCACAGATTACACACGAGGACAATGAAACTTTTTAGCAAATCTCGTGGATGTACAAACAAAATTTGCCATTTGCTGCCTGTTCTCCCCGTTGTAAGTGTGGTGTTTTGGCAGAGCCACTTTGTGCTCACAGGAGGGGGTTAGGTGGATTTCAGGGAGATTAATTTGGTAGCTGTGTTCACAGCAGAGCCTCTGAGAAGTCACATCAGCACAGAGGAATCCATCAGCCACGGAGGAATGGTTGGGAAGGACACTCTGGCTGGAGCAGGGTGAACCTTTCCCTGCCAGTGACACAAAGTGAAGCGAGGATGGCTGTAAAACTGAGTGAATGAATAAAAGAAGAAGCATTCCTTGTGGTCTGGTGGTGCGTGATGGTCTCGTTTTTCCAGCAGACTGAGCCTGTGGCTGAAAGGGCTCAGTGTGCTGCTGCTCTGGCTGCACTGTCACTGCACACTGCTGCTGCCCTGCTCACCTATCACCACTCACAGGCAGCTTCCACAGATAATCACTCACTAAAATTACTGCCTGAACACCACCTTCCATTCCTGATTTGCTGGTGAGCACTTTTTAAAACAATGCCAGCTTTAGCAGGATAATCCTAAGCCTGCAGCTCCTCGCGGGCCGCTCGGTGCCAGCTGAACCCTGACAAGGATATGGATTAAACAGAATTGTCCTGAATGGAAAACTCAGCCCTGCCAACAAGATTTACTGTGCAGCTCCATACACTCAGGAATTAATTTTCTAGAAGAAAACATTTTCAGACAGTGACTTAAAATTGGCTGCTGCAGTTCCTGCCAGGACACGCAAGCACATTGAGAGCATTTGTGGGGAGCGAGCGCGGCGGGGCAGCCACTGCAGCTCCAGCACAGTCAGCTCTTTTCAGCTCTTTTTGGAGTTTATGCTCCCAGAAAACTTTCCAAGGCCTTTGTCCATATCTGTTAATGGTGTCTCACAAAGCAGCATCGTGCCTGTGCTAAAACATAGATCCCACAGCTCGGGAGAAAGGGAGGAATAATAACAACCCGGAGAGGAAAATGTAAATGAAAACAGGCGGCCTTGGTTATCGCTGCATTTTTTCCTCTCATAAATTTATTTCCCTGATTTCATACCAGCACTGCAGGCTGAGCTGTGGCAGGGAGGTGGGGAAAGAAGGGGGATGAGACAGAGAAGCAACCAAAGAGGTGCAACAGGATTTCTACACTAAGTACTGTAATATTGTTCTTCCCACAAACAAAATAATTTAAAAAACTGGATGGAATGAGGATATAAGTGTTGCAAATTAAAAAGGCAATGTTGTTTCAAATATTGTGGACCAACAGTCTCTGACCTGCAGGCTGCAGAGCTCAGGTTATAAGCACATTTCATGCAGCAACTTTTGAAAGGGTCCTGTGTGGGTTCCACTCAAATTTCCACACCATCTTATTCCTTCTTCTTTTTAATAGAAGTCCACATCATGCTGACCCTAAGCGTAATGTGGGCATTTTGAATCTGTGGAAGCTTAGAATATTGGTCTCAAGGGCGTGTTGAATGAATAAGAGGTAATTAAGCTATCAAAAAAAAGCTCTCTTAAACTCAGGAATAGATCCCTTATGCATAACACATCTTAAATTAATGGGATTATGGTTTGGAGTCCTTTCTCCCCTGCACTTTCCTCCACTTTTGCTTTCCTTGCTCACACAGTCTTGAAAACAATCATTTCAGTCTTTAGCCAGCATGAAATCTCTGCCATAAAACCATCAGTGCTCTCGAGATGGGGACCATGACAACTGTGCACAAATCAGGAAAATAATTGCCACTGCTGGAATTGGGAGGAATGCCAAGTTTTTTCTGGGATGGAGCATCCACAGTCCTTGCAGAGAAGTTAAATAATGTTGCTCATGTTTGTGTTGGAATTGCAGTTAAACAGGAAATTGCTCTTGAGAAAAAGGAGAATCAATTATGAGGAATTTGCTTTCCAGGTTGGATCCTCTTGCCTCAAACTTTGCATTACTGTAAGGTTGGAAAAACTGGGAGAAAAGTCCTGCTGATACAGTGCTTTAAAGCACAGGGAAAGTCACAGATTATTTAGCAAATGTTTCTCTTTGGTGTGGTTAACTTGTTTGGGACCACAAGAAGCAGGATTGGAGATGAAATGCAAACTGCTTTGATAATTTCCAATCAAATCTCACAAGAAGTCAGGGACTCACTCCACTGACTCCTGTGGTGGTGAATTCCCTCATCCATCCTCCCTCAGCTGTGTTTGCCATTTTCTGCTGGTCCAATCCTTGCTGAGTGCCTGGATGATCCAGCTCTTGGTGGTGCCTGCCTGCCCTGGGTGAGGCAGGGAGAGGTGGTGCCCAGCCTGGTGGGGCCCCTGGAGGCTGCAGCTCAGCCCTGCCTCGGGACCTGGGACAGTTTGTGATGAATTCAAATTACAAACCACCTATCAATCTAGAATTTGGGGTTAGGAATTATTACTCTGTCAGAGAAGTGAAAAATAGCTGGTTCATCCTCTGTAGCTCATCAGTGAGAAACGTGTCAGACTTCAGCAAATATTGGGGCATTTTAAAGGATGCTCATAGAGAATATAACAATGGGACAATTTAATCTTTTCATTTGTGGTGCAACTCCTTGCATTTTAAATTCTCTCATCAGTTTTCCACATTTCAAGCCAAGCCATTATGATTAACTGTTAGGTTTTATTTTTGGATTTTTCAATGCACAAAGTCTTTTTAGAGAAAACACACAGAATGTCCTATCAACTATTTTCACACATTTGGTATCATAATTGGGCAATCAGGCACAATCATCTTTAATTTAGTACATATGTGGCACATTACCATGCCAATTGGGTTAAAGATATGCATGAAGTAAGTGCAAATTAACTGACAAAAGGAGCAAGCTCAGACCAGCTCTATCAAAAGGCACTTGAGCCCCATTTGCATAATTCTTCATTTGGAATTAAAAACGGAATTTGTTCAGCAAACGTGAAAAATGCCAAGTGTGGGAGAATGACCCAATCTGCCTGGGGATCCCAATCCTGATCCTGCAGCTCAGCCCTGGTTCATTTGGGTGGAGGGAGTTTTCTTCAGAACAAGAGCATGGTGCTGTTCTGGTGAGAAGCACAAAGTCTCTCCTGCCTAGTGGTCTTTGTAGTTTTAATGACAAATAAGATGTTTAAAAGTAAACAAAATCGATTCCAGTCCTGGCTGGGGGGGTTTTTGTTTGTTTTATCAGAGTTGCCCCATGTGGGGGTATGGTAGGACAAGAAACACTCCAGACAGGAAACCTGGAAAAGGAGAGTGCTCAATAGAAGTTTATCAAATGTACTCTAGGAAATTGTATGGCAATTATGGCTTTAAATTCATGCTCTCCTTCATACATGAGGCTTTTTCCTTTGTTTAATTAATTAATTCTTTACACTATGAAAAATTATCCATAATTAACTGCAGTTCAGGGCTGGAAACACTGAGAGGTGACAGCTTATCAACGTTGGGGATTTAGTTCCACCATTTTTGAGCACTGCTTTATGTTCTTCATGTTTTGATAAATTTAAAAACAATGTAACCTGACTACTTTATGTTCCACTGCAAAGTGCAACTACAGGACTTGTAAAATTTTTAGGCTGTCATAAATACATATGTGACTGGGCTGACAATAATAGCAGTTGAAAAATTTTGCTTCACCACTGAGGCTTTTAAATGAAAACAGTATTTCCCTTTTAAGACTTTTATTGTGCATTTTTAGTATCCCAAGTAAATTTGTGTTGTGTTAGCTCTCATATAAAGGAGTGCCATCTTTCAAGAAGCTTCTATCTGTAAAGTCTTATATCTCTCAAGGGAATTTATCTCTGAAAGGAGAATTTGGGTTTTAAAGGCTGTGTGGAGAAATATTCCATCCAGAAAGGAAATTTGAGCCTTTGGGGTGGTGGAGGAGTGATACAGGAGGGTGGTGTGAGCAGTGAATGGTGGAGACACATCCCATCCCTGTGTACATGACAAGGGACATCCCTTTGGTGAGGGACCAGGGCAGTCCCAGTCCCAAAGAGTGCAAACAGTGCAAGTGTCTTATCTCCAGCTTAAATTATGCATTAAATGTGCTTCAGCTGTGTCAAACAGGTGGAAAAAGAGGCAGAGTATGGAAACAGTATATTTTGTTAGTGCAAGCCCCTTTTCCATTGTCTAATTGAGCCTGATGTTAAAATACTCTTTAGAAAAAAGAGTATTTCTGATTTCTAGATCCCTTATAGTAGAACTGGAGCTGTGGCTCTCAGGAAAGGCATTCCCTTCCCACTGGCACAGTTATCATCCACAGCCCCAGAGGAGTATCCACATTAATTATCTGCTCCATTTAACAGCAGTACAAAATTAATCCTGTTTGGACAGAGATTAGATGCCATATGAAGAGCTGTGTCTGCTCTCTCCAGTGTGGTGAATTTTATCTCATAGTGCTAGCATATAATCTTTATTATTTTTTGCCATTATCCACATGACTTTGAAAGGCACAAAAGTGCAAAGCTGAGAGCAAGGAGCAGGTTTGGGGATGGAGCCTGGCTCAGGATCCAGTTTAACAACTGAACAGAATTTCAAAGACAGGAGCCACAGGTGCTCAGTCCTGGAAAATACCACAAGGCTGTTGGGAGGAATTCCATTGTTGCAGACAACTTTTATAAAAAATCCTTTCCTTAGGATTTTTTCCTCCTGAGAAGCTGAGAGGCCTCAGGAACAAAATGTAAACAATGGTTATCTGCTGCTGTGGAATGCAACAGGTGCAGCTGTGATTGGTCTCATGTGGATGTTTATAATTAATGGTCAATCACAGCCCAGCTGGCTCAGCTCTCTGTCAGAGCCACAAACCTTTGTTATTCATTCCTTTTTATTCTTAGCCAGCCTTCTGATGAAACCTTTTCTTCTATCCTTTTAGTATAGTTTTAATGTAATATATATCATAAAATAATAAATCAACCTTCTGAAACATGGAGTCAGATCCTCATCTCCTCCCTCAACACAAGACCCCTGTGAACACTGTCACATTCCATCTCCAATTTTATCAAACAGAGTAAAATCACTGGGTGTTTCCAAGGCTCCTGGCATGGCTGGGGTTGGAGAGGAGCTTTGGAGAGCAGCTTTGGTCCCAGCAGGGTCAGCCAGAGCCTGGACCCAGGGCCACCAGTCTGCCTGGGGGGAATGAAGGCTCACACACATCCTGCACCTGAATGGTCCTTTGGGCTGAGCAGGAATTTGAGCTGAAAACTGGTAAATATTATACATCTGCTTGATGGATTGGATGAATATGAGAAAGAAACCAGCAACAGGAAGGGAGAGTGAAAATGTTTCCTGAACCATTTGAAGGTGGGGGGAGAAAAAAAAAAAAAACAGAACTTTTTAGTGCTATTTTTTTCCTTCTCTCAGTTCTGCAGGCCTCCCAACTCAGGAAGATTTAGTTTACTTCTTAAAAGGTCTTGCTTATAAAGCAGACCTTTTTCTGGCTCTGGCCAGCTCTAATAAAAATTAGCAGTAACTTTAGCAGCTGCCATACCACATGACTGCTTGGAATTGCATAACTTCTTTTTCCTCCTAAAGAAACACACAAAGATCATCTGATCTCCACCCTTGCAGCCTCCTCCAAAGTGTTTTTCTCTAGATTCCTAAACAAAAATCTTTTTCTCCTTTCTTTTAACAAGCCTCTTTTCTCAAGCCCAAAATCTGACAGCAAATGGTGAGGGGCTCTGGGCACAGCTTTTATCAGTTAAGTGAATAAGGTGATTATTTGTATTTTTGCTACTTCAAGCTCTGTTACTGTTCATAAGTAAGAAGCCATGCCATGGACAATAGAAACTATTTATTTATGGGGATTTAGGGTCTGTATTTCTGGTTGCATGGGTTTGGATGGAGGAGCACTGTGGTTTGCCAGGGTGATGGTGGGAAGGACAAGGCTTCCCTGGCCACTCTGGATGTAAACTGGACACAGACTCTTGGCTCAGACCAGATCCTGTTTGGAAATCCCCAAGTACCCAACCTGATCTGCTGACAGAGGAATGGAAATTGAAAATTGTCAGCCTGGGATGGAAATTGGAAATTGAAAATTGTCAGCCTCTTCTAGATGTGTGACATATGGCGATGGAATTGCTTTCTGCCTAATTGTGTTTCCCTTTAGCAAAAAACCTCCCAAGTTGATCATCTTCATCAGAACCTAAGAACAAATAACCCCTTTTCTGTACAGTACTTTTTTTCCAAGAAACTTTCTTGCAAAGAAAAAAAAAATTGGTTTTGTCAGGATACTCCACTGAGTGCATATTTATTTATCTCTCCCTTGTAGCTCATTCAGAATTCATTCCTATTTTGTAAGTCTTAAAGAAATCTCCTGTCTATAGTTACAAGGAAGGCTTAAATGATTGAATGAAAAAAAAAAAAAAACATGTGTGTCAGACTTTTTAAAGCTTGCTTCATCCTAAGTCCAAACAAACAAAGCCAGGTGATGATAATATCATGGGATATGAGATGTTGCTGAAAAACCAAGCCTGCTGGCACCCAGGGGAGCTCTGGGAGCTGCTGCTCCTGGAGCCTGTCACTGCCTTGCACCCAGCTCTGTTCCCATAACTGAGCTGAGCCAGTTCTCTTAACCACAATAAAACAGGAGTAAAATGTGAATTTATGTAATTCTCACTTTTGGATTTTCTCTGCTAGCTTGTCAAGAGCCCTGACTCTCACTTTGGAGTGCAGGCCTGGTCCCTTGGGTGCTGGGGATGAACAGGGGCTCTGAGCTGTGTTAGCTGCACTCACAGCTCAGAGCTGTCCTGCAGCAGCTCTTGGTTTAATTTCACACAGCCAGCCCTGTCATTCCTTCCCAGGTTTGAAGGAGCCAGTACATACTGAGCCACTTCTTTTAAATCCAACTTTTCATTGTTTTCCCTTCATTTTGGCCTCCCTCTTTCCCCTTAGAACCTTTGTAGGCAAGGTTTCCTCTGCAGCAGGGGAATCATTCACGTTTCTATTTCAAACCTTCCTCTAGCAACGAGAACCTCCTCCTTCACTTTTAGCCAGTTTTATGTCCTGCTGCTAATTAAAATGCTCTCTGTCTTTCTCTGCTTCTAAGTTGTCCCAAAAGCAAGTTTTTTGCCCCGTTTTTGGCATTTGCAGACTTGCTGAGCAGCTGATGTTAAAGTGAGTTACAAACCAAGGGTGGCAGAGAGAGCAGGACAGGACATTTCAGCTCTAGCACATCTCCAGGCTTTGCAGCCCACTGAAGCCACTTTCCCTGCTCTGGCCCTGCAGTCCAGTTCCTTTCCCCAGCCTGCCCTCCCCAGACCCTGCTGTGGTTCTTTGTTAGACCCCCAAACTCACTGGATTAATGAGAAACACTTCACTGACTCAGTGTCTCAGTGGCTTTTTTAGTGACTTCAGGATTTCAGAAATAGGAGCTGGGAGGCTGAGAAGATGCTGTGAAGTTTCTTTTGGGATGAAATGAATTTTGTGCATAATCTAAGAGAAAAGCCCTCCAGCCTGGAGTGACACTCAGTCATTTAAACTTTCTGCTTGCTTTGAATGCTGTGTTACAAGTTGAACAGATTCACAGAACAAAGAAAGGAACCAGAACTAAGATGATACACCTGTCACTGCTTCTGTCCCTTTTGTCCCAAATAACTAAAAATAACTTGCTTTCCTTTTGTTTATCCCCTTGCCTGGGGTGCTCTTCAGTGTGAACAAGATGCAGAGACTGGTGCTCAGCTCCTGTTTGTGTCTGATTGCAAGGACTGAATTCCCTTCCTTTAGAAACCCTTTGGAGAAAAACTAAGCCCAAAAGCTTTTAGCTGCTTAGGAAGTGTTTCAGGAAAAAATGCAATTATCATGGCTGCTTCAAGGGAGTTGTCACTGAAGCGATAAACCATGGTAGAATTTGCTTCTCCTTGTAGGAAAATGCAAATTAAGGCTACAAATGGAGGTCTTGGGAAAGGTCCTGACTGCTTTTTGCCACCAGGCTCACAATCACCCCCAGGCATTCATGTTCTGAGGCAATCAGGTGATGTACATCATCTTCTGCAGGGGCAAAAAGGACTGGGGCGTTCAGTGTGCAAGTGAAACGTGCTGGGAGAATAAATGCCTTTGTTTGTATCAATCCTTCACGTGTTAATCACTTGTTAACTGCAAACCACAACATTGCAAGCCAGGCAAGGCCTTTCTCCAAGGAAATTGAACTGGGTGGCCAGGGATAGTGGGATGGTATTTAAAAGTTGATAAAAATTGAAAGGCAAACGCAGCCCTGAAGTAATGAGCACAATGTGTGATGAATTTGATATCTGTCTAGCTGAAGTCAGCAGTGAAGATTGCACTGAGGGAGTTTTTGGGAAATGATGGCCACATTCATAAAGTCTCTTCTAGGCTAGGGATAAAAAGTAAATTTATAACTATTTATTGGAACTGTTACTGGAGGTTCTGTGCAAGCCTATGGGATCTGTAGGTGAGTAGACACCCCTGGGATAAAGCTGCCCCATAAATTCTCTATCACAGTGGAGAAACTGAAGCATGTTTTATCTGTTCAGGTTAAGGGAGGGATTTGTTTTACTACAGCCAAAGTTGCTACTTAAATTTGCCTAAATTAAAGGATATGCATTAGATAAACAACAACTGGGGTCTTAGGCAGTGCTCAGTGTCAGAGTCCAGAAACATGGGAAAATAATGCAGAAGTGACAAATTCCCTGATCTATAACAGGCACAAATGTATTTTCCATTTATTTTGAATACTTCAAACATTAACCCATCTTTGGAGAATCCAAATTGTGGTATTTGACACTTGAGAAGAATTTTATGGAAAACAATGTCAGATTTTCAGTTCAGTCTCCCACTTTGGAACAACACAGTTGTTGTAAACAGCTCAATTTCTGCTTCCTTCAGTTCCTACCATCCACATTTGCAACTGCTTTTATCCTCCCAATAAAGTAGATTTTTGACAGGAGAAAGTGAACCACAATGTATTATGTTGCTGCCTAAGTATTACATATTTCCTTTTTAAGCAAATGAAATGCAGCATTATCTTAATGTTTGAAAATGAAAAACATTGTGTTGTTTTTGTTTTTTTCCTTTTCAGAATATTCCAGTTATTTTGTTACAGTGCAGTCATTTTCTAGTCCCGATTTTAAATTTTGATTTCTGTCATTAAGTGCAGAGTAGATACAGGCTTGGAGCCTGGAGTAATGACTTTGAAATACACTGACTTCTACCACTCTCTGTGATTTAGAGAGACATCAGACTTGTGTTATTGTCAGGCATCCAAGTTATTTAAAATTACTTTTCTCTGAATGTAAATTTTTTTTGTGCATGTCATGATCTAACTAGATTTATTCTAGTCAAGTTTATAGTTCAGCTCCACAGTTAAAAGTTTTCTTTTGCTTGGATGTACAAATTCAACAATTTGATCAAGGTCAGCTCTAAAGCTCCAGTTTATTTTGGTTGCTCTCTCCCAACCATTACTTTGTCCATCATTTAAATTGCCTTTGGATTAAAGTATTTTGTTATATCAAAACACGGGGCATTTTAGCATTAAGAGCACTGAGCATATCTCTGAATCACAAATGGGCCTGATTTTTGTTTTCCTTTATCCTGTACTGTGTCAGACAGAGGATTTCCTACCGTTGTTTGGGGAAAGAAAGCTGGGGCTGGAAAGGAAAGCATAAAACTGATTGCCTGGTGGTTTAGTGTTACAGACCACCTACCCTGAGAGGGGAGTCACTGAAATGCTGAGGGAGAAAAAAGCCATAGCCCAGCAACAAACAAATAAGGGAAAGCTTAGTGGAAAATTAGTGGGACAATAAAATATGATTCCATTTTGGTAACACTTTGGTACTTGGAATAGCTTTACATGGGAGAAAATGAAAAGCAAAAGGAGCCACTTAAGGGAAAGCCATTAGACAGACATTTAGAGACTTTCTAGACAGACTTAATATAATTTTATAAACTTAACTTGTTATAAAATCTGTGTATATTCAGATGTTGTCTTACAGAATTCCTTGACTTTACAGTTAAAAGAAGGGAAAATAAGCAAATAGATAAGGAAGGGAAAGAAAACAAAGCATGCATCTCTCCAGAAGAGGCTTTTTTAGGGAAGAAAGCACAGGGCAAGATGTTTTAAATTCTTTTGGGACCTCAACAAGCAATTTATCTAGAAACTATTTATAAACTATTTTTATAAAGTCTCTGTTAGTGACAAATAGATGTATCTTAAAATTCACTTCTGGATGAAATATTTAGCTAAGTTTATTCACATTCACCCTTAAATAATCTGGTTTTTTTGGGGCATTGTGTACAGTGCATTCTACACACATGTGATTAAGGGAGAGCTCTGTCCCTGGGGGTCCTGCTCACCTACAAATCATGGATTTTCCCAAAATAGGAGAATCTGACTGCAAAACCACAGATTGGTGTGGAGCACTGAACTCAAGGCACGGCATTACCACAATCAGTTTAGGGCATTCAGTTGAGTGCATGAAAAACTTTAAATAACACAGAAATAAAAACCAGAAATAAACAGAAATAACACAGAAATAAAAAGCTGTCAAGTGAAGTTGGAAGTTCACTGAGAATATTTTCCAGAGACAACAGCTACACCTCGCTGCTGTTTATCTGGCTGCTCAGCTTCCATGAGAGCACTGGGGAGGAATTTAGAGGGGAATAAAACCTTTTATTCCCAAACACATTTATCTCCATCCCAGTCACTGGGGAATCCAAGAGCACAAGTGCAGAGGCCAAGTGGACACATCCTGGCTGCTGGAACAGGCTGTGCTCCTGTGCTGCAAGCCAGCAAGAGCTGAGAGAGTTCTTGCCTTGGTAACCCTGAGGGGATGAAATTTGGGTTGTGATCTCCTCTTTTGGGGTGAGCCTGAATCCATCCATTGTTTCATGGGAGAACAGCTGCAGGGGACACCAGGGAAGGTTGCAGGAGGAGGGAAAAGCTGATTTTTCTTCAAGATGGAGCTGAAGGTTTTCTGGTTAAACAGATGTTCCTGCAGGGGCTGTTGTGTACTGACAGAATCAGTTATCAGCCTGTAAAAGCCAATGGGTTCAATGAAGCAAAATGATGGCCAATCCATTCTAAGAGGCAGCAGGGCAAATTTCCCACTTCACCCACTTAAACCAAGGTAAGATTTCAGGTATAAATCAAAAAGGCCTTTTCTGCCCTGTCAGGAGAGGAGGAATTCCCCAGGAGCAGCTGCCAGGCTGCTGTGGAGGCTCCCACTCACTTTTCCTTTCCAGGTGGGGACTGGGATTGTTTCACAGACCCCTTTTAAGAGACCCCTCTCCCTGAGCCCTGGGATGTGGAAAGACACTGGAAACTATTTTGAATCCTTGCAACAGGTGGTTAGAGTCAAACTGCAGTACAGAAAAGTTGTAATCTTTCCAAGGTTTTCATTTTAGCCACATGAATTATTTCTCATTTAGTGAGACAGGAGTTTCAGCAAGTTGTGCACATAATTTCTATTTGCTTTTTCTAATAAGCAGCCAGGGCAAGGGTGATTTCTGAACTTTCTGCCTCAGAATGTGTGTGAGCAAACAAACATCTCATCTCACATGCAACAGCAGCACAATGACCAGATGTCTTGTTTATGCTTTAAAACATTTTTGTTCCAGTCCATACATGAAATTCTTTCCACTTTAAAAATGTTCAGCTTGAACTTGGGCACTTGAAGGATTCCTGATGACAGAGCTGGTTGAGCCAGCAAGATACAAACTCTTCTCAAGGGCTTTCTTACATGAACTTTTATACTTTCATTAAATTAATATCAATTCTTTTCATGGTCTGAGGTGAGACTGTAAATTTTTTTAAGGTTTCTTCTCTTGTTTTTATTGTTCCTCGGGATGGGACCAGATTTGGGCCCCAAGACCCAGCAAGAGCAGAACTACTGCCTAAAAACTGAACTATTCCATCTATTCTGAACCATTCTGTATTCCATTCTATTTTTGAACCAGCCCTGCAGGGTCAGAGGGGTTTGAAGAATCCCCATTCCTATTTCTTCCAGGAATGTAAGAATATACTTTAACAAATACACATCAGGAATTGTCCCATGTGAAAGTTTCATGGTTCTTTCTTGCAGTGCCCACTGTCAGCTTTAAAACCCACACAGTCCATGTGTGAAATCTTTATGAAAAAGGAGTTGTGCTCATTTCTATCACAGTTCACCCAGCAGTGCCCTCCTGGAACACCTGCAGCTCTCACAAACCTTCCCTGCTGCAGTCAGCACTGCCACACTGAATCTGCTTTTTCCAGTGGAGGAGGTGGGAGAGGAAAATTATCAAATACTGGTGATAACAAGAGCCTGCTAAAATTAATTGTCTTACTGCAGCCAGTGCTGAGTGGAGAAATGAACTGAGTGGGGTGAATGGAGCAGAACAGACTTGAGCAACAGGAGGTAAATAACAGTATTTTACAGAAATATCAAATATTTGACAGTTTTACTGCCAGCCTGTTACTCCTGGGATAAAGAGCCTTTGCTCTTCCCATTTCTGGCTTTCTCACATGCTCAGGGCAGCTCATGGCTGGAGGAGGTGCTGAGATTCAGCTCTGTGTCAGTGCCAGGGGCATCTGAGGGGTTTGTCCTTCCTCAGCTCTCCCAGAGGAACCCTCAGGTTCTTGTCAGCAGCTCACCAGACAGAAAGCAGGGCTGCAGTGGGGTTGTTGCACACGTTCTGCACTGGAGAGGGTGGGCACCTCCTGTCCTCCTCAGCCTCTAGCCCACCACAGAACACTCACATAAATCCAAGGCTGGGGCTCAGCATTTATTGTTGTTACTGTGGCAGTGCCTGGGGACCCTTACAGAAATCAAACACCCATTGTCACCTGAGCTTATCTCAAATAAAGGGAAATATAATATTCAAAACATAAATATTCAAAACCATAATACATAAATATTCAAAACCATAAATATTCAAAACCATAAATATTTAAAAATATTAATCAGGGGAAAGCTAAGGGGGGTTATGTCACAATTGTCATCAGAAGTGACCCACAGAAACTCAATTTACCCAATTCCACAGGCTGGGACCCTCAGCCTTTAGTTCAGGGTGTGATTTAACCACAAAACCAGCAGCTTCCCTTTGAGGGGGAATAAATCCACAATTGTAATCCTCTCCAGGTTCAGTGCTGCTCCTGGGTGTAGATGGAAGCTCGTGGTAGTTTCACAGTGCCTTTGTCTAGACTAAGATTTAGACAGATAATTCTAAAAATTCAATGTATGACACATGTGACATAAATCACTGTATGCTGAGCTAGACAGGGGAGGGATTAGGGAGGCATCACTTTCAGTGTGACCAGCTGAGCTTGTGTTAAAGTATAGATCACACCTACACTGGTTTTGGGGTTTTTTTTTTTGGTTATTCTAGACCAGAGTAGCTAACAGTTCTAACAGAACTGGAATCAGAGGAATTAGGGCACAGCATAAAGGGACAGAAAAATGAACAGAGAGAAAATGAGGGAATATATCCCTTCATTAATAACAGAATGTTTTGTTAGAATTTTACTCATCCTTAAAATATAAATCAGTTACCTTGAGACTAAGAGAGCAGTGAGAAGTCTGAGACAAAACAGGGATCTTTTCTGAAAAGTCTTGAAAACAGATACTTAGATTGTTAAAATACTTTTTGAGCCACAGCTTGAGCACCTGCAGTTCTATACCCCATGAACAATCTATACCTGCACTTCCATCATCAATGGGAAGCACCCCTGACCTGGGTAACAGCTGCTTAAAATTCCAATTGTATCAAAGTTTGATTTATCCATGAATTATGTATTCAACTATAGCTTGCTATATTTGTTTCTAACAACAATTAATACTACTCCTTTAAATAAAAAGCACAATGTGCATCAGTGTCAGCTGGAAAAGCATTTATTCTGTGTGTACCTAAGAGTCCCAGAGGGAGATGGGGGTGTCCAAGGAATGCAGGGTGGGGTGGGCTGTGCCTTCCCTTCAGCCCTGGCTGTCAGAGCAGCCCCAAATTGCTCTTTCTGCTGCCATTTTTAGCGATTTGCTATCAGCAGCTCCAGCCCCTGGGAAGATAAGAGGGGGCACATGAGCTCTGCAGGGCTGTGGGGCAGGACTATATCAGTCTGCAGCTGTTCTGTGATGGGGAAGGTATGTGACAGCTCAGGGCAGGCTCCAGCACATGGCACCCCCTCCCAAAAAGCAGGCTCAGCATGACCTGCCCCCACAGGCTGGGTCAGGATCCATGCCTGACATTTGTGCTGAAAGCTGAGTTTTTACAGTGGGAAATGACATAACAGGGAGGTGTTCTCAGGGAATGTCTTGGGCTCTGCTGAGCACTGACCCTTTACCCTGCAAGGACCTGCTGAGGTGCACAATCTGCAGCTCTGCCGTGTCACTGCTGCTGCCACCAAAGACAGCTCAGCCCCAGAGCTGCTGGGATTTATAGTGGGGAGAGCAGTGATGGAATGGTGCCTGAAATGCAGAGGGGGCTGAGACCTGCAGCTCACAACTGCCCCCCACATGCTGGGACTAATTCTGGGGAAAAAAATTAAAATCCAGACCAGACGCTCCCCACAAATCCAGGAGTCACTGAATCAAAGTAGAACCCTCAGACAATCTTAGGGGAATTGTCACACTCAGAAAAAAAATATTTCAGATAAAGTTTCCCATGGGCCATATTCTCCCTTGTCTTGTCCCATGGGTGGTTGTATAATTTAATATGAAAAAGGTGTAAAACACTGTTATTCTCAGTACTGGTGTTTCACACTCACTGTAATTTTAAAGGGTACAGAGTAGAAGGAAAGCAGACCCAGTGCAGGTGGAATTCTATGCAGAAGAAGCTGCTCATGGATTTTCTGCTCACTCCATGTTTTTTCCTCCCCAGCAAACCCCCAGGGTTCCCATCCATGATGTTTTACAGCCTAGGAAGAGTTGATAGAGTTTTGATTTGTGCCACTAGCTAGGAAAGGATGCACCTTTCCAATTACTTTCACCCAGAACTATTAGGTAGTCACTAAGTAGCAGCTGAGGTACCAAATTCAGATTAAATCTTTGTTTCTACTTCCCCAGAGTGCTGAAACTCATCACTTCCAGGATGATTTTGGCTCAATACATTGGAATAACACATTTCAGCTTAGGGACATTATTTATGCCAAATATACCTTTGTAGGTTAGGAGCTATTATTCATAATTCAGATCAGATATGTGGGAAAGAATCATTTGTGCTTTATGTTAGAAATTGTTGATTTGTGTAGTCACAGATTTACTGTGAAACTGGTGTGGCTGAGATGAGCTGTCAGTAATTAGGATTTTGAGTAGGGTAAGTATAGAATAACACAAAAACAGGATTTCATTAATTACAGAAAATTCCCAGAGCATAAACAGGTCCCTCTATCCAGGGATCCCCCTGGAATCCACAGAGCCTGCAGGGGACACACAGAGACCCTCCTGCTCATCAGGGCTCATTCCCTCCACACACACTGAATATTCACAGGAACACAAGTGACAGGTCCAGAGGAAGAGGAGGAAAGAGCAATTCTGCTGCTGGACCATGAGGTGTGCAGTCCATGAAAGAGGAGAGTTTTCCCTCCTGTTTCTATTCTCCAGTCCCCTGAGCTAAGCAATGTCAGGCAAATCCCATCTTACCTGTGATACTTTCCTGTCCTTGGGGATTATTTCTGTACATCCCCATTTGCAGCTTTTACCCACAACATTTTCCATCATGTTGGGTCATTTAAGCTCAGATGTTTTAATAAATAAAGTGATTTTTTTTTCATTAAACTGTTCCTGAGCCATCACTGCTTTGCTGCTGAGTGGCAGTATGAACTGCTAAACATGAAATATTGTTCACAGCTACAGAATATTCTCATGAAACTATCATTTGCAGAGATACAGGGGATAAAAGGCTATATTACTGATTTTTCAACAAAAATACAATCAGCTTTCAGTGCAAACATCCAGAGATGTAATGAAAAGCTGCTGTAACAACAATTCTCCCTGCATAGCTGCTGGTGGGGTTTGAATATGCCATTTGTAAGGTTTAAATTGCTTTTGCAGTCAAGTGTTGTAATCCATTAGTGATAAGAAAAGGTATTTGTCTATCAGTTGTAGTTAACTGCATTCCTTGTATTAGAAACAGTTTAGTCTCTTACATGAGGCCAGTGCAGGAAATTGTTTGGAGAGTCTGGAGAAGGAGCAGTTGGTGCTCCCTTCCCCCCAGAAATGTGATGGATAACTGAGCTCTGGCAGCCAGCAACTTAACCTTTAGCAGTGCTGCACAGAGCAGCACCACAGACTTTCACTCAGAGGGTTTCAGCTCCTTCTGAGCAAAGTTGTGCAGAAAAAACTGTGCAGCTCCTCCTGGGATTTTCCTCTTAAAGCAGCAATGTTCCTTCCTGGGGCTGTTCAACCATGTTATTTCATTACTTTTCTTTTAGATTATATCATTACTCCTCCAAAAAACAAATTCTAAATCTGTGGGTAAATGGATGAAGACTAAGATTTGGGATTTGTAAATGGGAATTGCTGTTTCTCTGGAAGAGCAAATTCTCAGATCAGATTTGCTAGCAGCTCCATTGGGGTTTTGGAGCAGCATTTGCTAACTATTACCAGCTTTGCATGTTTGGCTAAACATCAGCAGTGCACCAGGACATTTCCTTGGGTTTCTTTTTGCTCTCTAAAGAAGCTGGCAAATGTTGCACCAGATCTCTAAGATGTGATCTAACACAGCAAAGCAGGGTGGATATTACATATCACAGACTCATGGAAATTAGATAGGAAACGTATCAGATGTGACATCAACCCCCAGACTGGCACTGGGCTGGCACACTGATCATCTTGGTCACTGCCTAAATGCAGGATTATAAATTATTTTGGGATCCATATAAGCTGCACATGTACAAAGCAAATATATTTCTAAATAGTTTAAAACAGTGATTCAAGTGCTGCACCCTTTATGATTGCAATGCAGTCATCTCCTTATGTGGTTTTATTGCAAAAAGCTTAATTTTGTGAGGGGCTGTTCTTACAGGGTCAGCAGCCTGTTAGAGGCTGGTCTCACCCTATCCTGAAACCCAAAGCAGCTTCCTGTGGGATTTAAGAGCTGCAGCTGTTCCAGTGAATTCAAGATGTGTCTTACAAAGCTTTGCTCTAAGGAAAGCTGCAGCCATTGGGCTGGACAACCCCTGCTGTTATACATAGGATCCCTCTCTTCTACTACTTAAAATAACCCATGCTGAGGGGGGTTTTGTAGGCTTCCAGGGGCTCACTCCCTGCTGGAGTTGGTCCTGTAAAACAGGAATTGGGAGAGGCACTGGAATATGGATATTGCAGAAGAGTCAGCTTTGCCACCCAGTGTGTGTGGCAGGAGGAGCTCTGACCTGCAGGGAAGGTGAGCTGGACCCTGGAGAAGGGGGGATAACAATCCTGGGAAAACAAGCAGTGAAAAAGGACACAAACAGCATTACATCAGGGTTACTTGTTCATCAGAGGAGCTGCCCAGCCTCAGCTCCTGATTTCTGAGGAAAGCAGGGGCTGTGCCAGGACCTGTCTCCTTACAAAGGCTGGGCACCAGGCCACGCAGTGATAGCACGTTCTTCACAGCAAATAACCACATCAATACCAGCTGCTTCTTGTGCAGAGTGTTTGGAGATCGTTCATCATCCTCAACAGGAACATTTCCTGCTCTCCTGCTGCCAGGGTGCTCCCAGCAAAGCCTGGGAGAAGGAGGGGGGCATTGAGGGCACAGCACCCGAGTGGGTCACTGCTCTCCTCTGGTTTTAATCTGGCTTCATCTGACAGTGATTCCAGCTTGTTTTCATTGAGCAGAACCATCTGTTTGGTTTTCAGCAGCACATGAAAAAGTCAGGGCACTGTTCACAAGCTGAAATGCCTCCACAGAGAGGGAATGGATGGGGCAGCATCTGCCCCACCACTCGTTATTGCTCTTCAAAGGCTGGGTTAGATTTACTGCAGCTGTCAATCAGCTCCAAGCACTTACTCCATTTTTCCCCCTCTTTGTAAATCACATCCATCAAATCTACTGCTGTCAAGTGGATAGTAAAAGGTACCTCCCCCCTAAAGGGCCTCTCCAGCTGAAAGCAAAACAAGCACCTGATAATCCACAGGAAACCCTGTGGGATATAAATGTACCTGCAGTGCATCAGGCCAGAATAACCAGAGGGAGCCTAAAGGCTGAACACCAGGGTGCCCAGTCCAACCAAGTCCAGCTTACAGGAGCATCCCTCTTGTTTTGCCTCAAATGGGAACAGTTTGTCCAGACTCTTAAAACCTAATTCCACAAATTCCACACAAACTCCCCCTTGCCATTTCTTTTGCCTCCTTGCTCCAGGTAATGCAGTAAAATACTGATCCAGCACCTGCTCTGTGTGCAGCTGAGATTTCAAGCAGTCTCTGCCTCCCCAGCTATCAAACAGCACTGGGATAAACAAAGTTTTGTCCATGAAGAGAAGGTCTAAACTCTGAGGGATAATCCTCACTGGATGCTGAGCTTTATGCAAGCTCACAGGTATCTGACAATTTACATTCTGCTTTGGTTTACATTTGTTCTCACATCCTATTTCCTATAGAAAGGGGCACTGGAATTGGACACTTGGTGCTCACCTGACAGATAAATACCCTTGCTGTAAACAGGAAGCCTGTTCAGTTTTTTGCCATAAATAAAGTTGTATCCAGCAGTAACTATAGGAGGGCAGACTTCAGGCTCCATGTTTTAAACACTGTTAGATGCAAAAAACAGTTTCTGGATTTTATAGAAGGTATTAGACTATCAAGATGTGATTACAAGGCATACGTTTTTCTGGGAGCCTATTTATGTGCAGCTGAACACAGCTTTTGATTCATGAAGCTCCTTTTTTATATAAAATGCAGTTTGGCAAGTTTTAGCACTTAGTTAACTAATTCCCACCAGAAATACTGAAAGCATGGTTTCCATTTATAGCAAAGGGGATTAGGCTGATTTAGAAACACAGTATGTTGACAGTACTATTTAAAAGCATATGGACAATTTGCTCCTTTCTTCTCCATGACAAAAATGAGTGGTAACCATCAAATTCTGTGCATCAGAGCACTGGCCTCTCTGTTTTGTCAAGATCAGTGTAATCTTTTCCAGTTGTAAAATCAAATCCAAAGTAGCCTGATTTATTGTTCTTTGCTCTCCTCCAAAGGCACCGAGGCATCTCCTCAGCCCTTTCCAGACAAACTCAGTGTAAATCACTGCATGAAGGCTTCCAGAACACAGCTTTGATTGGTGCAATAGTTCCTAACACTAGATGCTATTTAATTGCAAGTATTTGGTGATGATTTTCTATTAATTGCAAAAGTTTATGCTAGTACACTTCAAGAAATCTATGACGATGTAACGCAAAAGAAGAAGAATTATGTTTTGTTTGTTATTCACATATGTCTTGTTGGAGCCTCTATAATTATTCTGCTTGGGCTTTATGCAAAGAAGTGTCTGCAGTGGAACAGAAACAATCCCAGCACAAAAGATACATCACAAAACCACAGAACAGGGCAGGATGGAAGGGACCTGCTCCAGCAGGAAATGTGTACAAACACTTTGTATGCCCTTACAGAATGAAATAAAAATATTCATAATAGAGAAAATGGATCAATTGATCCAATCAGTGATCATTTGTTAATATTCCCAGGAAAAAGCCTAGCCTTTTAAAAAGTCCTGGCTGCCCAGCAAGTATATAAAGGTTGCCTAGACAGAGGAATATATCTAACAGTGATGTGGGAACTCACAGGAAAAGCTGCCACTGTCACAGGGGACAGCAGGCTGTCACACTCATCCTTTGGCTGCCAGCCAGCAAGGGATGCAGGCTGCAAGGAAGCTCAGGATTTTCCTACAGGCACCAAAAATGAGGAATCAGAGCCAGAACTGATGCTGTGAATCTTGGCCTTGAGACATTTAGGTCTGACTCAAATATCTGCACAATTTCATGTTCACAGAGCTCAAGGAAAGTGTATACACAGAGGGAGCAGAGTCAAAGGAAGGATCCATGAGCAAATCCATGGAGGAAGCCCTACCCTCAAGTAGAGGGAAATATATATACAGAAAAATACAGAAAAAGAAAGAATACAGAGAATGCACAGAAATGCAGCCCCCCAACAAACAGGGAGTGAAATGATTCTCAGCTGAAGTCAGTGAGACTTTGTGTGCCAACCCAATCTGATATTCACAGTGATCTGCAGTCACTCTCTTCATCCATTTGCTGACTGCAGTGCATTATAGTGAATGAATAACACCATATTTTCGTGAAGATATCTTAGATTAATGCCACAAATACTTTTGTTAATGATCCAGAACATTCACAGCCTGATTTAATTATTTCATCTCCCTGGTACATCTTAATTATTAGAACAAGCAGAAGTTACCAGAAAGTGTTAGGAACAAAGTTTAAGCATGAGAACAGCTCTGTGCTCTCAGCAGCACAATCCAGAAAACATTTGGTTGCCAACAGTTCAGTGATTCATGAAAATCACACTTGCATCTGAAATCTGTGTTTGGCTGAGGCCCCAGGCAGGTGGCACCAACCTGTCAGGCTTAACACACAGAAGGATTTCAGAGCATTTCAGGACAGTGCTGTTTTAAATGAAACAGTCCAATGTGGGCTTTTTTGATCCTCAGGTGCAGAGGATTTTAGAACTACACTGACCAGAGAATCCATACTTTGTTATTCCTGCACCTCTCATAGGGAGATCTAACAAGTGCTTTGGGGCAGGAGGAATTTAACACAACAAAACCTTCCCTTTTCCCTCTATTGTTACATGCTGAAAATTATGGTAATATTTATGAGTATCAAAACCTGAAAATATTCAATGATTAAGCCAATATAGTGACTATGTCAGGGAATAAATTTAATCCAGATAGGTGCATGGCAAAATGACTCAAACCTTTGCTAACAAATGTCAAATGGAGATAATTTACATTCTCTTTAAGCAGAGCTATTTGATGCTTCACTCCTTAAAAGTAGCCAGTTGGAGAAATATCCCAAAGACAAAAATATTGTGCATCTAAAATACTCCATGGAAGTGTGACCTGCACAGCAGGAACCTTTCAAATGTTCACACTCCTGTCTCTCCTGGAAGCAACCTAAGGCAAGGTCTGCATTATCAAATACCAGTCTGGTTACATCAAACTCCAGAGTGCCTCAAAATACCTGAGCAATTGTCCCCAGCTAAACCAGCTCTTGACCAGCAGATGTGCCACATTAACTGTTAAGTAACACCCACAAAAAATACACATGTACACACATCTTGAACACAACTTTCAGGGCAATGTTTTTATGATTTAGAGCTTTCCCAAAATAGATGCATACATCTGCAGACTTGAAACATCCCACCCTTAGGAGCTTTAAAAAATACATATAATCATGCCACATTTTTGAGAAAAACTCCTTCCTATTGTGGGATCTTATTGCACTCAGCTCTGCTGTGGATACACGAGTGTCTCCAGGGCTAAGCACAGTGAAATAATTGTAATCCAATTGTGCTGAAATATTTAAGGGCATTTCTAGCTGTAAGAACATTCCTTTTGACTCAATCAAGACACACAGCCAGAATGTTTTCAGAAATAAAAGTTATGGCTTTTGTCCAGCTGCTGTGGAAGGCAAGGCTGGGCTTGGGCTGGGCTCTGCCTGGCTCATGGAACAATTGGTGGTGATGTTGAAATAAAGGAATTGCCAGCTCTAAGAGCTGTAGGTTTCACCAAGTGCACACTGAATGTCCTAGAAGCTGGTTTACTCTGCAGGAGTGTCCCAGAGCTGCAATAAATGACATTTCAGCCTTGCCTATCCCTGACTGCCCATGGTACTGTGCTTCCATCCTGGCTCTCAGCACCCCTTCCACCCTCCTGGTGGCTGAACAAACCCCCTGCAGCTGTTATTATTGCTGATTCTGAGGCATGCAAACACAATTTGCATCAGCAAAACCTTCAACTGTCATAAACCATATTTTGGTTGATGGTGACTAAAATGTGTTTGTCATTGCTAAAAACACAAACCCAGATTTGGGTTTCTGGTGTCTCTTTCTGTGTTTGTACAAAAACCACCTCAGTCCCTGATCCAGGAGAGCAGACCACACTCATATTGATACAACAGTGATATACAAGTGCATCTTTGCAGTTTTTAATTATTGATTTCCTGATTTTTGGTTCTTTTACTTTATGAAGGGGTTTTGTGTTGTATTTGTTTTGGTTTTGACTTAATGGCAATTATGACTTGATTCATGACTTCATAATAGGAATAAAGAGAGGAAGGACACTCTATTAGCAGAAGTTTGCAAAGTTAAAAATGTAAAAAAGACAAGGAAAAAAAATACAGCAAAATCACAAGTGCATAAATAAAGCTAATCCTTTCATCCTGTAACAATTAGGATTATTTGAACACTTCTACCATAGTTAGTATTTAAGAACTACACCCTAAAACTCTCCTGAAGTCCTGCTCTCAGCATTCACCTCTGCTGGTGGAAATCAAGGATAAATTGTGACCACATGGTCCATCCTGCTCCTGCAGCCAGGGTGAGGAAATCTGCTCAGAAAGAGCCAGGGAAACATTTCCAGATTTTCTAACCCAAGGCCGATGATCCAGCTCCAAGTAAAGATAATGCAAATTTTAGAAACACAAACCAGCTGCTTTCCTTAAACCAGCAGAATGTTTTCTTTCAGAAACAGGCCAAAAAGCTGAGCATGCTGAAGGAGGAGTTTGCATTGTTAGTTTTGAACCATCCTTTATCTGTAGGGAACTCATGATTTTAAAATCAGCAGCTTAAAGCTTGGATAAAAATGCTCTGAAATGACACCTCAGTGTGCTGAGTGACACTGTGCTGTCCTCAGTGGTGCATTTGTGGCTGGGTGTGCTCTGACAAACCCAGCTCACACTTCCCTGCCATGCCACTTATTTCCCTGGCACTGTCTAAGCCACGCAAGGCTGGCCTGGCCTGTTAGAAAATTTATCTGGTTTTAGTAAACTGAACATGATTTGTCAACTTCCTGGTCTCATTTCTGCCACTGATCCAGGTTATTCAAAACTAGAATTTTAAAAACTGGAAAAAGTTTTTTCCCCATGAAATGATTGAAATGCAGCTCCCTTTCCACACCAGTGGAAGACCTTAACCCACCCTGTCTTTCTACCTTTTAAAGAAAATAGTTGAGAATTTGATAGATTTTTATGGCAAGAATACAATGAGAAACGAGCAATGCTTAAATCCTTTATTACTGCATTTCTCCTCACCTCTAGGAGCTGATGTAATAAGTTATTTATAAGATGTTATTTTATGTTTCCTGACCAAAATGGCTGCATAATCTTAGTGTTACTACACTGTAATTTGGTCACAAACTATATTTTTGTGGTATGTGAAGTGCCATCTGAATGTAGTAAAGCACAGCTGGCACTGGATGCATGTAAGGAATTAAAGTAGAAGCAGAGCTGATACTAGTTTTTAAAAATAAATTAATTTTCAGACAATTCATGTGTGCATCAAACCTTATTGTGCAAACATCTACCAGTGCTTAGTATTTCTTGGTTCAGTAATTAGGATTCTGAAAATACAGGTCATGTTTCCAATTGCATATCATTCCAATTACCTTACTGAGACATATTTAAGCTAAAACCTACACAGTAATTCAGAGACAAACCCAGTGTAATGCAAAGTTTTACCTTGGAAAACAATCAAGACCTTGAATATTGGCTAAGAATCAGGATGAATAATCCAATACATCTGGGGACATCAGAATAAAATTAATAAAAGCATTGAGATTGAGCAGCAAGTGATGTTCATACATGCAAAATATTTGTCATCATAGCAGATTCAAGCAACCACAGAGTTTTCATCGGTGATAATTTTAAATTCTGGGCAGTGGATGTGCTACAACTGCACTCAGTGCTATAGAGCAGAAGAGATCCCTCAAGCACTGATGCCACCAGTAAATATGAGAAGCTGATTTGCACAAGTCTCTGCCCTCACAGAGCAGCAAACAGCTCTGAACACACACACACCTCGTTAACAAACCACAGTCTGTTCTAATTTAGGCCCATGCAAATAGCACTGGAGTTGTTCCAGATTTGTATCTGTAATTGATAGCAGAGTTTGGATAGTGTGTGTACACACATACACACATATAGAACATAAGCTTTCCTCCCACTACTGTATACAAGGCTTTCAGAGTAAGAAAAGCTCCTTAAAAATACATATCTTTTTAATTACAGAGGGTTTTTTTCAGAACAATCTTTCACTTAATCAATCCTGCAGTGCATTAACTTCTGTAATCCCAAATAATTGACTCTCCCTTGATAATTGGAGTTCAGATTTAGGTTTCTGGACTGCTTGCTTGCAGTGTTTTGTACCTTATCTTGGAAAGTACTCAGTGAGAGGGCCAGCAGTGAGCAAGAACAGTTAATGTGTTCCTGGCTGGATATTGGCTGGTGCCTTTTACTCTCTCTGCAGTTTCATTAATGTCTTTCACATGTTAAGATCTCTTTTCATCAGAACATCCCAGCCATGTAGAAAGGTGGCTGAGTGCTGCTGGCAGTGCTTTTACAGATGGAGATCTCTTGGTGAGGAGAGTGATGCAAGGGGCAGAATGCAGTGCTAGAAACCAGTTCATTGGATCTTATTTCTGTGCTCCAACCACTGGATTCTCCCGTCTCCATACAGATTTAAAGGATTTAAATTGGAAGCTAAGTCAGTTCTACAGAATACATCCAAGTTGCACTGGCTATTTTTGCTGTGTTCAGAAATAAGCAGCAGCATCCAACAATTTCATGGCAGGGAAACCACAATAAAGAGCCTTGTGATTGTTCAGTGCTCTGGGGAGTATTTGGCAATGCTCTCAGTAATTTTATCATCCACAAAACTCTTCATCTATAACCCAGTGGCCAGGGCCACATCATAGTTCCTCTTGTTCAAGTGGAAGGGAGGAAGAGGATGGTTTGAGCAGTTTCAGAAATGCCTAAAGCAAATTATCACTCATTCTTCACCAGCAATCCTGGCAGCTTGGGACTGTGGGCACAAATCAGAGCAAACCTGACCTGCTCCAAGTTCTAGCAAGAGTTCAAACAGTCCTCCCAACCAAAGCATGTGAAAGGAGAAATCCTTATTTTTAAGAGATTGCAATGTCTCCCAGAAAGGCCTGGACAAAGATTTAACTGTGTGCCTGGAACTGCACCACAGCAATAAGCACTTCCACCCACCATGAAACCTTTCCCAGATCATTGTTGGGCCCATTTCTTGTCTTCCTTAGCAAAGAGGAATTAGGATTGCATTAGGAATTAGGTTTTGTTAGGATGCCACCAATGTAACAGGCAAGGTGCCAAACCCCAGCAAGATTCAACCAGCAACAGAGAGGCAAATCTTGACTGATACAATTAACATGCAGCTTTGATAGCAATGTAAAACAGCCCATAAAAAAAAAGCCACAGCTGATGAAGCAGGGCAGCAATAACAAGATGTCCTACCCAGAGCTGGTGATCTCCAGGCAGAGCCAGGGCAGCACCACAGTCAAGCCAAGGAGCACAAAGAAGGACAGGCAGCAGGACAGCCCCAACATGGCTCAGGAAGGGAGCAAAACCCCACAGCTGAGCTTAAGTGGGTTCCGGGCTGTGGGTGGGGTGGGCAGAAGCTGGTCAGGGCCATCAAGGGCCATCCAAAAGCTCTCAGCCCTCCCTGTCCCTCCCAGGGCAGCACAAACACCTTCTGTTCATTAGGCAGGGTGCCTTTGGGCCATATTATCCCAGTCTGAATCTGTAGGGAGCTTTCTGTGCTTGCAAGAGCCTTGAAGTGCCACATCTGTGCTTTATTTCCATGTTCTCCCTCTGTGTCCCACTCCACGAGTGCCCTGTGCCATCGCTGGCACTCCCGGCCTGTGCAGTCCTTGTCACCAGCAGGGTGGCAGCTGCCCTTGGAGACACAGGGACAGGAATAGCAGGGTTGCTGCAGGTCACTGCCCCCCGTGAAAGTTCACACAGCACCTGCTCCAGCCCTGACCCCTCATAAAATAATGATCCTTCAAAAACACACAGGGTCTGGCCTGGCTCCTTGGGCTCACCAGCTCTGCCCCTCTCAGTGACAGCACAGGGCAATGGCCAGGCTGGTGTCACTGTTTATAACAGCATCACAAATTTACTTTTTAATTTAACTCCTTGTGTTTTATCATTCCTCTGAAAGACACAGACTTCATGTGTAAGGGGGGGGGACAGTGTGGCATTGACCAGACTCCATCTTTAGGCTCTGGAATGTGCTCTGCATTTTTCCCATTCCCTCTCTGCCTGCCTGGAAGGACTTGCAGCCCTGCTTTCTTTATAAAAGGGGATAAAGAGGAGCTTTGTAGGCTTGTCCCAGCTCCCTGTACAGATGTATAGAGTGAGTGAGTTGCTGTACAAATGTATTGGGTGAGTGAGTTGCTCACTTGTCCTGAGCAATTTTCCACAATCTGTACCCAAACTAGACAAAAACACTCATTTTCTCATATAAGACTAACAAATGTACGCAGAGAAAATACACATCTGTGCTGGGGAAAGGGAGTCTTTCTTTTCCTTCCCTTATTGAGAGCTCCCTGGTGAAGCTCTAAAGCCCAGAGCTGCCCACACTGGCTGTGCAGCAGTTTGCAGTCCCATGTGTAAGTTCACTTACACTTTTCTTCCTTCAGCTTATTATTCTGATAATAATGAGCCCTCTCCTTTTCCCCATTTGAATACACGATTGGCTGTTTTGCAATGCCTCCTCACACGAGTTTTGATGGCTTTTCAGAATTGGCTTTTCTTACCAAATTCTGAAAGCTCTGCTCCTGCCAGGGCCAGACTTTGCTTGTCTTGCCCCCATGAAGGACCCGCTGAGCTGCCGTGGCGTGAAGAATGGGGTCCCTGTCATCAGCCACCCCCTAAAAAGCAGCTGTTGGGGTGCAGAGGCAGCCAGGTCCCTGTTCCTCCCCTCCTTTCCTCCTCCTTGCCGGAGGCAGCCCCGTCTCCCGAGGTGCTGGGCTGCTGTAACAGGATCTCCCCGCTGCTCACTGCTCTGGACTCTGTTTTTCTTGGCACAGCGCTCCCCAAGACACTTGAAAACAGAAAAGCGACTCAAAGCTCTCTTGGCTTCCTTCCTCGCCTCTGCTCCCCCTTTCCTTTCTCGAAACAGTTTATGAATAAAATAGCAATATTCTCTCTTAGAAGCGTTGGGTTACAATGTTCAAATTTGGATTGCAAGGGCTCTATTCAGCGTTCAGAAGTGGCAGATGTTTGCAACAGGCACAGCAGGAAAAACCCATCCCAGATTCCTGCAGAGGGAAGTTAAGGTACAGGCTCGATTTTGGGTAGAAATATGAATCCCCGTAGATCACTTGCTGCATATTTTAATGACATTTAAACATAACCAGACACAATTAATACTTGAGAAGTAGGGAGCTATTCTGAGCAGCAGGGGCTGAAAGTGCTGGGCTCCACTGAAGAGTTATTCACCATTCACAGAGGAACGGGCTGGAGAGAGCCTGCAGGAAATTAGCTAAAATAACATCTCGCCCAAATGGAATATTTTAATTCATGCTAATACCAAACACTATGAAAATACATGTATCTGTGAAGGATTCCTGTAAGCACCAAACAAACTCTGCTTCCCATGCTCCTTTCTCAGCGGGGCTGATAGTTCCAGAAAACACACAGGAATTTTAATCTCTTGTGACTGTAGCCCAGAGCTCGAGTCTATATGGGGGATGGAAAATTTACATGCACCTGGAAGCAGACATAAATCACAGTCCACAGCCTCCTCCGGCCATCCAGGCTCATTCCAGACATTTCCAAGGCTGGAATATTCGCTGGGCTCTGACTCTGTGCTCGTGGTTTTGCCCGGCTCACGCAGCTCCCGGGGAGTTCAGCTGTTCCTCTGGGCAGAGCCGTGGCTTGGCCCATCTTGCAGGATTTACCCTCACTGGGGATGTGCCCTGTGAACGGGAAAGTGAGAGCAGCTGGGGCCCGGCAGGAAATCTGTCACATCCCCAGAGCCAGCGAGGAGCAGCGTGTGATCCAAATGTGCTCGGGTTTGCGATTCTTCGGCGCAGATCCGCTGACATCAAGGGCTGTGGGACTGACTCCAGTCAGTCAATTCACCCCAGCCTTTCCCTGAGCTCACACCAGCCCTGTGAGCACAGGAACCATTTCTGCTCCTTTTCCCATTCCCTCTGTGGCAAAATCAGCTGCAGGAGGTCCTGCAGGTGGTGGGACATACCTGTGCAGCCATGGCAGTGCCACATCCTTTGGGAGAATCAGGCCACTCTCACCACAGAACTCTAATTTCTAGTGGGTAAAAATCCTGCACAAAGTATAAGAGTAGGGCTGCAAGAGTTTAGGGAGAAAATAAACCTGCATTTTCCAAGTTTTTCTAGCAGAATAATAAAGGGAAAAAAAATCCATATCTCTCTGTTGTTGCAATGCCAGAGGTTTGTTTGCCAAGACTTGCATTTAATCTTACCTACACTACTGCAGAGAATTAAAGACATCTGAGAAATCAGAGGAACTTCCAGATACACCCTATAAAATGCTGATACAATACTGAGATTGTACAAATACCTACAGATAAATCTTGTGGTTTTATGACTTCAGTAAGGGCAGTTTGTTGGAGATAAGTAGCACGATAGTGATACTAGCCTGAGATCACGTTACCTGAAAGAAACACACAGAGCTATAGGAAGAGAAAATGCAGCAGGAGGTAGCAAAGTCTTTCATAGATGTGTATCCCACATTCCCTAGAGCAGCAGCATCCACAGGGAGAGCAAGGGGTTCAGAGCCAAGTGCTGTTCTCAGCAGGAAGGTGTGGGGATGTGCCACTGAGAACTCAGGGTGGATTTTATAACACTCTCACTGAGGTGATACTGGAGCATGAAAATCGTTTTGTCAGTGCTGCTGGGAGATCTGCTGCCTCCTGTGCTTACCCTATTCTTGCCTGGTTGCTCAGAAATCTTACAAGGAGAAAAGGAGGAAAAACGGAGGAATTAGGTATGGCTGTTGGTAGGATGACTGATCAGAGATAATTCCAAAATACTCATATTTGCTGATAGAAACTGTTCAAAAGTGCCTTATTTGCAGGATTCAAGTAACCATGGTTTTACCAGCTCCTACACATAGTGCTAAAATACACCAACTGGAAGATCAAATTTTTGTGAATGGTCTTTTTTTAACAATAGCAGTTTCTAAATATTACAGGATGCATTGCACATAACACCCTATTGTTGTTTAACATAATAAGTATTTAGGTAGAAAGAATATTTTCCTGTCTAGTTCTTTTGAAGAGTATCTTCTGCTGGAAAAGCATGTTAAAGCAAATTAATACTAATTTCCATGTAAAGCAGACTGAGTCTTTATTCCAGTGTTCAGTGAATAGTGAATAAAAATCCATTTATTCTTTTCCTGTAAACCTCTCTCAAAGAACAGAAATAAAACCAAGTTGCATTATGCATCCTGAAGACAGTGAGCTTTCCTTGCTGCACTTGTGATGCCATGAAGAAGATTTAATGGCCAAGGGGCCTAGATTAATCTTTCATCATCATTTAGATTCACTTTTAGGTCACCTCTACAGATTTACACAGCCCACACCTAAGGCAGCCATCAGTGGGGTTGTGTTCGTCTGGCACACTGAACTGCTCCAGTAAACCTCACCCAGTTAAATAGCAGTGAAACCCTGCTATGAAAAACCAATGAAACCCTTGGCTGATGCTTGTAGAAGAGGAACAAAAGATTCTCCACAGAAACTTTGAGGATATTTGGGTATTTGTTGGTGGGTCAGAGAAACAGAGCAGAGCGGTTTGGATCAGCCACGGGGCACAGCTCGTGCTGGTTCCCTTCTGTTGGCTTAATTTCAGTCACTGAGGTGATAAATTGGATTCCCAGGAGAAGGAATCAGGCATAGTGCAGGTGATGGAGCAGCTTGAGCACACAGCACTGCTGGGTTTGTACCGAGGTGAACCCAGCCCTGGTGGGGACACAGAGGTGACACCAACACCTCACCCCAGGGCAGGGCTGGGGCTGCAGCCAAGGGTGGGAAACTGCAGCTGCATCTCCTTAGGACAGTGCCCTTAGCAACAGTCAGAACGTTGGGAAATACTGTGTTTGGTAAGAAAACCCAATTCTGAAAACCCATCAAAACTCCTGTGGGGAGGCATTGCAAAACAGCCAATGGTGTATTCATCTTGAACTCAGTAGAGTGTAAATAAATGCAAACATTTCCCTTTATTAGTAAGAAAATAATTGTGATTGTTTGTGCCTCCTCCTAATTTAATAAAACTGTTTTACATCCCTGGTATGTGTGCCTGTGGCTGGTACTTATTAGAGGAGGCAGTGTGTGCCAGGGGATGGTAATCATTAAAAACCAGAACACGCCAGAAGCTGTCAGCCCAGCTCACTGCTGAGGATCAGGTGCTGAAAACATTGGGTTTAGCAAACAGAAGAGAATTAGGGCAAAAGCAATAACGTTAGACTAACATACAATGTATGTTTTTTCTCTAAAATTGGCCCTCCAGAACACAATATTGATTGTTGTTCCTGCATTGGCTGGGAGCTGCACTCTGGTTGTAACCCTGGAGCTCATCCCGAGCTCAGGAGCAGTGAGCAGGCAATGGGATGTGCCTGTGCAGTCCCAAGGCAAGAAAAGCATTTTCAGTGCTCACAAGGAGCTGAGAGAACCTTCACTCAGGGAAAGCTGAGCCCTGGCTGTAAAATACACAATAAAGGAAACAGCTCAGTGTGGATCCCTAACAAAAAGGAGCATTTCCCTTGGTTTTCTCTGAAATCCTTGGCTGCTTCTCTTGCCACTTGTGTGCAAGTGAGGTGCACCATCCTCTGCACCTAAAGAGGGAGCCCACTCAGTCCCAGAGGTAAACATACAGCACCTCTGGCTCAGAATATTATCAAATACCACGAAGACAACTCATTTTATTGCTCCAGTTGCTGCAGGAAGGCACAGATGTGTAACAGGAATCTGACTGCTTTGGATAATCTTGGCTACTTAACAGAGATGTGGGAGAGCTCGCAGGAGAATGGGGCCCAGGAGGATACAACTGTGCACAAAATCTGGAGGAGGGTCACACCCTGCACTGTCCTTTTGCCAATTTAGAAGACAATTGCAGAGAAGAGGCTTTGCTCAAGCCACACACATTGAAAAAGAAAAAAGTGGAATTAGAGGGAAGTGATTAAGAGAAGGGTTAAGAGAGGGAAGATGTAAATCCAGTCTCCTGGGCTTTATTTAGAAATGTCTGGCAAGCAGGACTTCCATAACAAGTCAAAAGGCACATTTTCATTTTGAAGTCATGACAAAATACATGTTAAGCTCAGTAATGTTACACTTCAGCAGTTACAATTGGTTTTAATTAAGTTTGTGCATGACATGTACACACACAGATGCAGAAGTGGATTAGTTAACTGTTGGTCTCCTGCTTTTCAGGAGAAGCACAAAGAACTGACATTACCACTCTGGATATTTTACCACCACCTCTCAGCCTCTCCATTTTGTCTCAGTACAATCTTACACCATGTGCTAGGCTGTAAAAGAGCCAAGCAAAACCACTTAAAAATGGAAATTATCCTTCATCTTATGGAGATCAAAGAGGCAGCCAAAATTGCAACTCCTACAGCATTTGTCCAGACCACAGTATAGAATGAGATCAGTGAAAGTTAATGAAAGCTTTTGTAGAGACAAAAGGAGAAACAGGATGGGGATGTAACAAGTACTTAACTTGCACTGGGAACCCAAAGGATGGCTCTTTTTTCAGGGACAGGCAATATAAAGCTGATAGAGGATAAATGAAATTATTAGAGGTAGGACTTTTACATGTTCACTTCTCTTTCAGAGGTTTCTAAATCTGGCTTGTCTGTTTCTCTTCTCCATGTAGGCTGAGTGCAGAGTGGTTGCCCTCCAACCTCCCCTCCTCCTCACAATGTCTCTAGAACAAGGGAAAGTCCACAGGTGACCCATTCTCGGGGAGTATTTTCAGGAATTAATTCCCCTGTGCAAAGCTCTGAGGTTTTACCAGCCCCAGTAGCCCAAATGCTTTCAGCTGGAGATAATCTGAGCAGCAGTTGAGCTGTCAGAGCAGGCAGAGCCCACCTGCCTCCAGGTGCCAGATGTTCTGAGTGGTGCCAGATGTTCAGAGTGGGCACAAGTTCCACTGAGAACTGGACCAGCACGGGCTCCCTTTTGAGCAGTGAACAGTAAATGTGTATTGTTCCATGTCAGAATTTATTTGCCATAGCTACAAAGATCATTGATATTTAGGATCCATTTTCTCACCATGTTTCACACTGATAAAGCAGCTGCAAGAACAGAAATGTGGCAGTGGGACACAACGTCACAGAAATAAATATTCTTTTGAGGAGGAAGTTGCACCGTGGTTTAGTCAGCACCTTTACCAGAGGGAACTGTTCGGAAAGACCAGAACAGGTTAATGTCAAGCCCAGAAGTGTGGACTCAGTCATGTAAAAGGAAAATAGTTGTTACTTGAAGAGTTGCTGAGAAGAGCTTTACTTTCTCAAGTAGGAAATTAAGCTAAATACTTCAAAATGGAAAACTTGAACTACAGTCAGAGTAAGTGAAAAAATGTCCTCGGGTTAAAGTGAGCTACTTTGGCTTAGGTCTCTGAGTATTAATTCCTGCCAGTAATACTTAGAAAAAATATAAACTTAATTAGGACAGAAGGACTGGTGTGGGTATTGGCCTTATTTTTCCAAATCCTTCAATGTTGCTTCATTTAACCCTGCCAATGAATCTTTTCCTTTGATCTTAAACTAACAGGATTAAAACCAACTTGTTAAAATTGAATCCTAAGGTCATAGTGAAGATTTGTTGAGGCAGAACTTTGTTAAATTTGCTGTGTTTTTTCTTTTAGTTATGTATGGAGTTTTATTTCAGAGTTCCTTCATTATGAAAGTAGATAATAATTGTATTTTACAGTTACGTATGCTTTAGTTATAACAAAGACATATTTGTTACCATGATCCAAGGAGGCTGGAGCTGGAGAGGGTTATGTTCTGTGAGAGGGCTGTTCCAGCCTGTCACAGCATCTTGGTGTTCAGTGGGGCTCACTCTGGCATCTTTTTTGGAGGTCCTACACTGTCCTTAAAGGAAATAAGTGGAATTTTGAAAATAAACCGTCGCAATTGTGAGATTTCCTTGAATTTCATGCACACTCACGTGTTTGTGGCTGCCCCATCCCTGGAAGTGTTCAAGGCCAGGTTGGATGCAGTGAACAGCTCCCCTGCCCAGGGCAAGTGGATTTGGAGTGAGAGGAGCTTTAACATCCCTTCCAACCCAAACTATTCCATCATTCCATGATTCTGCTCAAAAGGTGAACATGAATCACTGAACTGAGTCAATCCAGAGCAACTGGCAATGTAGCTGTGCTGAAATCCTTGGAAGAGGCACCTGAGGTGATTCAGCAGGTGGGCTCAACATCCTCTCCTTCTCTCCATTCCAGTGCTCTCCATAATGGTACTGGGACTCTCATTTAATCACTGGGAAGCTGCCCCTAGTTTTGGAATAAGGACCAAGTTGCAGAGCATTGTATCATTTGCTTTCAACATCTTTACAGAAATTTTATGTTTGAAGTGTTGGCAGCAATCTTGAGGTTACTCACATTAATAACAAACTCTATAACGGCATTTACTGCCACACAGAAATTAATAGGTAAATTAAACATAGTAGTGGTTTCATTATTTAGCAGTGGCCTTATATAACAATTTCATTTTTATTAGCAGGGGTGTTAGATTGTAAAGATTGGCTGCATTATGAACTACAAAAGTACACTATAAACCTTAGCAAAGGGGCCAGTCAAGCACGTGCTGCATTCCAGAGTCAACACTGCCTGGGTCTCATGTCTAACATCATTTAGTGCAGAGCTAATGAGAGCAAGTCAGGAGAGACATAAAGAGTATGTATTTATGTAGAAAATGTGAACCTTATTCCTTTACAAGTAGTCATGGAATATATGTGCATGTAAGTAATGGTAAATGAGTGCGGCTCAGCCATAACATTAATTCATAGAGATTAATTCATGCAGATGAAATACTGGAGCAGCTCAGGCCTGTGTTAGTAAAATGCTGAGGAATGTCATTTATGGGAAAGCCTTGAGCAGCTGTCATCAGCTCATGAGTGTGCTGGAAAAAATATGGTCATTTAAAAAAAATGATAGGTTGGGTTTTTAGCTAATATAAAGCACTGCTTTTTGTGCTTAGTGGAAAAAGAACACCAGGAGATGTGCCCTGCAATTTCATTTTCTGTTCATCTTTTCCTTTTTGTTATATCTAAACTTAGAGATATTTCTCATGTCTCACATGACTTGGTTGTTTGAAAGCTGCCTGACCACTGTTTGGGTTTTTGGGCAGGTTTTGGTAGTGAGGGCTCCAGGGTGGCTGCTGTGAGAAGCTTCCAGAAGCTCCCCCCGTGCCCAGTGGGGCCAGTGCCAGCCCAGCCCATCAGCAGCAGTGGTGGCACCTCTGGGATAACAAATTTGAGCAGGGGAAAAGCTGCATCCCTTGGAAAAGCCTGTGCTGGAGGAGGGGAAGGTGTCTTTAGGTGTAGTTTTGAATTCTCATTTTCCTTCTTCTCTGGTTATAAATGAAACCAGTCTGCCCAGTGGAGTCTTTTATCTGTTAAAGTCACTGATGAGGGATCTCCCTGCCCTCACCCCCTCCAGCCCTTCCTTGTCTTTCCTCTCTCCCCTAGATGGGGATCTGAGATAATTCCAAAATACTGCAGGGCAGTGATGCAGCAGCTCTGGTGGCACCTGGCCTCCATCCAGGATCAACCCACCACAGTGATTTATGTTCTTATTGCAATTAAAGATCTGTGGAGTTATGGATGATATTTATTCTCTCAGTCAATTGGCCGGATTTTTGATTGGCTTTATTATACACTAAATTCCTCTGAAGTCATATAATATTTACTTGTAGCCTGCCTGGGTGCAAAAGAAAATATAAATTCACATTTTTGTCTTATTGAAGACTAATCATGTACCATAAACAGTTTTGGACAGGCAAGATGTGGATCAGATTGCCTTCCCATATGATCGTGTTAGATGAATTAATTAAGAATGTATGTATGAGAAGTAGCATTTGTCCTCTAATTGCATGAATCTGTTCTGCAGCCCTATGAATTCCTCATTCCTAGTTATTTATACCATTAGTAAGTGTATTAGTGGAGTACAAAGTGGTAAAAGCAGTTGACTGGTAGTGAGAAAATTTCTTAGAACTAAAATAATGGGCTATTTGTAATCAGCTCAAGTTATAAATACTCCAAGTTGCCCTTTGAAGAAGAAAAAAGCTGCTAGTGTAGAAAATGAGGAGGGAGTTTCATCTGCAAATATTTACATTGAAAAAGACATTTTCTATTAAGATGGAAAAAATGCTGTCATGTTTTCACACTTTCAGAAGAATGGCCAACGTGTGGGTAAGAAGCTGGCTGATTTTTCTGGACCATTTACAAATAAGGATGAAAAAGCAAGTTGTAAAATTTCCAAGCTCCCAGCAAAACAGCAGCAACAGTGTGGGATGGAGATTCCAAGGGTGTTCCCAGTGCCCCCTACAGTAGAAGAAACACTGTGTAAGGACTCAGAAACATCAGCTGGAAAGCATAGATACCATTAAATTGAATTTAAAGAGCTTAGTCACATATCTTGATTTTACTGCACTTACTCTGTACCCTCTCCCACTGGCTGAAGAGATAAGAAGGCAGAGAGAGGATTTCAAAGAATGAAAAGTACAACAACTTGTTTTTCCTGTGCTTACTTTTGACTTCAAGTTTAGAAGGAAGAAGGGTTTGGATTATCTAGAGAATTGAAATATGAGAATTAGTTGTGTTGATTCTTGGTCATCATGAGAAATGGTGACACAAGGGAACATGCTTAGCTGCACAGACAAAACCTTATCCAAAATGACATCTGTTTAAAGTAGAAACCCCCAGTTCATGTGGAATGCAGCCACAGAGGAGGAGACAGCGCAGAAAACCTTGGGGTACTTTTGAAAAGAGAAGGAATAATATCAGAACCACAGCCAAATCCCATTTCAGAGCCAAAAATAAACGTGGAATGATGCAAACCTGAGCTCCATGGCCCCCAGTGAAGACCCCTGCTGCCTAATGAAACCCAGATCCCCAGGTTAGGTACCCAACTACTTTTGAATCCAGTAAAAGGAGATAAGCACCTAAACTTTCAGAAGAGCCAAACCCAGCTTGACACTCTGCCTTCCAGCTCCTATGATTTCACCTTTTCACACATGTCAGCAGGACTTTCACTGCTGAGGTGAGAATTATAAATGTCACAGTTAACACTCAGGTTTTTAAAGTTTGAAGGGCAAAGCGTTGTTTCATGTTGAATATTAGCTCCTTCCTGAAAAGGCAATAATAAAAGTGTCAGATATTCCCTATAATCTGTTTAGGCATGCCAGCTTTCTTTGGGGAACACAAAAGCTTGGCTGTGGAGGAGAAAAGCTTTGAGTATCAGACTTGCCTTTTTCCCCCAACTATAATAGAGATATAATCTGTATTTTCATAATGCTTTGAATAATATGTGTTAAATAACCACTGGAAGCTGGTCTGAAAACCAGGAAACTCAGGATCCACATCCTCCACAGAGGAAAGTTTGAAAGTTTCTTTTTCAAACGCATTTTTGGGCGCTCTTGCAGGTTTTCAGCATTACACTGGCAGTTTCTCATGAACTTCAGGGGGAAAAGAAAATCAGGCAGCTTTAATCTTGCCAGTGGAGTTCATGAAAGCAGCCAGTGGGCCGTTGTGGGGATTAACCAGCAGGAGCCTCAACCCACCCCCTTGTGCAAGCAAAATGTCCCAGGCAGCTTCCAGCAGAGCGTGAACACTGCAGCCCTTAATGGAGCTGGCATTAAAGAGCAGCCCTGCATCACATGGGCTCCAGGGAAGGCCCTTGACATCAGAAAGAGCTGAACTCTGACCTTGGCCCTTGGCACCTTGATTAGCAGCCGGAGCAATTTGTCGGGGTTATTGTGTGTGCAGGGCTGCGGCAGCTGGGCAGTTTGGAATTCCCAAAGCAAACAGCAAGGAGCTGCTCCGTGTGCTCCTTTACACACCCAAAGTCCATTAAAGGATTGGTAAATTGTTAAATGGAAAGGCCCAACGGGCAGGGCAGCTCTGTGTTCTTTTCTCTGTTCCTGTGATCACACACTGTCCCCCCAAGCTCCCTGCAGGGCACACAAGGGCCGGCCTGGCTGGGACGAGCAGCTTTGCAGGACTTTTGTGTTCCCCAAATTGTTCAGTGGCTGTTTCACATGACTGACTCCCTGACACAGTGCTGCAAGGACAGAATTGCTAATTTTGCCACAGTTGTCCCCTTTTGTGGCGTTTTCCCAAACATAAACTAATCTCCCCAACTGCACAGCCAGACGAACCTGAAACAGGGGGAAAAGTAATTCCGTGGTGGGGGACAGGAAATTTGGCATGTTGTGAGCCCTGGATGGGGTTTCTTGGAGGATTTAGAGTTACATCATAACTGTGGATGTTTAGAGAAGGGACAGGAGTGTATTGTGAGGCTGTGGGGTGGCAGCACTCCAGATCAGCCAGATGAGGGGCCTCACGCTGGGCATTGACACAATGGGCAGTGTCCAGCTTGAGGCCACCTGCAAAAATCTCATTTTCAGCGATCAGCAGCAATACTTGATTGTTTTAAAAAACAGGCCATACTTTCCCCAAAACTCTCCCATCATTGTCTTCTCCAACTTCAATGTTTCTCTGATTCTCTGTGTCCCTCAGGCTCTTTTCCCCATAGTTTAAATCTCCTGCCCCAGCCAGACCCTGCTTGAGCAGGCACAATTTGCCGCTGATGTCCTCACACTCCCTGTGTGCAAACCAGCATATTTTTCCCTATATTCATTCTTAAAAGTAGACAAGCCTCTTCTTTTTTTTTTTCCTTGAAAATTTTTTCACAAAACTAAATGTGAAGCAGACATCCACTGTGGATAATTTATAATTTCAACATCCTGGATAAAACTGATAAAGTGTGAGTAAATTAAAAATAATCTGAAAATATGCCCAGGATGACTAATTGCAGGTATCTTTACCAGTCTCAAACATAAAATAAATAAAAGGGTGCTGTGAAAAACCCTGGTTTTGGAAACCTCTGTAGTTAGTTCATATTTTGTGTGGAAAGGGTGGCAGTTCTATTGAGCAGTGCATATTCTGCAGCCAGGCACCCAAGAGAGGGTAGAGAAGTGGGTAAATATTCCAAAGGGCTGTATTTCAGTGATCCAGAAAGTGGTAGGGATGAAATAAGGCAGATATCAAAGCCATTAATTACAGCAGTCAACTGAGGCTGGAGGGCAACCAGGAGCAAGATAAATATCCAGGCAAAAATGGGAGCTGGGACATGACACAGAGCAGGAAACCAACAGAGTGATGCTGGAGCCAAGTGAAAACACCAGGAGAAGGCAGCAGAGAATCAGTGCCCAGCACAGGGACACAGATTTAGGATGAAGTGTAAGCAGTGCCTCCTGAAGCTGAATTTGAAAACCTGCTCCCTGGTGCCTCCTTGGGTGTTGTACCTTCTGGGGCATGGATCTGATTCGCAGAAAATGAAGATTCCCCACAAGTTATTTCAGTAGCTGATAAAAATACAAAGATCTGCAATTTTTTTTTGTTGTTGTTGACTATTCTGATTTTTTTTTTAAATTTGATACTGGCAATGTTCATTTATGAACTGATGCACTGAGGGTTTTCATTTAACAGGACAGGTTTCTTTAAATAATCCACTTACAAGAGAAATGCATACTTTGGCATGAAAAAATAGTTCTGTTCCCCAGTGCCTCTGGAACACCACAGACTTGAAAGCAAAAGTTTTTGTTGTGTAAGCAAAAAAAATGTGCATGTCAAAGCTGAATTTGCTTTATTGTTTTCCTTGAAAATATCAGCTAAACTTTCTAAGGGAATACATTTTAAAAGTCCACAGTGGTTGATTAGAAACAAATCAAACCAGATGCAGGAACAGCCTTCACATGAAAATTCCCAAGCTAGACTAGATCATAGTTTGGAACTGAAATCCTGTAGCAGATTGAAACCTGGAGATTGAGAAAATATGTTCTGGACTCTGAATAAATATGCCCCTGAATGAAGTCAGATGCCCCTGAGCTGGCTGCCCATCACAGGGTGCATTCTGCAGTGTGTGTCCTACAGAGATGAGCTCTGGGTGTGATTTCAGCTTTAATCTGGTGGCTCTGTCACATGTCACCCTCTCCTAGTAAAGATATTTACTGACACACCACTCTCTAATTCCTGGAGAAAGGCATTCTGCTTTTCCAGAGAGAGCTCTTTGTGCACTACATTTGTTTATAAAGTTACTCATGCAGAAGTACCTGCAAGGTCAGGACCTACATTTTCTCCCAGCAGCAATTATGAGCTGCATGTTAATGGTGAAACCACTCATGACTGAATGCTACAGCAAATGATGGTGTAGCTTCAGAGGAGGAATGCCATTCCCACAGGGAGCTGTAATCAATGATATAATTAACAAACAGACAATTTACACTGCTGTAAACTCAGTACATGCTGTCGTTTGCTGTACTGTCCTCATCACACTCTGTGCCAAAAATGAATTATTCACAAACAGAATTTTCCATAAATAGAATCACTGAGATGGTTTGTTAAATACTTCATTAATGCTGAACTGTGAGGAAATGCACTGACCCAGCCTGTGAGATCCCTCCTAATTTGTACCTGTTTAAATGTGTGTAGGAGAACATTATCTTTGAGCAAGTAAATCCTCCAGACAGGTCCTCAGCTACACTGAGTTACTCCAGCACAGAAATCATTTCTCTTCCTGACAAATAGCACCTCTGAAGACTGAGGAGAAGCTGAAGGATTTAGTATTTTAAAATTTGAGGAACCACAGATATAAAAGCAAAAAGCTTCATTATTCAGTGTGCCTCTGCCCAACTCAGCACCTGCTGGAGTCCAGTAAAATGCTCCTATAAATGTCACTTTAGAGTCATTCAGCATTTGGCAAAAACATTGCAAAGGGTCTCCCCCAATACAAAATAAAAGAATTCTTCAGCATTCAACATCATATTTCTGATATGCTGACTTTTAAAATTCTGTTTCCCTTTCTATAAATTCTATTTCATTACAAACTCTTTTTAATTTTTTTTAATTTCCTATTACAAATGCAACTAACACAGACTTTCTTCTTATAAATCTGAGTTAATTAAATTGGAGTATGCCAGTGTAAGCAATCTCTTTTTAAATACAGACTCTTTGGTTCCTGAAAATCCCTCTTATTTGGAATAACTGCTATTACTTCAAAGCATCCAGTGGAAACCGAGGGCTCTTTCATTTTTTAATAAAGAGATTTTCTGGTCCAAGGGGGCACACCTGATATGGTTTGCATCCAAAGCAAGTGGTCTGTAATAAGTGGCCCAATGAAAGTTTAAGCCTGCTTTCAAGGGTCATCAGCTTTTCTGACTGTTACTTGATCTGTTTAGAACTGGCTAATTTGTTAATCAGAGCAAAGCTTGAGGCTTACTGTGATCACCTCCTTAATGCTGTTTTCACACACTGATAATTAAAGCAAAAATCCTGTACAAGATTGTCATATGCTTTTCTGAAAACACAAAATGCAACAGCACCTGGTGGAGTATTAAATCATGCTCCAGATGTCAGAAGTTTGTTCTGTTCATACAGGGATTTAAAACTCATTTTCTCCAGTATTTTGCATCAAGGGTTTTCCTTTTCCTCTGACATCCTACCTATCAGTTGAGTTGATTTTCATCCCTCACTGCTTTATGGCTGCATGTTCTAGTGGGATTAGTCCCTATTCAGATGGTGAATAATGCAAAACAGATTTACCATCCTCTCTGTATCCTAAAGCTGGGCAGTTTGGTTGCAGGAAGCCTTGGATCTCAAAAGGATACAGAGTTTAAAGGTTTTTCTGCATGGAAAAGTCTCCATGATATAATCTGAATCTGTCTTTTGAAAAAAAGAAAACAAACAAAAACTAGAGTTAACAGTGCCAAACTCCAGTTTTCAAACTAAACTTTGGTTTAGTTGAATCCTTCCCTAACAGCTTCACATTAAATAAAAATACTCCAATCTCCAATGAAAAGAGCCCCACATAGTTTTTTACTCAAGATTTTCAAGGAGAATTTAGGCTCTGCCAGGCCAGTGTTCTCATATAAACTGTTTTCCCTATTACAATATGGACTGTGTGTGTAGGGAAAATAGAGTGAAAATAGGGGAATGCAAAATGCATGTCAGCTGGGAAATAAGTGATCTGCTTGGAAGAATATTTATGTGTTTTCTCCTGACTTGGCTTGGGGAAAAAAAACAAAACATCAGCTGTGAGCAGGATATTTCTGCCACTGAAAATCCACATGGTCGCACTTGAGAGGCTCCTGGAAAAATGAAATGCTGTCGTTTAGAATCTGGAGGGTTTCTTGGAAAGGCATTTATCCTAACATCCGTGTTTGCCCTGTTTGAACTGGTCACTCAGGAGTTACCATAATAATTCCTGCTTTTTGCTCTTTCATTTGCTAGAGAAATGCACAATGAAATCTTTCATTAAAAATATCTATTTGCTGACTTTTTAGACCCAGCAGGCTGTTTTCTCTACCTGAAAAGGCAGATGTATTCACACGTGAGCTTTCTAAGGCACAAAATCCTTCTCTTCCTTACTCTGTGTGTGTGTTTAAGTAATGGAGAAAAATACACAGCGAAATCCAAAATCATTGTTCTTTGTAGTCCTTCCAGCCTGGCACTCAGGTCCATGACTGCAGGCCAGTCTGGTTGCATGAAATAAAATATTTCTGCAGAACACCACAGTTAGTCTTTAACTGATTTACTGCAGTTAAACAGTAACAGTGAGAGTGTTCATAGTGCTGGGGCTGGTGGCAAAAGCTGCGGACAAACAAGGCATTGATGGCAGCAGGAGAGGCCTGAGCAGGAGAGGCCTGAGCTTCCCCTCGGCCTCAGAGCAGGCCCAGCAAGGAAATCCCAGCCCGGCTCTGCAGCCCAGCTGGAATACATTCTGAAATAAAAGGTCTCTAGGTACCAAGGAAGGCTGTGAATGTTTGGAAGGTTGCAGGGAAAAGGTTTGGCCTGCACACTAGTGTCTGTGGTGAAGTCACCTCCGAGCCTGGCGGCAGATGGGGAACGTGGGAATATCCAGCAGTGGGGACAGGCAGGGAATGGTGCTGGGCTGGGGTTGATGAGAGCTTCTCCTTCTTTGCTAATTAGAGTAGGGAGCTGTAAAAAATAAAAAATAAAAATTGAGGGATTATTAAATCTGTTCAAGGTGGATGAGCTAATCTTCTCCCGTTCCTCCTTTCCAGCACACTGGCCGTGATCAGCCAAAAAAACAAATCAAGCTACTGGATGATTTATTTAGCTACCACTCAGCTGAAACAGTCTTCATGTCAGATGATCTATGATCTCTTTATTACATGAAAATTGCTTCTGTTTAGATGGCTTGGGGAAGAGAGCTCAGCCACTGAGGAAGCTCTTCCACCTTTCTCTGTCCATCTTTAGCTGTGTCTGAGTTTGTTACTCATCCCTCTTGTTTTGTAGGCAATGCTGCTAACCAGAACTTTACAAACTTACAGAGAATGCTTTGCATGGGCCTTTCCAAGCTCTTGAACCACTCACTATCAGAATTTATTTATTTATTTGAACACTTTGGGCGTCTCGTGCAGTTTTTTGTGTCCTCTAAATCCCAGACTGCCTGAATACTTATGGAAATACCAGTATCTGTGGAACACAATGGCCTTCAAGAATGTCTGCATTTTTGCAAGCTTATTTGTGTCAACAGAAGACAGGAAATTGAGTGTGGCAATAGCTGGGAGGGTGTGGGGAGCAGCAGTGGTGAGGAGCAGCTCCATGGATATCCTCAGGCATGGTGGAGGGCAGGGGGGTAGCACTGTGAAGGTACAGTCAAAAAAAATCACTGCTGGGAGAAAAGAGGAGGGTTCAGAGATGATTTCCAGAGCAGATATGGTAATTATGGTTCCACTTATCTCATTATTGGGACTGCTGTAGGATGCAGGGAATGCTCCACAGGGTGGCTGACCAGTGTTCAGAGGGAGTAGGAGTGTGTGAACAGTGCCTGTGTCACTGTAAAGGGCTCCAAATTCCAGGTGTCACCCACCCCCTCGAGAGGCAAAGCTGCTCTGCCTGCCTGACCAGCCTCACACACCTGAGATGGCCCCAGAAGAGCTGGAGCTCAGGGATGGGGGCTGCCCCTGGCTCAGCATCCTGTGCCCACTCACCAGCAATCAACCTGACAGGTCCTTTCAGGAGCCACCACCCGAGAGAGAGGTCTGGAGAAGGCCTGGGGAAGGTCTGAAGAAAGTGAGGAGAAGGTCAGGAGAAGGTCTGGAGAAGGTCAAGAGTAGGTCTGGAGAGGGTCCATCCTCCTCCTCCTCCTGTCCCCACAGACCAGCAGTAAGAACTGAGGCTGGAATCTCAGCTCTGCCTGCCTCCTGCATCTGCCTGTGCAGAAATCCTGCTCTTCTCAGCAGTGATGACTGCACGAATAAACAACCTCCCTGGGGCAGAGGGGTCAAAGCAGCAGATATTTCATAAATAACACAGCCTATAGAAAAGTCTCAGCTAGAACCCACTTGCTTTTAGGGTCTCATAAATATTCCCCAACACTTTCCCTTTGGAGAGGCATTTTCCACAGCTGAAGTCTGCTCAAAACAGGTGGCCAGGGTTGTTTTGCTGTTTGTTTGGGGGAGCTCTGTAGCAGAATTACAGCTGCCATGTTCTAGTTTTCAACACGTTCAGAAAATAGAAACAAGTAGTCTTCTTTGTGGAGCTACAGACAGAGAAAATAAGCCAAGTTTTAAGGCTGCTTCAGTGCTGGTGGAGTTCTCACCAAGGGAAATATTTTCTGTATGAGCAGTAGGATTTTTCTGATTGCTTTTTGTGCTTCACTCGCAGCTTTCAAAGCTGTTGACACACATGCACAACAGATTTCCCTTTTATTTTTTTCTGCTCAATTGAAAGCAGCTTTTCTTTCCTTAGATTTATGGTATCTTGTTTTCCTGAGTATTAAAATGCTTTGAGAAAAGACAGAAAAATACATTAATTTTCCACAGGCAATATATTTCAGTAGAAAATTGGTGAATGCTTATGTTAAATCTAAACAATGGAAGCTGCTGAGATGTGGAAATACAGTATTAGCAAGCAAGCTCTAAAAAAAGATAGTGAGGCAAGAGAAACATTGAGACAGCCCCCAAACCTGTGCAAATTAGAAAGAATCTGCTTTACATATAAGGATATGGAAGCAAGATTTTTATATAATTACCTTTAACAAATCTGTGTTATGATTTGGAATTGAGTCCAACCTGGATTATCTGTTCTGCCTCTTTCAGTAGCAGAAAGTTCAGGGCTTCATTCAGTTCAGGGCTGGTTTGCAACAATTAAATCATTAATCCTAAAATTTGGGAAATCTCAATTTAGGTATGATTCTGGAGCCCTTTACCTCCAACATAATGCAGCAAAACCAGAGGCAGGGATTTTGTGCAGCTTCTTGAGGAAAGGTCTGAGGGTTTGTATGCAATTTGCATTTTGCCCTTTGGCTCTCACATTAATTAGGGCCATCTCCAGATTTGTTTTTCAAATTGAGACCATGAGGGGAGTGACAGTGAACTCCTGTGTGAGCCCACAGGGCTCTCTCTGCCAAGGTGCAAGGCTTTTCCCAGGAAAGGAAACAAAGGCTTCATTTTAGGGAGCTCCATAATGAGCCTTTTAGAAAAGATGGAAGAATGTGTTAACAAAGAATAAATGTAACCAAAATGGAGATATTTAAATTGTATATCCCATAGAATTATCTTCAGGGGTTTAAAGGTTTTTAAACTTTGGATGTTCTTGGAGGTGAAGTCGAGCATTCTTTTTTTTTTTATGGAGGAAAAAAAAGGTCAAGATGACTAACCTTGCACATATTTAATTTAGCTCCACCAATGTTTATAGCAGGGGACACACAGTGTTTTAGTGCAAGAAGATGAATATTTATTAACAATTCGAAATGATCTGTTCCAAAATGCACAGTGCACTCCCAGTGATGTTTGACCACAGAGGTCCAGGTGTTTCCTGTCTGAGTTTGGAAGGCTGCTGGTGTGTGATGGGATACTGAGCCATGCTTTTATAAGTTTAATGTGCAGCACAGCCACATTTTACTCTGTCTCATCCCTCAAAACTCAAATGGTTAAAACTTTTTAAATGTTGGTATTGCCTAATCTAATGTAGAGGATGGACTCAGGAAATCTATTTAATATGCACAAGGAGCTGCCACTGTTCTTTATTCCAACTTCTCTGCTGGAGTTCTGTGAACTGTTTCACTAACAGGGAGTGGGAAAGTGAGGAACTCAATAGGAATTGATATTTTCTACACTGTGCCTCCACTGTGTGTTCATGGTAATTCCCCAATGTTTGTTGTTAATGGTCTGAGTTTGGGCTTTGTTCTTTCTGAGCAGTCCAGCTGGGCTCACTGCAGGGCCCAGTAGGTCCCATCTCAGCAAAGGGCTTCAAGACTATTGAGGTGACCTTAATTAGACCCTTTTCACACATCCAGAAGGACTTTTAGTGCTGATTGGACTTGCAGGAGACTGCAGTGATACATTCCTCCTCACTCAGACAGCTGTGAAATTACTGAAGACAATTCCTGAGAGCAGAGGTGACCAGAACAGCTCATGGCAGTGTCCTGCAGTCCTGCTGCCAGCCCACCCCTGGGACCCCTCTGCCCACACATGCACCTTCACTTCCAGGAGAAACAGAAGCAGAGTGGAGAATGGGAATTGGGGTAACACCCTTGATGTCCTGAAAAGCTCCCAAGGCCCACCCTTGTCACTCAGCCACCAATAAATGGGCCAGGAACTTCAGTGTGCTCAGTGTTACAATATTCAGACAATTGTACTGACATCTAAAAGCCATCATTGGGTTTGGATTCCCCAGCATTTCCACATTACCAGTGTCTGTGTCCAAGCCACTGAGCACAAATCCAGTGACAAACTGACCTCGTTTTCCATGACAGGCTCACCATGTGCAAAGCTTTACCTTGGGATCCTAAGTGCGTGCCATGTTTAGAAAGTGTGCTCCTCTGTCTCTTTTCAGGGAGGAAATTAGGTTGCTGTTTATTTCTGTTTACTGCAGAAAGGCTGCTAAAGCTCTCAGCGTGCAGATTTTCTGTGGAACTCAGAGCTGTGCTGCTGGGAGCTGTTGTACTCCTGTGTGGTCACCACATCACAACAGGGAGAGGATTTCAAGAGCATTCTGTTGTTTACAAAGCCCATTTCTTTTGAAAAGCTGATTTTGACAGTAGCTGTTTGCCTTGGGAAAGGGTGAGAGTGCTGTCACATTCTCAGAAGGACCAGACATGCTTCCCCAGGAAAAGTAACATGAAAGTCATTTCTGGAGAGACAGGACCAGCCAAGGGAGCCAGTTGGTGCCAGTGGAGCTGGCTCCCAGCTGAGCTCACCCAGTTCTGCAGGACTCAGAGTCAGGAAATCCTTCCACAGCTGTGGGAGGGCAGCCCTGGCAGTCCCAGACTGCCACAAACCCAGGGCAGCCCTGCTTTATCCCACCCACTTCAAGAAACAACAAACTGCATAGTGCCTGGGAAGGCAAAGCTGAATTGTAAAATAAAAAGGCTGTGAGAAGGGAACGGAGATTTTGGACAAATTTCCAAGGCAGGAAGGGAAGGTATCATTAGAAAGTTGGGTTTCTAAACAAACCAAGCCTGTCACTCAGGAGCCATCTAGTGCCTGCCTGATCCCTGCAAGGGGACAGTGACCACAAACTGCCCAGCTGCCCCCCAAACCAAACCAAGGCACGTGGAATGTGCCAAATCCACTGCCCCAGGTTTGTGTCAGTCCTGGAAGCTGACAGGATATAGAAATGTTTTGGTTCTCCTGATGATTTGCATGTCAGTGCTCACAGAATCTAACCTTTATTTTGGATAGTAATTAGCACATTGGCTACAGATATGAATCAAAGACAGGAGGAGGGTGAGGAAATGCTCCCTGCACTGGTTTGTGCAATGTTTTTATAGGTAGGACACGAGGTGTGGGTAGGGCACAGCTAATCCCCTAAACTCCTTCCACACTTCCCAGTGCCTGCTGAAGGGCTGTTCACATTAAAGGCTGTGCTCTGGGGATGGGAAGCAGCATATCTGGTGTTTGAACATGCTGGGATTTTCCTAAGTTCCACCAGCCCTTGTTTTTCACTGCGTCTTTCTCAGCCTCACCTTTTAAGCTTTACTTTGTTATTCTTTATCCACTTGGGAGTTGTGGATATTGGGAGCAGAATTATGTAAAGCAAACTTCTCCTTTTATCAAGAATTTTATATTCAGGTTTTGTTCTAAAGAAGTCTCGGGGGGGGGGGGTGACTTGTATTTATGTACTCTTACCGAAACAGGAAAAAGTCTTTCTTTTAGTTGGAAGTTTAGAAAAAAGGAACAGAGCTGACCCAGGCTATCTTCAGAGAGTCTTTTCAAAAAAATTCCATGCATTAAAAGGTGTTTGATCCAGCTGCCTATTTTCCCTCACAACACAACAATCTACCTTTGAATTCCAGACTCGAGGGTGATTATTGCATTTTCTTTTCCAAAGTGACCATAAAACCCTGTTAAGCACCTCCATAGTGCTCCAGCCCAGCCCAGGCTCTCTGGAGCTGTGCCTGGAATCCAGTCCCTGCCTCTCCTGCTGCTGCTGCACCAATTCTCCTCTGAGCTGCCCCAACCTCAGTCCCAGCTTAGATCATGCAGGGAAAAGCCCTGTGTGTCACATAAATGCCACCAGAGATCAGCTGTGTGCCCTCTGCAGTGCCCTCACAGCCCCAAACAAGGCTGGAGCTGCAGCACCCACTCTCCCTGCCTCAACCCCTTGTTGAGCACAGCTCAGATTGAAATGAGGAGAAACTTTGTGAAAGAAATGCTGCTCTCAAGAAGAGGTCTCTGGTTAAGGAGTCAATATTGTCACTGTGGTCACTCCAGGTGGAAGGAGGTGTGTTCTACCATCTAGCCTGGGCTGATCCCATGAAAGAAAACAAGTTGTTCTATGCCCAGAAACACTAATCAAGCCATTTCTCTATAAATTAAAGCCATTTTTCCTCAAGGATTTTCCTTTGTTTTGCTCTCCCACATGAGCCTCAGCCCCATATCTCTGTGACCCATCCACTGAGCAGTAATTGGACATGCTGTGGATTTCCCAGAGCAAAATGTGCTCTGAGGAGTCCCCAGGAGCTCTCAGGACAGCTGGGGCAGCTGCCAGGCTTTCCAGCATGCCAAAAACTTCAGGAGATTGACAATTTTGAGAAGGAGACAAGAGCACATTTGTACAAGCTGCATTTCAGGCTGAAAGGGACCTGGAAACATTTGAGGGACACTGAGGAGTTTCCTTCTCCTTCTCCTTCTCCTTCTCCTTCTCCTTCTCCTTCTCCTTCTCCTTCTCCTTCTCCTTCTCCTTCTCCTTCTCCTTCTCCTTCTCCTTCTCTTCTCCTTCTCCTTCTCCTTCTCCTCCCTGTGGGATGTGGAGTGTTCTGAGAAGGAGGTATTTTATAGAACAGCATTTCTAAGTCACAGTGTCACACCTAAAGCAAAGCTGGGCTCCAGCCTGTGGCCTGTCCCCTGCTTTTTGTTTTCCTGGCTGAGGTAAAATTCCATCAGAGCTCAGAGCCACTTCCAGGCAGCTCTGGTGGATGGAAGCCCTCATTATTTGGGAGATTTACTCATGGCTTTCTCGATTCAGAGGGCTGGAGAGGAGAACACCTCTTCTTCTCCTCCTTGTGCTGACTGCAGCAGTTTTTGGTCAGGCACCCTGGGGAAGCAGTGATTCAGTCATGCAGCCACGTAACAACGTGGGCCTTAATGAGTAACACATTTGTACTTTCCATTCTCCCTCTAAGAAAGGGCCTATAAATAAAGCATACTTGCCCTCAGATCAAGAGAACCTTTTTCTTAAATAATGTCATTAAATTTTAAATTAGATGGATAGGCAATTACTGGTGAAAATGTTAAATACTGGATAACCTATGAATATGACCTAATTTAATATAATTTTATAAATGCTTGAATTCAATTAAATAAAATTTTTTGTATAACATTTAAAATGTTTGCTTAGTTATCCCCAGAGCTTACAGTAGGTTACTATAAGCCAAACAGCATTACAGCATTTGTTTAAAATGCCAGAAGGCTTAGGATAGATCCCATACACTTGGAGCTGAATCCCCAGTCACTGGACAGCCATTTCTGGGCAGAAGCTGCTGCATTAAATAATTCCTAGCTAATAAATATATTTTAGACACATTATAAACCTGGATGTTAAACCTTTTAGAGTAAATGAGATGTTTATTGCAGAAAAATATAGAATTTGCTGTTTTGACCTGGGTGCATTGTCATGGAAACCCAAATCTTTCTTGAGCAATAAAAAATCTGCTTGTCATCTAATTTGAGCCGGTTATTTGCACAGGTGGTTTTCTTAGCAGACAAGTACTCAGTAAAAACAAATCCATTCTTTCTCAATAGTTCCATTATGTGTTTCCACAACAATGTGTTTCATTTCACTAGCTTTGTAATTAATGATCCATTATCAACTAATTAAATCACATTTGGATTTTATATGAGTTCATCTCTTACACAACGCTTTCTCCCCAGTCCTCCTTCCTGGGTGTGTTAAGCTTGGAAAAGTTTTAATTAATGGTGAGAATGAAGTATGGGAGGTTGCAGGTACTTCAGACAGACTAAAGTAGTAACAAATGTGGACGCATAAATATATCCAACAATTTAATACTAATTTCCTTCAATGAAGTAAAGCAGCAGTAGGAATAAGTTAAGTCAGGCTTCCGATCTCTACGTAAAACTGTTGTAAAATATTAATTTCATTTGTTTTCAGACAATGGAAACTGAAATATCAACTATGCCAACATATCATCCAAATATCATCCAAAATATCCAGAATGTCATCCAAAACAGAGTTTAACTTAATAGACAACATCTTTGGTGTTAGGCCTGCTCCAGACCCCTGTGAGGTGGGTGAGATGTTCATGAGCAGATTTGGGATCAGGTCTGTGATTTGCAACCTCTTGTGTGGAAGCTGTCTGCAGCTGTCCCAGCCATCACACAGGAGAGCTGTTTTGTAGGTCTGGGCTGATTTTTACAGTTCCTTAAAGAGCAGCAATAGCAGAGGTGAGATGGGAAGACGTGAAACAAAATAAAGCGCTTTTGATCGCGTGGTATTTTTTACAGGAGTTTTAAGGCAAAGATGACACAAGGATGTAGCCTTGAAAATGCCCGTGTGGTTTTACTGACTCCCCTAAACTGTGTGAGCTGGAGGCTGATGATATCCGGGATCAAACAGGACCCGGTGGACACTGTTTTTCATTTCTGTGCAGTGGAGAGAGGCTGGGCTGGCCAGGAGCTGGACATGGAGCTGCCGGGCTGTGAGGGGTTCTCAGAGGCTGCAGGGGAAAATTAAAAACTCTTTGGGGGTATCTTGGCCCCAGATGTGGCTCAGAGTGAGCTCACCTGAAGGAGGTAAAGGCCTAAAGAAGGAAGCCTTTGGCTTCAAACTGAGCCACTTTTCTTGGTGGTTTTGAGCAAAGAAGCTCTGCAGGACTTGAGATTTCAAGGAAATACTCAAGGCAGGTAACAGGCCCTTACACATCCCTTTGCCAGTGTGGCAAATAGTGTAGAGAGCTTTTTAAGACAGATTATACAAGTGATGTGTTTAGTCTACAAGCTGGGTACCACCAACTAAAGCACCTTTGTTTCTGCTTCAATGACTTTATCAAAGATTCACGTTTTATACTTTCAGTGGAATGTTAAATCCTGTGTGGCCCCAGTGCCTTGGGAATGCAATGCTACAGGGCACTGTTTGGGTAAAAATTTTATTTGATTTGATTACTCTGTTGATGGAATTTTGCCAGAGGACAGCAGTATATTTATTTAGTATTATTTTTTAAAATAAGCATAATTTGGTTTTTGTGCAAAAATGGACACACAGAGTATTGTAACTAACTCACTAGATGGCACCACAGCCCCAGGAATGTTGGATGGATGTGCTCCTGAGTTTATCTGGAATCCAGTTTGCTTTTATACCATAAAGGAGCTGTGGTGATGATGAGAATTGCCACGGAGCAAGCAATGCTGAGATGTCAGCTCACACACACTGGTTTGCCCTGTCCCACACACTCACTGAGGAGCTCAGAACCTGAACACCACAGAGAGGCTCAAGGGGATTCTAACTGGAGCAAACATTTCCATCCACAAAAAATGAAAGAAACTTCTCTGAAGAGTAGAAGGAGTAGGAAAAGAACAGGTTTTTAATTTTTTGGGAGGACTCAGGAAAAGAAAGAGCTGTGGCCAAAAATGGAGAGACAGCTTTAACACATTAAAAATGCCAATAAACTTGGAAGGGCTGTGCTTGTGGAACAGAAATTCTACAGAAAGCTTGGAAAAAAAGAAAGACTTTCCAGATTGAATTGGAGGGTAGATAAGAGGTATTCTAGGGATATTATATTTCCTTATCTTGGAGAAAGAAAGTATTCTGTCCATAATCTTACTATTTCCCTGAAGATTAGTGAATAGCAAACTAGGGCCAGCTCTTCATCTGCTGTTGACTTTCATGGCTCCTCTGACTTTAAGTGAAGTCACTCTGAGTTAAACCAGATGAAGATCAGATCTCTGTAAGTTTGAAGCATTTATCAAAAGAGCAGATAAGATCTTTTTTTCTTTTTCTTTATCCTGAAGAATATTATTAAATTACGTGCAAAGTTTAGGCATCCTGTATTTTCCCTAAATTGTGTTAGCAGTGTGCTTTCTATGGAAGCACTCAGCTGTTCTGGTTGTTACTTGCATTTTTCTTCAATCAGTCTCATCCAGGCTGGTGCATGGTGTTTAAAGCAGCAGTGTGGTGGTAGGGCATCTGAATTGTGCTCTGCCTGATGGGCTTTGGCAGGTTCAGCTGCTCTGGCCCCAGACAGGAGCACCTCCAGCTGTTCCCCTAAAGCCTCTCTGCCTGCCAGCATCAGTGTCCTCTGGAGAGGGTGACAGAATGGGACGTGTGGCAGCACTGGGGGGGCCCAGTTCAGAGCCTGGTGTTTGAGCTGGTGGGGCAGTGTGAAATGCTGGAGCTGCTGCCCAGCTGGCAGAGCAGGGGTGGCAGCAGTTCATCAGCACTGCAGTTTGCAATCAGTTTGTGTCCAGCTCAGACTGCTGAGATGTGCATCCAGCCCTCCCCAGACAGCTTGTCTTTCCACAAAAGCAAGCATTGACAAGAGGAGGAGGAGTGATTTGGCCATTTGGCCAGGATTTAAAGACTCTGTCTTGCAGCAGAGTGCGTGCCTTGCAGGAGGTGCCAGATGAATGGCTCCTGCTCCCACCCACACTCTCTCCTTTGTGCAGAATGAGGGGTGATGAAATGTTTCTGTTTGGTTTAGAGCTAAGCTGGGTGCTGACCCACTTTGGCCATGTTACTTTTGCTCAGCATAAGGTGGTGATCATGGCAAACCAAACCCAGTGGGGTTGGATGGCCTTGGCAGCTGCTCTGGAGATCAGGTGAGACCCAGCAGAGCATCCCTGCCTTGGTGCCACGGGTTATTCCAGGTGGGAGCTGCCACAGCCTGACTGTGTGCCCCTGCAGGTCCCAGGGAGCTCCATCACATCATCCCTACCTTGGTGCCATGGGTTATTCCAGGTGGGAGCTGCCACAGCCTGACTGTGTGCCCCTGCAGGTCCCAAGGAGCTCCATCACATCATCCCTACCTTGGTGCCATGGGTTATTCCAGGTGGGAGCTGCCACAGCCTGACTGTGTGCCCCTGCAGGTCCCAGGGAGCTCCATCACAGCATCCCTGCCTTGGTGCCATGGGTTATTCCAGGTGGGAGCTGCCACAGCCTGACTGTGTGCCCCTGCAGGTCCCAGGGAGCTCCATCACATCATCCCTACCTTGGTGCCATGGGTTATTCCAGGTGGGAGCTGCCACAGCCTGACTGTGTGCCCCTGCAGGTCCCAGGGAGCTCCATCACTGCTGTCACCGAGCAGCAGGGCTGGTTACACAGAAACCATTTGGTGCCAGGATCACCCTCTGCGCTGAGGTGTGACATTTTCAATTGCTTCAAATTGGCAGGGAGCTCCTGTAATTGAAGTATTTGAATAATAAGGCTCATTTCCTAAGAAATGTTAACAGGGCTGTAACCTCGTGCAGTGTGGCACACGCCTCATGGCCCCTGAGGCTCCAGTGCCTCTTTCCTCTTAATCCTGACACCTACAGTGTTTTTTAAAAAAATAAATATGGGAATAGCAAAAATGGCTATGGCAGTTGTATTTCTTTAAAAATACTGTAATGGAATTTGTTATTATAGGTCATTACTGTGCACCCATAAATATTTACATATTTTTATATTGTATTCACTGACCATGACAGATTGAAAGTAGCAACAGTTCTGTGGTTTCTGTGTTTTAGTAACAGTGTGTTTCTTTCAATATTTTCCAGTAGTCAGCTGGGTATTTCTAAATGATCATTCTGGAGGTTGCCTCTCCAGACAGAGATATAAAAATATATTTAACCCACTTGTAATATATTGGATTTTTCTTTATAATCCCATTAAAAAGTGTTCAGTGAACACAAACCCATAATTTACCTGGTGTTGTAGTTTCATTAAACATCAAAAGGGTGCTTGATGGAGTAGAATAATCCTATTCTGCATCCTTCATTGAACATCTTTCAGAATAAGTTTATTCATTTAATTAGAAGGTTTCCCTGTGTGAAGATTGCACTGGTTTTACTGAATTTGCATTTGTTATCCAAAGCACCCTCTATTTAACTGCACTTAGGATAAGTGTGTTAGGACACGTGCTGCAAAATATCTCCACAAATTGGTACTTATTTTTAAAATTGTGTTAGTACTAATTCAAAAGTGAAGGAGCAGAGAAGCTCCATTACACTTTAAAGTGGAATTTTCCCTTCAAATCTGTGGATTAGTCATGGCAAACAATGAAATGTTTAACTCAACATTAAATGGGATTATTAAATATCTTTTCAAAGTGGAAAATCACATGCATTATTCTATTCCCAGTACAAAAGGACAGTGAATTAGTTTCTCTCTTCATTCAGTATAAAACAATGATAACACCACGGGCTCACTTCAGCCTCAGAGGACCCTGCTGAACCACATCTGCTGAAAACTGTCTGGATGGCTTTAACATGAAGGTGACATTCTTTGTGACTAAAACATGGCTTTGCTGTAAGCACAGCGATTCTTGGAAAGGTTGGGATGCTGCAGACATGGGCTGTGTAAACTGGGATATTGCAGCTCAGGCAAGTCTGAGCTCCCAGGCCTGGATGCAGACAGAACACTCACTTGGAAGAGTGAAGCTCTTCATCTTCATTTTTCTCCTTTATGTGTCTGGCTCTGGGGAGTGTGACCTTTCTGCCATGGGATCGATGTGTCTGTAGCCATCAATTCAGGCCAAGCAGGGCCTGTTTGTAGCACTGGAGATGAGGCTGTGACACATGGGCAGGTCTCTCCCTCCTCCAGAATGGATAGGTGCCTAACTAGGCACTTCTCCTCCTAATCAATGGCATTGGCTTCCCTGGGAAAGGGATGAGCTCTGGCTGTAGACATGCAGAGATGGATGGCTCTTCAGCATCCAAAACAGCAAGAGGGGAATGGAGCTGGAATACTTTAAAAACAATTTATTTGTTTTTCCCTTCCATAATATCTGACTCCCTCTCATGCCCATGTTGCGTTAGGTGCAGGCTGATTTCCTGCACGGTATGAAATATATTGCAGCTATTTTCTAGAATTAGATGCCTTTCCTCATGTGAGAAATAATCAAAAGAAACATTACTAGAAGTAAAAACATTGCTGAGCCCCAAATTTATCGTATTTACTCCCAGATAAGCATGGAAAGATTGCAGCCAACTGAGCACAGTTCCTTTTAAGAAAAAAAATATCAGATGGAAATTATGCCAGGCTAACAGGAATTGTCTTTTTGTGGGCATCTGAAACGATCTTTGGAAGCAGGATTGTTGGCTAATGAGATCATTTGAATACTCTTTGTACATGGTTGACAATCCCCCTGGACAGAAGAGCTTCACCCTCCCTCCTTCACCTCTTGGCCTGTCTCACATGGAGCCATGACAAGGCTGCTGAGCTGGATTCCATGGAGACAGCTCTGGGCAGAAGCAGGGGAAGGGCACTCACTGGAGTTTCACACTGCAGCTCCTTTGCAAGGGGATTATTCCCAGGAAAACCCTTCCTGTGCCCATGGCTCCTCACAGTCCGTACAGGACAGTGCCCCCTTGGATGGCAAAAAATCTGTAACTGGCTGAGAATCACTTCAAAACTCTGAGCTTTTTGTACTCAGCTGCTCCTGGGTACATGAATTTCTTGAACAAGTATGAGGAATTCTTCACTGTGGTGCACCAAGTCTGCTGTTGAGGGTTAAAAACTTAATTGTGAGCTGGACCATCAGTTTCAGAACTAATCAGGGCCTTTGCTGTGGTTTATTTGGGCCATTGGGGTGACCAGTGAGAGATAACAGATTCCCAGTTGTGTTCAGGTGATTGCTTCTTTTGTTGCTGTAATTACTCCTTGGAGGCTGGTTAGTAGTTAAAACAATCTGACACTTTTGTTAGACAAATCCATGTTAAACCAACAGGACAGGTAACTTGAGGCATAAGTCAGAAATAGGACAGTGACCACATCATGTTTTGAGGCTCCCCTAACAGTCAGTACAATAAAGTTTTTTTTATCCCTGACCAGATTTTCTGTCTACCAGAACATCCAGGGCAGTGGCAAAACTGCTTCCACAGAAAGGAGTTAGATGAAGAAAAGTGATTGGTTTTGTATACAAAATGTTTTGAACACAGGAGATGCATTTCAAAAATTTTATCCTTTCATGGGATGAAATAAAGTTTAATAATTTTATTTTGTTCTGAATATTTCAGGGCAGGAAATAAATGTTTATTTCCTTTAGCATTTATGTCCAGTCCTCTTGTCCTGCCACTGTTCAACATCCTGGCTATTCTGTGATCTCCATTTCATGTTTGTTGGTAGATTCTCTCCCTGAGCTTTCTGCCATCCCCACATATGTAGCAGATAAAACAAGAGCAGGTACAAAGCCATGCCAAAACCTCAGTGACTGAGCTCAGAGCAGGGTTTGATTGAGTCAGCATCTGTCCTGGTGCAGCAGGCTGCTGTTTTTCTGGGGTGGCTGCCACGGTGTGCTTCAGCAGCAAAGCATTCCCCTCAGACAGTGTGGGTGTGAACCCGTCTCCACTAAGCCAGTGGGAAAATTCCCATCAGCTTCAAGGAGATGAGGGTGCTTTTTCAACTCTCTGGGCTCAGTGTGACATTTCTTCTGTGTGGCACACTGTGCTAATGCTCTGCTTTTCCCACATTTCCTGTGGATTTCTTGATATGACAACTATTGGTCTTTTTTAAACTTTCTTTTTTTCCTTTTCTTTTTTAATTTCACTTTCTTGTCGCTTCCATCTAGCCCTCTAATGAAAAATAAAGATATTTACCGTGAAGACAAAGTAAATCTGCTGTCCCTTTGGGTTTGAAATAAATCTTCAACATCAGCTTGGAGGGCAGGTGCTTGAAGCTGTATCTGGAGGATGCTGAGGTGAAATACACTTTGAGAAATGAGAAATGGCAGAATTCCTTGGCATGTTAATCCTGAAGTAGCTGTGTTGATCCTGTCCAAGAGTTGCCTACGTACAGCTACTGAGAGAAACAAATCTAAGTTTGTTTTAAATAGATTAGTCAAACTTCACTAAGTGCTTGTGTCGACATTCTCATTGGAAATTAAAGTGACCCTAATGCAGTTTCATTCACTTAGAAAATTGATTAGCTGTATGGACAGAGCATTGCAAGCAATAATATTCCCACGGCTTAATGAGTTCCCATTCATCAGCTGACTGTCAATAACTTCTTGTCTATAACTCCCATCCAGCCCAGTTTCCCTGTCCCTGAGAGGAGCTGCACTGCTCAGGGCCGTGCCAGGCTGCAATCTCTGCATCTCCATCACCTCAAGATCACAGCCATCCTTCAGGAATTTAGATTTTTATGGAGTGATTCCCATGGGCTTTTTGCAAACAGATCTTCTCCACGTTCAGGCCCACCACAGGAGTGCACCCCTTGAACAATGCTAATTCAATGCAAGCAGCCGAGGTAGATGCAGCCACAATTTCAGTTTTTCCATCATTGTTTCCAATAAGGGCTCCTACCATTTTAAAACTCCACCAAGCTGACAATACAATGGAACAACTGTTGGTGAATTGCACGGTTTAAATTAATTATGAGCCCCAGTGAAGGAAGTAAGATGAACAAGTGAAAAGAGCTCTGCAGGGCTTTTCAAATTATTGTAAAGTTGGGAAAATTGGGCCCACTGTGTCTATTACCCACTTTATAACAGTTGTAACTCGATTGTTTTGTTTGTCACACTGCTGGATACTCTCATGGATCTTAAAGCCTTGCCAGTTGTTTTATTTATTGGTAATTTTGCTGGGTGCCACGATAAAGATGAAATAATTGGACTTTGTTTATGGTGCCAAAATAGGCTTTCCTGAATGACTGTTTTCAGCAGTCAGTGCAGTTAAATAAACCCATGGTCCAGATACCACAGGGAGGTTTAAGGCAGGGATTGTTTATTTGCTTCCTGATTATCTTCAGATTTAAATCAAGTGAAGCACAACTGGATTTAAATTTTGAAGCAGCTTTTCTCTACCTTCCACTGTACTTGTATTGAGACAGACTCAGTGGAGTTTTCTCCTGCTCATGGTCATCCAAACTCACTCAAATCCAGTCCTGTCCTTGACAGGGGCTTTCCAAGAAAAGGGCATTTGAAGGGTTTGGAAATAAATGCTTGAACTACACTAAGCAGCACAATTCAACAATGCTCAGTCAGTCTCTGTTCACTTCATTGGTAACACCCAGTGTCAGGTGTCATGAAGGAGTGTGATTTTTGGAGATTACCAATATCTCAGGTCCCTCTGAAGCCACTGAACCACAATGATGAATTTGAGCACATCTCTGACTCCCAAGTGACTCCCATTGTCACTCTGTCCCAGAATCTTTAGAAACATCACAACTAAACCAAGCCAGGAAAAGTGTATTCTGAAGAAAAAAAGGGCATTGTTAAATCAGCAAGAAGCAGATGTACAGAGCCACAGGCAGGCAGGAGGCTCTCAGTAGAGAGGAAGATGTGAAACCCAGGAATGATTTGGTGGTTTGGAGGAGCTGCTGTGGCAGAGCCAGGGCCCTGGGACATGTGAGGAAAGCAGCGGGATTATAAACGGAGAAGCAACATCCAAGATTGTGGAAGTATCAAGGACACTGGTGTTTCAGTTAGATAAAAATGACAGGATTTTTTGATGCTTATGAAAGCCACCATAGACTTGCCTCTTTTTTTGTAATTCATTCAGCTTGCCTTTTATCGAGTAAAAAACTGTTTCTAGTTATGCTGTATGAAATTCATCATTTGAAATGAAAACATTCCAGTAAATCACCTCTTTCCCCCCCTTATCGCTTCCCCAGAACTCACTAAACATCAAAACACAACGAAAGGAGGAAAAATGAAGCTAAAAAAACAAAAATTTGCTAATCTGTTCATTTAAGTGTTGCCTTAACATAGCCAGTGAGGTCTTTGCCATTATCTGCAGCAGGCATATAATTGTGGAAAATTTTAAGGCCCCATCTGGCTCCCCAGTACATTTATTCTAATTGTGAAAAAGCAGGGATATTCTTGCCTCTCATTAGGATAAGCTTGCTTGCCTTAGCTTCTTTCTCATAACAGCATAGGTCAAAGAGGAGACACCTTAATGAGAATCTCAGTAACATAAACAGGAAATGTGCTTCATTTTCTTACCTTCATTTGCAACTCAAAACTTCGTGTCCAAAATGAAAACTCTAATTTTCCTTAATTCATTATTTTGCTTTGTCTTTCTCATGGTTCTTTATCTATTAAGCAGGGCAATTATAGGATGTATTTTCATCATAAGTATTAATATTTCCATTTATGAATTAATTTACCAGCATAGGAGCAAGGAGCTAAAGAACAATATCATTTTAATTCCTTGAGTTTATCTTTGGAAACAGTTGTCTTCACTTCTTCTTCGCAAATTAGATGGAAAGGAAGAATTACACAGAGTTGAAGCTATTTAAAGTGGAGATGATCAAAAAGAAAAGAGCAGGGCACTTCAGCTTTCTGTCAACACGTATTTTATATGCATCACTTTCATACTGTCATACGGAGGCCAAAGATAACAATTCCCCATATTTTCCCTATGTGCTGGGCAACAAGAAAGGGGGAAGCTCTTCCAAGCTTGTGATTTTATTCCTTACACACAGAAAAAAGCCCAGGCTTGGAGGAGCTGCTCAGTCCCTGCACTGTGCAATTGCTGAGCTACGAATTCAGGAGAAATCGATGTCAAATTAAATGATCCCAGTTTTATTTTCCTTATGATGAAATTCAGTGTGCATTTCTTGGCTGGTGGGAGCTGGCACGGGGAACACTGTGAGCCATTGTGTCAGGCTGAAGTGGAAACCTTGGCCAGGGCTGGCTGGCTTGGGGAATTGCTCCAAAGCCCACACGGTGTGTGTGTCTTTGGAGCTCGGCTATCTCTGTGAAATGGGCTTTGAAGGGAGTGCTGCCCTGCTTGGAGCCCATCCATGCACCAATTCCCAGGCCAAGAGGAGCCCTGGCTTTAATTCCATGTTGTCACAAGCAGCAGCTTGAGCTAGTGAAGCTCACAAGCTGCTTGCACAATCCTTTTTGTCAGCTCAGGTGTTATTTCCCAGAGGAAGGCTGCTCTCCTTCAAACTAAGAGGACAAAAGAGGACTTCTTTAAGGAAAACTAACTTTCCTGTAAGCAGACACCAAAAAAAATATGTTACAAACAAAAATTGCAACTATTTTCTTATGTTTCTTGTTGACCCTGAGATATAAAACAATAAAGTAATATATATCCAGTTGTTACATATTTATTACACAGTGTAGAATATCTGGGGGGGGGAGTTGGTTTGGGTTTTGTTTTTTTTTTTTTTTTAAAACTGCTGAAGATGGGAGAATTTAATCCAGGAGCACCTGGGGAAGCTGAAGTTACACAAACAGGATACACACATGTTCCTCCATTGTGTTGCATTTCATGGAGTTGTTTGAGAATCCTTCCAGCACAGCACGTTAGTTCCAGAAGGCTTCTCTGGGAACATCAGGTGTGCCACTGAAGCCAGTTTTAAATCAAGCACTCAAGTGAGAGGACAGCAAATGGTCCAAGCCAGGATGGCAGCTGGGAATGCTCCAGCTCCAAAATTCACATCTGGATCCAAAAGTTGCAACAGAACCTGATCCCTGCACAAACGGACACATTTACAAATATATCTGTTTTAATTTTAGCCTACAGAGTGCCTGTGTAAAACTGTCTTTTTCTTATTACATACATTGGTTTGGGAATAGCTACAAAACTGAGTAGGGGGTGTGTGTTCCTGGCAGTTTATCCACATCAAACCAACTCATGTTTTTAAACATCTCTTTCCTGCATATCTCATACACATCCTGTGTGCTGTGAAAAGTCCAGTGTGAACATGGCCTGTGGTTTGATACAGAATTTAAGATTTTGCACAAAGTATTCATTTTTCTTCCTTTCAGATGAAAATACTGTCTTTGGATGCTTGCATTTGAATACTTAAAATTTGCGTCTCCCCAGTCAAATTGCAATTTAATTGAGTTGAAATTAAATGCTGGCTACAACAGGCACAGATTTTTGATATGGTCCTTCAAACCACTGTCCTTTAGCATAAAAGTAGGTTACTGTCACTTTGGGGAATGGGATCATCCCATGAAATCAAATGGCAAAACCATACCAAAGTCACTTTTTCTCTGGCATTTAATTGAAGAGCTTGGTACACAATCACTCTGTGCATTTCCATAAAGCTACTCCAGGGATGATATGTGAAAATAATTTATGTCTGCTTTATGCAAGGTCGTTAGCACTCATACAGAACACCAATAATGACAATAAACTATCTCATACACTTCCCAAGTTTGCATAATGCAGTTTTGTGGGTGAAAAGAAAAAGATTTAATGGCAAAGACCGTGTCTTTTGAAATAGGGTTTAAAGGTTGCTGATGTTTTGATGAATTTTTTTTCTGGGATATTTAGCTTCTAAGTGAAATGCAGTAAAGTAGACTCATAAGAGAAATTTCTGTACAATTTTAAAGCAAATTTTAGCTTTAGAAGAAAACCCAGCTGTAATCATGAACTGAAACAGCTGCATACTGTAGGAGGGAGTTTTGTTTGATGAGGAACAAAACTTTGGTGTCTGTGCATGTGAGTTCTGCTGCATTCTTTGTGCATGAGAATACAACTGAAGCACAGACCTTTTCATGCACACCTTTATCAACACAGACTTTGCCCAGAAAAGTTACAGTCTAGGTAGATAAATGGGATAAAATCTTAAAATAAAGGCAAAATAATTTCCTAAAACATGGTGAAGAACTGTTACAGGACTTGGTACAAAATTTGGTACAATATAAATGGTTCACATTTTTAGTTCAATTTAAAAACTCCCAGGAGCCCTAAATTCTCTTTTTTCACAAAGCCATCACCACTCCAACCATTTCAGGACTTCCCTTCTACCTAAGCCGAGTTGCAAAAGCAAAACACTCCTGGTTTGAGTCACCCAACCTGAGCTGGTCAGTCTGGTGGGGAGGCTCTGTCCATCCCTATCCCCATGACAGCAGAAAAAGCAGTTGAATTGCTTTATTTTAAAAATAGTGCCTTAAATAACTTCCATAATAATCTCATAGTCTTTAGGGTATGCAGTAAGAAGCCTCTGTGCAGTGCTGCCCTCAAGCCCACACTGTCCACAGCCTTGAGGAACACCTGAACCTTTTGCACAGGAAAAGGACTGAAAATGCATTTTGTGTCTCTCCTGCTGATTGTGACCCTCCCTGGGTTGGATTCACCCCAGCTGAGGTGCTCATGGCTGCACTCAGCATCACCTGTGTTTATTCTCCTAACAAGAAGGCATCACAGTGTGGCACTGGGACTTTTAGGGGAGCACGTGCTGCTTGTGCATAAAACAACTTCTGCACTTAAATCCCCCTCAGACCTCTCTGGGATCCCTGATCAGGGAACATCCTGCTCCCAGCCTGGCTTTGCACTCCAGAAATGCCAGAGTGTTTGTGACAGCCTTCACTGGGCCCATCTTGTACCAGCCATGGAAAGGTGCAGTTCACCCACGAGTTCATCCTGTACTCTGCAGGTGACATCCCACTGATAATTCCCAAGGTTCTGTACCTCCATCATTATCCAGCTGATGCCCTGTGCAGGCTGACCCAGAGCAGAGGCTGGGCAGAGTTCCAGAGAATAAAGCAGGGATTTATTCAAAGCATCTCCTCCATGGATCCACCTTGGGCAGCACAAGAGCCCACCCAGGGCTGCACCCTAGATGGACCAAAATAGACACAAATTGAACCCAAGATGGACCCAAAATGGCCACAAAATAAACCCAAGATGAACCAGAATGGCCCCAAAATGCACGGCCGGGCACGGGGCTGTCCCTGGGATCAGTTCTGCTCCATTTGCATCTTGCAGTTCATTGTCCCATCCCAGCTTTAGCCCAGGCAGTCCCACCCTGCTTGTTTTTCTCTCTCCAGCCCACGGTGTTTGTGCTCCTGGGCTGAGATTTGGATCATTTGTCCTTGGTGCCCAGCTGGAGCAGGAATTGCTTTGTCTCCCTGCTCTGTGCACAACATCCCCTGATATGAAGCTCAGACCCACACACTAAAGCAGCACAGAATCTGAAAAATACAAAAGCTCAAACCTGAGGCATCAGAGCCTTGTCCTTACAAGCACAGCCATCCCTCACTACCTGACAGCTGTATCTGCTCACCCACTCTTCCTCAAGACTCTCCATATTCCCTGATTAAGATAAAATTTTGTGGACAAAAGAGGCAAAGCAGCATCTCACATGCTGGTTATTGTTGAGGGGATATTTAATAGCTTTTAAATTCATTTAAGAAAATGGGAGTGGTGAGTCACATGTAATTATTCCCAGATAGATCATTAATTACTTGATAAAGTTTCTACATAATGCTGCCTTTTGCTTTTTTTTTTGCCATAATGATGGTTATTTGTCATTTATCTCAGTTTGCTTGTCAGTTGTTCCAGGTCCCTTTCATGCCCTGTGATATGTATGTAAATATTACAGATGGAGATTGATAAAGGTTTTATAACAAAGGCTGTTACTTTATTGGATTACAGGAGAGGTTATGAGAAACTCATTTGATTATTGTGTTGGAATGGTATCATTTGCACCAATACAAGTATGGCTAGTTTAGGTACCTCATCAGTAACTGCATTTTTCATAGGTTGTAATTCAGCTTTAGAAATTTGAGTTTGTTTGAGAATGTCAAAGATACCAACACAAAAATTATATGTGAGAACTGAAATTTCTCTTTAAAAATTTCACCCGGTTACACTGGGCTTTTCTTCATTTAGTTACAACTTGAGATGAAGTCCTCAGAATTTCAAGCGTGAATTAAAGAGTGCATTTGAGCTGTATGTTCTGTAAGAATCATCAGTATTTAGGCTCTAGCAAGTGAATGAGATGGACATTGAGACTGATGCCCTTTTCTCCATGGCTGCTTTGGAGAGCCAACCTCACACATTCAGAAAGGAGAAACAGGAGAGGCTGAAATTCAAGGAAAAGCCATTAATTCTTCCCTATTCTTATCAATTTATTAATTTTCCTGCTGAACTGATTGGGGTATCCCATGGTAAGGGGTCTCTTCACCTACCACCTGCTGGATCCTCAAACATGCCCCTCACTCCAGAGAACCACGGCAGAACAGAGCAGGCTCAGCACAGAGGTGACACTTGATGACAACATAATCAGGATATCTGTGCCAGCCTCTCCCAGACACCAGGCTGACACCAGTGGGGGTGTGGTTTCTTCCCAAATAAAAGCAGTGCCAGGTGACACTCGGATGGTGTTTGCAGCCAGCACAACGTGTTACTCCCAGCACTGTGCCCGGGTGATTTAGGTGTCTGACAAGGCAGAGCTCCCCAGCAACACCTACAGAAAATCTCAAACACAGCGGTGATAATTTGCTCAGTAGCAGCTGGTGAACTCAGGGAATGGATTTATCCTCCTCCATAAACACTTGGACATTTATGAGTGAAGGCTGGATTCGTTCTCTGAGACAGCCAGTGCTGTTGTGAGATTACTGCAGTTATTATTGTGCTGCCAACTCAAACACACCCAGCTGAAATGTTTTCCATTAGCTTTACTGTTCCCCATTATACTCTTTATTTCTCTGTAAATAAACAAAAACAGAGGAACTACCAGGGGGAAGTGCAGAGAGCTGAACTCAAACATCTTCACTGTGTTTGAAAACAACTTCACTGTGTTTGAGTTCTGACTGCTCCCAGCATCCCCAAGACTCTGGTCTTCACAGTTGGTCCTTACAGCCAGGCCACGAGGGACATGTGGCTGTTTTAGGAACCATTTCAAAGTGTCTTTCTTGCAAGGAGGCAGGAAGGAGCATGTCCTGTGAGCTGATAAGAGCCTGGCCATGCTTGGGGCAGGGTTTCCCCATCTGCTGCCCATTACCCCGCCGAGCTTGGCGGGATGTACGTCAGTAGCGGCTCTTAAAACTGTCTGCAAAAGCTAAACAAAGCTCAGCAAAGTCAAACATTTGAAAAGATGCCCAGTTATTGTCACCCCTAACCAAGCTCAGCTGTCTGTCCCAATTTCAGATATCCTGGGACTGAAGGACAAGTCCAAGGTGACACGACTTAGTGTTAGAGAACCTTCAGTCAGAGACTAACACACATTGTCACAGGCTTTGGGACTGGGCTCAGCTTTAATTCTTCAGTCCTGGCTGCAGCACCTTTGCAATCCTCATGTAAAAGGAGTTGTCAGCTCCTCACTGGCTGTTTTCAGTGCCTGAATTACTGATGCCATTACATTCTCAGATTTCTAACAGCTGCTAAATATTTTGGTCAAAATATCGATTCTGAACTATAGATACAAGCCTCATGTATGAAGCTGGATGCAGGGCACAGGTGTATGACCTAAATAGTTTATTTGTACATGGAATACAGGATCAGTCTTGGGTAATTAACCTAGAAATACCTGTTTGCATCAACAGGATTCAAAACCTCTGGACTACAGACAGTGATGTGGGAATTAGTTCAGACCACCAACAGAATCCTAAATTTATATTCAAGCCTGGGGAGTTAATGCAAATACACCTCATTAGGCTATGGAAAGTTAAGGCATATTTTACATTTTCTGGTTAAGATCTTATTTTGAGAAATAATGAAAACAGACTCTGTCACACCAGGGTTTGAGATGGCAGCTCTGGGACATGATCTGCCCTGGCTGGGACACTGGTGACGTTAGCCCTGCCCTACACAGATTTCATTTTTATCAGTCCCAGAGATAATATCTGATGCAGTGTGGTGTGGTCATAAAACAAACTTAACTGGAAGCATCTGAATTTCGAGTCTCTTTGATGCTTTCTCCAGGTTCCCAGGGGACACGTGTGCTCCCCAGAGCTTGATGTGAGGGCGTTTGAAGTGTGCAGAAATCCTTCTGTTGGCTTCAGACACTTTGGGACTTGGCTTTTAAAGCTGTGGGTGTAGAAATGTGCTTCATCCCTCTGCATCAGTGTCATCAGCTCTCCTTGCCTTTTAAGGGCAAGCTCTGTTTTTAGAGAAACACTGTGGGATATGAGAGCCAGAAGCAAAACAAACTTCCTCCCCCATTACTTCAATAGGGCTTGTAAGCCTGTTGATTTGGAGCAATAGGCTAATACTTTGTTTTTTAGCATCTTGGCTGTGTTTTGAGGATCCTGATCACTGCAGGATTTTAATGAGATTCCCCAGATCCTGATCCAGGCCCACCCAGCTCCCTCCCATGGGACAGTGACTCTCACTCAGCCGGAACAAATTTCAGGAGCCGCTGACCTGGGATAAATCGAACCAGTAGCCTTGAGATAAAGCACCTTTCCCAGTTCCCAGCCCACAGTCCATCCCTGGTTTAATATTGTTACAGTTAACATCTGTGACTTCACTGCTGATTATCACAACTGGCTGGTAAGAGGAGCAGAACTTCCCAAAATCAGATTTGTGGAAGTTTAATAACAGCCCTGTTGTTATTGACCATCCGTGGAGCACACGTTGCTCTGCCTGGGAAAAGTGCTTTATGTATTTCACATTAATGATTGAGATGCATTTAGTGACAATTCATACCAAACTTCACTTCAAATGTTCAAAATATGCTGTATTTTTTCTAAATACTCTTTGGAATTACTCTAAATCCATTCATTTTACTGGAATAATGGATCTGTCAGATTGTGGAAGGAGCTGGTCTTGGGCTAATTCAGTACACACAAAAGTTAATGTAAATACTGAATTTCAATGAGGCAAATATTTCACTTTGAGATCTGCTGTATTAGCATCCAAGTGTTAGGACATAAATATATTTCAGATTAGTGATCCACAGACCAAATGTATCTGTGTAATAGCTAGCCTGGGTAACTTTTTTTAAATGCTGTGATTTCTTTTAGCAGTAAGTGAGGCTTCCAAAATTAATAGAATGGTTTGCCCAGTTTGGATGTTCATTGGAAGGTCAGGCTTTGACAAAGATGGCAGGAAAATTCAGTAAAAGAATTCTAAAAGACTTTGAAAATTATTTTTTAAATTTAAAAATTATATAAAATTGTATTAATTATATAAAATATTGAATGTTTTGATACTGAAAGAGGAAAAGGACTGTCCCCTGCATGTCTAAAGGAGCAGGTGGAATTAGGAACTGGAACTAGAAACTCCCTGAAATTCAGGGAAAGGATGAGAATGTGCAGCCAGGAGAGCCTGGGATTGGGGCTGGCTGTGAAGAAGTGTTTTTGCTGTTTGAGGAGGATGGAGGGGTGACCTGTTGTTCAGCTCTAGCCCTCAGGCTGCTGGCTCTGCCACTAAATTAGACCTTTTAAAATAAATGAGTTCAGTGTTAGATACCAGCTGGGGGATTCTCACTGGGCTTTTTAAATTTTTCACTCTTGAAGCGCCTCCAAAGTTCAGAATTTACAACCTACTAATAATGCCACAATATATGTATTTTTATGAGACCTCCTATTGAATGCTAGTCTAATACCTTTGCTGTCTTTATTTATGAGGAGATTGTTTCCAGCTACTGTTAATGTATTTTACACAGCCCATGATGTAATTGTTAAGCAGTTGTAATGAAGATTGAAGGTTTAATAATGCCAAGTGTTACAAATTTCTATTTAATCATTCCTAAATCGATTAGTTACTTTCACCCAAATGCTGGGCCATTGAAACAGAGAGGGCTAAAGATCTGAACTGCTGTGGCCAGGCTTTGATAAATGGTATTTTGGTGCAGTGGTAATTGGGTTATTGAATTTACTCATCTTCCAAATGATGTTTGCATTGTCTCAGCATATGTGTTTAGGGCCAGGGGAAGGTCATTAGGCGCTTCAGACCAGGGGCATGGTTGGGTTAAAGTGATTTTGAACAGCCAGGGTTGAGGTTAGTCAATTAAAGGAAATAGCACAGAGAAATGCTACAGGAGGCCATGGTATAGGCTGGTCACTAGGGAGGTCCCAAAGGCCTGGTTAAAGTAGTCTAAAGATTCTTTAAGTAAATGTCTACCCCTGCCCCGGGCTCTTTAGACACAGACAAATTGCTGTGAGAAATGCCCTTCACTTAAAACACATTTCACCTGTAAACAAATGTCACACTCGGAGAGGCCAAGCCCACAAAGGCCAAGGGAAAACATGAAATGAGAACAGCTTTTGTGTCTATAAACACAGCCCTCAGTGGGCTTCCAGAAGGGCTGGGAGCAGGGAATGTGCCCGGGCTGGGCTGGCACTGGGGCAGGGACACCCTGGGCTGCTGGGGCTCATCCTCAGCACCTGGGGTGTCCTCACTGAGGAGCAGCTCCACCTTCAGGGCAGGGTTGCTTTGATGGGATTGAGCTGCTCCAGGGGCATAGTTCAGCAGGTAATTTATTTAAATCTCCATCCTGGACAGAGCTAGCCAGTGCTGTGTCCTGCCCAGGGGTTCAGCATTTCTGTGTGGGGTGATGGGCTCTCTCTGCCCTGGGTGGGAGCATTTCCCTCATCCTTTGCCAGCACCTCTCCAGTGACCAGCCACCAGCTCCAGCAGAGTCCAGACACCCAACCCATGGCTGCTGTCTGCATTTCAAATGAAAACCAAAGGGGTTTTGTCATTTTTCAAGTGTTTCTGACTAATTAGACTGTTAGAACAAGAGAAGAGGAAGAAGCAGAAGAAGCCTTTCATGTTTCTGTGTTCTCACATTAATTCCAGAGGGTTTCAGAGTACCTGATATTCTCTAATACTCTGAACACAGTCACAGGGAAGAGCACCCTTGACATGAAAAATGAGCCTACTCTGTTTTTAATACTTGGCTAATTGTGTAGGGAGACCATTCTTTAGTTTCAAAGCACTGGATGGAGGCTCCCATTCCACAATATTTCTGTAGTGCAATTTTATAAAAGCCTGTCATTTTATAAACACACTGGTTTATATTTGATTTCTGTCCTCTAAACACTATTTAAATCACAAGTAATAATTTCTAATCTTGTAAAATGCCCAAAGCTTAAATCAATAACCATTTGATGAATACATAACCTGAGGACATTCTGTTTGGCTGATAAATGATAATTGTGGGAGTGCCTGGCAGCTTTTGTGGTTAAACCTTTGCTTTCATACAATTAAATGGGCGATTCCTTCAAACACTTGACACAGTCTTAATGATAATTGCACAAGGAGCTTACTGGGGACAAGTGAGACAAAGACCTTGCTGGTGCCTCTAAAGGCTCAGTTGGCAAGCCAGGGTGGTCTGGCTCCTCTCAATGAGTTTTTGGGTCACTGCTCGTGCTGTTTGAAGTGTCCCCTCTGCCAAGGGTCCTGTCCCTCAGCCACCCTCACCCACGAGCTCTGCCCTGGGCTGGAGCTTCTCAGCTGCCCCAAGGCCAGGCCAGTGTTCCCTGGCAGAGCTCAGCCACCAAACAGGCCAGGAGGACACTTCTGTACCACTGGTTCAGTGATGGCACTGGAATCTCTGCAGTCCTTCATGGTCAGTTTATATCATTTTATATCAGTTTATAACCATCTGAGCCCAGTAAAGGGACTGTAAGAATATGCAATAATATGCAAACCATAGCATTGCCTCCTGGAGGCACAATGTCTTACCTGGGAATGTATCTCAGTCATGTGTTAGCACCAAAAAAACCATTCCCATCCCTCCCTGTGATTTTCCTCATCTCCAGCAAATTCCCTCTGGAGCAGAGGCAGTTCCTTCCTCCCCAGCTCTAAAACTGCACCTCCAATAAACCCAGCCTGGTGTGCAGGGTGCCCAGGTGCAGAAGGAGCTTCATTATGTTCAGAATTATGTTCTTCCCTGTAGTTTGTAGCTGCTGAGCCACTTCCAGCCCCTGCAGTTGCTCTGCCATATGCCAAATTTGTAAAATCTTGTTCACATTTCTTTCCCTGCCTTCAGCAGAGAGCAGCCCTTCAGGGGAGGGATGTGGAGCTGACAATTACAGCATTTCCTGCTGTGAAGGACCTGGAGGACATCCCTGGCCATCAGGCTTTACAGGGACACCTAAGAAATCTCTTTAGCCTCTCTTCCCTGTGCTGATGAAGTTACAAAGTGAGGCAGGAGCAGTTTGACTGTGGGATTAGGGATCAGCCAGGAAAATGGTTCCATGCACTGCCATTCCTTTATCTTGACTCCTGCATGGCTCAGAAGTGTGTGTGGGGGGAAAGGGTGGGAGAAAATGCAGCACTAATTATTTTTTCTTTAATGATCAATGGCAAAACAAACAGAGCATTTAGAGATTCTGGCATGGATGAGATAGTGAGCATTTATTTTCTGTATTACTCTAGCCACAGTGTCACCCAGGACCACGTCTCACATGACAAGGAGCAATTAAAGGAAAATGTGTCCAGGCTATGCCCCTGCCAAACTGAATCATGACCCTTCTTTTGGAAGCCTCATGCATGAATCCCTCCCCTTGGGGAGCACCAGGCAGGAGCTGATTTGCCAACTGCCACGAGCCATACATTTTTTTTTGTGCATGGATGTCATGTTAGTGGCATTACACAGTGGCTGAAAACAGAGTTTACACATCAGCATGAAGGGCTTTTTTAATGGTGCTCAGATACCCAGAGATGAGCAGCAGCATCCAAGGAGGGAGGCAGTGTTCCTTCACAGGGTGTTTGCTTTGTTCCAAGTCAAAATTCACAGCCATTTGATTTTAAAAGACACTGTACAATATATACAGATAAAAGTGCATTAAATTACCTAGTTTGAATATAAGCAGCTGTGGATATGGTAGCTGAGAGCACCTGGGGAGTTGTATACCACAGACACAGGATTTTCTCTACAATTTATTCAATTAAAGTGTGAAAAGTGTCTAAAAGAGTTATTTGAAGGGCTTTTGTTCTCCTGCACAATCTCTGCCTCCCACTCCTTTCTTTTGTAGCAGTCCCAGAACACAGCTCAGGAAGGAAATAATGAAGGGAGAAGTATCTGGGAAGGACACACAGCTCCACAGCAGAGCTGGCTTAGCACATCACTCCCAGAATGTCTGGTTCACAGAGGAGATTTGAATAACTGTCCTGTATATTTAACATAAACCTACTCATTAGAATTCAACATGCTTATATTGCCTCCATAGCAAACATTGTTTTTATTTCAAACAAAGACATCTCACCAGCTAAAGAACAGTGCAACGACTTACAGACCAAAGCACAATAAACAGAAAAGAGAAACCTTATACAGAATAGCATCTAATCTGTGTAAATGTGTGTTTAATTCATCTGCATGTAGCTACAACTCAGCTCGTTCCACCAGCCTGATCAGCTTGGCAGGAGCATTCATATCCTGCCAGAACTGGGATTTTGCTGCCTCAACATCCAACTCCAGTGGCATTTGAGGCACTGTGGAAAGTCAGGGCTGGCCTGCAGGTGCTGCAGGTGCTCCTGAGCCCTGCATCCCACCTGCCAGGTGCATGGATGTCTGAGGGAATCTTGGGTGATTCTGGGTGTCTGTACCTGCATTCCCATTTTAATGCTCTGCTAAAAGAAATGGAGAATTTCTTGACAACAAAAAGCAACTTTGTTAATCCAAGTTTGCCAACAGGAATCACCCAGACTGACATTCGTATCAGGTCTGCTGAAAAAGGAAAAGATAAAACCTCTGGCAGACCTGGAGATGCTGCTCCAGAAGCATCAGAAAGGCCTGGTGATTTCTCTTAGTGCTTTTAGGAGATAAATTGGATTTTGGGGCTCAGATCCTCAGTCCTTCATTTCTTCTACACCTATTACATCAGTGAGGTTCAGGGTGTGAACCCCCTTCTTTATTTAAAGCCCATTTCAGATCCCTGTCCTGTGCTGCCTTCAGGGAGCAGCACCTCTGAACAGCCCTCTTGTAGTGTCCTTGTAGGTGTCCTGTTCTGTCCTTGCTAAAGAATAACTTTGGCACAGAATTACACAAGTACTGCCAATAAACACCTCTTCAGGTTATGAAAAAATGCTACTGTAAAGTGTTTCACACAAGACAGGAATCTTAATATACCCTTAAATTTATAATTGGTAATTACAGTCATTAAAGTCTGATAAAACTCCCTTAACCTAATCCATCCATTTTTAAATGAAATGTAGTTGGTATTAATCAGTAAGAAAGATTCATTAATTAGCTGGGATCATCCTGTGAACATGAAAACTCCTACTGGTGATTAAAGTTTACTGTAAAAAATCCCAAGCACTTCTATAATCAAAAGCTTCATTAGTATCTGGAAAAATTTGCCATTTTTCTAGAGTAACCTTAATACAGTGACTGAGTCTGTCTGTATCTGTGTGTGGTGACAGTGTGACAAGAATTTTACAAGAATTCTAATACCCAAAGTGAGAGTACAGAGCAGACACAACTGATAAATACCAGAAGGTAAAACATGAACCAGGTCCTATAGTCATGAAACTCAGCCTCCTTATAATTACCTAAAAAGAGAAATTTGGAAAAAAATCCAGACTTTGGGAGATGACTGCTTTTCCAGGATTGTCCTTTTCATTTCCAGCTGTGCTCGGTGCTATCATCGCACAGCTGGAGAGACAAAGGATTGGTTTGCACTCCCTGCAGGTTCCCAGGGGGTAGGAATTCCCACACTGAGTGTCCATTCCTCCAGGAAAGGTTTCCCTGCTCCCTTTTTTGCTTTGGTGATGGGTGTTTTCCACATCTCAGCACATATTGCTGGCACTGCTCACTGCCTGGTCCCTGCAGCAGCTCTGGAAGTGCTCAGATGCTCAGCAGACCTGGGAAGGGCAGTGGGATATTCAGACACCTGACAGGAGGGTAGAAATGTTTCTTCCTTTCAGCAGGAGTTCATCACTGCAGATCAGGGCTTTTCAGGATAAACTCACTCAAAGTTGAACAGCTTTTCAGAGCCAGCACGTAATTCAAAGACATTTAGAACAAGCAGTTGTCCAATTTATCATATCTTGGAGTGCCAACATTTTTAACAAAATTAACAAACAGGCACCTCATGGCAAGCAGGGTGAAATTACTCTTTTTTTTTTTTTTGTAATTAGACTTCAAACAATATTATATTGTGTAGTTAAGGGAAAAGAACTTTGCCTCAAATTTCAAAGTGGTGAATCCCAGTTTAATTCTGCTAATGGCACTTAACACAGATGGCTAAAAAGAGTAATTATCTTCTTTATCTTTCTGCCACCTGCCACAAATGAACTGTTTTCTTTAATTGCTCAGAATTACTCTTAATCACACATAACAGTGACTTAAACCCTAGTCACATATTGCAACTCAAGAGCAAGACTTTAACCTAAGAAATTACCCCCCTGACCAAGAGCACAATGCCAGGCTGTGCTGTGACACTTGGAAAGATTAAAAAGATTAATCTTTTCTCTTCCAGGTCAGAGCAAAGTTTGCAGGCTAATCACACAAGTCCTGTGGTCTGATCCAAGTAATTACCAGAGGAACCAAAAAGCTATATCCACAGCAGCAGGAAAAATTCACACCATTTCTTCCTGTTGATTCACTTTCTGCAGCAAATGGTCAGTTGTAAAAGCCACACAGTCAGACTGATCTGGAAAATGACTTACTGAAGAACTGAAAGGTGTAACATTAACTATACCTGACTGATGAGTCAAAGGTTTTCAGATTCCTGGAGATAAGTTAACAGATAAAATAATCCCATTTCCATCGGGGCATCATTTTGAATTAAATTGATGTTAGGCATTTAAAAATCCCAACATGACACCTTTTGGGAATTTCTGGCTGCATTAAATTTTATAACAGCAATTCTTGCCTCCCACCACTCAGAAGCCATGTGTTTGTTGGAAGAACAGCAATTCTTCACTTCTTCTTTACTACTGTTCTTATGTCAGAATATTCAGATTTCCTGCAATGATTCAGAAGCCATCCCATTAGTTCTGCCTCCTGGTCACCACACTGAACTGAAAAAGCATTAATGCAAATCCTGAGTTTTAGCTAGAGAAATGAAAAAGCACCAACCTTAGTGTTCCATGAATTATGAAGCCTGTAATTCCCCATCAGCATTTTCCCAAGTTTGTTAGAGAAAGTTCCCAATGGAATTCAAACACAAGGGGCTATGAGGAAATTAGGGTGGGCACTACTAAGAACACTTTAAATGAAAACAAACACCAAGCAGACAGTTTCCCTTCTCAATATAAAATAGTCTGCAGTATAATTTATCTGTATTAACACCTTTTCAAGAGCACACACTGGTTTTGAATAATTACTCCATTCTTTTGAAATTCTATGAACTCACGAAACTGCAGTTTACATTTTTTTAAATGTGCAAGTGGCAGAGGGAAAGGAAATCACAGACCTGGAAAACAGCTTTAAGAAGCTTGTATGTGTTCACCAAGCTCAGGATAAACAGAGCCCTAAACCATGGAATGAGCGATGACTCAGAAACTCCACAGAAAAAGATTCCTGAACTTGATCTTTAAGGAAATTAATTATCTACGACTCTAATATTGTACACCAGGGCTTTGCACTGTGCTCCAGCTTGGGGAGAGTTTCTATTTCATAAATTCCTTGAACCAGCCTGATTAACACTTCTGAGAGAGTCTCAGCTGTACAAGAAGTCCCTGAGTAGGTGTGAGAAAGAAAAGGGCTGACGGCACCAGTGCCCCTGCGTGTTTCTAATCCAGCAGGGAAGGTTGTTCTGCTAATAATATTTACCTTTGTTTCTTGGTAAATAGCAAACTCTTATTGGACAGTTAGAGTAAAGGTCACAATCCACTTCTTTTTTTCCCTTTAAGAAACATGTTTACTCTGTGTTTAGCTTCAGCTAAAGACTGCTTTTCCTAGAGTAATACAGTGCAGCATCATTTGAATGCATCGGCCCTTCTGACACTGACTTAATTTAATGGCAGAAGATAAGAATTTTCAGTGGTGCCTGCTCAGGTGTCCTTATTGCCATCCCGCTCCAGCCTCCACCTGGCTTTGTGACAATAATAACAATAATAATAATGACTCATAAAATGGAGCTGTTTTCATATAAACATTGTCCAAGGGACAATAGATGTTTATAATCAGCTCTGCTGGCGGCCAGTGAATGCTCTGCTGGTGTGTTGGTGCTGGGAGGGCAGGGGGCTGCAGGAAATGAAAACAACTTCAGAAGGAGGAGAGATTAAACACAATCAATCCATCACAGCACGAGGAGTAACGGGCTCGCAGAGTTTTAATGGACTAAAGAGTGTAATGTGTTTGCTTTGGGAACCGCAGAGTTTAATCAAGTATTTTTACATTTTTAAACAGGAAATGGCCTTTTCTGCAAAGGATATACACATTTGCAGTGCATAAATCAGTTCCTGAGTCCCAGGATTCTGATCTCATGGTCTTTGCCATGCAATTAACTTTAACTCTTTCTCTGAGGGAAGGTCTGCTCATTCTGGCAGTGTAATGTGATGTGATGAGTTGGTGCTGCTGGTTTTCCCTGTATCCCAGCCTGGCTGCTGGGAATGAGAGGCTCATGGAGAGGGCTGGGCCTCTCCCCATCACTGTGGGGTTTCTTTAGCACTGTAGAAATGTCAGGTTTATTTAACACTGCCCAGGTTTCAGGCAGGACAGCAGGTAGCTGTGACAGCTGCCTTTTAAATTATGCAGAAAAAGAAGCTGAGGACAAATACAGCCAAGCAGTGGCTTGTTAAAGGAATCTCCAGGATACAGCCATGGTTATTCCTTCAGAGAACCCCAGGCATCACTTTGCAATAAAATCAGGTAAAATTGAGGGTGCATGTGCTGCCTGACATGCTTGCTAGGCACCATGGTAAAAGGAGCTATTGCCAGCATAAAATATGCACAGCCACTCACACACAAATATCTCTTGCCTGAGATTACTGATAACTTATCTGCACCCAAATGAGATGGAAAAGTGACAAAACATGTATAGCTAATATACCCCCTCACAGACTACTTTTGAGAAACCTGGTTCATGCATTTTACATTAATTTAGCCAACTGCACATGCATGGACAGGATATTATGGTGATGAAGGTGGTCACCTTGTCAAAATGTAGGGGATGCATTAAAACAGCCCTGAGTGACAGCAGGACTCAACCACAGATTTTTCTGGAAGCTAAAAAGGGTGCTGGGAATCCCATTCTCACCAGAAAATCAGGTGGCCCTGAATGTAATCTGTGTACAGATCCCCCAGTTTACAAGCAGGGGATCCTCACAGGCTTTGCTACCTCCTGAACAAGAAATATTTTCAGAATTAAAGCTTGAATTTGGGAAAGTCTCCTTTCCCTAAGTTGTTTTCTTCCCCATTTCTAATTAAAAACTAAATGCTACAGTGAGAAAGAAGATATGAATGCAAACAAAGCAAATGTTTGAAACACTTTCAAACAAACACTGAAACTGAATGGAAAATGTTTGAAATAAGTGTTCCTTTGTAAGTTATGGGAAAGGCTTTCTGAAACATTCTTTAGGGAAGACATACCAGATACAGGGATGTGATACTGAATGGAAAAATACTTAAAAATACTAGAAAAGAGGAGCTCTTCCTCTGCTTTCAAGCAGATTTCAAGAAGAGTATGTTCTACTTTAGCACCTCAGTTGAAGGATTGAAGTAAAACTACACATGAACAAGACACTGCTCTGCTAAACTGCCTGGCAGAAATGCAAAATAAACCAACAAACTGCTGGAAAACAGCCCAGCTCAGAATACATTGCTGTGATTCCAGATTCCTGCTCTCTCATGATGTACCAATGTAAATAGACAGCCTCAGGTAGATGAATTTCACCAGAGAAATTATGCTTGAATGAATATAAAATTGTATTAATAAAATGATAGCAGGGAAATAGATAAGAATTCACATCCTCCCAAAATCCTGAGAACTTTTTTTTTTTTTTTTAAATAGGAAATGCATTAAGAAACTGCATCTATAGGTGAAAGCATTTGACCCAGTCAAACTGTTATTTTAGATTGTAACCTCCTTTTCTCTCTTTTCTTTCTCTCACTGGCATTTGCTCTCTATTCATGTGCTGCTCAGTGCTGTCTTCTGTGGTATCATGGCACCATGACCAAAGTGACAGACTTTTGTCTCTGCTGGATTAATCAGTGTGTTCTTTGATCCATAACATATGCTCCTCGTAGACATTTAGCATCAACATATTCAAGATTTGTGGTCTGGCAGTTCAGTGCCTGATGTAACCTGGCTGATAGACACTTTGGTGTATTTAATTTTAATTTTTTTCTTAAATGGAGCCTTCCTTTCATCCATAATAGAGCTTAAACAACCAAGTTAAATAGGTGATGTTAAATATTTGGGTTGATAGCTTTGCTTGAAGATAATTTGGGGTTTTTTTGGTGGGGGTGAGAAAGCCCTGAGTGGCTCCCAGAGAAATCCCAGCTCTCTGTGGGCACAGTGTGGATGTTTTGATGCAGGACTTGCCCCAGGGTTTGTGTGTCCATGGGCAGGGGAAAAAGACAAGAACTCCAGAGCAGCAGTGCTGGTGCTATCCCAGGATACCCTGACACTGCTCCAGGGGCAGATGGAAAACCAGGGAAAGTTCCTTCAGCCCCCACAGCTGATGGAAAACCATGGAAAGTTCCTTCAGCCATCACAAACTGGGCTGCTTACCCTGGGCTGGGAGGTGAGAGCCCAAATTCCATCTGCTGGGATGGTCCTGGTGGGATGCAGGAGGTGCTGGGGCAGCCCAGGGCAGCAGGAGGGCAAATCCCAGGGAATTTGGGAATCCCTGGGGCAGCCCAGGGCAGCAGGAGGGCAATTCCAGGGAATTGGGAATTTGGGAATCCCTGGAGCAGCCCAGGGCAGCAGGAGGGCAAATCCCAGGGAATTGTGAATTTGGGAATCCCTGGAGCAGTCTGGGGCAGCAGGAGGGCAAATCCCAGGGAATTGGGAATTTGGGAATCCCTGGAGCAGCCCACAGCAGCAGGAGGGGAGCAATTCCAGGGAATTGGGAATTTGGGAATCCCTGGGGCAGCCCAGGGCAGCAGGAGGGCAATTCCAGGGAATTGGGAATTTGGGAATCCCTGGGGCAGCCCACAGGAGGAGGGGAGCAATTCCAGGGAATTGAGAATTTGGGAATCCCTGGAGCAGCCCAGGGCAGCAGGAGGGCAATTCCAGGGAATTGGGAATTTGGGAATCCCTGGGGCAGCCCCCAGAAGAAGGGGAGCAATTCCAGGGAATTGGGAATTTGGAAATCCCTGGGGCAGCCCACAGCAACAGGAGGGCAATCCCAGGGAATTGGGAATTTGGGAATCCCTGGGGCAGCCCAGGGCAGCAGGAGGGAAAATCCCAGGGAATCAGGAATTGGGAATCCCTGGGGCAGCCCAGGGCAGCAGGAGGGCAAATCCCAGGGAATTGGGAATTTGGGAATCCCTGGAGCAGCCCACAGCAGAAGGGGGGCAATTCCAGGGAATCGTCTCCTCTCCAGCTCATTCCCAGGAACAGGAACCCACAGTGGGGGCTGAGATGGGAAATGTGTCCTTTATTTCCTCTGAGTGCTGTGCCAAACTGCAAAAAGTTATATCAGAGGAAACTGGCAAGGGCAGGGAATGAACAGAAGAAATAGGGGGCAAACCAAGATATTTTTCCTTTAGTGTGTCAATTAAATAAAGGATATCAATTAATGAGATTCCAACAATTTAATTATTTTTCATTGAGAGGTACAGCATGTGATTTACAGCTCAGCTACTCCTTTACTGATCATGCTGCTATAAAGGGCTACATAATATATTGCTTTCCACTATGCCATGCACAGCTAGAAATGGCAAGAATAAAACAGGATTAACTGCCCTCAAAATAGTCTGGGCTTGAAATTAATTGTAAAAGGCTGATGTCAAAACTCCTTTTTGATTTCAGAAGGTGCTGAATTACCTCCTCATCCCCATCTCCTGCTGCACACAGGCACATCCCTGTCTGTGGCAGAGTGGGCCCCAAGATAGTCCATGTAATTCAGAGCAGAGAGGATTTTTATTATTTTTTTTAAAGCATTGTCCTGCCATGAAGAATTAAACAGAAAATGAATGGAGAAACCAAATGTCAGCTGCTCCCTTAGACTTCAAGGTTCAGGAAACTGCTTAGTGGGAGTAGGAAGAGACTGGCAGGCTGAAATGTAAGGGAATAATTGCATTATAAGAAGATTATGGAAGATTATTTTTCTTGTGGGCCCCAGATTTCTGCAAAAACAATCCTGAATTGCATCCTACATGGCAAAATGAATTCCCCCATTCCTCCAAACAACCAGGCTTTATTAACTGTGTATTCCTTTGGTGTGGGCAAAATTAAAAATGGGCTCATATTGCAAAACATTCCATGCATCCTTCTTTCCTTTGACAACATGGAGCTTAATGTGATTAACAGCGTGGCAGCTCGTAGCAAGAGGAAAAATAATTGGGTTTTTTTTTCAATATAGGAGCCTCCTAATAATGCAGGAACCAGCCTGGGAGGGTTCCCCAGCAGGGTTGGGGAGCAGGGTGCCCTGCCTGCATCTCCCCATCAGTGGGATGCTCCTGCAGCCCTGGGTAGCCAGGCTTTTTTAATTTTTTTATTTTAATGTTTAACTATAACCACTGGGACTGGAATCAGAGCTTCTCATGGCCCAGTATGAATATTAATAAGACACTGGGCCATGGATTTCCTGGCTGATTTTGACAGTTTAAAGGATCAGTTAGTTAATTAGAAGATGACATGGCACATCGCATCCCTTGGCTCCGTCCTGCCTTCTGTCTCCTCTTTTCATTTTCATTTTTGACATGTTAGATTACATCATTACTTGTAGTTTCACTTGTTAGCCACACCATGAAATGAGACTATTTTAAGCTGTAATTATTGTGATTTCTCTCCTCCGCTAAGAACATGAAACTCAAAGAAAGCTGAGAGCAACTTGAATTTCAAAGTCTTAGGAATAGATGCCTGCCAGTTTATAACCTTCTAACTACAGCCAAGAAATAGAAAAAAAAAATAAATAGCACAGAAAATTGTGTTGATCATCATCCTGGCAACCAATGTAGTGTTTTAAGCAGGCAGCCCCATCATCTGGGCTTCATCTGTGATTTAATTAATGTTTTCATAGGTGAGTTTCTCAGAAAGCCAGTCTCTTCCCCCCAGCCATGAGATTGTGCCTCTAGAGATGTATGTGCAGACACATTTGTGTCCTACACAGAGTCTGAGTTTTCTGTCATCATGGTCAGAACAGACACAAATAATTTTAAAAGAAAGTGCAGCTCTCTGCAAAACCCTCTCATTTGGGGAAACAACAGAGGAGAGCAAGGATAGGCAGAGGATAAGAATTGTCATTGAAATCCATCTACACCCAACACCTCAAAACAATCAAACTGCAACTCAAACCATAAAAATATTTCAAATAAATTCAGTCACACCATAAATCACACAAACTTTCAAGTTCTGCATCCCATGTTCATCGCTGCAGCCACCAGGATGAAAATTCTGGACACATAATACAACTTTCAAAGAAACACAACCACTTATTTTGTCTGTTACTAGATTATCTCACTAATTAATATTTGTATTCTAACTTCCATTCTGTCTATAAAATTCTTATCAAGGACATTGGTTTATTTCTGCAGAGAATTGCAGAGAAACATCAGTCTGCAGAAAAACTGGAATGCAGTTTCTGGATTAGGGAAAACCAGCAGCTCTGAGGCTTCACTGGAAATTACAAGATTAGTGAATGTGTCTTCTGATGGGAATGATCATTTCTGGGTTATGATTCCCTGTGGACTTTGCCTTTTCTTTTATCAAATATTTATATCTGTGTATTCATTCAATGCTGCCTGATCAATGCTGCTGATCAGAATGTGTATTTTAAAGGAAGAAATGGCAGAGGAGGTGCAGCTGTGGGATAACTCCATGCAGTTGGCCAATACAAGAGCCAATGTGGGTAATTTATGTCTTTCATTAAGGTAAACATTGATTCACAGGGCTTCCCAGAAACACAGTGCTAATAACAGGTGGAAATCACTTCCATTGCCACTGAAGATAAAGCCAGGTGATGTGACCTGGAGAAGGAACAAAATTGGGAGTTTTGTGCCTTCCAGCAGGGATTAATGCTCAGACTTGATGGCCTCAGAGGTCTTTTCCAGCCTAAATCCTTCTCTGACTTTCCTCATTGAACCAGAATTCCTTGTTCAAAACGAGCCAAGCATAAAGAGTGTCCTTCTTGTGTCAGAGAAGGCATTAATACTTTGAGTGTCTTTTATCCAACCAATGTTTTCGCAATAGGATTGATTTTATAATGAAATGAGACATGAACCAGCATTGCTGCAATTCCACGGGCTGCTGAGATTACATTGCAAAGAGGATAAATGGGAGGCAAATATTGTTGTGTATTGTCAGTGTGCTTCATGAGCTAAACAATGGAGATCTGCACTGGGCAGGACCTGAACCACCTGCTGTATCCTGCCAGTTTCAAGATGGGTGAGTGTTGATGGTGGTCACAGGGATGGAAGAGGATGGAAGAGACAGGGATCTTAATTCCATGATTAGAAGGCTTGATTTATTATATTATGATATGTATATAACATATTATATATATAAATATATAATATTTAATATTTAATATTATATTATAAATATATAATATTTATAAATATTTTATATATATAAATATATAAATAAATATATATATAATATATAAATATTATAACTATTCTGCATAGAGATAGAAAAGAAAAGGAGCTTCAGAAGCTGGCTAAGCTAAGAATAGAGATAGAAAGAATGAATAACAAGGTCTGTGTCTTGGCAGAGAGCAAGAGCAGCTCCACCGTGAGTGGTCAGTAGATCCAAACATCTACAGGGGACCAATGACAGGTGGACCTGTTGCATTCCACAGCAGCAGATAATAATTGTTTACATTTGTTACTGAGCTTCTCAGCTCTAGCAGGAAAAATCCTACAGAAAGGATTTTTCACAAAGAATGTCTGAGACAGGTGAGAGCACAGGTGAGCTCTGAGCACAGACACAGCCTGGCCTGGATTGCAGCAAGTGAGCACAGGTGAGCTCTGAGCACAGACACAGCCTGGCTCTGGATTGCAGCAGGTGAGCACAGGTGAGCTCTGAGCACAGACACAGCCTGGCTGTGGATTGCAGCAGGTGAGCTCTGAGCACAGACACAGCCTGGCTCTGGATTGCAGCAGGTGAGCTCCAAGCAGACACAGCCTGGCTGTGGATTGCAGCAGGTGAGCACAGGTGAGCTCTGAGCACAGACACAGCCTGGCTGTGGATTGCAGCAGGTGAGCTCCAAGCAGACACAGCCTGGCTCTGGATTGCAGCAGGTGAGCTCTGAGCACAGACACAGCCTGGCTCTGGATTGCAGCAGGTGAGCACAGACACAGCCTGGCTCTGGATTGCAGCAGGTGAGCTCTGAGCACAGACACAGCCTGGCTCTGGATTGCAGCAGGTGAGCACAGGTGAGCTCTGAGCACAGACACAGCCTGGCTCTGGATTGCAGCAGGTGAGCTCCAAGCAGACACAGCCTGGCACTGGATTGCAGCCAGGCAGAGCCCCCGTTTCCCTCTGTTCCTCTCCTCCCACCCCACACACCTGCTCTGCTTTTGCTGCTTGTGCTGCAGCACAGACCCTGCTGCTGCTGCTGTCCCCAGCAGAGTCCCTGCTGTCCCCTCTGAGAACCCACAGTGGAATTCATCACACACACCAGCTCTGGAGCTAATACCAGTCTCCTTCAGTGAGAACACATCTTTCCCAACTTCAAAGGCAGAAATGAACACTTACATTTCCTTTGTTCCTAAAAGACTCAAATCCTGTCTCACTGAAGGTCTGCTCCTCTCCTGGGCCTTCCCTGCACAGGAGCTCTAGCTGAGAATTAGCAATCAAGCCCCTCATTGTCCACCTGAACCTGGAAATGAAAACATAGGCAAACAGATAAGCAAGTCCTGCCATTTACCATTAATACTTAATATTCTCACATATTCTTTTCATCGGATGGTTAATATAAAAACTAATGAACCATAGATGGCATTCCTGTTTTGCTCTGTTTCATATTAAATGTGGAGCAGTAAAAACTGGGAGATGAAAGATAATATCTTTTCAAATAGAAATGGCTTAAAATTCTTAATATGAATACAGTAGCTAAAAGACAAAAGTGAAGACTGTGATCCTTAGCAGGTCCTGGCAGTTTCTGGCCATAGGTTATTAAGCATTATTCAGCTGACCCTAAGGGGAGTTCATCTGGAGACATTAAGGTCAGAGAGCAGAAGCACTTGGACACACTCAAATGGATTTTACACCTTTGTATCTCTCTGACATTACTGTTTTGCTTCAGCAAGCTGCCTAATATCAGATATATCCTACTGGGTACCTTTCTAAATCACTTCAATTTTCTTTGTCCCTGGGCTACAGTTATATGATCAGGAGCCAAAGCCATCTCAGGCTATGATATACTATTTTACTTCCTCGTTTGTATTAGGATGAACTTTATTAGCTCTTGGGGCACGTGTCTATCAGTTTTAAAGATGAAGTACTATGTCAATAGATTTTATGCAGCGTTCAAGTCCACCGAATCATTTGGCGTGCTCTGAGATTATTAAAAGGGGATTATCACTTCTACAGAAAATGTTCTTATTTTGAAATAACCATCACTCAGAGCAGCCTGTGCTTACCAATACTGTCTCTCTAAAGTGATATTTCGCAGCAAAATCAAAATGGGGTTGATGCTCTGTAAGTAATTTCAGATTTGCGAGCATGTCAAGCTTATAAACACAAGTGTAGAACTAACATTTGACTCCACACTCCTGTACTTTCATTACCCACTTTCTTCCTTTAAATCTTCCTAATTTGCTATTGCATATTCTTGTAACTGCTAACAATAACCACAGCACTTTTCACCATGTAAAAAGTGACAATTTGTCCAAGCTTAAATTTATCATTCTTAAGTAGAAACCGTCCAGTTAAATAACCCATAAAAAATTACAGAGATTAGTTTGGCTGTTGCAGCATCAAAACCAGGAAATCAAAGATGCTTTTTTTGTGAGGAAGCTGAGGTTTCAGCTATCAGGGAAGAAGCTTTTAGAACACAAATCCAGCCTATAATCAGATTTTCTCATTTCCTCGCCAGCCTTCCATACTTTTGGCTCTGTGGTTCACAGTGGCTGCTTCCATTGTGCCATGAATGGAAAAGGGACGGGGGATTTGAGCTGAGGGATGAGGACTGTGATCTGCCTCCAGGTCCTTCCCTCAGCTGGGCTTTGCTGGGCTGGCAGCTGGTGGTTTTGGAGCTGGAGCTGCTCAGGTGAAGGAGCAGTCCCTTTTTGATGGGTTCCTTCTCTGGCCTCGGCACCCAAACCTTGTTTCACCCTCTTCCCTCCCAGGGTCACCGCTGTAAATGCAGCTTGAACATCCCCAGGTTCAGGGATCACCTTTTGTCTTCAGCTTTGGCCGAGACCTCTTGGCACTGCTGTAATCAACACCCAGAGGGGCAGCCCAGGGGAGGAGGAGGAGTTCCCTGGTCCATAGGTCAGCTCTCCTGGTTCTCCCCACCACAAGGTCTCACTGGCATATTAAACACTTATTTACCCTATTCTGACCTCATCGTTCTGCTTCATGGGAGACTGAGTTAACACAATAGTGTTGGATCTGCTGGCCCTGCAGAGCTTGCAGGGATGGTGCAGGGATGCTCCTGAGGCATCACTGCCTTCCTCAAGTGGCATAAATTACAGAGATATTGGACTTTTAAAGAGCCTCAAGGACAGAGCAGTTCCTTCAGCAGTTTAACAATAAGTATCATTTCATTTAAGTTACTTCTGAGGATTGGAACTCTTTCAGAGATGCTAAGTGGAGCAAATAAGGATCTCAAGACTTCAGCATTAACTGATGGGAATAAAGCCAAAGTTTTACATTTGCTTTCACATCCTCTCTTGTGGTATGTTTTAGTTTAAATATTTTGGCTCAGTCTTGAAGCTTCCAATGCATAGGCAGATTGCTATGCCCACATGCAAAAAAACCCCACCAGAATTGAGATCTTTTTGCTGTTATATTTAGAGTGTGTATTTAATTATTGTGCCTGCACGATGCCGTAGAAAACCCTGGTTTGCTTTCACATATTCAACAAAGAACTTTTCAGAAGGGTATTTTTAAATTAGATCCACACTAATTACATGTATTATTAAGAACCCAACGCTTCACAGCTATCACTGGGTTGTATTATTGAACATTTTCAAATAAACACAGGGAAACAGAACTCAGTCTGAACACATTCCCAGCAGAGGCACTCGAGCTTTAATAAAGGTAACCCAATGGTTATAATTAAAAAACACCTCTCACACTTTGAAAAATCCCAGATACTTAACTTTGAAGTATGGTTGTGTAACACAGTTCTCTTTCACACTGCTCTGGGTAACCATAATCTGTACAGTTCCATGACTTCTGTTTATTTAACACACCAAAGCAAGAATTATTTATAAAGTCACAGCTGTTCTTTTTCCTAGCTTTTGTTTCTCGCAAGTCTTAAATATTTGTAAAAACAAGAAAAGTAATTAAAGTATTGATACATTAAGCAAACGCTTCCCTAATCACGCTGCTTAAATAGGAATCACTTGTTTAAACAGAACTTGCTAAGTATATGTACAGAAATACAGTGTTAAATAGTTACTGCAGAGCAGGAAAGCCAACTTGCATTTAAAGAAACAAAATAAACAATGCCAAGCCATCAGTGCTATCGCAGGCAGCCACTCCAGCATTAGGAGCCGGGTTTGGTGTGTGGCCAGCGCTGAGCAGGAGCTGTGTGCCATCTGCTCCTCACACAAAGGACACGAGTTTATTCTCGCTGGTGGGAACTGCTGTCCGAGAGCCAACCCTTGGCAGCGCCAGTGCCTACCCTTGAAAAGCTGGCAGAGAGCGCTTTTTAGCCTTTGAGTTCCCTAATAATGATCCCCTCCAGGGTGCAGGTCCCTCATGAGCGCTTCATTTCCCCCTTTATTCCGATTCAGCATCCCGAGCAGACAGGCAGGACACCTGACGTGCATCGGCCTCCTGTGGATTGCCCTTACCTGCCAGCACCTGGCAGCCTCAACCAGGGAATAAATCAAACATTGAAACAGCAAAATTTATATTAGCTTTGTAGTTGCAAGCCTAGAGGTTGCAAATTGAAGCTAAGACACGTCCAAAAAGCAAAACCAACCCGCGGTGTGTGGCAGCGTTCCCTGCTTGTCTGTGCAGGACCTCGGGGACAGGAGCAGCACCCTCCCCTTTGTGGTGGCAGTCTGGCTGCTTCCCACCTTCTCCTGTTCCCTGGGAATTAGCTCTCGGACACAAAAGCAAATGTGTCTGATAGTCGGAGCCAGGTATTGTGGCCAGGGGGATTTTGCAGGCGCGGTCGCACGCAGGCGGGCAGGCAGTGAGTAATCTAGATAAATGCTAATGAAAGCTCTCGCTGGCACCTTGTGTATTCAAAGGCTATTTCCTATTGTTCCCAGTCAGCTGGCTCGCTGACTTCCCATTCAGCCCGGATTGCTCACATTCAGCTGGGACCACTCTAACATTCCCATTACACGTGATGTGAGCCCTGCGCTGCCCGTCCGTTTGGTTAAGCTCATTATCTGTGGCCCTGCCGAGACCACACATGGCACATCGTTAGCGCTGGTGACAGGTCCCAGGACGAGCTGCCTGCTCGGGGAAACCTGGGCTTACCTGCCCCAGGTACAGCAGGTGCTGAGGAGGGCTCCTGTAAGGCTTCCTTGGTCAATACGTTATTTAAAAAGTCACATAATTCACATCCAGCCCATCCCAGCAGCTCGTGTGGCTCTCCCTGCCTGGATGAGGAGCAAAGAGAGCATCCCTTTGTTCCTGGAATCCATCCTCCCACCTCACAAAGAGCCACCAGGAAACCGAGCTGGCCTCCTCAGACCTGGCACCACTCGCTGCACTCCTTTAAAGTCCCTCAGGAATTAAATTGGAAGCTTGCACCGGCTTTGTGCTGAGAACACACAAATTGCAACAGCCCAGGAGGAGCTGACCAAATTTAGCAGATTTCACAGGGACAGAGCAAACCATCCCGGTGCCAATCTTCAGATTCTTGTTTCAAATTATGTTGATACTGAAACCCCTCACAAAGAAAGCATCCAGAATTGCAGAACACAGGCAAAATTATTTTTCTCCCTGTAATTGTAACTCTTGGAAATGACTGAAACTTCAGCTCGAGTTCACCATTAAAGGCAGAAATCAGCACTGGACAAAGCCCAGAACACAAGTTTACAGCCCAAATGTTTAAAGTTTGGCAAAGTGCTGTAAAAACCAGTCTATATTGACCCAGGGCAGTGCTACTATTTTTGCCTATGAGATGGATAGTGGAGATGCAAGTTATATTTGAACAATGGAAATATCTCCAGTGAAATGGGCACTGGCCTGGCTCCAGAGCAGCTCATTTACCAGGGGCCATGGCAGCTGGAGAATCCCAAACATCACATTTCTGGGACCCTCCACTCACACATCAAAACAAGTCTTCTGCTGGGCTTATTCTCCTGGCTTGATTTAGGGATTATCTCTCTGAATCAGATGAAACATTATCTCCTGCAGTCTATCACGTTGCTATAGGGAAATAACAAATAGGTGTGTTTCCGTTGAAACTGGAAATTAAATATCCCACATGTTTCTGGTTTATTTCTAAGCAGATCCAGCTGTGTGCTAGTCCTAAAAAAAAAAATCCTGACTGACCTCAGCCACCTGAACAAAACACTAACATTTATTTAAATGGCATCTAGCATTTGAGAAGAAACTTAATTGCATTTAAGAAGAAAACCAAAATCACAGACAACATTTTTGGAAGCTTTACCTCAAGTTGCTTAATCAAATTACATAACCAAAAAATCATCTAATCAAAGCCACAAACTTTTTTACAATTTCCATAGAGTCTGAGGTTTTTCTATTTCATTCACTTATCATCATCATCTTTTTCTGCTTGTAGGGAGCACTAATCCCCTCATGCAAGAATTTTCCAGTTGTTCAAGATCCACAGTCACTGGCTGTCAACCAGCCTTGGAAAAGCTTCAGTATTTGAGTGGCATATCTGACCAGGGATAGCCTGAATCATTCCTGGAGGGCAGCAGTAACATCCAGGCTTCCTCTGCTTTGCAAACTCTGCCACCATGGCAGCAGTTCTCTCAACAGGGAAACAGCTCAGGGATAAAGTTCCTCCTTGTTTTGGGTGTTGGGAAGGGGTTTCAGTCACAGGTGGGATTGGCAGGGACCCCTGGAGATCATCCAGGCCAACCCTGCCACAGCAGCATTGTCCAGACCATGTTGCACAGGATGATGTCCAGGTGGGTTTTGAATAACCCCAGAGAAGGAGACTCCACAGCATCTCTGGACAGCTGTTCTGGGCTCTGCCACCCTCACAATAAAGAAGTTTTTTCTCAGATTCAGGTAGAACTTCCTGTGTTTCAATTTGTGTCCATTGTCCCTTGTCCTGTTGCTGGACACCACTGAAATGAGGTCTCCTTTCTTTCTGTTCTTTGTTTCTTTCTGAAGGCAGGCAAATTTTCTTGTCAGTCTCTGTTTACTAAAGTTGTACTAAAGCATGAACTGCATTGCAGTAATGAACATTTTAATGCAAACTGTGAGTCAGTGCCATTGCAGCAAGAGCTGAGCATTCTACAGGATCGATACAGCAAGCACCTGTGTGCAGAGTTTGGCCAGGAAAGATGGTCCTTGCACAACACTTCCCTTGTGATCCACAGAAACTCGCTCAGCAAATGTCAAAACCCGTCAGATAAGCATGGCCAGGATCCATCCAGGCTCTCCCTGCAGTTCCTGAGGGAATGGCACCCTTGCTCTCACTCCTGGCTGCTCTGTCACCCTCTTCATGGCAGAATGAGTTGCAGGGAGGTTATAAAAAGGCAGCCCCTTCTGAATGCTTAAACAACTGGGAAAATTATGGTCAATCCACACTCCCAAGGCAAGGTAGTGCTTCTCACAGACTGGAAAATATCCATAAAGCCTGTGAGTTACGAGTACTTTTCTAGCTCATTGGGCAGTTCACTGCTGTCTTATCCTTTACATCTGTGGTGCAGGTTTAACGCAGATCTACGCTCTCAAATGCCGAGTACTCATAAATGCCATGCTGATTTTATTGTACATATTTTTATAATCTCATAAAGTTTATATTTTTAATATCACAGATAATATGTGAAGCTGTCATTTACACCACTCAAATACACAGTGGGAGTCAGTAGCATAAATGGCCATTTTTCACTTGGAATACTTATTAATCTAAAGCTAATTTATATTAATACAAGACACTTTTTTTGTTGGGTTTTTTTTCCCCCTAAATCCACATACATTCACATATATCTTTGCTCTGCAGCCAGGCTGTGGAGGCTTTCAGGGACAGAGATGCCTTTCTCTGTTGTGCTTGTTAAACGCTCGGTTCAGTCAGCTGCTGCTGTAAAACTGAGGCTCTCAAATAGCACCACAGTCCAGGAGGGAAATAAATGCTGCTGAGCATATTCAACTTCACCCTGGCTGAGTTCTGCACCACGACATTCATTTCACTGTGCCTTACGTTTAAACCCCGCTCCCAGCCTGCTGAAATGTGGGAAGAATTATCCTGAGGGACCGTAGTAAAACGCAGTCGTGTTTATTTGTAATTGCTACAAAATGCTTTACAAAATTGTTAGTGTCCTTTATTATGCCTGCTACTGAAGCACTTGCCTGTTAATTAGAGAAATTTCAGCTGTCATAGCTGGCAATTATAGCTTGTGTATCACTGTCTGTTATGAATAGTCAATGAGAGCTGATTAATATGCATGAGTGGCGGTATATAGCCGTGCCTGGGAGCCGGGAGAGGCAGAGGGAGGGAGCTGCGAGCCGGGGACGGGCAGAGCTCCGCGGTGCCGCCACCGCCAGTGCCGGCAGCAGCCGCCTCAGCATCACCTGCGGGGCCAGCATCACCTGGCAGCATCACCTCCAGCCTCACCTGGATGCCGCAGGCACCGCTCTGGCTGCTCGGGGGAATAAGGAGGATCCTTTCTGCCGCTCGAATTTAAACATGGGATGCAGTTTGTGCACGCTGCAGAAGCCAGAAGAGCAGTACAAGTTGCTGTATGAAGTTTGTCAGGTAAAGAATGAGATTTCTTTTCTGGAAGGAAATGGTCTCTTTTAGGTTTGTGGCCGCTGTTTAAGGGCAGGGAAGGTGGAATGTCAGGAACTGGAAATGAAAGTGAGTTTGCCTTGTTTGAAATCTGTGTGATAGTGATTATGTTTTTAGCCTGTGTGTTCCCATTCATATGTGCAGAACATCAGGTATTTAAATGCAGCTATTATACATGAAACTTTTCACAAAACTTTCATCACAAAATAGGACTGTTCATTTCTCCAGTGTAGGTTAGGTTAAATTCCTTGTCAAGGATCCTGGCTTGGTCACACACTCCTTGCACAAGTGGAAAAGATGCACCAGGAAGGTTTTGTACCTGTTTACAAGTACCTAGAGCCACTTGTTTGTGTGCAATGTGTTCCCTGGTGCTCAGTCTGGTCTGAGTGCCTGTCACTCAGAGTTTATAGCTGGTTGTTGTAGCTGTTGCACCTTGCTCTGTAAAAACACCAGCTAACAGACTTGACAGCAGATTAAAACTACTGCCCTACAGATCTTTGTATACCAAATTACTCATATGAACCTTCTGAGAAGTTTTCTGTGAGTGTGTTAACACATCAACCTCTATTGCAAAGATTTCATTTCCCGATTTTGCCTTTCCTTCTGTGTGCCTCTGAAATTCCTTACTCCCATCATATCTACACTACAGTTTGGACTGAGGCAGGGGGATGGAGCCCTGCAAAGTCACAGCCAGGTGTTTCAGGATGTGTTCCTGCAGATCTCCCTGGAAATATTCATAGGTATAAACACTCACAGTCAGTACTGAGAAGGTGGATTGGGCTGTCTGTACAAAGGCTGGATGGACAGACACTGCCCAGATCCTTGGAGCTGTACTTTCCCCGTTGCCATTCCTGAGGTGGTTGAGGAGAAGTGACAAGCGCTGGGTGCCATTCCCAGCGCTGCTCCGTGCTGCCGGCAGAGGGAATTGCTCAGCAATCCCGTGTCCTGCTGCCTTCCCACCTGCGGCTGATCCCCGGTCCTGATGGCACTGACAACAAAGTGAATAAAAGATGTGCTCTGTGTGTTATGCTAGTGGGGAAGTGATTAAATTTTAACCACGTAGTTGTGATCTAATTCCCGCTCGCTCACCCGAAGGACGCTGACGCTTTGCGGAATAAAAAAAACCTGTGGGAGCAAATAGAAAGACATGTTGACTGTCATTTCTATTTATACCAGCACACTTCCACTTGCTAAGCTCCTGTGCATGTGATGGGGGCAGGAATTTTACGGGGAGGGAGTCAGATTTTTCGGCCAGTGTTCTGAACTGAGAAGCTGGTGCTGCCTGCTGCAGCACACCTGGGGCCAGGTATGGTCTGTGTGAATGCTCTGCTCACAAACAGCAATGGCTGTGGGAATAATTCCTTATCCTGGCAAGTTTTGAGCAGTCTGGGTTTGGGGACTGTCAATCAGTCACATTCAGGAGTGCAGCAATCAGGACAGACAGACAGCACCCGATCAGAACGTTGTGATTGCTCAGGGGCTTGCTCAATTTTTGTTGCGAAGGGAAGGTGGCAGAGAACCTTTGCAACTTACTGATGTCTCCCGACAGATGCAGGAGAACATTCTTTAAATACACGTCCTGAAATCAGTCCCAGGAACAGTTCCTGCTGATATCTGAGATGACTGAACTATCCAGTGCTGGCTGCAGGTGCAGATCCCTGGCAGGAGTTTGGCTTTAGGATTCTGTCAATATGCAAAGTGCTGCAGCCTGTGTGAGTGCCCAGGGCTCCTCATGAAGTACGGAATTCTCTTGGGAAACACTGTTGGAATACCCTCAGTTTCCACAGAAAGGAAAGGTGCATGTAATCCTGTATAACTGGGATTTCTAGCATAGCAAAACCTGAATTATTTAAGACTATAATCCCTGATTATTCTAGAATATAAATAACTGCAAAATTATTTTAACAGGGGTCTACTTTGATTTCTCTCTTTCGCAAGACAGGAGGGAGGGAATTCTATAGCTTATGGAGCACATCCAGATAATTATATGTCACTACAACTATAAAAATATGTCCTCATGTAACCTACAGACAAGAGCAATCACTTAAAATTTAATGGTGAGGGAGATGAAGGATCACTGCCATTTAAAATTACAGAATATAGAAGATAAAAGTTTCAAAATCTGCCAACAGTAGAAAAAGTCTCTTACAGTGTTTTTTTGTGTCATCCATGTAACCCTAATATCATGTGATAGAAGGCATTGCTATTTTAAGAAATCTGAGTTAGACAAAATTTGCATAACTTGATTTTAGGGAATATTGAGCATCCTTACAAATAAATCTCCTTAGCCTTATTTTTTGAAAGTTCATGACTCCAAGACATAGGAATTCAGGAGACACTTGAAAGAATTAATAATAGCACATAACTGCACTTTCTCTATTAGGCCAAGAGCTTTAGTGTGGCTGGGAAATTAATGCTTCCATAAATTACAATTCCAGAAGGTCCGGTACGGCTGGCTCTGTAAGTCCTCTAACAGTGAGCACAAAGAGGATCAAATATACCAGGGCTCAGGCTTTATCCCTTCCTCATCCATAGATAATTCAAAGAGATCCTCTTCATTAAGGGCTTTGGCACATTGCCTACAATTTCTTTTTGGGCCGCTGTGAGCTTAATGATGCAGAACAATGGTCTTCCCTCTTGTTGAGCACTTACCTTATTGTACCTTTAATCACATCATAAAAACCAAATTAAAACACCTCGTCATTAGAGACTGTTGTAGCTGTGCATATCAATGCTTTGGGCTACAAATACAGAGGGGGCTGTGGCAGCTTGGTGGGAGCAGTGTCACCACTGACGAGTGTGGCAGCAGTGGGGTGCATATCCCATCTTAGATGTGTCCCAGTGTTTACTTCCCAGCTGAATGCAGCATATTAAATGAAGTCATGTACACTATTAGGTTTTGGGGTGTCTGGTTAAATAGGAAATCTTCTTCAGAAGTTACTAAAAGTTGGGAAAATGGAAGGAGAAGGGGGAAGAAAGAAAACTGGAAAATTGGGAGGGTGTTTAACACCAGGTTTCTGATGTGATTTTTCAGTGCCATCATCTCCTACATAAACAATAACAGAAATCAGGGCTTTTCCCTTTGTGGGAAAATTCCTGAGGGACCAAAAAGTAAACTGCATTGGAGGAAACTTACAGATGAATGAATCATCTGAGATAGAGCTTTTGAGAGTGCAAAATAGAGTAAAACAAGTTTAATCCTGCAACTTAATGAACTTTCTCTGTACCTTTTTCACACTAAGCACACATTGCCCACAATATGGGAGGTAAAAACACAGTGAAATCATTTCCTAAATGGACACAGTATTTTACAGAGTCCTCACAGCATCACAGAATGGTTTGGATTGGAAGGGACCTTAAAGATCCTGCAATTCCAACCCCACTGCCATGGGCAGGCACACCTCCACTGGAAGAATTCCCAAGGATGTCAGTATGGAATTTTAAATCACAGATGACTCTAAACCTGCATGGGCAGTGCTCAGAACTGTTCCCTGGGATTTAGGGTGATGGAGTTCACCCAGTGGGAAGGCACCATAAGCACAGCCCATCCAAACTGGCACCCCTGAGATAGGTGAGCACAGAGCCCAGCCCCTTCCTGCAGGCTGTCCCTCCAGGCTGGGGACAGGCTGGCAGGAAACGAGCTCGTGTTGCCACTGCCCTTGGCTCAGCTGAGCTGAGGTCAGAAGATTCTCAGTGGTTGTTGAGCTGGCTCCCCTCACAAATACTAAAGTTCATATATAAATAAACAGTTGTTGCCATGATCCTGTGGCGTGTCGGGAACTTGAAAGCCTCGCTCACATGCTCCCAGCCTGGCACGTCCCTGAGACATGGAAAAATGACAGTGTTGGTAAAAAGCAATAGTGGGCAGGCTGGATTTGTCCTTTAAAGCAGACTGACTGAGATGCTCTGGGGCCAAGGTTATATAAGCACCAAGGTCAGGCACAAATTCTGTGCTAATGAGGGGTCAGCAGTGATGGGGAACAAGCCAACGCTGTTTTCCATTGGCAGCTTCCAGTGGCATTGCTTGCAGGGCACTGTTCTCCAGCAGAACTCCCACACAAACCTGCTGCACTGAGCTAATCACCAGTGCAGGTCCCCTTGCCATCAGAATTCCATTTGCACGTTCAGACTTGAGAAATGAGACCAAAGTAATCAATCAGTAAGAAAGCCTAATTCAAGGAAACAGTCTAACTAGACTTAAATCTACTGAGCAATGATGTTATCCTAAAGCAGGGCCAACGTGAAGCTTGCCAAAATAAACATTCAGCTCAAAAAAAACCACCTAATCAAAACTGTAAGATTTGGAAAACAGAAATAATTGCCTCTGTACATATGCTTTTCACACCCTCAAATTTAATTGGGCAGCCAGAGAATTAGTTGCTCTACATTTCAGTAGTTTTCCATGTTAAGACCAAAGTGGTGGTGCCAATTATAGGGAGCTGCTCTACTTGAAATACAGTGTATGGCTTCAAGTGCTCTGTATGTGCAGCCTGTGCTGCAGCTGAAATTAAAACTAGCACTGAAGTTCGATTCTGTCACTTCACTGCCATTAAACTCGACCTCAATAACAGTTGTGAACCTATCACACTTACTTCAAAGTAGTCATGTGTTTGCTTAAACAAGATGTTAATTCCAAGGGCTTTGTTCTAGACGGGGTTTTCTGCTGCAGAATTAGTTCAGCTGTAGAAAAACTCTGCTTGACAGACTGGAGACTCATAATCTTCAGAAAACTGCCCTTTAATGATCGTGGCGCCTGTCTGTGGCTCACAAGTCCCCTTTCCTAATTAGACATTTACCAGAAACTGGCAATTGAAATTTTCCTCTTCACTTGATGATGAATAATGCAGTGCCTCTGTTAGGATTTCTCTGGAAGATACTCTTTATTGTAAAGTTAGAGGGATATTTTGGCCATTAAAGGAACATAAAACAAGATCTGATATGAAATAAACAAATTCCTAATGGTCACCTGTGATATAAATGCCTAATTTGACCTATTTTGCACATTAAATGCCTCAGTGCTGCATAATCTTCCTAAAATCTACAGTGCCTTTCATCTTTACAGTGGGCAGATAAAATGCTCAGCCATAGCATGGATTTATTAGGACTTTTTTTAAATGATGAATGATTGAAGGGATGAGTTTTGTGATGCTTTACACTTAAACATCTGTTTAATGCTACAAAGCAGGTGGCAGAAGTCACAAGGGAGAAAGCACCAGGGACAATCACTCTGTGCTCTACTGTCACCTGTCAGACACGGGCTGGGAAAAAAGGAAACATATGGAGTAATGAAAAAGTGCAGATTCAATAAATGTGTTTTGTGGTGTTCATTAATAATGGAAGAAAAAGGTTAGGCTTCATTTTCACTGGGACAGGACAGCTCTGCAGTTACATGAACACTGGGTTGGTCCTTGCAGAGATTTGGTGGGTGAAGGGAAACAGATCCAACTGGAACTTGGGCACAAGTCAGGGATTTGACAGGAGGGGGCAGAATAAATAATATCAAATATGCAGAAACTTTAAATATTACAATATTCACTAATTCAAGCAGTGACAATTGAAGGAAAACCTCTTGTTAATATGGAATATCTTCAGGCAAAAAGCCAGATGCCACCATCCAAAACACAAATGGTCAGGATCAGGACACTGTTTTCATCCTTGTGTCCATCCAGGGATAATCCTGGGTAGGGACACAGAGGTGATTGGATATATCAGTTCCCAGTGCCCCACTGATATATTAAAATCACAGAGGTGATTTTGATATATCAGTACCCAGTTCCTGTGCCAGTGATGTCCACTGGCATAGGAACTGGCACTGATATATCAAAATTATCCCAGATAATAACAAAAACTACAAACAGAAGTGCAGCACAAAGAGGGTTTTTTGCAACTTCAAACCAATATTCTGTACATTCCTGCAAAGTGAAATCTGAACATCATTTTAGACAAAGCAATCATTCATATGTTGGGAGATCACAGCTGATAAGATCTTTTAAATTTGGCCAAGGTGCTTCAGAGCTCAGCAGAAGCTCTTGTGTCTGACCTGACAAATCTGTGTAACTGCCATCAGTTTTAGGCAGAAGCAAAGGAAAATGAAGGTGTTTTTGTCAATGTCTCACTGTGAGACATTGGCCATGGCAGCTCGGAGGGAGGAGGTGGTGGGACTCCCCTCTGAGGTTTGTGTTCTTCAGCTCTGCCCGTGCAAAGCCCAAGGTGACCAAGCTCCTGAAACAGCAGGGCTGAGAAACCCTCTGGGATCTGTCACTGGGCTCCCACAGAGCAGCACCAGGTGTTCTTTCCATCTTTTCTTGGACCCAGCTTCAATAACCCTCCTCAACACAGGTGATCTTCAGAGCTGTCCAGAATTGCTCTTCCCCTGTCCTGCATCACTTTTGTGGAAGAGGGGAGGGAGTGGGAAGGTGGACTTAAAACCTACAAACAATGACCAGCAGTGTGCAAACGGGGTGCTGGGAATCAGAATGATCCTAAACACAGTGCCTGGATGGTGGGATGGGAGGTCTGAGTTGTGCTGTGCCCTCCTGTGACCTCAGGCAGATCACTCACTTGTTCTGTGTTTCATCTTCTGCAGAGATCCCTTTGTCTGTTTGCCCTGAGCAGGTCTCCAGAGGCAGCCCTGCCTTTGCTGTGTGCTTGCACAGTCTGATATGCTGCTAAAATGATGTCAGGACTGTTTGAAGTGCTGGTCTGTACACCAGAAAGTTGTGATACTCTGATTTTAATTGAGGTATGGTGTTAAAGACTGCCTTACCAAACTCTGAGTGCTGGCAGGCCACAGCAGGGGAAAGCTCCCTCCAAATCTTTGTCTTTGACCATTCCCTTTTTCTATGAGAAAAAGGTGTTGCTCTGCAGGAGCCTTTGGTCTGATTCAGGACAAGAATTGTTTCTTATGCTGCTCAAATTCAGCTGGAATCCACATAACATTGCACTCTCAGCTAAAAGGGTTTTAACTCTTTCGTGCTTGTTCACTCTCATCGTGTGTTATTTTAAACATAAATATTGAATACACAGCTTTTTGAAAAAAAGCTTATCAGTGTCAGCTTTCTATATTTGAAATCTGTCACTGATAAAAATCTGTCATTTGCTGTACTAGATGAACACATAGACATGGGTTTTGCCCCTTGGGAAAAGCACATGTGGGAAGGGCAAGAGCATTTCCCAAGGAGCCACACTGGAGGTGGACAAAGCAGAGGATGTGAGAAAACGGGTAATTACACTTGCTGAATCCAGTCATTAGTAATTCATGGTTATTTATGGCTCATTTGTAGCTCACTCAGAGATGCCATTGATTGGCCCCCTCTGGGGCAGGCTGCAGAAATGGCAGAGGGAGGCGTTGAAAGGGGACGCCTGTAAACTTCTGGCTGTGTTCTAGGTGGACCTGGGTTACTAAGCCACGAAAAGATACACAAAAGATCACTTGAAAAAATAAGGAAAAGCATTTCTGCGCTGATATAAAGTCAGTTAACACAATTAATGCATATTTAAAAGGGCTCCAAGGAAACTTTGCTTCTAGTGAAAGCCCAAGAGTCTCAGAAGCCCCAGCACTGCTCTGTGTTTTCACTGATTGTTTTCATAATAAAATTCCCTGTGGTTTTATTTGGAGTAGTGATCCACAGGAGCAGAGCCTGAGAACCCAACCAAGAGCATCTCAGTGTGCTCCAGACACTCCTGGCACTGCCTTGGTAATACCTAAATGTGCTAATTACTAACAAAATTAAAATTCCTTTATTTCCAGGCTCTTTTTCCCAAGATTTTCCATTTGCAAGTTAACGGATTGGAGGACAAATGTATTCTGTGCTCTCAAGGAAAAGAATTTTTCCTTGGTCTGAACTGTTTTGTCATGGATGGCTCACAAGGCAGAAGGGAAATGCATGCACATGGAAACAGTCTATTACTAAACAATATAATTCTGGGATTTTCAAAAGGAGGGAGACTGTACATATGAGGGAAATAAAAGAGGGATTAGATGGATCTGCAAGAAGAATTAACCTGCATTTTGAACCTTTTTTCTCCAATTCCTGAGGAAAAGGGGGGGTTATAAAATAGGCTTTTTGCTGCTCTTGCTTCTATAAAAATCTTTAAAGTTGTGCTGCTTTTTCTTAGTATGCAGACTCCTTAAGAACTTGCTAAAGGAGTGAATCAGACCATAAAGAGCATTTTAAATGGAGCACAGGCATCTGTAGTCTAACAGAACTAGCATTTTTATAGTGCACTTCCCAAGGATTTGCATGAATTTCTACAAAGAAAAGCTGCTTACTCATTCTTAGGCAAAAAAGTTTTTTTTCCCTGTGACATTTGTGAGGCACAGAACAGCCAACAAGCTGTACAATGCATACAAATGTTTATCATGCATGGCATTAAACCCACAGAAATCAGCCTAAATTAATGGGAAAAAATAATTTACTGAAACCCCACTGGTTTCTGCTGTGTGCTCCCAACATCCAGAAAACAACGTCACTCACTATTGCTGCAAAAATAATATACAAAATAATTATGACTGAACTGTTCTGCACAGGGATTTAGTGGCTTTCTCAACCTTTCAGTAACTTCTTCCACCAGTGCCTGAAGTCAGTTCATCTGTACTGTTGTAAATGATGTTTGCTCATGCCTGAGTGCTGAGCTCCTCCATGTCCTGAGCATCCTCCCCACCTTCTCTCCTGGAGCCCTTTCCTGTCCCAGGGCTCCTGTGTGTGCCCCTGCCCCTGTGGGAAACTGGGAATGAGCTCCAGGATCATCCTTGTGCAGAAATGTGTTCATTCTGTGTGTTAATTCTGCTCTCACAGGAAAACAGAAACCACCCCTGCTGGGCTTTCCATAAGCTCTGTGTCAGAAGGAGGAGAAAATCAGAATTGGTGGCAACTAGGAGGAAGTTTTGTCCACTTGTAAACAAGTGACATATTTTGAGATACCTGAAGGCCTCTAATTTATGTCTCTTTAAAAGTAGCAATTAATTAGCCTTCTCTTCCCACCCAGAGAAACAAAGCATGTAAATCACTTACCTTGTTCAATAATTAAACAGCAGCTATTGATAAAATGACATTTATGTGACAGCACAGCCGTGTCCTATCCTGCCTCATACCTCGAGCAAAAATAAGGATGTGTTTTCTAGTAACAGAGAACAATTCTGTGATGCCAGCCTTGGCTGCAGATTCCCTTTGCCTTGCACAGGAGGTGCAGCCTTGTCCCCACAGTGGGAAGGCTGCAAGGCTCCAGCCTCTGCTCCCTGTGCCAATTCTGACCTCAGGAAATTAGCATCTAAACAGGGGCACTTGGCTCAGGAACCTCTCAGCAGAACAATTGTTAACCTAAAAGCACATCTAGAAATAGAAAAACGTGAGGAAATCTGCCCTTGTACAAGGTATTTCACTGGGATGTATCTGGAATTAGTAGGAGGAGGGGATTTCAACAGGAGGGGTGCCAAATGCCTTGCACTGCTCCAGCAGACAGAAGCCAGTGTAGATCCAACCCCTTACACACTCACAGCACTGGAAAATTGTATGGAAAGCCATCTCCTAGTGAGGTAGAGCAAATTGTTCACAAGCCTAAAAAGATATAAGGGGTTTTCCTGTTTTCCTGTGACTAAACCCAGTCTCTGGCTGCACCACAAATTTCACCCAAGTCCATTCATAGCTCTGTTTAACTCCAGTCACTGCATTTTATCTACAGCTTTCTCCATATTCAGTATATTTCCAATGCTAAGAAGGTCCAAAAGCTAAGCATTTCACCCTTCCAGACAAGTTAATTTATCCATCCTTTGTGCCATGAAAGATTCCATTGTCTCTGTCACATGGCATGTTTCTCAGAAATTATGCATATTTGTCGTTTTTGGCAGTCTTCTGAAGCGTTTGTGTGCATGGATTTATTTTTTTTTCTGTGTTATTTCAGATGTAACTGTTTATAAGGAAAAAAATGCTGAGCACAATTCAGCAGCATTAGGAATAAAGTCTAGGAATATCAGCCCCTTTTTTTTTAAACAAAGCAAATCTGTACATATTTATTAATTTATTTATTTTATTATGTATTTATTGACTTTTAAGCACTGGGAATAATTATTTGTCAATTGTAACAAATTTTCCATATAGGAACTAAGCATATTAGTATCACCTATTTGCTAAACTCAGGATTAACCACAAGTACTGACTTAACACAGACACCCATTGAAATCACCCCAGTATATTTCTCTTCTGCATCATTTGTGTGCTGCTAAAAATAAAATACCAATACCTGGTACTTTTTCTGGACTAAAAAGCAATTTATCTCTGTTATGCATAAGCAGACTGGGGAATTACTGCTTTTTATTATCCAAATATTTAGCACTGCCATCCTTATTTCCCTGTAATGGAAAATGATATTGGTGTGCTGAGATGGGAAATGCTTAAAAAAAAGTAATTACAAACTATTCACTGCTCAGTATTTACCACATATTATGGCACTTGCTGCAGGTTTTTTAGGAACCAGATCCAGAAATGTAATTCCCTGCTGTAAAGCACTTTTAAGTGTATTTTTGTGTCACTGTGAGTTATTTCATCATTTGTTAGGGCAGTTCTGACCATGTCTCATAGATCAGCATCACCACAGTGGCCAAGGCTGCTGCTCAGAGCAGGAACCTGCAGAGCTGAAAGGATTCCACTCAGCTGGGGTTTAGGAATCACCTCTTGTAAGGGATCCACAGACTGACCCCAAAGCCATTCATCATGTGGACAGCTACTGTCCAGAGGATTGTTTGCCTAACAATTGTGGGTGCTGCCCCAGCTCACAGAAATATTAACTTTTAAAGACAAAATCCCCAACCACATCTTTGGAGTGGGTTAAGAAGCCCATAATAACAGCAGAACAGTGACTTATGCTTCCATTTCACTGCAATTATTGCCTTCCTATCAAACCCATTCTTTACAACTGTATACACACCAAATACAGTTCTGCTTCTAGAGTTATCAGTTTACACCCTGGAAGCTGAATGCCAGAAAGTCACAAACCTTTTCTGCACAAGGTCCCTCTGCAGCAGGAGAGGGTTTAGATTAGATTTTAGCTGCCTCCTCACCCCAGTTCTAAAATCTGGTCCCATTTCCTTCTTCCTGGCTGTGCAGCACCTTTTCTTTTTCGTGGCATTATCAGCTTGCAGACAACATGGTCAGGAAACTACTTGGACATAATTCCTGTAGCAACAATTTATGGCACAGTGCAGCTACTGCTGCCTGTTCCCTGCATGACATCAAGCTGTCCTTGAAGTTATGATTATTTATGTAACAATTGCATAGGAGAGCACAAAGAGGATGCCAGTCCATGGATTTGGAGGAATAAAAGTGTCCTAAGAACCTAAATTAAAATTCAGGCCTGTACTAAACTGTCTGTAATCCAGGTTCATGACAGCATTTGGGGATGAGCTGGAAATTCTGTTCAGGATTTTACCAGGTTTTACTCTGAGGATGGAGAAAGGATCTTCATAAATAGTTTCCTGCTCAAGAGTTATTCTGAGCACATTTCTGAAAAACATCATACACTGCAATTTAGATTCTTTTGTTTTGATTGCTTGTTGGGCTTTGTTGTACAAAAAAAAATAAAAAAAAAATTAGGATGCACACAGTAAAATGTGCAACGTTTAATTTGCAGCAAATAATAAAACTCAAACCATAATCAGCATTTCCTTTTTCCAGAGAAAACATTAGGCTGAACCTAATTTTACAGCTGTACAAACTGTTTTAAAGTAATCTGCTCAATTGGGCGAGTTAATGATATTTAATTTGACCAGGCCAAACTTTGCACGCTGTGCATTACTGGAGCAATGGTGTGCAGTGTGAGTGTTTGTGTGATGTAAATGCCATGCTAACACCTTCCCCTCTCAGCTGTCTTCACAAAAATCCCGGTGTCATCACCTCCCCAAGGCAAACCCAAGGTGACAGCAGGGAAAAAGTGTTAGTTGCACAAGGTAATTCAGCAGGAATTTAGCCTTTTCAATCTATTCTGCACTCAAGTTAACCCTCTTTATATCAGCCAGCTTTTTGCCCTGGGCAATATGTTAAGTGTGGGCTAAATTCAGTTATTGTGCTGAGTAATGTTCTCTGTTCAGGGGCCCCACTTTAATGTGACTAAATGTGGATTATAGTGTGTATTTAGTGCAGTGTGTGAATTCTCTGCTCAGCCCCCCAATTCCATGGCCTGGTATGTCTCCTGTTATTTCTATCCACTACTCTAAAACTGAGTTTTTTATTGCAGTGACTGACTGCTACCATCATGTTTCATCTAAAAAATTGTTTATCAGACACAAGCACATAGTTTTGTAGTTTTGGTTTTGTTCAGCAAAAAGGCGAAGAGTCTAAAAAGCAAACCAAAACGAGAAAAACTCCAGGACAATCAGTAACTTGTTGTGTTTGAACAAGGGCTGAGGGATTTCTAATCTGCAAGAAACAAATGGGGTGCTGGTTTGTACTTCACCTCAAAGAGCAAGCCCAGTAAAATCTAACAAAATAAAAGGCAGAGCAGAGGATTTGTAAAATTACTGTAGTGAAAAGGGAAAATGAGAGATGCACAAGATTGTGGGGATGGACACTGGCAGCTCACACCTTGGTGGTGCTAAAGAGGCTGACCTAGAACAGAGGCTGGGCAGAATTAAAAAGTTAAAAGAATAAAGGAGGGTATTTACTAAAAGACCTTCAAAGGATTCAGCTTGGGCACTACAAGAGCCTGGCCATGGTTCTGCCCAAGATGGACTGTGTGTCATGAGTTTTTATACTTTTATAAGTTTTGGTCCATTTCCATGTTGGTGTTCATTGTCCAATTCCAGCTCCAGGTTCTGCAGTCCCACCCTCCCAGTTTGCTCCCCTCCATTCCCTGTTTGCACTTTTTGGGCTGAAGCTGCAGCGGTGTCCTTGGTTCTGGGCTGGACAAGGATTGTTCTGTGGGACTGAGCTGTGGGGAGAGCTGCTGACACTTTGTATGGAGTTTGGAGTTCCAATTCAGTACAGAACCTGGAAAATATGAAAGCTAAACCTTGAAGCATCACTGGCATGGCTGGCAGCTGAACCTGGGTCCCTGACAGCTTTGCTGTTTCTTCCCACAGGTCAATGGGAAGGATTTATCCAAAGCCACCCACGAGCAGGCGGTGGAGGCGTTCAAGACAGCCAAGGAGCCCATCGTGGTGCAGGTGCTGAGGAGGGCCCCTCGTGCCAAGGCCCACGAGCCCCAGCTGGTGGATGTGGGCACCCAGACCGACATCACCTTCGAGCACATCATGGCCCTCAGCAAGATGGGCTCGCCCAGCCCGCCCGTCCCCGGCCTGGACCCCTACCTGCTGCCCGAGGAGTAAGTGATGCTTTCTGAGCCTCAGAAATCCTTGTGTGGTTTTTCTGCGTCAGGATTGAAGGCACTTGGGGCAGTAGTTCATGTTCAGACTCAAGTGTTCATTATTTCTTATCAGTAAAACAGTCTCACTGCTGTGAGTTGGGCAGCTTTTCATTAGAAGGCACAAAATGGCCAACAGTCTCTTGTTACAAGGTCTTTAAGACTAAACTATCCAATTAAGAGCTGACACCTGGATTATTTTCACTTTTAACCCAATAACTGATCCCACAGAGCTGCAATGGGGACTTTTCTGCCCAATTACAAAACGCCACCCAAACCCATGGAGAAGGAGGAAGAAGAAGGAGGAAGAAGAAACCCAGGACGACACACTGTGCCCTCCATCTTGCTTCCATCCACAACATACTAAAAATCCCAAACCTCAATTTCTCACCAAGTGACACACCTACACTACTCTCTGTAATCTATTTCACACTTTTATGGATTCTAGTCTATCTTGAAGTCTGGAAAACTTTCTCCATGAATGAGGGTCAAAGTCAGTGCTGCCCTGGGGATCAGAGCACCCCAGAGCACACACAGAAATATTCCCAGAGCTCTGGTTTCCACACTTGTGTTCCATAGTGGTGTGTTATGAGTTCACAACCTCACCTCCCTCTCTGGTAAACATGTCCTCCCAGAAGTAACCAGGATTCATCCACCACTGAGCCATAACTCACAGCATTTTCATTTTTCCTACACATTAGCGGGACATTACTCACATGAGTAATGCCACTGAGTCACAACATGGCCTCATAAAGCTCATTTTTTTTGCTGGCATTTGATGGATAAAGTTATTGCATTTTGTAATTCCTCTCACTGCCTCTTTGGGTTGCTTATGTTTTAACTTTATTTTTTATGGCTGCCATAAATTGTGTAATGCTAAGAGCTGCTGCATTCTGTTCCAGTGTATTAATTACTTTATTATAACCCTGCAGCGCTGTTACTCGAATAAGTTATTTTCTGGGACTAAAATTACTTACCAGTGTTGTCATGGATGTTTTAGAATCAAATTTTAATTATTGTTAATGGTAATTTGATGCTTTTGTACTTACAAATACAAATGACAATTATCTCCTGGCGCACACACCCCCCGCCCTCACATGCTGTTGGAGAGGAAAACAGCTCCCCGAGGAGCCCCTGCAGATTGCCTGTCATCCTGCCATGCATCTCCACAGGGAGCAGGGAATGGAAAGGATTCTGACCCTCTCAGCTGCTGTGTGTGAGAGGCTGATCTGGTCCAGCCACAGCAATTCCTGGTTTTTGAGGTTTTGAGGTGAGAGCAGGGCTGGTGTGCACCCACTGTCCCAGGGACCTCCCTGCCTGCCCTCCTGGGAGATGGGGTTTGCTGCAAACAGGCACTGATCCTGCACTGCCCTGGGTGACTTTCAGAGCACAGAAACCTTCACACATGAGCCAGCCCATTCTGTGGCACTGCCTGTTCCTCTCATGCCTCTCTCTGCTGGTACTCAAAGGAGATCTTCCAGCACGGCCACCTATTCCCAGCCCACTCAAAATTCAAGAGCTGCAGCACAGTTTAGTCGAAATACTTGACAAAAGGCTGGAGCTTTGAGCTTGCAGTGAGCAAACAGCAGGGCTTGGAGCCTGTGGAGAGGATATGATTGTTCCTAGGGCCTCGACACTGCACCTCCCAACCTCATCTGCAGTAGGGGCCTTTAGTACCAGCTGCACTTAGGAAATGGCAAAGATTCATTCCTGATTATTTAGGAAAAAACTCTTCCCTGTAAGGGTGGTGAGGTTCTGGCACAGGTTGTCCAGAGAAGCTGTAGCTGCCCCATCCCTGGAAGTGCCCAAGACAGGTTGGAGCCACCTGGTCTAGTGGAAAGTGTCCCTGCCCATGGCAGGGGTGGAATGAGATTTTCCTTAAGAAAATATTTGCCTTCCACCCCAAACTGTCCCATGATTTTATCATTCTGTGATTTAGGTTGCAATGTGCCTGCATTATTCCACCTTAGCCCTATGAGCTCCATATTGTTCCTTAGTTATTAATCCCAGCTGCTGGGTCAGCAGTGCCCTTCCCATGCCAGGGCCACACTCGGCTCTCTGGCTGTGCTGTCACCCAGCACATGAAAGCAAAGTCATTTTTTCCTAGTGTTTCCTCTCACTTCTCCCAATTCCATTCAGATTAATCTCGCCTGCCTCTAACAGCTTGACTATGCTGGCCAATTAGCAGATGCTGTTACATAAATAGCCTCAGACGTGTATCTAGTTAACAGAGAATTACAGAGAGTTTCCTTTCACTGCAGATAAAACAATCCAACACAGAAAACAGTGATCACAAGAGCATTACACTGCTCACAACTTCCAAAGTAAAGGCAGTGCAAGTGTGGGAGAGCTCAAGCAGTAAAAAGCAGCAGGCTGTCCTCCTACTATACATGGAATTTTCATTTAAAACACTTACTGGGGTAAGTGGTGTAGCTTATAGAATTAACCACATGCAGCTCCTCAGTGTGGGGGTCACTCCATCATCTCCCCTACAAGCTTGGAATGCATTAACAAGTTCCACTAAAGTCCTGAGTGCTGTCCTAAAAAATACCTTTTTTTTTCCAGCCATCCATCCGTGCACGAATACTACGACCCCAATGACTACATGGGAGGAATCCATCAAGAAATGGACCGGGATGAGTTGGAGTTAGAGGTACTTAATCTGAGTAACTCTTTCATTTCCATATGCACCTCCAGGTCTTTGAATTGCATAAAGTGGAAAGACTTTCCAAAGCAGAGATTTGTGATAACATTGTTCACTAGTTGCTGATACCTTTATCACCCCATTGAACTGTGAGCCAGGCACTGATGATCTTCAGCTAACATAAATAATGAAGTCATTGATTCCTTTAATTAAATTCTGTGTAAGTGTGCTGATTTAGGCTTTCTGAAAATCTGAAGGGCTCTGTTGAGTGGCAGGACCTGTTCCACATAACCACAGTAAAAATGTGTGAGTTTCCCTTAAATATTTCCTGACTGAGAAACAGATGTTCTTGATCACATAATTTTGAAGTATGTTAAGTTTACAAGACAAGGCCAGGATAGATTTGCCACTCTATTAAGCTGTTCCTCCCTTTTTCATTACTTAAGTGACATATGTATACATATGAAATTACAGCTAATAAAAGCTGTCCAGTCATGAAGGTATGCAAGCCCTTTTCCCTGACAAATCTTTGAAAACCACTTTTGATTTTAGTGCTTGTATATCTCATCAGAAGTTCATCTTCAGTTTTCTCATTCCTAATTTTAATAACCTGCTCCCAAACATTCAAGGTACAGCACAGAAATTGTGCAATTCTGCAAGATACTTAAGCAGTACTGACCCAGTGAAGTGGTTTTAATTATTTGTAATAAATAGCAGCAAAGTATCCCAATAGTTCTAAATACAGCCAGCAATGTCTGACCCAGCTGATCCATCCAAGACCATCAGTAAGAGAATATTTTATACCCTTAGCTGGCTTGCACTTCTGATTTCTTGGATCCTGGTCCTGCTAACACCTGTTTGTCACAGCAAGCAGTGCTGAGCTGGCTGAAGCTCTGCTGAAACCAGTGCAGATTTATCAACAGCTTCAGTGGGAGCAGAGTTCAGCCCTTCCATGAGCACCAGGTTGTTTCCTTCTATAAAAGTGTTTGCAGGATCAAGGACTAAAACCCCATAAAAAGTTTGCAAGCTGTTCTCAAATTCTGCGGATCTGGTAGCAATTCATCTCTGTATACAGACGTAAATCAAAGGCAGGATAAAATCAAAGTGCCAGTAAAACAAATGCTACTTAGCAGACTTCAAGGCCTTACTTTTCAAACAAGGGCCTTTTTTTCTCTCTTAAATAAAAACAAATACAATATGGATTTCAGTCTCAAAGGAAAATGTAGAACAAATCAGTGTTTTCTATCAGTATCTTTCCAAAATCTACTTTTAGGAAATCTAATATTGTGGATAAATTCTAGTGCTTCCATTAGAAGGTCAGCCAGTTGAGCTGAAAACAGTTTAAACACACACACTCCAGTAGCCAAACCTTAATATGCCTTAAACCACAACATTAATAATTGTGACATTGATATAGTACTTAATGGCAAAAGGTGATCAGCCCGGTAACACAGGCAGATGAACATTAGGAAAGTCTCTGTAGCCTAATAGTATTTCTTAAAAACCACTAAAGATTCCTGTTCAAATTGTAAAGACTGTGATCAATGGTAAGGTCAAAGTGCTAACAGGGACTCAACTGGCTGGTTGCTTTTTTGTTTGCCTTTTGATAGATATGTTTTAAAAGACCACAAAGGCACTGTTTCATTGACTGCAGCAGGAATGTCGAAAGTAAGAAAGCCATCAAGTCAGCCTTCTGGGTTTCTATGTCTATAAAATGTGCTTTGAATTTAAATCAGAAGCTCCTCATCTAAACTTTTATGGTCTATAACTGACTGGTTAGTGATTTGTAACAAGCAAACAAGACACAAAAGGTGAAATAGCCAAGTTCGCAACGAACCTCCAATGTAAATATCCATAGGAAGGAATTTATGCTGGCAGTATTGCTGAGGTTCCAAAATTGTATTCTCGGTTTTATCTCAACATTTGTCTTAAAATTGATGACTCAGAGGTAACTGCCATATATTCTCTGCTACAAAAATAAATAAATACCATTTCTTTTCTTTTGAAGTTTCCGTGCCACGAGTAAAGAGGAACTAAATCCTGAACTCCTATTTTATTATAAATTAAAAGTGCATTCATTCTTCATGGAGGCCCAGCTAGAAGTCATTTCAGGCTCATAAAGGAAGAATAATGTCACTCCAGGATTCCCCAGCAGTGTTATGCATTAATATGTTTATTCAAACAAGTCTGTCCAGCTGTCAGACACAGCCCAAGCCAGGGCTCTCTCAGTGGAACTTTCTCACATTACAAAGGAGAACATTCTACATCAAAAAGGGGCCTGTTCCCTCCCATTTCACTTTCTGTCTTCACCCTCCCCAATATGCAACTTGTGTGTAGGTCATTCTTTCCAAGAAAAGAGCTGAACTCAACTGAATGGTTAGCTGAAAGTCAGTGAAGCTTGCAGATGAAAATTACATGAAATGTTTGCTACTGCTGAGAAATTTCCCTCTGATACTCTCACTCAGTCTTGGACAGAAATGAAGCATTCTTGTCAGAAGACTGAAGGAGGACACCAAAATCGTTCAAAGAGCTTTTGGCCCACCCAGTGCACAGCTCCCAGTGTTCCCAGCATGAAACCACAACAGCTGATCAGCAAGAGATGGACACACTGGGCACAAAAAAAGTGCTTCAAGATCTGAAATTAATATTCCACTGCTTTTAGGAAACCATGAGTAAAACCATGAGTACCAGGGTTTCAAGCTTTCCCCTTTGCTGCACTTTGCTACTTTGGTTGAAACTTTTCTTTCACTTCTCCAATATTCTGTTTGCAAGGGGGGTGAGAGGCGACTCTGAACACGAGAATTGGAAGGCTCCATCACAGGCACTCTGCAATTTTTATTCCATCCTGGTTTACAAAGCATTTCAAAGCATCTTTTATGTGAATATATTTCTTCTCCATGAAAACTCCTGCTCTGCAGGGAGCTGCACAGATCAGGAGCTTCTCAAGGCATTGCTGTGCCTGGGAATACAAAGAGCTGCAGCCTGAGCAGGCCTGCTTCAGGCAGTGATTGAATATGGAAAGGTTTAAAAAGCTTCACAGCTGTACTTTCTAACACAAATATTTGTGTGTTCTCTGTTTGGAACAAACGCAGAAGTGGTAAAACATTTCATCTGGCTCACAAGGCAGCACTGAAAAGTTGTCCTGCCTCAGCTCTCTGGAGGTTTTCAGCCTGGCCCCAGCACCTCGTGCTGTGTGAGAAAGGTCTGAGCTATGGAGCTCTGCCCATCTGCCTGGCAGAGAGCCTGGCATCCTCCAAGTTGTCTCCCTGAGCCATCCCAAAGCTCCTTTCATCAGGGTGAGAAACACTTCCCTTCAGCCTTCCCCACTGGTGATTACAGCTGCTCCAGCCTCTGTGGTCTGACAGAGAATCCCCATCACAGAGCTGGGCTGCCACAGAAACCCCCAGGTAGAGTTCTGCTTCTCTAGAGCAGAGGATTTTGGAAGGAAAATCTGGCTTATAGCTTTTTCTGTCTGAAAAGGGAAAAGGAGGGATTCTTTCCCATTTACCATAAGTGGTGAAAACCACTTTGATATGAAAACACAAACATAAACATTACTTTCTTAGGTTCAAGAAAGCATGAAGAAGATTTTCCCTCCTGCTCTAGCAGGGTCAGTTGCCAAATAGTGAGAGAGCCTTATGCAGTATAAAAGGAAATAGTTATTTATATTTATTTATTTCCCTGACTTTCTTTCCTGCATGAAACCTAGCAAAAGGAAGCACAAAAAAGGGGATCCTGCTGGTCAGGTATGGCAGAGGTCAGCACAGAAAAAAATAAAAAATCCACCAGATTCTACAGGGAGAGGGAGAAGGACAGAGCATTTATCATGCAAGCTGTGGGTGAGGCTTTCTGAGTGACTGAACTGTTCTTACCCACTGCTGTCATTTCACATCTCTACTGCTCATTTCTGTCTTGTTAGAGAAAGGACTCTGATTTTTATAAATCTGCAGGCAGGCCATAATTCTAAATCAGCAGTACAATAATTCAATAATCCTCTGCAAATGAAGGATCTTCTGAGCTTATAGAGGTTAATTTACTATTATCACTTGCTCCTAATTCATTATGATGAGTGGTTGCAGGTATAATGTCACAGGGCATGTTCATTTCTTCTTGTCTTGCTGTAAATGCCAGATGGATTTCAGCAACCAGCTCTGTGAGCCCTCCTTGGCTCTGCATTTGATGAGGAGCCAATAATCTTTCAGACACTTCTCTTGCACAGACTATTTTGAAAGAGCATCCAAATCCTCCTTTGAACATCTCTCAAAATGTCACTTTTACCTGATCTGAAGAAGCAGATTTGAATTATCTGCGAGTGTAAAAATTGTCATGGATGGAGTTTTCACATTTATCACATTAACCCAGCCCAGCATTCCCCTCTCTGCCTGCCAGCTGCTTTCTGTGCCTGCAGAGCAGCTGTGGGATCACCCCAGTGTGCCCCTTCCACTGCCCAGGAGTGCAGCCCCTGTGACAAAACTGTAAGAAATGGCAACTCCTGTGGCACTGCAAACACAGGGACTCACACTTTTAAACTCCTCCAGGCCCATATTAATTTTCCTGTGTTTAATTAATTCCTGGTACAATTACTCAAGCTGCTATAATACCTGTGCTTGCAGGTGCCAGTTTTCTGTTTTCCCCTTTCATGTATCTCTGCTTTACACAGGCTTGCCTCTGAATATGGAAAATAACCTTTGCTTTGAAGACTCTGGTGTTGATTCTTCAACTCCAACTGGAATTGCACACTTTTATCTCTCAAATATTTCAAACCTTTATGATTGTATTAAAACTTCACTGACGCAAAGACCCACAGAAAGCAGCTGTTCCTATGTTTAAGTTCATAAAATTATCATATTTGGGTAGCATCAAATCTACTTTCTCTCTTCCTACCAAGGACTAGAGGGATTGTACTCAGGAGTAGGTCTATCAACTAATTACTCATAAAAATTCAGGTTCTAAATACCTGCTCTATAAATTTTTTCTGCTCTAGCTTTTCTTGCTGCTCTATTTCTGTGTGGTTTTAAACAACAGATAGCTTTTTTCCTTTCAAAATAGATAGTAAAAATATATTTATATATTTATATAAAAATAAATTTTATATATTTCTATTTATATGAAATATATATTTCAAAATATATATTATTTAATTCACCAGATGATTTATTACTTTCCAGTATATCACAAGTGACATCTCAGATGGTAAAATTTAAATATAAACCTGTGCTTTATTTTTAATTATTATAGCCTTTATAGTTGTACACTGTTGGAAAAATACCCATTGTTAGTAAAAACATGTGGCAAATAAGAATTAAAATAACAGCTTGCTCCCTCTTTTCCTTCTATTCCCAAGTGTTTGTAGTAAGTCAGGATGTATTTAAGCAATGGCCAAAGTCACCATATAGCTCTGTTTGGGTTTGTGGGGGGTTTTTAGCATTATATATTCGTTTATATTTATAAATATTTGTATAATATAGTATATATTATATAAATATAAAATTTATATATATTATATATTCATTTTATATTTATAAATATTATATGTTTTTATTAATTTTTTTTTCAATGCCAGTATGGCAAGCAGTAGAATGAGCCCCACTGGAAATTTCTTTCCACGTTTTCAAATCAGTCTAAAAGCATTCCTGAAAATGAAGGGAATATGGGAATCATTCTGGGCCTGAATTAGGTTCAATTCACAAATTCCCACCTCAGCCCCAGTTCACTCCAAGGGTAAATGCAGGATGAACCCATTGACTGCAGTGACTTTCTGGAGGATCAGCTGAGAGCAGAACAGAATCCACTTTGTCTCATCTCTCTTCTGAAGAATCCCCATCTCCTCTCTAGAAAGCTCCAAAGCTTTAGAAATGTGAAGAAAACCCCACTATTAAAGCATTGTGTTCAAACCTTTAAGTAACAAAAGAGGGGGGAAAAAAAGCACAGCAGTTCACCATGGATACTATTGATTGAAACCACTTAAATACCAGCTGAAATGTCACTGACATTTACAGCTACGCTTCTTTAGGGGGAAAAAAAAAGAAATTACACATGTTGACAAGTAAATAACACGAGATTGCTGATCTTGGCAGCTGTCAGCCAGACACACCAATAAATTATTCATATCAGCTTGTTTTATTGTCTTGCCCCTTCCAAATGGCACAGCAACAGAGATGCCAGAAAGAAGGAGCTGTGTTGTCAGGACTTCTCCTCTGGAATGGCAGGTCCAGCACAAACAGAGGGTGCAGGGAGTGCCCGGGGCTGGGGCAGCTCTGGGGTCCCTCTGTGTCCCTTGGGCTGCTCCCACTTTTCCCTTGCAGCACAGCCCAGACCTGCCTGGCCTGAGGATGAGCAGGACCTTGCCCAGCCTCGCTCACTCCCTCACCTGAGGAGGTAAAAACCCAACTCCAGGTGTTCTCACACCTCTGTCTGTGCAGCAGAACCCTTCCTGCCCAGAGAGCATCCTCAGGACCAGCCCAGCAGCCACAATCAGTTGGGGGAACACCTCAAACCCCCGGGATATCCCTCAGAGGCAAAAAGGCAGGACTGGAAATGCCACAGGGATGGTCCCCAGGCAGGAGCATCCCCCAGCCTGGGGCTATCTCTGTGGATTTTACAGCCCTTCCTACCAACCAGTGTCAAACACAGAAAAAAAAAAATAACCCTCAGGAATTCCTTGTGGAAATAAAAAACATAAAGGAAGAACATACATTTTTAAGATGGGTTAAACGTCTCTGAGATTAACAAGACCACCATGACCTGCTGAAAGCAAACACTTGCAAGTTACTGAAATGCTTATTATGTTTCTATTACCAATACCAAATGCTTTGCTGACAATATATTGATCTTCAGTCACACTTTTGAGAAATTTATTAGATGACTTCATGAAAATTATACAATTTAAAGTAATAGAGTATTAGTTTTTTTCTGAAAAGCCAGAGAATTACCCTGCTTATGAGGAAATATGTATCAGCTGTGACAAATATTGAAATCATCCTTTATAAGTATTTTAGCCTTTGAAGTCTTAGCACTACATGAAATATAGGTAATTTTTCTTCCTTAAGATCAATAAAAGGTCTATTTTCAAAATGACTTCCTATTGATTGAAGGGTCAAAAATGTCCCAGGTATTGATTGTCTGCATATAATCACGTTTTGCTCAGTAAGTTAACCTCGTCTACAAGTGAAATCAAAAGACATCCACTATATCACTTAAGCAAAATATTTTCATTGCATTTGAAAAATTGCTTCCATCAGTCACCAGTGTCTCACTGACAATATATTTTCCTTTTTTTTTTTTTTTTAACCTCAGGAAGTGGATTTACACAGAGTGAACAGCCAGGACAAGCTTGGCCTCACTGTCTGTTACAGAACAGATGATGAAGATGACATGGGTATTTATGTGAGTGAGGTAAGATTGAGCTGCCTTCCATAAGATACCATTTGTCTTTCCAGCTGCATTGTTGGGCAGTTAAGACATTTATTCTCTGTTTGGACCATGTTGGATAAACAGCCAAAATGCAGTAATTGGAAGAAATCTAATTATTTTCCTTTTCTCCAAACTGAATGCAGTCTGCTCCCACTGAAGTCAAATTTCATTATATTAACAATGTTCTATTTCAAATGATGCCTTCAGAGTATTTTCATGTATTCCCCCTTTAATTTTTATTCTTGATTATTCCTGAAACAATATAAATTGTATAAAACCCCACACACTTTTATTTGCAAACATCTGGGGCCCATTTCTCTCTCCTTGTCCCTTTCCATGAAAAAAGTCACATTTTATACAGCAACATTTTTTCACCATGCAGAGCCATTTCAAAATAATTGCGCCAATTTGGGGAAAGAAACTCATAATTAAATCTAAACCCTTCCATTGAAATGCACCACCCAGGAAATAAGGGGAAGTGAATAGTGAGCTCCCAAACCTGCAGAGCACTGAGAATTCTCTTCCTTTGCAGATTGATCCCAACAGCATCGCAGCGAAGGATGGGCGGCTGCGGGAAGGGGATCGCATCATCCAGGTACCTGTGGGAAGTGCTCCAGGTGTCCTAAACCCAGAATTCCAGTGTCCCAAACCCCAGAACTCCAGTGTCCCAAACCCCAGAACTCCAGTGTCCCAAACCCCAGAACTTCAGTGTACTAAACCCCAGAACTCCAGTGTCCCAAACCCCAGAAACCCAGTGTCCCAAACCCCAGAACTTCAGTGTCCTGCCTTCCTCCTTGGGGAGTGCTTAAAGTGTCCTAAACCCCAGAACTCCAATGTCCTAAATGGCAGAATTCCAGTGTCCCAAACCCCAGAATTCCAGTGTCCTAAACCCTAGAACTCCACTACCTGCCTTCCTCCTTGGGAAGTGCTCCAGGTGCCCTAACCCCAGAATTCCAGTATCCTAAACCCCAGAACTCCAGTGTCCTAAACCCCAGAATTCCAGTGTCCTAAATGGCAGAACTCCAGTGTCCTGCCTTCCTCCTTGGGAAGCGCTCCAGGTGCCCTAACCCCAGAATTCCAGTGTCCTAAACCCCAGAACTCCAGTGTCCTAAACCCTAGAACTCCACGTCCTGCCTTCCTCCTTGGGAAGTGCTCCAAGTGTCCTAAACCCCAGAATTCCAGGTGTCCTAAACTCCAGAACTCCAGGTGTCCTAAACCCCAGAATTCCAGGTGTCCTAAACCCCAGAACTCCATTTCCTGCCCTCCCAACAAGGCTCTGCTCCTGCCATGCAGGAGGGTGGAACACCATCACATGTCCAAGCCAGCACACTGCCCAGCATTCTCTGCACAAGGCTGGGTTGGTGTGTGTGGATCCATCCAGCCAAGCATTCCATGGAGCTGGGCACAGCAGCAGCCAGGGGTCCCTCTGGAAACCCTTCATGGTGGTGTTTTTTTCTTTAAAGATCAATGGCATTGAGGTGCAGAACCGAGAGGAAGCTGTGGCACTTCTCTCCAGTGAGGAGAGCAAGAATATCTCCTTACTTGTGGCAAGACCAGAAATTCAGGTATGGTAGTAACAAAAAACCCTCACCTGAGTCTAAATTAAAACAGTTGTTGTTTTGTAGAAGGCAATTCTTTCAAATTGTTTAACCTGTCTAAATCTACCACATCTACCTAAAACCATATTCTACACTTTGACTGCACATATATTTACGTGGTCTGAAATAATGGAATTCAGCAGTTGTGGTACTTACATATATATTTTATATTAAAATTCAATTTCTAAGACATTTGGTGATTTATTTGTGCTGCAATGCTATTACAAACATCAGTGCAAGGTATTATAAATGGTTTTGAGCCACAGTTTTGAAGAACGTGCTGAACTCTAATTCCTATAGCTATTGATTATTCATTCATTAAAACACCTATTATTTAGCTCTTCATACACAGTCTCTTAAAGTACTTGAATACTGTCAAGAAGCCTCCTGAGCTGCAATAAAAGGTTGAACCAGATCCCTTTGTAGAGCAGGGATTAGCACAACAAAGGTGTAGAACAAACAGCCGGGAGCAGCATTGTTTGATCTGTCTCTGCTCCTGGTGCTGGGAGAGCAGCCCTTGCCAGTGCACCTGGACAGATCATCACTGTCCTCTTAGCCTGGGTATTTCTGATCTTTCCCGTGGGGATAATTGGGAATGGGAGTAAAAATGTCCTACACACCCCAGCCAGGTTTTCCTTCTGGAGTTTGATGCTGCCTCACAAGAGGCGTGTTCGAGCTTTGGGCTCTGGAATGTTTTCATACAACTTAATCAAGTTGTGCACAAACCAAAACTACCCCAACTCTTACAAGTATTTCCATGGATCAAAAGACTGAGTTTTTTCGTATGTAGAGGGCTGTTGAGGATAAAACCCTGCTCTTGGAGATGGAGGCAGCTGTGGGAGGAGGTAGCACAGTCAATACCCTCACTTAGCACAAGGACAGGCTCCTTCCCAAGACAGCAGCACTGTCACAGGAAGGAATCTCCTGAGATTTCCCAACCACTGTCCACAAAGACAAGCAGTAATTTATGTCAGTCTTCATTCTTTTGACAATGATTGGTTTGTTTTTTCCCTCCCTTTTCACACAGCTGGATGAAGGATGGATGGATGATGACAGAAACGATTTTCTGGATGACTTGCACATGGACATGTTGGAGGAACAGCACCACCAGGCAATGCAATTTACTGCCAGCATGCTTCAGCAGGTACTGCCCTTCTGGTGTGCAGGGCTGTCAAACTTCCCACTGCACTCAATATTCAATATTGAGCTTGGCTGAATACGCTTGGTGTCTCAAGTGACACTGAGATCAAGGCAAAAGGACTTTCTGTAAAATCAAGATATTACATGGCTGTCCACAGCGAGATGTTTTAAAATGGTACCTTTTGTGCTTTGCCCCTTACAACAACAAGACCACAATTCATGGAAATCCCTTTACACTGTGGTCACTGAGAGGAATACTGGGTGTGTGATGGGTAGAGCAGGCAGAGAGCTGATTTACAGAATCTCCTATTTGATGTGCATGCACAGACTGGAAATAGTCTCCTAAAACCAAAATGGGCAATTCAGGCAAATGACTGAAGTAAGATCTATACAAGGGGGAAAAGGCAAAGAAAAAGTTTTAACATTACAAATTTTATGCAGGGCCACAGATACAGGGCTTATATTCTCCACCATTCTGTTATGATTAAAGCAGTTTCTCAGTTTTTGCTTAGACTTTTCTCCTAAAGTTTTCTAGAACTCTGCATCCTCTGTGCCATCCCCATGTTGTGAGGAGTCATGCTCTCACTTAGGCACTGCAGGACAACTGGATATTGTTGTGCACCTAAGTGGGAGCAGAAACATTGTGAAAATATGACTTCTACCACTCTTGCTGCATAGGTGAAACTCAGACCTCAGGTTTCTGAAAAGAACATCCACAGCAGGCTGAGGGCTTGCTCACCTTTTCTCTGAGTTCTTAATAATACCCTTTCCATATAGGACACACAAAGTGTAAAAAGTGATGGATTAGGAGAACTATTTAAAAATAAACACCTTGAAATGTTTCATGTGCTTGCAATAATTTTTCTTTGTGTCCTGCTGTTTCTGTTGTCAGAAGAAGCATGAGGAGGATGGAGGCACCACAGACACAGCCACGATTTTGTCCAACCAGCACGAGAAGGACAGCGGCGTGGGGCGCACGGACGACAGCACTCGCAACGACGAGAGCTCCGAGCAGGAGAACAATGGGGACGATCACACCACCTCCTCCAACACCTTGGGGAGCCAGAAGAAGCTGACCTACAGCCACGACACCCTGGGGAGCGGGGACATGCAGTTCAGCAACGAGTCCTTCATCTCAGCTGACTGCACCGACGTCGACTTCCTCGGCATCCCCGTGGACGAGTGTGAGCGGTTCCGGGAGCTGCTGGAGCTCAAGTGCCAGGTGAAGTCTGCCAACCCCTACAGCCTGTACTACCATAACAGCACCCTGGAGATGAGCAAAAGCGACCAAGAGAGCGTGGACAGAGAGCTGGAGATGCTCAACGAGGAGCTGCGCAACATCGAGCTGGAGTGCCTGAACATCGTGCGGGCCCACAAGATGCAGCAGCTGAAGGAGCAGTACCGGGAGCCCTGGATGCTGCACAACAGCGGCTTCCGAAACTACAACACCAGCATCGACGTGCGCAGGCACGAGCTCTCGGACATCACCGAGCTGCCTGAGAAGTCTGACAAGGACAGCTCCAGTGCCTACAACACGGGCGAGAGCTGCCGGAGCACGCCGCTGACGCTGGAGATCTCCCCCGACAATTCCCTGCGCAGAACCGCCGAAGGCGTCGGCTGCCAAGGCAACGAGGGGGCAGTGGCCTATAATGTATCCCAAAAGAATTTGTTTGCTGGCTCAGAGAGCCACGAATCCAGCGCTGGTAAGTGCCATGCCTCCGCTAAAGATCCTGACCCTGGCAAGCAGCTGGAGAGCAAGGAGAGGAAAGGCAGCGACGGCAGCAAGAGCCCCACTCACGGCCAGAAGCCCTACGTGTCCCCCTACCACCACTCTCCCTACAAACACGCTCACATCCCTGCCCACGCCCAGCACTACCAGAGCTACATGCAGCTGATCCAGCAGAAATCCGCCGTGGAGTACGCCCAGAGCCAGATGAGCCTGGTGAGCATGTGCAAGGACTTGGCCTCGGGGCAGAGCGAGCCCAGGATGGAGTGGAAGGTCAAGGTCAGGAGCGACGGGACGCGCTACATCACCAAGAGGCCGGTGAGGGACAGGCTGCTGAGGGAACGGGCCATAAAGATCAAGGAGGAGCGCAGTGGGATGACCACGGATGATGATGCCATCAGCGAGATGAAGATGGGCCGGTACTGGAGCAAGGAGGAGAGGAAGCAGCACTTGGTGAAAGCCAAGGAGCAGAGGAGGCGGCGGGAGTTCATGATGCAGAGCAGGTTAGAGTGCTTGAAGGAGCAGCAAGGTGCAGAGGAGAAGAAGGAGATGAACATCATTGAACTGAGCCACAAAAAAATGATGAAGAAGAGAAATAAAAAAATATTTGACAATTGGATGACGATCCAAGAACTGCTAACCCACGGAACAAAGTCACCGGACGGCACGCGGGTGTACAATTCCTTCCTGTCAGTGACTACTGTATAATCCATCCCCAGGGCTAAATTATGTACATAAAACACTACCAGTGGGGTAGGAATCCATGCCTCGTTCAATGTGGCAAGATTTTTGTATATAAGATACAGTCACCGAGTTTATAGTTCAAATACTGAACTCTACAGCCGTGGGTGCCAGGATCTCCATTCTGCAGTGGGGAGGAAGCTTGCCCATCTCCTTCAAAGGCAATATTAGCAGTGCTTTTTGGAGTACTGATTGTACTTTTTTACTTGTTACCTTTTACATGAAGTGTTTAAATATCAGAAATGTATTAACCATACTTACACAGGTAATTTGCTAAAACTATATTCATATTAAAAGGTACCCGTGCTTTTCTTTACCTAAAAAAAAAAAATGCAAGAAACCCACAAGAGCAACTGCACATATGTATTTTTGTTTGTGAAACCATATTTTGTGATATTTTTTGCTGTTGTTCACTTCTACACAGAGTGCTGTTTATCAATACTTAGCTCAAGGTTTAAACTCAGAATTAGAATCATTCTCTTGTAATATTTAACATTTATCAAACAGCAGTTTTTAGAGTTATGCTCAACATTTAAACATTTTTCTCTTTAAGGTTTCTGAAAGAAGTATCGAGGTTTCATCTGAAAAGCCTGAGGCAAAGTACACTATTATGCAGCTTTAAAGGATTTTAAAGCATGTTTGCAAATGTTGCAACCTATTGAAGAATCGTGCATGTACAGCTAATTTGTTTATATAAGACAGTTTGTGGAATTTGAAAAGCCCATGGTAGTAACTGTTTGCTTTATAGATTTGAATGTATTGAATTATAAAGGCAGTTTCATGAAATCATCATTAGCTACAAACGTTAACAAGTAAAATGAAGTAAAATAAATTATTGTTTTATATTTCAAACTACTTTAAATTCTTTTTATTCCCTTCTGCTTTCACCACCTAGAATATAATTTTATGGAGTGTAGCTCCTGTGCTGCAGAAATGCCTGGACAGCCACTGGAGCCAAACCTGAGGGAATATTTGGCATCCTGACTTTGGGGGGAATTTGGATTGGGATTTTCTTGAGGGAAGTGACAAGGGAGAAGCACAAGGAATATCAAGAATAAAAGCAAGCAATGCCTATCTTCAGCACACAAGCTATTTAAGGTGACTTGTAAGAAGGAAATAGAACTTCTGCTCTCCTGCTTTGCTTTGGTTTGTGGTTTCTTTTTGGTGTATAAACCCCACCAACAGCCTTCAGTGGGGGTTTTCATTAAAACCAGACAATATATCAATTAAAGCATATAAAAACTAAAGCAAATAAATATACAAATTAAAGGAGATGGTGAAAAAATAACAGAGGTGTCAACGAGGTATGAAATTCCCTTCTGTGTTTTCTATTTCTGATTAAGAATTCAGATATAAATTGGAATATTCTGCTGGATTGGGTGATGTAGACTCATTATGAATAGTTCCCAGATTCTCCATCTTCTCCCTTTTTCCTTGAAAACTTGCTCCCAAACCTTCTGAGTTTTTCTTCTGGACTTTTCTGTCTTAACTCAAATGAGCAAAAATTGCAATCCTAGTGATAGAAGCATAAAACTGGAAGAGGAGAGATTAGCAGCTTCTTGTGCCTGTTTTCAGTCATTGAGAAGCAAACAGCAGATTTGTCCAGGTTTTTTCTGCTCCCTCTGTGGACTAGCACTGAATTCCATGAAATGTGCCTGCCACACTCCACAGTGAACTTCTGTATACCTGGAAATGCCCCTCCAGCCCCTGTAATCTGGCACTCTTGTCAATAAGCCTCTGCAAATTTATCTTCAGGCTGTATTTTCCTTGGGGATAAAGAGCCAGTCCTACTGCAGACTGTGGAAGATTTCTCTTTTGACTTTGTTGGAGCTGGGGTTTCACCTGACAGCTGTTACCATCACCAGTGGCACAGTGGGGAAAACACCAGATTTTCACACACTGCTGTCAGGGTAAGACATTTGCCATCTCTGTCTCAAATCTCACCCTGAATTCATCTCCTGTTCATCCCAGCTGCAGGTGTGAGAGCCACAGCAAAATACTGCCCTCCTCAAGGCCTCACACTCAGGTGTGCAGAGCTGTGATTAGTGGAATAACAATCCTTAAATCAGGGGTGGAAATACAGCTAAGCCACCTTTAGTCTGCCTGGAAATATTAGAGTAAGGTTTGAAATGTTCTAATGAGCAATAATTATTATCAAGCTGCTCCTCGTAAAAACAGACTCCTTTGGAATAACCTCACATGCAGTGGTTCCTTTGGGCACCAGGGACATCAATGCTGAGCATTTTGTGCCTTGGGTAGCAGCAGGAATATATTTGGGAATTCAGTGTGATATGCAGGAATTACAACAAAGCATCCACAGTATAAAATTTACATTCATTAATGTTGAAATAAAATTATTGGCCAAGAATTACTCTCACACCTTTGATTTTTTCCCTGCTAAACACTTGTTATTTTGGACAGTTAAAAATCACCTCTCTCCTTTGGCACTAGGATTTATTAATTAGCATCAGTTCACAGAATCCATCTCTTATCCTGGAAATCTGAACAAAAGCTTTGCAAACTGCAGATTTTCCTTTTCCTTTTGCAGTTGTCATCCCACTTCTCATTGCCCTATCAAAGTACTTAATGAGGTGTTGAAAAGGAGATTTGGGCTCTTTTTATTGCTTGCAAGGAAAACATTGGAAATTACCATAACGTTAATCCAAACCTGACATTACAGAGCAATGAATCCAACTAAAAGCAGCCTTGAATACCTAAGAGGAAATATTTCACCCAAGAGTTTTTTTAAAAATGACATTGTAGTACATAAAAGTGCTTAAAAGATAAGACTGGAAATTGTGCTGTTATCTAAAGGACCTCTCATACCAGAAATATCCTGGCAGCAGCAGAGGTTTTGTCCCTGGGTTACCACAGGTTGTACCCAAAACCCAACGCCCTCCACCACAGGCACCCTCCTGTGGGACAGCGTGGTCAGCTCCAGAGTCCTGCAGGGATCAGCACTGGGAGATGTGCTCCTTCCACTGGGTGTGCTCATTCCAAGTGGTTTTTTGAAGTTCATTTAAACCTGGACGTATAAAACTTCACATCCAGCTTCCTCCTCAGCCACTTCACTGAGCATCACCTCAAGCCTGAGTGCAGAATTATCCCAGAATAATAAGTGTGCAGGGAGAGATCCTAAATGCACCAGGAGGGAGCAGGGAATGGCCAGGCTGAGAGGTTTAACCAGAATGTGTGCGTGCAGCTCCTGGAGATTCTCCCCCAGCCCTTGCACATTGCTGCTGCTGCAGGAATGACATTGTCACTCACTGTCCCTGCTCCTGCCATGGCAACACCTCGGCCCCATCCCCTGGCACCCCCATCCCACCAGAGGTGACAAGGGCACACCCTGGGTGCAGGCTGGTGCAGAGTCTGGCTGGTTCTCTGCACTGCAAACAGGCTCTGTGTCAAACTGGGGTCAGCTTCCCCCAGCTGCACAGCGTCTCCCAGATGTAAAAATCTATAAAAATGTAAAATACTTATTTGCAAATCGGGTTGAAAGCGGCATGGAACCGCCAGGTTTAGATGTGCACTGAAATGGGAAAGCCCTGAACCAAACCTAACAGCATTTTTTTGTAAATTAAGAGAATTTGCCATCCCTTGCACAGTAGGGATGGCAAATAAAATGAGGTAAGACTACATATTGCCTAGGGACTACTGGTTGGAGAACTAATTAGGATTATAAACTGAAAGTATGTAAATTAACCAAATATAATTATCTGCTAGTGGCCTTTGGAAATAGGTTACCGGATACTTGTTAGCAAAATTGCTCAAATGCCTGGAAGCCATACAAAGCAAGCCATAAGCAATTTAAATTCCTCTCTTTGTTTTATTTTCAATTGTTTTAAAGCAGTTTTTGTATTAAGGATTTATTGGAACATAAACTAATTAGAAAACTCAAAAACCAAAAGTGAGACAGAGACCAGCACAGCAGATGCTGCACCTGCATCCCAAGGTTTTATTGGATGTAAGTTGTTGGATGTGACAAAATAGCAAAGATTCTGGTTGGGGTGTCATGAGAGCAGCTCTGTGAGCTGAGCTGGGAGAGGGGTGGTTTCTGCACGAGTGCAGCACCTCAGCCACACAGGGTTTGTGTGCAGATGTGTTCTCTGTTCTCTGTCTGAATGCAAACGTGCAGAATGAGCCTCCCTTTCCTCCGGGGGTCTGCAGTGGCACAAAGCAGCCCCAGCCCCAGGGGTCTCTGTGGGCACATCTCACCATCAGATCATCTCTGCAGAACCTCAGGATTGGCCACGGGAGAAGCTGAGCGTGGTGGAGACAGTGGGATGTATTTAACATCATAAAATAGAAGGGGTCACAAAGAAAGGGGAGCTGGGCTGATTTCATGCTGAAGCATGAGGGCTTTAATGCACAGGCCTGCCACAAAGCCCACTTATGTGAGCTGAAGCACTCCAAGCAGTCCCAGAGGATTTGAAACACTCTATTAACTCACACAGTTAATTACCCTGCACTGTACCACTGAAGGATCTGAAGGGACAGGCCATCACAGCACAACTGCATTTCCTGCTGCTCCCCACACCTCCCACAGGCCTTCTAATGGTCACTGCTTGGAAAAACCCATCCTGCAGCCCTGCTGGAACACGGCCACCCCAGCCTGTGCCCTCCTCCAGGGGATCTGTGCCCGAGCTCAGGCTGCAAAATGAATTGTGCAGCTGCTGCAGGACTCACCATGAAGTGGGTTCACACTCAGCAAGCACTGCTCAATGTTCTTGGATCTAAAGCTTCTTGCTGGAATCCTAAAATCCCCAAAAACACTAGAAACATCCTCATTCCTACAGCATAACAAATGCAGTTGCCTACTCTGAGAACTAGGTAGAGAACAAAACTCAAAATTACTTTAAAAGACACATGGCTATTCTACTGGAGTCAATCTGCCAGTTTTGAATGCTGGAAATTAAAAGTTTACTTGATTTAACTTACCTAAATTTGTACATTGTGGATCTAAGTGCAGAACTGCAATGCTTTTTACTGATCAAAATGAGAATAAGGTTATACCAGTTTCCTGTGAACAACTGTCATCTTCTGACACAGAATGTTTCTTACAGAAGATTTAATCAAATCAATTAATAATGACTTGGCAACAATGCTCCAATTAGGGTTTTAATTTACAAAAGTGTAATGCCAATAGCATAAAAAAATCAATGGAGCCAAATCAGTGGAGCCAGTGCCCAAATAAACATCTGGGCTGGTATCATTTCTCCCTTCTATGCAAAATCAGAGTAATTTAAAAAAGATATCTACATTTTTCCAGAATCTTCTTCAGTCTCCTCTAAGAACCATCCAGTCAAAGCAAGCCCCAACAGCCATTCCTTTCTCCCAGCAGATGATGTTGGCTTTAGGTCACACTTCTTGCACCCTTCTTGCATCTCTCCCCCCACTTTGGGAAAACTGAGCCAGCTAAGCCAGAACAGGATCAGAAAGAATAATCCCCACAGTCTCCAGAGTTGGGTGTGGGCCCAGCTATGACTGGGGATCAATTACATGTGCAGGAAATTACAGATGTAACACACAGAGCAAGAGCCAAGTCTGGCTCTGCTTATGTGTTTTGATTTTGTGTTTAGCTCTTCAGGACCAAAAAAGGACTTAGTCCATCTCACTCACAATATGAGAAGCACATAATATCCCCAAAGGACCGAAAATGTCTTCATTTCCACAGCATGAAAAGATTAAATGGCTTGCTCTGGAAGCCAGGCAGGAGATTCTGCTCTAAAGCACAGCCCAGAGAATGGCACTTGCCCAGCAGCAAGGGCTGGGCTCAAACTGCTGACAAATCCCAAAGTGCACAAGTGCAAAGAGGCTCCACAGCTTGTGTGGCTGGCCCAGGGACTGCTCCTCCAGCCAGGACACAACACTTGGGCTGTTCTTTCAAATCAGTTTGCCAGGGAGGAGCTTTAAAGGTAATTTCTTTGACAATCCATCCTTTTTATGTGGAGCAACTGCAGGACCATGCTACAGGGAGCCCCATTAGCTGAGAATAAGAACTTCTCTGTAAAAGTGAACTTCTGGTGACCTTCCCTCAAAGAAAATACTTTATCATATTGGAGTGGGGGCCTCCCAGGTGTCGTGGAGAGGCTCCATTGTCCTGATTAGGAGAGCTGGCTTTGATTTTCCATAATCCATCCTCAGGCTTAGCTGGCCTTTGTTAGCTCTGAATGCCATAAACAAAGGCTCCCCAAAAGGCAAATCCAGCTATAATTGTCTAATAAAAGTAAATCAAAAGGCTGCAAATTGAAGGCACCCAAGGTTTATGAAATTGCTGCTTTGCTCTGGTTCAGTGCAAGCACCCAAAATTTATATTCCTTAGGGCTCGAGGGATCAGCCCAAATAAAAGCAGTAAGGTCACATCCAAATAATTTCCTCAAGAAACATGACTTGTTTACACCATAAAAGGCAGCAAGCACAGATGTAGAATGTAACAAAACACAAAAGCAAGCTTACCAAGCTATTCCAAAAACACCTGTCTGCTCTGCTGTATTTGAACTCACAAACTGAGCTCGGGCACTGCATGATTACAGTTTGGTAATGAACTGATGAGCCTTTCTCAGTATTTCCATTCCAAAGCCATGAGAAACTGTCTCTAGTGAGGAAAGACTGACTCTTTCTATACCTCCAGCTCCAGAGCTTTCTCCTGTGTCAGTGTTTTCCAATGAGGCTGAGAGGTTCTGATTCATTTATTCTTTCCAGGAGTCTTCACAGGCATCCCTGCACATGTGCATTAGAGAGAAATTGAGGCTGGGAGGGACCTCTGGAGATCCTCTGGCCCCCATTCACCACTCAAACATGGCATTAGGAAGGATTGTTAAACACAATATAAACAAACAAGGTGCTGCAAGGTGCAGCTCCAAGGCAAATTCCAAAGGGACAGTGGCCCAGACACTAAAAGGGTTTAACAATTTCAGCACAGGCTCTCTCTCCTGCACAAACATTTTCTGCCAGACACTACAGAATGTCCTTCCCATCCTGCTCTTGCAGGATTTTCATTTAGGACCCCCAGTGCCAGATTTCCTAAATGCTGACAGAGGCCCAGGGTTTAGCCAGGTGACCTGAGTGTCCTTTGGCACATGGCACAGGGAGGGCAGTGCCTGCAGGAACAGAGTCCTTTGGGCCCCAGGGCTGCTCAGGGGCAGTGACAGTCCCAGTCTCTGGTCACCCAAGCACAGCTGCTCCACGAGGTCAGGAGTGGGAACAAGGCTCTGACCTCACCCTGCAAAACAGCACAGCCCTAAAAGTGTCAGGTGTGAGAAGAGAAGCTACAACCATTCAGGTGTGTGAATGCTTACAGCACAGCCCTAAAAGTGTCAGGTGTGAGAAGAAAAGCCACAACCATTCAGGTGTGTGAATGCTTATAGAAGAGCCCTAACAGTGGTCAGGTGTGAGAAGAAAAGCAGCTGCACCAGGCTCACTCTTGATGCACCAGATTTGGCTGATGGTTTTGTATTTGCCCCCTTAAATTCCCTACACTGGGAGCAGCCCCACACCCAGAGGATGCAGAAGGTTCTGCTCCTTCAGGCACGTGCACAACAGCATCCTTTGAATTATTCAGGCTGGGAAAAAAGTCACATTATTAAGAAAAAGTAATAACCACCACACAGCACATCTGCCTGTGTTTGCAAGTCACACATGTGCCAGCTCTTCTCCTTCCTGAGTCCCAGGGCAGTTTCCAAGTCCTTTATCTGAGCATAATGACCCCAGTCCTGCAGTGGGAGCTCTGCTTGATGCTCTGAGAGAAGGAGCCAGCCTTGAAGAGAAGTAGCTTCACTCATCAGCATTAATAGCTCACATATCAAACTCTCACAAGGAAGGAACAAAACCAAAGCAAGCAAACCCTCTCACCCTGTTTTACAGTAGTGCAGCATCTGTCGTTTTCAAAACTCAGTCAGAATAAATGTGGCAATTTCATTTGCCTGCATGTGGCTGTTGATGAGCGTGGAGAAATATTTCCAGATTAAATGGGTGCACATTCATGTGGCTAAAGTAGTACAAATAGGGCCAGGCACAGCTGGTACTTTGTCTCCTGACATGGAGATTAGTGCCATCAGCAGGGGCACAGGAGCCCAAAATGCAGTAATTCTGCTAAATAACAAGTGCCTGCCAAAGAGATTGTGTATTCCCAGCACAGCCCTAAACCTCAAGTCATCACCAGCATCTGAGGCAGCAAGAAATGCTGGTTAAGGGTGCCTTAACAATGCAGCTCAGGTTTTCATCTTCTCCAGAGCTGGAGGAGGGGACCCACTGCTGGCTGAGGCTGCCCAGGTGCCACCCCACAAAGGGCAGCAATAGACCCCAGCAAAGAACTCGGAATATTCCCCTGAAACTCTGCCAGAGCCCCTCAAACCTCTCTCACTTTGCTGGCTGATCAATTTGGGTGACAACGACCATTTGTTAAAATAACCAGGAACACAGAGTTCCAAGCTCAGAGACCAAGCATTTCACTCATCTGAAAAGTACTGAAATATTTTTTTTAAATCCATTTGGCTCTAATTATGAATTTTCACTGCAACAGCACTCACAAACACAGGCAGCACTTTTCTGTGTAAGCTAAGTCAGCTCTCTTTGGAGACAGACATCAGGTAGGGCTCATGTTCCTGAGGCCCTCAGACATAAATGTCATGGGAAGGCAAAGGGAATGCTCTGCTCAGGGAGAGGCACCCTGTCCCTCTCTGTGGTGGTGGTCACAGGGGTCCCAGGGCAAGGGAAGAGATGAGAATCTTGACTCCATGTTTCAGAAGGCTGATTTATTATTTTATGATAGATATTGTATTAAAAGAAAAAGATATATATAAAACTATACTAAAGAATAAAGGAAAAGTATTTCATCAAAAGGCTAGAAAGGAAATCATTGGTTTGCATTCTTTTATGGAGGAGGAGAAATTTATCCAGCATCATTGGAGAGGTGGAACTGTCACCCTCCAACCCACTGTCACTTTTGGAAATCTATAAAAGTTGGAGTCAGAAATTAAATACTCTCTTTTACCCTTGTGAAGAGCTGGGTGTCCATGTCAGGTTATTTTGTGTCCTATAGTGACACTGGTTCAGGTGAGGAAGCAGCAAATGCACACAGAAAGGGAGATGGGAAATGAGGAGAGGAACCTGGATCCTCTCCTGGGTTTCACTCCTGGCTCCTCTCTGTGGGTTACTGCAAGCATTTAGCAGCTTACAAAGAATAACACCTTACAGAAACAGAAATCAAACTTGTTCTGAAGCTGCTAAACGTGCTGCTGCTGGAGAGAAATACAATTAGATTTGTATAAAGGCTTTTTTTAAAGGATGCTTTATTTTATTTGGTAGTCACATGAAATATTAGAGGCTGAAATAAATCCTAAAATTCTCTGAGACAGAATTATGCTATTTAAGGATTAGGCTGGATTATTTGCAGAAAGCTGGGAAAACCCAGCAAAAGTCTCTGCCAACAGCTGACTGGATCTGAAGGGGGAGATATGGAAGAGCATTGGTACTCTTTGTAAATTTATATTCTGAAATACAGTGTGTAAACAGAAATTAAAATACAGAGTATGAAACACTTGGGAGTCCTCAGCAGTTGGTTCAAAACTCCCCAGAGGCAGTGGGGGTTTGATCAGGTCTCTGTGAAGGAGGATCCTTCCCACCATGCCTATCAGAACCTGGCAACACCACAAGAACCAGCACAGCTCAGACCAGAGCAGAATCTGATCTAGAGCTGGTTATTTCACACTGAAGGAAGCCAGACATCCTTTACCAGAAGATGAATGATTTATACCCATGAAGTCACCACCTCAATCATTGCTACCCTGACAAGTCTCAACCAAGGCTTTGTTTGTTTATTGGCCATCTTTAATGGAAGAGTTGGCTCCATCAGTTCATTGTCTTCCTACCCACCCACCTGGAAAGAGGCCAAATTATTGACAGCAAAGAGGCCTCCCAGGGCAGAGGAGAAGCTCAGGGGTAGGGCCCCACTGGGGGAATTTGCCAAACACAGAGAAGGAAGGAAAAAGCTTCTCTGCAAAGATTTTCCGCTGGAGAAAAACTCCATTTTCCTCCTAAAAATGTGACCCAGGGGATGTTTACAGTCAGAGCTGGGCTGGGCACCCCCAGGACCAGCTGCAAGCACAGCCCCAATCCTCTCTGCTCTAATTCCTGCTCAGGGTGATGCTTTTGGTCAGCACAGCAACAGAATTCCTCTGCTCTGTAGTGCTGGTCCATCCCAAACAGGGAAAGGAAAGGAAAGGAAAGGAAAGGAAAGGAAAGGAAAGGAAAGGAAAGGAAAGGAAAGGAAAGAAAGGAAAGGAAAGGAAAGGAAAGGAAAGGAAAGGAAAGGAAAGGAAAGGAAAGGAAAGGAAAGGAAAGGAAAGGAAAGGAAAGGAAAGGAAAGGAAAGGAAAGGAAAGGAAAGGAAAGGAAAGGAAAGGAAAGGAAAGGAAAGGAAAGGAAAGGAAAGGAAAGGAAAGGAAAGGAAAGGAAAGGAAAGGAAAGGAAAGGAAAGGAAAGGAAAGGATGAAATGGAAGGAAATGAAATGAAGGAAAGGAAGGAAGGAATGGAAGGAAAGGAAAGGAAATGAAGGAAAGGAAGGGAAGGAAGGGAAGATTATGGTGCTGCAGTTGTGTGACCAGGGAGAAAATGACCAGTTCTTCCTAATAGCTGATCTCAGTCCATGAGGGTTTCCTAATAGCTGATCTCAGTCTCTGAGGATTTTTTTTGCTTTTATGGTTCTCTGTCTGCTTTGTGCCAGTGTGAGCTACAAACCATAACTTTAATAGCTTCAACCAAAGAGTTATGATAATATCAGACACTGTGGATGATGAGCAAATAACAGCAAGAATGTAATGAAAGGTATATATTTATGTCCTTGCTATTAAACCCAAAGCTATAAACATTGACAGCCCTAAGAGTAGCAGTTTCTATTGTCATTGATTGATGCCTTGTTTTGAAGAACAAGGAGAAGGTTAAACCAAGAAAGAAACAAAGAGAATTCTTTCTTTGCTTCTCTCAGTCTGAAAAATTGGCTCTTTTAGGTGAACCTGCATTCCTGAAACATTTTCATAGAAGGCAAAATGCCCTGCAGTGGAACTGCAGTCAGAGAGATGTTCCAGGGCCTTTGAATCCCAGCACAATGCACATGTTACAGCACTAATTAACAAGGAGTGTGCTCACTAATGTGCACATTTCACATTTGTTCTTGGGCCCTCTCCATTAGCATAACTCTCAGCTGACAGGGCATCCATAACCACCCTCCCCTGCAAAACAGGATTTCTTAAACTCTTCAACAACTATTGCCCCAAAGATCTCCAGGACAGTCAGCCCAGCCAAATCAATGCAAAAACCTTGGTAATTAATGTAATTAATGCTGACAGTTACTGATTTGAAAGAAATCTTCTGCCCATAATGGCAACAGGAGTGCAGATGATGGCTCAAAACTTAGAAGACTCTTCCATGTCTGCCACAACCCAGAAGACAAAGGCTCTGCACCTGGCTCCATCCAGGGAATTGTTTTCCCACCTGGCTCTGGGATTCTGTTTATCCCCACAGATGGTTCTGAATGGAAAAAATAAGGTCACAGGCTCTGAATGTTTCTGCAGTGCTACCGACCTCCTCCAACCCCATGAAGGAGTTTAATTTCTGCTGTTCCTGCTCTGATGAAACGTTCATACCAAACATTTGCACAATTCTCCCCTCCAGCACTGCTCCCCCCCTCCTCACCTCCTCTCATAACCTCCTCTCCTTGGCATCAAACACACCTGATAACCACACAGGAAATCCAGAATTGCATCCTCTTGAGAGTTCTGGCACAAAAGAGCCTAAAGCTTCTCTTTTTAATCATTTTAGATTAAAAAAAGAGAAAGGGAGGCCTTAACTGAAGCTGTAGAGGATGGAGGTCTGAAACTCACCCAGTGCAAAGGTGAGTCTGTGCCATCTCCTGGGACAGACACAGACCTGGCACAGCCTCAGTGCTGCACACAGCAGGTTTTAGGGGCATTTCATCACTCCTCCTGCCAGCCCCCTGACCCTGCCACATTAAAAGGCATCAGCTCTTCCCTCTTTGCCATTCCCTTTCTCCAAGGTGAGGCAAAGCCCCCTGACATAACTCACTGCTCCTCCCCAGCCTGACTCACTGCAATCCCATGAGTTCTCTCAATGCTTGTTCTAAAGAGATTTAAGAAAATTATTTCATTTTCCTACACAGGCAAAGGTTGAAAAGGCAACTTTTTTTTTTGTTTGTTTTTTTTTTTTTGTGAAAAGATTCCTTATTTTCCTTCACTAAAAGGAAGGCTATTTGTCCTGAACTCCAGCAATGCTCTAAGTGCAACGCTGCTGGAAATTGTTATTTATGTGCTCTGTTCTTACCCTGGGAGCAAAGATGCCCAGTCCTGTGCACCTTCACCTTGGCTTTGTGCTGCTCCTTAAGGGAACTGGATGATGCTTTCTCCTTTCTTTTCTTCTTTTTTTTAATAACCTGGATGTTATTATTGCTGCTGTTGTTGCTAAAGAGCTCTAGGGGGAGATGTGAAAATAGTCTGGTCCCTTGTGTAATGCCTGAAATCAAAGCAGAATACATCAGGCTGACATTGCCTGCCTGTTATTGCCTTAAAGCTTCTTATTAAAAACAAACAAAAACAATTGCTGCACCACCCTGTGTTCCACCTCCCCCAGAACAGGAGGGAAATTTAGTGGTGAAAGACATCCAGGCTTCAGGATGCCTTTAGGGAGATTCCAGCCAGCCAAACTCACCCTGTGCTTTTATATCCCAACTTCTTAGGGAGAGAGGAAATGTGGAGAGTGCCCAGGCAAAGAGAATCCCACTCACTCACAGAGTTCCTGTGGGCACTGTTGGCCCTGGAGAAGGGTGCATTGCTGAAGAATTAACACAGAACAACCTCAGGAAACGTGTGAATTCCTTCTTTCACTGGAACTCTTAGAAAATAATGAATTCTGAGCTCTGAAATGTGCTTTTGAAAGCCTGTCAGAGTGAAACTCTCCTGTAGCATCACAACAAGAGCTGAAGCAGTTCTGTGTGAGGCACTGGGATCACCTGAGGATGGGTATCTGCACAAGGGGATGAACAAAGCCAAACTCCAATGCTGCAATTATTTGTGCACTGTGCAGAAGGTGGCAAGCTCACCTCCCACAACATGCAGGCTTTCAGCACCAGCCCTCCCTCACAAAGCAAATGCCACTCACACTCTGCTCACTGCCCTCCCAGAGCACCTGGGAAAACCTGAGCCAGCACCAGGGCAGAGATTTGGATCAAAGAACTCCACAGCTTGGCCTATCAAAAGAAAAATATGAATAATTTCTCTTTGGACGTGACAACTGCTGGTGTTTCCATGAGGATGTTCAAAGTTCTGTACTTTTACAGCTGTTTATGTAAAGAATTCTTTCTTCCCCCTTGGCTTGGGAAGAGTTGCATTAATCTCTGTGAATCACTATCTCAGCTGCAACTACTGTTCGATATTCTTAAAACTGTCAGCACTAAAAATATAGGTTTTCTCCACAATAATTGCTTTTTAAAATACCAGTAAGGCCACTCTGGGGAGAGCTGTTATCATGAAATAATGATGCCCCTTTGGGATGGGAACACATGGCCGTGCTTTAGCTGCACCCCCATGAATTACAGCAGAACAAGGCTCCTGTTGTGCTTTTCTCCTAAAGGCTGGAGGTTTCCCCTCCCTTATTCTTAGGTGATTCAGGCACCTGAGCTAAAAACAGGTTCCTGAGAACCATAAGAGAGCAAACAGCTGTGACTTTCTTACTCTGCAGCCATCTGTGCTCGTGTATTTTTAATGCACCATTTTGGCTGTTCCCACCAAAGTTGTGTTGGGTTTGTGTTTGTGGTGATCAGACCCTGCTCTGCTGAGAGGGGACCTGACCTGAGCTTTGCTGGTCTGAGCTGCACGTGGCAGAGGAGGAGAAGCACCAGGGAGGAGAAGTGTGACATTCACATTCACTGGAAAAATCCCTTTGCCCAGGATTTTTCTCCTGGGAAGCTGAGAAGCCTCAGAGAAAAAGGAAAACAATTCTTATCTCATTTGCTTCTCCTGTGTTGTGCTCATGTGGAATGTGTTTGGAGATTGTTTATCCACAGGTGATTGTTCCATTGGATTCTGCTGTGAGTTGTTTTCACTCTTTGGCCAATCATGGCCAAGCTGTGTGAGGACTCCGGAAAGAGTCACAAGTTTCCATTATTATTTTTTTAGCCTTCTGTCTGTATCCTTTCTGTATTCTTTAGTCTAGTGTAATATAGCATTCTTTAATATGAGATAGTATCATAAAACAATAAATTATAGTATCATAAAATAATAAATGAGCCTTCTGAGAACATGGAGTCAGATTCATCCTTCCTTCCTTCATTGGGGCACCCTGCAAATACAACAGAGAAGCACCAGGGGGGATAAGACCAGGACAAGCCTGCAGGGCCCTCAAGGTCCCATAGCTCAGCTTCACAAAGATAAGGAATTCCATCTCCCAAGGAATTATCAAAACAGCCTCAAAGACATTGTCAGCTGTGCATGAGGCAAGTACAGCTCCAAAACTTCATCCATTGCACGTCTTCATGCTGTTCACCATCTCCAGGAGCTCTCATTCATATCCACAAGCACAGCAAAGCCCTGCTGTGTGTGCAGATACAAATTAATGCTCCATTTATTGTTTGTAATGAAGGGAGGTGGCACAGCACTGAGACACCCACAGAAGGCCTTACCTAAATGTTAGAAAAGGCATTGACAGACACTAAAACAGACTCAGGGAGCTGCACAGACACTGAACATTTCAATGACACAGTGCAGAGGTCACATTTAGGGACTGGGGCCAATTCTAATACAGCTCATCCCAGCCAGCTGAGGTCACCTGCATCAGTCTCCCAGTCTGTGCCAACAACACCATAAAAGATGTGAGTCTGTCAAGGTTATTTTTCTTTTCCCAATCAAAATGAGAAAGGGTTGCAATGTCTGTAAGGTTTTGGACACGTTCCCAAAAAAGCAGTCATCACCTGGTTTGGAAAACAGCCTAAGCTGAAATGCCAGGGGCCTATTTACACATAAAGAGACAAAGAAATTCAGGCTCTATGAACAAGCCCCCATTTCAACCATGATTTCTTCCACAAAAGGAGAAAAGAAAACGACAAAATCATGAAAATAACAAATGCTTCAATGTGGTATAACAAAACATCTCTGCTACTGCAATAACAGCCATGAGTTTATGAACCATTGGATAGAACAACTAACAGAAAAATTAGACCATTTGGCTGTGGCCACTGGAATGTAATAGATGGCTCTTGAGCAGGGATAGCTGAGCACATCCTGCAGTGATTAATGTGAAAAGCTGGGTGGTGAATAAAGTGTTTAACACAAGAGAGCAATATGGCATGCAAACCAAACTAAAACCCCCATAAATAATTTAGGCACCCTTGCAAAGATTTACAAAGATTTATTTCACATATACATCCCCTTTGTTGTAATATCAGAAAAAAGGATGAGCAGTTCCATGTTTATTTATACAGAACAGAAGGGAAATCTCACTTCTGGGAGAGGAATGCTCTGAAGGAATCTTCCTTCCCATGACATAATGGAGCAGCATCTTGGCTAAAGGTCTGCTGAAAACTTTGACAGTAAAATCACAGAATGGTTTGGGCTGGAAGGGACCTTAGAGATCATCTCACCATGGGCAGAGAACCTTCCACTAACCCAAGCTGCTCACATTCGTCAACACCACATAATTATATAGCAAATATTCATTTACAGGGCTGATCTTCATACACTGGTGTGGGATTAACAGCACAAAGCTGGTCACAGCACCTGAGGGCAGCGCCAGCATTTGTCACTGTGCCTCCCCTGCGGCTCAGAGGGGCTCCTGTGGCAAGGGCAGGGCTCTCACAGCCTCTCACATGCCCACCAGGGCTGACACAGCCTTTCCTGTCCCAGCAAGCCCAGCTCCAGCAGCAGTCTGGGTCAGGCACGGAGCTGCTGTTTCCTGGCTGTTCAGGCTGTGAGCCAGGGCAGAACTTGCTGGGGATGCCTCCATTAACATGACAATACCTGCTCAGTCTAGGACCCAAGGAACACAGCTGAAATCTCCTGTCAGTACCCCCTGATTAAATCAAAGGCTGTGGAAATTCGTCTGGCACTTTCCTACACCTGAGTTTATCTCCCAGCCCTGCTCCCCATTGCCAAGCACCACATATTCCTTAGTGTGAGCTCAGCTTGCAAAGTCCTTGGAATCCTGACAGGCACAAGAGTAGCAAAGGTGTCATTGTTGCCTCTGAGGCTGCTCTGCCAAAGGCAGGACAAGTTTTCAGTGAATCATCTCAGGAGCGGAACCTGGTGCCCCCCATCCATCTCCTGGAGCACAGAGAGCTGAGAGAGGGGGAATGGTCTGGGCAGCACAAGGCTCCAGAGGCACATCCTGTGCTCATCCTTCAGAGGGTGCAGCTGAAACGCTCAGAGCAGCCCCAGCACCACACTTGGCCACAGCCACAAGGGCTTGGAAGATGGATTTTCATTTTTTTCTGTGATGATTTTAGGCATTTGTCTCCATTCATCCCCACTGCACATGTTGTGAGTGGAGCTCATCAGGAGCAGATAAGGCTCCCTCAGCCCCAAGGCAGTGGTGTTCCAATGCTCACATGTATCTGTAAGAGTTCCCAGCTGTCTCTGAAAGCAGAATAAGCCCAAGCCCCATTTGGGTCTCTTTTAAGTCTTGGTTCAGGAGCAGAAGAACAAAGCCTCAAGATTTTATCCTTTTTATTGCTGCAAATGCCAAGAAAAGTTTAAAATTAATAGCAACCAGAATAAAGGGGAATAAGAAATAAAAGAAACATTTACTGCCTTAGATACAGGCCTGTGCCCCTGACATCTCCATATCAGGGCAGCATTGTCTGTGCTGCAGCAGCAGGGAGGCATAAAACATGCTCTTACTGCAAACGCCATGAATTTTTCTGTCCTTTTAAACTTCACTGGGGAAGGCTACATACTATAAAAACAAAGAGAATGGAGGACTTTCATTCTACATAAGGCAATTACCAGGGCTGTCAGCAAGAGCAAGATTTACTGCATGGAAAGGGTGAAGAGAAAGGAGTGTGCCAAGCAGCTCAGGAAATATTGAAAGACACAGCCTTGCAGGATGCTTTTCCTGCCCTAATTTTGGTAGGTGCCACGTAGCTGTAAGATCAAGCTCCAAGATCCCAAACACCCCAAAGGTCTTTGTAGAGGTGATGCCACCAAAACCAGAACAGGTGAACACCAAAACCCACAGAGCTTCTCTAACACAAGAGATGGGACTACAAATTGCACATTCCTGCATGGTTCTGAGGTTATCCCAAATATTCATCTGCAAAGCTGGGAGCTGTGATGGAAAATCAGAGCCAAGGCACCCCCAGATGGCCCAGAGGGCTCTTACCCAGTGTTAGTGCCCAGGGAAACCTCTAAGGGAAACCTTCCAGAGCATCCTTGGTTCTGGAATTCTGGCTGGGATGGGTCAGTGCACCATTTATGGGCTCTTTCCTGCACCACAGTCTCAGCTTTGACCACAGTGCTCCTGTGAGAAGTCACTGAACATCACCTCACCTAAATCTTGTGATTGAAGTTCAGGAGCTGAAGATCACCTCACCCAAATCTTGCTGTGTTGGAAGTTCAGGAGCTGCTGCTGTTAATCTGAAATAATGGTCAAGTTGGAAAGATCCCTCGTGCTTGTAGCACTCTTGGATGGAGAAGGAGCTCCCACAGAGCTCCCTGGCTGGGTTAAACCCTGAGAGCTGTGCTGGAGAACAGCTCAGGTTCTGCCCAGCAAACTCACTCTCAGAGATTGACTGCTGCCATTTGCTTCAAAATGGCAAGAGACTAAAAAAAAAAAAAGATTTTCTTTTTTTAAAGTATAAAATACTACAGTTTTGACATGAAAAGACACCCAATCAGCATTACAACTTGGAGAATGTGATGCAAGCTAAAGGATAAGTACAGAAACCTTTGGCAAACTCCCAAAGAAAGCAAATGTGTTGGAAGTCTCAGCCAAACTCTCACTGGAGTTAAAAAAGGAAGAGCAAGGGATTTATTCCATGCAGCATGTGTTGGGTTTGGGTTTTTCCCCCAAAGGATCCTCACCAGCCACAAGGGGAGATCCTGTGGTGCTGGAAGCTGTGAGGAGTTTAAACACCAAATTTTGGGTTACTGCTGCTGGCACCCATAATTTTGGGTTCTCATCTGCCCCAGGAATGGCTGTGCCCTGCAGGGACATTGTCATCCTGGGGTGAAACAAACCTGGAGCCCAAAAGGGCAGTGAGGAAATCCACCCTCAGAGAGGAGAGTTCAGCTGAAACCTCTTTTAAATTGTTAAACTGCTGCTCTGAAAGATTGAGCATAAATATTAACAGCACCACCAAGCACTTACAGTTTGTATCCCTGCTTGAAGCAACTTTTATTGCTGAGTTTTAAGTGCCTGAAATTAACACCTTCCCCTGAAAATGCTGACAGATCTTTCACGGCAGTGATGCCACGAGGCACAGAGCACAGCTACAGCACCAAAGCCCATTTAAACCAGAGAGCAAAGCAGAGCTCTGGGGTGGGGTTGGCCCCAGAACAGCCCCATAAAAACATCCTGGGGCAACTCAGCTGCCAAAGGAGAGCCAGGAACCCTCCAGGTGCCAGGGCTGGAAAAATCCCTGCCCCAAACTTCTTGTTTACCTTTATTGTTATTTTTTCCTATATCTTAAACTCTAAACTTTCTTCTTCTTCTTAACCTAATGTGTTTCTATTTTAAACTCTAAATTTATGTTCTCATTTCTATCACTTAAATGTAGAATTTTTTTCTACATTTAAGTGATAGAAATGAGAACATAAATTCTCAACCTTGTTGTGGCACCCAGGATTCAGCTGGACAAACCCATCAGCCAGTGACAGCCTTGGTTTGTCAGGAATGGTAACACCAAGGCACAGAACCATCCTGACCAGGCTCCTACTCATTATTTTGGAGGTGGTAATTTCCTCCCCCTCGTTCCACAGTAGATATGAGGCATCTCCCATCCCAAAACAAAGGGGACCCAGAAGGGGAAGATGTGATTTGGGATCCTGCAGTAATTTTGATTTCCTTCTAGCTCTCACATTCCCTTTTTAGACAAGTACAATTGCAAGGAAACATTATTTCAAATTTTGAAATTTTATTAATTTCTTTTTTTTAAAAAATGGGTAGCCTGAAAGAACTGAAACAACACACTGCTTTGAATATATAAAATTCCACTTCCTGTGATTCTGTCCAGCAGCTCTGTTGACAGACACATCTTCAAACTTCCTCTGCAGCAAGATGCCCCCACAGCAATCTGAGCCTTTCCTATTGATCCCCAGTGAAACCCTCCTGCTGGGACTCTGCTGCCAACCCCAAATTAAGTTAAGATTCGTGCACAAGAGCCCCAGCCATACTTTTGACAAGCAATGCTTGTCTCACTGAGCCTGCTTGGATGTGGCCCAAGCCACAGCTCCCAGGGGATGCCCCTTCTGCTCCATCCCTGCCTCCTCCCAGGCAGAGCTCCAGCATCTCCCACCCTCACTGATCACCAGGAAAGCAGTTCACTTCTCCTCTGCCATTGTCTTTTAATGGTTTTTTGCACTTTTTATTGTGCTAAATAACTTTCTAACAGAAAGCTGATTGGTATTACACAATTTAATGGCCAACAATAAAATGTTTGCACAATTAATGTATTTATATTAATATATTTTGGATAGATTAACTTATATTAACATATTTTGAAATTCACAAAGATTCATTTTCTTCTTATTTTCCCAAACAACCAATAGAACCTGTGTAAAATCACCTGCCAGAAATTATGGAGTGGAAAGCAAAATTTCTTTGCAGCAACAAAGAAATCTCGTAAGGCATTGGTTGCCTGATTCCCCACCACAAACCACTCACAAACCCCACAGAAATGCTGTGCAGACAAACAAGAAGTTTATAATATAGCATTATAGGTTTATATACCATCAGATATATATATAAAAAATATAATACATATATGTATTATATATATATATATATATAATATGATTGACTAAGAAAATTACACTGTAGCTTAAGTCCCTAAGACAAACTATTTAAAAATTAGGTCAAAAACATAAATATCCTTGTTAACAGTATTTTTTTCCTTAATAAATCCTTAAAAAGCCTTGTAACTAAGGGTCTTATGACATCTAAACCATGCAGCAAAGGTGTGAACTGAACTCACCCTTCCTCTCTATATAGAAGATACAAAAAAATAAACTACAAAATCTAAAAACTCAGAGATCCCATCTCTAACTCACTCAAAATTCCTTCAAAAATCCTCTGACTCTGCACTGGTGCAATTGCATTGCAGCTTTGCATTATTGCTGTCCAGAGTTTCATTCCTTGCTCCCAGGCTGGTTATTTACACCTGTTTGGGGTTTGGAAGAGGCAGCACCTGGGATGAATCCCAGCTTTTCCACAATTTCTGTCTGCCTTTCTTTCAGCAAGTAAACAAATCAAAACACCTGATAATATTTACTCCCCTGATCCCAGAGTCAATTAAAATAACTCACAAAAGTTATCTTGGGAACTCCAATGCACACCAGCACTGGGATAAACAGGAATATTTTCTGTGCTGTGATGGCTAAAGAGAATTGCTGAGGGCTACCATCACTGCTCAGCAATGCTGTTCTCTATTACTTTACCCCAAAAATTCCAATTTTCCTGCCTCCCACAGAGCACAGGTTGGGTAGAGGCCCCCAGAGCCCAGCAGAGTTTCCAAAATCCACCTTTGGCCTCACCCCAACCCTTTCCAACGTCAGCAGGAGCAGAGCTAGGTCAGCACTGTGAGCTGCTTTGGTAATCAGAGCCTAAATTAACTCAGAAGGGTCTTGAAAGCCATTCACCTGTGCAGCTCCTTGCAGTCCCAGAGCCCCAGAGTGCAGAAGAGCTCTTTCATCCTGCACGGGTCAATCTCTATCAGATGCTGGGAAACGCTTGGGTTTCTGCTCCTCAGTGGCTGTGGTCTAATTGCATCCCCAAACACTGTCTTTAACAAACAATCCTCTGTACACACTCCTTTGTTTTACTAAGAGCACATTTCCTCCTCAGCTCCTAAAGCTGAATTTCTGGTTTTGACAAAGTCTTTTGTAAAACACACAAAAAAGCACAATGATGATCTGAGGCAGAGATTTTCAGCGGTACACGTCAAGATTGCAGCCTTAGGATCCATCTGATCTTTCCAGCTTCTGAAAGAAGAGAAGGGAGGAAGAGCTTAAAATTGCAATGAAATCCATAATCCATCTTTTGGCTAAATCCTCCCAGTCCTGCCTGCTCACCACCTGCTTTGCTTCCACTCTGCAGCCCGGGCTCAGCAGGGAGCAGTCTGCAGCAGGATTTCCATCCGACTGCAAGGGCAGCTCCTGCAGCTCTAATTCAAAGCAAAGAGGGAGAATTCTAAACAAAATCTCCTGAGAGTCAGGCCTGAAACTTTTAGGAGTGTGCTGCATGTACAGGCACCTGTGCATTTGCTGACACAGCAAGAGCTCAGGGGCTTGTGGCACTGCTCATGACAGAGACAGCAGCATATTTCAACATTTCTGCAGCCAAAGTTAGAGAAGATTAATTTTTTAAATATAAATAAAAATAAAATTAAAATCGATAAAATAAAATATTAAAAACATATCGAAATAATATATAATAAATAATAATCTATAATAAAATATAAAATGCAGTAATATATTAAGATAAAATAAATAATATAGACATTATTATATAAATAGTTAGTATATAATATAATTTATAAAATAATTAATATTAAATATTAATATTAGTATATAATTAATATATAATATTAATTATATAAGTAATTAATATATAATGTTATATAAATAATATATAGAATGTCATATACTACAATATATGAAATATATATAATATATAATAAAGTGTATAAAATAATTTTAATATAAATAAAAAAATTAAAATAAAATATTTAATGAATAAAGAATTTATTAAGAAATTAATAGAATATTTAAATAAGTATAAATTAGAGGACATCCAGAAGAATGTGCAGAGTACGCTTCATCACAAAGGCTCAAATGTATGGGTAAAGTATCCATTCAAACAGCTCAGTGATTTTAATTGTCTATTTAGGAAATCTAAAAAAAAAACACTTAACACTTAAAAGTGTTTCTACTTTAAACTATAAAACTTTATGTTCTCACTTCTATCACTTAAATTTAGAAACTTTTTTCAAAATCTCAGATCAAATCCTGTGTTTAATCCTAAATTTTAATTTACAGGTTGAAAATTCTAGGAATCCCTTACATATAAAATTCCAACATTCCCCAAAAAGGGTTGATGAGAGCACTGGAACTTTCTGTAAGGGGTGGAGGCAGGAGGACAGACAGCTGTGGTGGGACAGATCACAGACAAAACCCTCACTGCTGGCCAAGCACACCTGAGCTCCCCATGGACAGGTGAAGGAACACAGGGCATCATTCAGAAAAACAAAACTTTTCTTAATGAGAAACCCTGACTCTGCATTCAACCCTTCATTCAGAAAAACAAAACTTTCCTCAATGACAAACCCTGACTCTGCATTCAGCCTAAATAAACCAGATTATGAGCAGCAGGGCAGTCTAGGTGTGCTGTTAACCACACCTCAAACATGCTCTGGAACTTAATACTTTAAAAAAGTAATCACTATTCACCAGCAAGTTTATTAGGAATTCAATCAAAATAAAAAGCAAGTTTGTAGCTTAATGTGTCACGCAAATCATCATGAGCAGCACCTGCAGCACCAACAATTATTATGCCCATAAAATATGATGCAATAAGAGCACAGATATGGTACATCAAAGTGAAATTTTACACTGCAAAGTAAAGGAAAATGGAAACAAGTCTTTTTTCTCAAAGACAGCACCTAAAGAGTCACCCCACTTGTTACACAATTATTTAAAATCAGGAGTATTTGTATTTGATTTGGAAACCCAGCACCATTCTGCTCAGGACCTCATGCTAAGCTGATTTCAGAGCCCCACTCCTGATGGATTTGCTGCTTCAGAGTATTGTCAGCACCCCAGCTGCTGCAGGGCAATAATGGTTTTATTTGGTTTTAGTCAGAGGTGAGATTTGTGTCTATCATTGCCCTGACTAGACAGAAATAAATGAACCTAGCCCAGCAGTCAGAGGGGAGGAGCAGGCTCTGTGGAGCTGCTGATTGTTCATGGAAATGCATTTCTGTGTGCCCAGCCAGGTCCCTGGGCTGTCCCTGTGTCCCCTCCTGAGAGCTCTGCCCTGGCACCTCACACACAGAGCTGAGCCCCAGGCCCTGCTCTGAACTCACTGCAAACATTGCTCATCTCTGCCTCTGCTGCTTTATTGTGGGGTTTTTTTAAGTTAAATTTGGGTTGATCAATAATTGCTGTTGCAAAGCAAGTCAGCTTCATCCTGCTCTGTCTCAAAATATTTTAAATCTTCAGTTTTGTGTGGCTGTGAGGATGCTGCTGGAACTGAGTGTGTGAGGTGAGAGAGAAGCTCTGACTCTGAAAGTAGGAACTTCTTTTAAAAAGAAGGCCCTGAAATACCTACATTTTTGAAATCTCACCTTGTTAAACTGTTTTCTTTGCCTGAATCCCTGCAACTGATCAAAATTCCCTTTATCCTCAATTTTCATAGAAGCTCTGACTCTGTCAAGGAACTGTCTTGGTTCTTTCTGCAAAACTGAGGCCTTGGGTTGCTAATTTAAACATTTAAACATTTAAACATCATCTTCTCCAAAGGATTGCTCAAGTAAGGCTGAGTGTAATTCCCACTGATGGAACACACACACACACAATGTAGATGCAGGCATAAATGCCAAAGGTACTGCTCAAACCAAACTCTTGATATAATTGAGATCATTTTTAAGAGTGCTTCTAAGAAGTTAAAAAAAAAAATTAAAAAATCTGTCACATGAATCAAGCACAACTGCTGGCAAACATCCACATTTTTCTATATTCCACAATTTTAACCTGCTATAAAGGACAAGATACTGCACCTCACCATGAGCAACATGTAGCAAATTATCCCTCAATAGTTTCCCCTATGATTCTAATCTGACTTTATTCTACTATACAGGCAATTTCTTATTAAAACCTGCTCCTAAAGTGAAATCAGCACTTGAATGAGATAAGCACCTTTTTAATACAGAAATCCTTTTGCCAATTCTGTGTCTGTGTCAGAGCACAAGATGAAAATGCCAGTGGTTACAACATCTCACTGAGACTTTCAACCCAGATGCCAGATGCTGCTGCTTTTGCTTCCATGATAATCTGTAAAGGACCAAACTAAAGCCATTAGTTTTTTGTATAAATACCATGGAAATTGTGCTTTCAGATATTATCCACTGGGATCACATCTCAAGCGAGAGGGGAAAAACTCCAAATTCCTTTGACCATTGCCAGAGACACCACAGACCCTTTTCACACATTGATTTCTGCTGTTATTTACTCTACAATAGTAGAAATATCCCTTTGCATGTTGCAGAAATAAGAAAGCTGAAGGAGTCATCTGTATGGGTGCAAGATAGGATATTGAGCTGGATTCCCTGAAGCAGAAGTCACTGGCATAGAGGTAATATTTCAGCAGCTGGAATTGATTTCTGAGCAGTCCTTCAGCATCCAGCATTCACGAGAGCTCATATTGGAGAAAACAAGTCGATACAAGAGGCAGGAGAGATTTAAAAGGCTTTGAGGTACAGTAGGATAACAATGGATAATTTACACATGATGCTTAATAAGCAACTGCAGAAAAGCTTTTTCTCCTGCCTGTGCTCAGGGTAATTTTTCTCCTTTTTTTTGCAGTTACACAGTAAAGTTTCTAAGGGGATTGTGACCAACTTGAGCCAGGCCAGTGGCTCTTACTCTGGGCTTAATGTGACAGAAAGTGCCCAAGGCCTTTTTATTACTTGCTGTGGTACTCAAGCCTGCCTCTGGTTCTCCCTCAGTAAATCTTGATCAGCACCAACCTATTCCATTTTATCTCAACCTTTCAGGATTTATATCCAAGAAAAAGAGCTGATTTTGGCCTTGTGCCAATCTGCCAAAATAATCAAAAGGCCCTTTCTCTCATAAAAATCTAATAGGACTTTTCTGAATAGCTCCAGCTAATATTCAGCACACTTGAAACTGAATCCCCAATCCCACCTAAGAAAAACTCCCCTCTACCTCTTTTAGTAAGCCCATATACTAACAATGCCAAGTATTGTCAGGTTAAAATATGAGACAAATTAACCTTCATTAAGAAAATGCACCTGCAACACAGCCTACCAACTGTGAAAAAGCAACTGTTCCCTGGATTTGCATTTGTATTGTCTTCACCCCTCATTAAACAGTCCTGCTGAATCTTGCTGAGCAGTCACTGGCTGCTCTATGTTCAGCAAGAAGCATCTCTACAATCATGGCAATTTTGTAAAATCAAATTATTTACTCAAAAATGAGTTAGATCTTTTAAAAAATCATCATCCTAAAATTTTCATTCTAAAGAAAGAAAACGTTATGTAAGAAGTCTGGTTAGCACCAAGGAATAATTTGAGTAGCAGGAGTAACTTTTTATTTTTTGGTAAGGGTTTCTTTTTTGAGTCAGGAGAATGGAAAAGACATAAAATACTGGATGTTATTATGATTGCAACTTGGCATAAGGGACTGTAAAAGGAAACAAGTCACAAACTCCTAGTCCTGACAGAAATGTTTTCAGGCAGCTCTCACAAAGACTGATACAGAAGTTTTTGTTGAACTTAGCTTTGCCCTGTACAGAATTAATTTCCATCAGCATAAAGGTACAAATAATAAAAATAACAGTGAAATAGTCCTGGCTCTGCTTCTTAGTTAAGATGCAGTAGCATAAAAAGATATTAAAGCATTTAAACACCTCCAGACTGATACACACTTCAGGGTTTCTCCCTCCTCAGCTCTGTTTTCTAAAATTAGTGGTAAATATGAATTGGAAACTTGATTGGGATCTTTCACTTAATAACCAAATGCCATAATTGCTGGGAAAATGCCAATCAAGACCACTCTTCCAGATCTCACTCATCCAACACCACAAGCCCAAAATCACACCTCAGCAAAGTGGGGTTTCAAAATGTCACTGTGGGGTTTCAGAATCTCACAGTTCACAGGGGCAAAGCAAGGTTTCCCTATTCATGGCAGTCCTTCCAGGAGGAGTGAAGGCACCAAGTTCTCTTTTTTCCCCCACAGACAGCTCCAGAGAGAGCTGGGAATTTCCCAGTCCAGCTTTGTCCTCCCACATCACTCACAGCATCAGTGGCTCCAGAGCCTCAGGCACTGCCCCAGCCAGGTTTGCCAGGATTGCTCAGAATGGCCTGGGAAATTCTCCACAGGCTTCTGAACCATTACAATAACTCAAACAGGTGTTCAGTGGGACATTTTATATTACTATAACTCCAACTCAATGCAGAATATTATTTGCTCTGGTAATTCACAACCCAAGCATAGTTTTGTAATTTTAAAATAAGTGTGAGGTAAAAATCAGCTTTTCACACACCAGTTCACTCCAGCTTCACGCAGGGGTTTTGTTGCTTTGGGGGCATTTCAATATATAAGATATTTCCACAAATCTACAACTTCTCCAATCAATCCTTAAAAGTAAAGAGTTTATTTGCTGATTTATGTAACTATATCCAAAATTTCAGTGCTCAAGGCAAAGTTGAAATGTTCAGAATAGCAACTACATCCAATTTGGATAACAGAATTCCATAAAGACCACAAGGCTACCTAATTATACACAGACACACCCTTAAGGATCCCTATAAAAATGAACAGTATGAAAGTACCCAGATGTCCATAAACACAAATATTAACAGCACCCAAGGAACACCAGCAATTATCCAATATCCCCAAACAGCTCCCTGTGCTGAGGGGGCTCTTAGCAGAACTCACTGTGCTCAGTTCTGAAATTCTGGTAATTTTCTGCAAATTCACACTTGTGCACAAGCTTAAACTCACTGCTGTTTGGGAAAGCACCTAAACATTAAGCAGACCTTGATTTGTTTGTTATCCAAGTTGTCCTAACATATATTTAAGATTCTGGAGTCTCATTCTCAACATTCTCCAAATTCTGCTAAATTTATCCAAGTCAGAATAAAGTTTTCATCCCCATTTTATCTTCCTGCAGTTGAGAGGAACAGATACAGTGTGCACACCCTGTCCAAAAGCCCAGTAATTCCAATTATTGAATGCTTTTCAAAACCAAGAAGATCCAGCACCATCTCCCTCTATACAGAAGAGCCCAAATCACCCTATTAATGAACACTTGAGAAAACAGTTTGAACTTCATTAGAAAAGGACCATTGCAATTTTGGTTTAAATCTCTGCCCTTCCTCTGGAAGTCCCCATTTCCCCCTTCCCAATCACAGCATTAAGTCAGCAATTTAATTAACATCATGTGAAACTGAATAAAAGAAAATAACTTTGTTTTCTTAATAAGTTTTGCTTTCTTAATAGCGTTTAAAAGAAAATAATTTTATTTTCTATTAAAAAAAGAAAATAAACCCTTTGGGAAGTGAATGACATCATGACCCTGCTCCAGACCATCCTGGTGCATCCAATTCTTCATTTCCCCCTGCCAGCAGCACTTTTGGCAGTGCCCTGGTGCCACCTGCCCATGTGCCACCAAAGATGTGGCCTTGGGGCAGAACTGGCTCCCATGACAAGGAAAAGGGGAAGGAAATGTCTGGGAAATGGGAAAAATGCCTCTCCCAAACCTGCTCAGCTCACCTGCAATTTCCTGTAGCAAGAATTCAAAGAGTGGTTAAGGAGTGCCTCGGTATTTCCCTTGATTTTTACCTCTCCTGGTTTTTTTTTTGCTCCCTTTTTTCATTTTTAAGGAAACTCTGTCAGGTTCAAAGCAATCACAAGAGAGATCTGTGCGTTTTATAACTTGGATGAGGAAAAAAATTCCCAGGATAATATTTAAGAATCTCTAAATTCACTTTTCCTAGAGAGTTTGGCTTCCCAAGAGGCACCAAATCATCCAGCTGGTGTTGTCAATCCCATTAACAGTGCAGTGGGGTATGGCTGCTGGACATTAAAACAGGGAACCTGTGCCCCTCAAAAAGAGGTTTTTTCATTGCTTTACATGCAGGGAAATCAGTGTCATCCATCATTTACTTTGAAAAAACAAACACTTTCAGGCTTTGGAATGGGTGAAATCCCACAGCATTTTCTATAGACTTAAGTTATTGCTCTTTAAAAGGAAATTCAATACAAGCACAGATACCTAATTACTTGTGAATCAGTCCCATATAAATATTAGACTATAAATTAGACTGCTTGAAAGTAATTCCTCTGCTTCTTGGGGTCTACTGAAAAATAAATTATAATAAAATATCGTTGTGCCGCAGCATAAAAAGCCTTCATATTTTACCAGAGCTGAGATAATGAAAGATTCAGATGCTTTAAATTCTCCTCAAGACCCAAGATCTTGGGGAAATCCATATATAGACTCACAAACAAACTCCTTTATGCTCTGATAACAATCCTGCTGCCTTCAGAGCACAATTTAAGTTCAGTGCTCAAACACAGAGCGGGGGACAGGTTTTCCTCTCTCCAGCTACTGTTATTTTCAGGTGGGTGCTAACTTTAGAACTGAGTCCTGATGAGCTCTAAACTGGTCAGAGTAGGTGCAGGGCTTTGTGGTGTGGGATGTGTCCCTGCTGGAGCTGCAGTGACAGATGGGGCAGGCTGCAGCCCTGGCCCTGCCCTTCTCCAGAGGCAGATCCAGCCCCAGACAGGCCCAGGAGCAGCAGGAGACTCCAGGCTCCCTTTGTTCCACAGGATGAGCCTTCATTTTGTGATGGATCTGAGCAGAGCTGGCGCTGGGCACCAAACCCTTCTGGGTGTTCTTCTCTCACACAGCCCCAGTAAAGAGAATAACACCCTAAGGAATTAATTGGGGTTTTCAGGCTGGCCACCTCTGCAAAGCATTGGGGTCTCATCAGCCAGTGAAGAGCTGGAGCAAAGAATCTGGCAAAGATTGCAGAGCAAAGAACCTGCTCCAGGCTCAGCCAACAGCCCAAACCCTGCTCTGTGCCCTCACCCTGCCACTGCCACCAGAACAAACAAACAGCTGACACTTTTAAAGCACACATGCAAACTTTATTATTTTATTATTATTTTAAAGCACACACACAAACTCTATTATTTTATTATTGTCTTAAAGCACACACGCAAACTTTATTATTTTATTATTATTTTAAAGCACACACACAAACCTTATTTTATTATTATCTTAAAGCACACACACAAACTCTATTATTTTATTATTATTTTAAAGCACACACACAAACTCTATTATTTTATTATTATCTTAAAGCACACATGCAAACCTTATTATTTTATTATTATCTTAAAGCACACATACAAACTTTATTATTTTATTATTATCTTAAAGCACACATGCAAACCTTATTATTTTATTATTATTTTAAAGCACACATACAAACCTTATTTTATTATTATCTTAAAGCACACACACAAACTCTATTATTTTATTATTATTTTAAAGCACACACACAAACCTTATTATTTTATTATTATCTTAAAGCACACATGCAAACCTTATTATTTTATTATTATTTTAAAGCACACATACAAACTTTATTATTTTATTGTAATTTTAAAGCACACATACAAAGTTTATTTGTAATTTTTACTTCCCAGATACATCTCTGACAGGTACCTAAAGCAAATGGTGACCTGGCTCTGCTGCTGCTGAATGTTTCCCACCCAGCCTGGGGCAGTGAGGTGAGATTTAACTAAAGCTCCTTCAGGAGGAGCTTCTGCAGCACTCACAAGATCCAGCTGGAAGAAAAACACAGGTTACTACTGACCACACAAATCCAGAATTATTCATCCTGCATTTCCCTGTAAGAACAGAGCAAGGCCAGACTTTGAATTATCAGCACACTGAGTTTGTCACAAATCAATGTGGAGAATTATTCTCCTCATCATCCACACAGAACTGAGCTCAAAGGCAGCTCCTTTGTCTACACACAAAAAAAAAAATCTGTACAAACTTCAAATAAAGATTCCTATGATGTCTTCCAAGCTTTCTCCACAAAAGAATGCAAGCTGTGATCATCTTTATTTCATCCTACCTGAAACTGCATTTTTAAGTTCCACTGATACTGAATTTGATCCAAGTGTCCTGTTAGGAGAAGGAAAGGTTGGGAAGGCAGTTAAACACACCCTTTATAGCTGCTCATCAAACCTCTGCCTGTTGTTTTAATCACAGTTAATGATGTCTGAGATCAGGAGATATTTTTTATAACATGCTGTCACCAGGATTAGAAGCATAGCAGTAATTTTATTTTCTTGTTTAGGCTACAGGGAAAAACAGCATGCAAAGAAATTGTTTAAAATGGGAGTTTGCATAATGCCCAACAGCAGAGAAAAGCCCATCACACCACAAATATCCAAGAAAACTATTAACTTTGTCCATCTCAGTGAAAACCACCATTTCTAAATGAATTTAAATGTGTTCTGTACAAACAGCCTCAATCCAATCATCTTGTTTTAGTATTATGGACATAACAGCTAAAGTCAGGCACAGCAGCATCTGTGTGCCTGCAATCTGAATAAATCCAGGGTGGTAGAGGAGAGGGAGGGTTTAATGCATTTTAGTACTTAATCTACATATTCATTAAAAAAATTCTGATTCTTGTAGGAATTCCTTTCTATTCAAAGCTAAATACTCCTCCCCCACCCTTTTTATTATTTTAAGATTCTTCCACCAGGCTTCTTTCAGAAAATTACTTTTATTTCCCTGGGTTGCCAATCAAGGTTCCTGGGCAACGATCACTCTCACTGTTACCCAGTGTCAGTCACAGTCTGTCACATCACATTGAGAGGAAAATCCAAAGTGATTGGAGCACCTGGACATGAATGTGGAGCCCAGGGTGCAGCTCCTCTGATTGTGCTGTGACAACTGAGCACATATTTACTGATAATCCACCTTTCTTAAAACATTATCATCAGGATTGGCCTGATAGCAACAACCTTGGGGCACAGACAAGTCCTCAACCTGCTTGCTTCATTATTATTTTGAAATGTTATGAATTTTATGAATATTTCCAGCAAAATCACCAGTTATAAAGGTAAGAACATGCAGGTGTTTGCAGAATCAGGACACTGGATTGAACTGATTTTTTTAATTAAGTGTATGAACAGCGCAATGAAACCTTAATTAAGATCTCTAGAGGTTACAAGCATCCAAGCAATAAAGCCACAGTGGTGTTGTCACTTGCCATGTGCAGTTGGCACATTAGATCCCAGCACACCAGTTAATTTTGATTTACAAGAGCACACATGCTCACTGTTGGGAAGGGTCCTGAGCTGCTCTCACTCGATGAATGTTGGTCTGTGCACTCTTAAAGACTGAAAATATCCAAATCAAATTCCAAGGGAATCATCACAGGGCATTTTTGTCTGTCTTCCCTCACCTCCCCCATGCCCCATTCCCCAGAAGTTAAAAAAATTCTGTCTCTGGATTTGGCCTTTACTGTTCAAACCTGAAATAGGACCAGGCACAGGTTGTGATAAATTCTAAACTTACATAACCAACTTTTTCTAAAGTCACAGCAAAACAATCTTCTGGTTTATGAATTTGAGTAAACTGCTGTCAAGTATCCAAGAAATTTGGATTAAAACTGAAAATCCAGTGCAAGGTAAGATTCAAGAGCTTTGGCACAGAAGTAAGGCAGAAGCCACATTTTTGATGCAGCAATTTTCACCAAATTTTAGTTCATACAAAAAACCCTAAACCCAAAAAAATTTAAAATCTAGAACTGTCTCACTGAGAGCAGTGATCAAGCAAACATCTGAGGAGCTGCTTCCACAAAGCCCCATTAACCAGATTAGAGCAGAAAATAACAGACCCTCACCGGGTAAATTGCTGCTGACAGTTGGAGCTTTTCCAATGAAAATGTCTTATAAGCAATAGGGACATCTCCAGTGAGGAGGATATTGGAAATCCTGCTCTGAAACAGCTGCTATTTCTCATGTTATCACCCCCCTGGGAGCTGATGTCCTTGCACAAAACAGATTTTGCAGGAGGAAGCTGCGAGCCGGGGCCGGAGCTGCTCCAAGTGCCAAAATCCTGTCTCAGATCTGCCCCATTTGACTTCCCCCTAAAAAACCCTGCCAGCAGGGCTTGGGCATGACCCTGCCCACAGCCTGGCAGCAAAGACTCTGTCATGATTTATCAGGAGCCCGTGGAGGGATGGGCTCCTCTGTCCCAGCCCTGGCTGCTGCTGTTGTGGGGTCTGGATGACAGCAGCAATCAGAGCAGCCTTGGGAGGCAGGCAGGGTTTGGATTTTATCCTTCCTCAGGAAGTGATCCCCATCAATGAATTCTTACCCCTACCATGCTGTCACCAGCTTTCAGACTGAAGTAGGAAGTTTCCCGTGGCTGCCTCCATGTTTTATATTGTTTCCTTTCTGTGACTGAGCTGATTTTGCCCTGCTTTCCTGGGTTGGTGGCCTAGCAAACTGTATATTTAGCTTTTCTTATTGTAGAGGCACAATAGAATAGAAGTCTCAAGCCTGTTTCCCTCTCGCCCACAGCTTAAACACAATTAACTTTTCATTTGATGCATTCTTCCTGTCTGCACTCATAATGCTCCCCCAGGAAATGAGAGCCAATAAGTCCTACCCAGGAGTAGGAGAGCAGGGTACTGACCAAATATTGTATAATTCTGTATTATAGGCCTATGGGAAAAAAGTTAATTAAAGACCACTGATATCCTTTGGGAAAATGTTTAATATATTAGCTCTTGCTGCACAACCATGCAAACAAACCCCTCCTCTTTGGAAAATGTGAATATATCACACTTTTGGGAAAAAAACCAGCAAAATCCAGTGGTGTTTTTATTGGTCATTGGCCACAAATAAGTCTAATAAGATACACAAAGAACACACTTAAGTAATATTAACTTCAACAAACAGGATCTCTGCTGTGGCCTATACATCACCTTCCAGAATTGGAAAGCACTTTTGAATAACTCAGATCCTGCCATAATTTTTTTTCAACACAAATAACAATTAATAAACATTTCCACATAGTCCCTTGGGCTTGGTGAGCACAAAAGAAGACTCAAAGAAAAACCCAGGCTTCCAAATTCTCTCAGAATGGGATCCTTGTAAGTCTGGACAGTTTTATCCAAAAATCAGAGTGGAAAGTGTCTCTGCCTAACTCCCCATGGGCGTGTACAGCACTGATATTCTGCAAGGTGTTCATTTGGAAAGCCAGAAACTGGATGCTCCAACAGTCACACATTTTGTGCAGTAGAAAAGTGGAGGATTATTGACCAGCTCTCTCATTAGCATCCATTTCCAGAGGAGCAAACCCAGCCTCTGAGGTCATATTAAGAAAGCCTCATGGCTTTGTTTTCTTTTGCTGGCGTTATTAACCCCCCGGAGCAGGTGCCACATTTCAGCACCTGCAACAGGTTCACACAATTGTTAGCGCTTGCATTTGAATGCAAATTGGATGTTTGCTTGAAAACAAGGGCAGTTTTTCTGCAACAGGCTCCAAAAAAAAACTCAAAGCAGGATCTCAGCTTTCACTGACTTTGGTGAGACAGAAGCAGCTCCTTGGATGTCTCTGTACCTCCAGCACGAAATGTCCAGAATTGCTCTGAGCTGATGGAGCACACAAGAGGAAATCCCTAAGCAAGCAGGCTGTGATGCCAGCATGTTTGAGAGCACGGGGAAAATAACTTCACCAAACCACAGGACAGGGATAAACAGGATTTCTAGAGGATCTGAGACCTGGTGGGAGGGAGTCCATTCCTCCTGCACAGCCCAGAGCATCCAGGGGCTGCTGCTGCAGTGAGAAAGGATTTATCTGGCACACGGGGAGAAAAGGCTGCACAGCCCAAAGCTGCCAGCACAGAATTTCCCTGCCAGGCTGGGACCTGCAGCTGCCCCCAGCCCTGGGGAGGGCACACAGCTCCCAGGGTGGGCATTTCACCTCACACTTCGAAATTCCAGGCAGAAACATTGATCTGGAGGCTGGACTCACCCACTGCAGTGTGAGTGAGGAGCAAACACAGATGGAGAATGGCTGCATGCACACAGTTGAACCACAGACCTTGCTTTTATTTACTCTGCCATTTTAGGTTCATTTGTGACCATGCAGCTTGCTCTTATTTAAATAAGACATTGGCACTGAGTCTCGCCATAAAAATTGGGTTGTATGAGCAGTTTCCTCACACCCACACTGGTTTTCACCAGTGGATCTCAGAACACTTCATTGCAGAGGGGATGGAAGGATGACCTGGCCCATCAGGTGAGGTATTCACATGGCCTCTGAACAGAGAGAAGCAGAGAAAAGAATAATCAAAACTATTCTTATCTCATTTACTGCTCTTGTGTTTGTGCACATGTGGAGTGTGTTAAGAAATTTGTTTACCTGAAGGAATTTGGTAATTAGATTCTGCTGAAAATTGGGGTTTTTTCCCTGACCAATATATTTTTGACCAATAAGTCAAAACTGTGTCCTGACTGTCAGTAGACAGTCATGAGTTTTCTGAAGTATTCTTTATAGTATAGTATGTCTCTTTAATATAGTATAATGTAATACAATATTGTTTTAATAAAGTGAGTGTTAGAGTCTGATACCAATCATTCCCTTCATCAGGGGCACCCTACAATTACAATAATCAGGTTCTGCCAAAATCATGTCAGGACTGTGTCCTGCAGGTGCCATTGCCACCTGCAACTAAAACATCAACCCCCTGAGTGGGACACTGGTGGCACCACCAGCAGCAGTAGCTGGATCAGCTCAAAGGAATGTCCTCCTTGCTGCTTCTGCTGGGACATTGTTTAAAAAAGAAGCCTACCCACACACAGATTCATTATAATTACACACATGTTCTTTTTCTGGTTGTTAAAAAAGCCCATCTGCAACGAGGCCACCCACAAACTGAAATAGGAGTCATTTGTCTAGCGGGGTTTCCTGGTGGAATACACAGCAAGAAAGACACAGCCTCTGTGCTAAAAATAAGTGTATATATCCACCATGCTGCTAGTTTTGACTTTAGGCTTTAACTACAAGGTGCTCCCTGAGTAGAGTTATTGTGTCTATGATTTATCAGGCAACATATTGCTCTTTACTTTGGTAATTACAAACACCTTTTTCCAACACTCAAATAATTGTTTCCACAAAAATAACCTCACGTGAAAGGAGTAATAAGCACAAAATGATGTTTCATTAAGACCATCAACGATTTTTTATTAGCAGCTCCATCAGATTTAAATGGCATCTTTAGTCTGTGCATGTGCATATGTATAATCTGTGTCAGATTTGTCAGCTTGTGATGGATGTTTTCACTCTCCCTGTTATTATTACTCTTATATAGTAATAGTGGCAACAGGGACCTAGTTTATTAAACCTTATGTTGCATCTGCCACAATGCCCTGGGGCTGGAGTGCAGTCATCTATTCCAAGCACTATTCCTTGCAATTACACTTGATTGTTAACTGTCTATGCTCAGGACCACTTACATCTGAGTGCTGCAGTCCTGAGGTTTCCTTCTGATGGGCCACACTCCAGCTCCTGGACAGTTAATGGGATTATCCAGACCATTAGGGCTGAAACACAAAGTGAAAACACATTAGGACAGCTAATAGTGGACTGAAATATCAGTGGTAGCAGAGAGCAGCATGGCTTTGGAATCTTTTGCTGGTGTGTTTTAAAGGCAGCAGGTTTAAAACTGGAGTTGGCACTGAGGATGTGGTGTGCCAACATCCTCCCAGCGTGGCTGAGGCACCCAGGCTGCACACCCTGCACCATCCCTCCCTCAGCAGCACCCACTCCATCCCACAGCCTGCCAAGAAGCACAGAAAAGCCTCCTGAAACAGCCTGAGCTCTCCAGGGACACTCCACAACCAGGGAAGGAGGGAAAGGATCACATCAGGTGACAAAGCACCCAGAGCATGCCACTGGAGAAGGAATGCAGGGGTTCTTTGGCTGCTGCATCCCTGTTTGAGCATAGATACCATAAATCCAAGCTCTTCCAGGAGGAAAATGCCTCCAACATCCTCAGGGAACACAAAAGGAGTCAGCCAAGTATGGGAGTGAGAGCTGCACTCTGAGGGATCCTGCAGGGAATGAGGTGAGTCAGGGGCACCCCCTGCTCCACAGAACAGGAGAGTTCAACCATCAGAGACAGGGAATGAGAGGAAAGGAGCAGCCCAGCCAGGTGTGTGAGTGGGAATGAGAGGAAAGGAGCAGTCCAGCCAGGTGTCTGTCTGGGAATGAGAGGAAAGGAGCAGCCCAGCCAGGTGTGTGAGAGGAAGGTGGGAGCTGCCCTGCAGCAGCAGACACGAGGTGCTCCCACATCACAGGCAGAGCTGGGAATGAGGGAGAGCTTTGTGTGAACACCTTTCTGCAGGGCTGGCAGCAAGATCCATTCATCTGCAGCACAGATCCTGCCAGCTGAGCAGCCACAAGAGCACAGAGTGGAACTCCATGTCAATATTTGCTGTCATGTCACCAGAGAGCAAACAGAGCCAGGTGAGCCCAGAGCTCAGGTACAGCACAGAAACAGGACCAGGAGAGGGGTGAAAACATCTCTATCACATTGTTGTGGCAAGTTCTGCTTAAGGGTTGATTGATGCACTTTTACCATCAAACAACATTAATCTTGGAAGCTTTGAGATGGAGCCATCATTCATCAGTTAAAAAATTTCAATTCAACCACTGAGAGGTTAATTCATACAGAAGTTGTCTAGATGCCTTTGTGTAATTACTGTTCTGTAACAATTAGGAAGTTTACATTATTTGCTCAGAGACAGGTAATTCCTAAGCCTGGAACAAGTAATAAATCAAGTGCTCTTTTTAACAAATTGTTAAAGTTGAATATAGACACTTGCATGGATGTACTTATTGACATTTTTCTGAATATACTTTTCTTAAACACAAGAGTTTGTACACTGAACACAAAACTTGAGTTATTTCATATTCAGTAAAACAAAAAGTAGCAGTATCAGAAGGATCACAGTGGCCTCCTAAAATAGAAAAATTAAATAATTAAAGTCATACCAGCAGACAAGCAAAGATGGTCTAAAAAATATCAAGAGACTGAAGGCATAAATCATGATTACAACCCATATAATCTTTGACCTACACACAAGCTACAAGGTTCAGAGGTGGCATTGCATTATGTATTTATTGCCTGCCCAAGCCATTATTCACCAGCCTTCATTTTAAGGGGTGGGTATGATGGGAGTCCATGGCAGGGGAGAACACATCATAAAACCTCCCCTATAAAGGATGGCACAGCTCGTTTATCTTGTGCTTCCTCCTCCTCAGTTCATGGTGTGGCAGCTCCCTGCACAGTGAATGTCCCTTGGGCAGCAGGACCAGCCTGGCCAGTGCTCCCTCCTTGGGGTGTCAGGGCCAGCACCCCAAAGCACAGCCAGGCTTTTGGCCTCTCCCCCGTGTGATCTGGCAGCTCCCAGGGGCTCCAGCAAGGAGGAAATTCCCATGGATTGATAGGGAATCCAAGGGCAGTGCAGTGATTTTAACAGCCCTGTGATGGTTTTGCCAAAAATTTTAATCCTAACCACTCCTTTGCCAATATTCAGGTCTTCTCAGCAACTCAAGGAAACCATGCAGCAGATATCTTAATGCAAAGTGGTCACAAAGAAACTGAAAAATATTGCAGCTTATGTGAGAATGTGCATTCAGCTTGCTCTGTATTCAGCTCCAACAGAGGAAGCAATTTCTGTAAAACCCAGTTTTGCTGCCTGGTTCCTGGCACCGTTATCTAAACAAGCCCTCCGGCAGTTATTTGTAGTATTTACATTTTTTACCAACTTATCATGAGAAAATCCAATTGTTCCTAATGACAGTCACACTGTGCCTCTCCCATTCTCATATCCAGGAAAGTGTTTATTATCCATTTGTAGTAATTAAGGCACTGATGGTCTATGGATCCATAAAGCCAACGTCATTAGGCAAACAAAGGCACTTTTCCCACCCCCAACTTATTGCTGCAAAAATACTTAAAAATAAAAGCTCGTTTGTAACACACAGCATCGTTTGAAGAACAGACCACCACTGGCTAATCACAAGAATTCTTAGAACTGGGGGAAAAAAATAAAAAGACATCTGTAAAAATTATTTTTCCAGCATTTGCTAGAGAGTAAAGAAACAAGTAAAATAATTAGCTAGCCAAAACCAGAGAAGTGGTGTTGACAGTGACTGTCTTCCTTATTTGATCTTTTCTTGTAAAATGGTTCAGCAAACTCCTTAGCAAGTTAGAGTAAGGCAGAAAAGCAGGATGGGAGTTAAGTGCCTGCATTAAATAAACTTCATTAAATCCACCACAGTCAGGGAGACCAACTGAAAGCCAGCATGTTAATTATTTATATTTTTAATTTATATATATTTTTTTTTTTAATAGTTGTGTCTGAACTGCCAAGCCAGGACATCAAACCCCCAGAGGCAGGACACACATCTCTGCCACAACACATCTTCCAGCCCTTCAGAGGACAACCAGGATTCATCACAGGGTGCTCAGAGAGCCCAGGTGAAATCCCAGAGCTGGTGAAATCCACAAGAACTCTCACATTAAACTCTGGATTTATTCTGCACCTCCATTCTCTGTAGCAGCACTGCTCACCACCTCAGCACTGCACACAAAACTATGAAAAAATGAATTTCATTTCAGTACTTCTGACTCCAGTGGAGAGCCACAGCCCACCAGCAGCCTCCAGAAGAAACAGCCCTTCATTTCTGGAAATGCTGTCTTGCTCCACATCACATCTTGTTCTATTTCCTCCCTTGGCAGTGCTGCAGCCATCCACAGCAGCACATGTTAAATTAGGACTGGAACACTTCACTGAAACACACTGAAACAAATTCTGTTCCTCTGCAAACCCTCCTGTAAGTGCACACACACTTCCACCTCCAAACACAACAGCCACAGTCATTTTTTTTTTTCCTTGCAGAGCTGAAGGAAGTGGGAGTTCACATCTTCTCATGGCATAAAGTTTAAATGAAGTGTTTGAAAAAAGGTGTCTTGTTGGAGCTGTGCAGTTTCTGCAGAGGTGATCAAATCACAGCACGTTTGGGTTTCAGTGTAAGATGTAAAAAATTGGACTGCACTTTCTCAAGTCTGCAAATCTTCTTGGCAGATTTGAGCTTTAGCTCAAACAGATCTGGCCTGATTTATATTTTGTTTGAAATGATGCCCAAAACTATGATTAAGTAAGGTTTCCACCAAGCCCCTCAATTCAGCTCGATGGAGTGGTCTCATTTTTCCTGGGAGATAGGAGTTCTCTCCCCAAAAGGAGGCAGATGTGCAGAAAACTTCTCCACAGAGTGTCAAGATGGCCAAAAAAAGAGGTTCCAGAGACACTGATGCAAATCACAGAGCTCAGCTTTGCATTTCCATGATTTATATCCCAGCTGAGGAGCAGCTCACGCTGGGTTTGAGCAGAGCACAGAGGGACAAAGAGGTGCTGGGAAAGGCAGTTCCACAGCAACGTTCCTGGTTTGTTTTCCCCTTTGATATGAAAGAGCAATGCTTGGAAAGCCAGATGCTTTTTTTGGAAAATCAGTGCAGCAGTGGAAGGAGCAGTGACTGAGCCAGCAGGGCTGCTGGGCAGGGCTCTGCCCCACCAGGGATGGGCTTGGACCTTAAAAAAACCTCCCAAGCCCCCAGAGCCACAGGAAACCCAGGTTCCACCTGAGCAGTGCAAAGTCTGGGGGGTGGTGGAGGAGCCAACAGCTCCTGAGCAGATTTTACCTTGGCTGCTTTTTAATGCCCTTTGTTATCCCCACCTGCAGCCCAAGGAATGCAGTGCCACAGGCACCCTGACACAAATAAAAATGGTATTCTGCCATTTCATGTTAGATTCTGCTTTCATGATAGATTTTAGCATGCAAATTACAGGTGATCACATGTAAAAACCTTCCATATATCCCAACAGACTTAAAGACTAACCAGAAAACTTCAGGGATGATCATAAACAAAACTTAGCTTTAAGGACCCACTCTAATCATTATTAAAAAAAAACTTTTTTAGGATGACTAGGCCTATACATTTAGGACTTACTATTTCTTCATTGCACTGCTTTATAATGTGCTGCCAAAAGTCATAGTTCACATTGAATTTTTTGAAAATCAGATCTGTTTAGCACTTTAATGTCATAATGCACGTTACACAGCAGAAGCTGAATTGCTAATTATCAATTTATGGGAAATTTTACTTCCATGAAAAAGGTCATTTGCATATATATTAAATACAGTTTGCATTTAAAACTGCAGGGAAAGTTGTGTAGTAATGTTCTGTAACAAAGTTAAATTTTGTATTATCAATACATGGGGGAAAAAGAACTAAAACTGAGTTTCTGTAATACCTAAAGTAACAGGTTATTCAATCCTCACTGAAAATACAATTAGTAAGTGGTATTTCAACTTGACATTTTAAACCATTGTGGTGCATTAAGAGTCTTAGGAATAAAGTCACTTCTACAAAAAGTTTGTGTTCATCTCACCACAATATAAAAGCAAAATCTGGAGGGGGTGTACACTGAGAACTAAGCTTCCAATTAAGCAATTTTCTGTATAGGAAGGTGACTCAGGACTATGAGCACCTCCAACTGCCTCTCAGCTTCAATACTAGCAGGAGTCACAATTCCAGACAAGAATTTCTGCAATGCTTAGAATCACAAAATTTGGTCCCTCACAACCTCATCATCTCCGCAGGTGAGCCAAGCTTTCAGTACCAAACTGAATTCATGTCAGAATCTGTGGTACCAAAAATGTGGAGATACAGCCAGTGCAGCAATGAGTATTCACTGTGAATTGCTGCTTCCTACAGAACAGCCCACGGTTCATGGGGAGAACAGTCAAAATAATCCCAATATCCCACTGGAGGTGCATCTTCTCCAGCCTCCAGCCAGCCATTCAGGGAGAAATCAGTGTTATTCTCACCTGCTCCATTCCTCAGTGGGATGTCCCCCTTTGGAAGAGCCTCAGAAGTTCACAATCATGTTCAGAAGTTCACAATCATGTTCAGAAGTTCACCTTCATGTTCAGAAGTTCACATTCATGTTCAGAAGTTCACATTCACATTCATTTTTCTCCACCCTGGGCTGGGGCACTGCCCTGTTTCTCACAAACTGAAACAGGAGCTCCCCCATCACATCCCTTTTCCCTTTGCCAACAGCCAGGTGAGCTCTGTTTCCTTTTTTAAACTAACCTTCACCTCAATATATTCATCCTGGCCAAGTCACATCCTTATAAACAGGAAAAGGAGCACTCTAATTCTCAAACCAGAGTTCAGAATCCCACCTGCTTTGCCTCAGATGCTCAGGGTGGCATTGCCAGTAGCAGCACACAGGAGCATAACCACTCCAATTATTTGCTATAAAGGTGCCACCCTACAGCTCCCAGGAGGGCTGGAATTGCTGAATGCTGCAGTCTCCACAAGGAAGGAAATGCTGCTGTGGTGCTTATGTGAAAATTCACTAAGTTCCTGCCCTCAGGGGAATAGTTTCCTCCTGTGATAATGCTAAACATAAAACACATTGGATTTTAGGGCTGGTGAAAATAAAATTGGTGTGAATAAATTATTATTTATATGAAAATGCACAGTCAGGACAACGACTACATATGTAAGGCCATAAAATTTAAGTATCTCACTTTGTTGTTTTAGCATACTGGGGAAAGCTATTGTCCATCTGTGGCCACACATTTATCCTCATTGTCTAGCAGGCTCACTGCCTGAGCAGTGCATTCCATTATTTAATGGAAAATGAGGTAAAACTACTTTAGGAGTAAGCTGTGAGTTGTTGCATGAGCAGTGAGACCCACTCAGCTCCTGGGGATGCTGTTTGCTTCCCCTTTCCATTTGAACACTGCATTTCCAGTCATCACTTGTACTATTACCAAGAATTTAAAACAAGGGGAACATTCCCCACCAGCAAATTGGTTCAGTTTAATTTCTGTCATTGCTCCTCTTCTTCCTCACAGTCTCTGCTTCAGATGAAAATTCTTCAGAGGTGAAGTTGGTGACAGAGAGGATAAAGATGCAGAAGGCAATGCCTTTATCAACATGCTGTTGCATCAAGGTCACACAAAGGCTTAATGTTGTTTTTAATAAAGGCTTCTTGTTATTTTCTTGTTATATATATCAAGAAATATTTTTTCTTGAAATTTTCAGTATCAATCTAAGATCCTGAAGTAGAAAAAACTAGTGTGGCTTAACTCAGAGTCACAACTGGAATACAAAAACCTCTCTTTGAATTGAGAGTCACCAGTAGGAAAACACACGTCCCACAGAAGCTTCTGGAAGGATTAGGATCACCCTGACAGTGGCATGGGAAGAGGTAAAATGCTTCTGACAAGTTTCTTTGCTGGAACTTGATTCAGCAAAGCCTCTCAGCAGATGCTCCTGAGCTTTGCTGAAGCAGAGCCCAGAAGTGACCCCCAGTGACAGCTCCCCTGTGACTGCCCAGAGCCACCCCTGTGGGGACCCTGGAGGAGGGGACACCTGCCTGGGGAGGGGACACCTGCCTGGGGAGGGGACATCTGCCTGGGGAGGGGACATCTGCCTGGGGGTGCCCCTGTGGGGACCCTGACGGAGGGGACACCTGCCTGGGGGTGCCCCTGTGGGGACCCTGATGGAGGGGACACCTGCCTGAGGGTGCCCCTGTGGGGACCCTGGAGGAGGGGACACCTGCCTGGGGGTGCCCCTGTGGGGACCCTGCCAGCCTGGGGAGGGGACACCTGCCTGGGGGTGCCCCTGTGGGGACTCTGGTGGAGGGGACACCTGCCTGGGGGTGCCCTGTGGGGCTCTGGGGCTCTGTCCCTGCCCAGGGCGCAGGGCAGCAGCTGTGCTTGGCACCAGCCCTGGATTCAGACCCCACACTCTGAACCCACCCCGTGCCCCTGTTGAACAGGGTGATGGAGCTGCTGCCCAAAAAGCACCAAAGAGCTGCCCTGGGACCAGGCAGATTTCACTCCTTCCTCGCTGGCATTTCAGTGTCACCACCCCTGACGTGCTGCCCCAGTGGGTGCTGACAGAGCTGGGTGTTCTGACAAGATTAAAGATTAAAGAGACACTTCAGAGCTGTGCAGTGGCTGCCAGTTCCTTGTAACCTCACTGTGCTGTCTGCTGCAAGGACAGGCTCAGAGTTCATCTGGGGAACAGTTCACAAGGATTTGTGGTGTGCCACACTGCTCAGATGAATCAGCCCCAGTATCTGAATTTCTCATTTCAAAAATCCCCTACTGAGACAAACACTGCCTGTGAACTCTGGGCTGCACAAGCACGCAGAAAAATTCAAACTTTCCCCATCTCTTGTGTTAGTCTAGATAGATTCAGTGTTTGTAGGTCACAGAAACTCTCAGTCTGCTTCCTGAAGAGGAGGAAAACAGGGCTGTTGGAAAGCCTGCTTTACACTCCTCAAAGCAAGACTTAAAAAACCTCTGTCTATTGATCAAAGTAGCTAACTATAAAATAACACATTGTACAGTCTAGAGGGGTGAGATATAAAGAGATATAAAGAGGAAATAATGCAGTGACCTCTTGTCACCGTGATATTTCCTGGAAAAATCCCCTCACCCAGGATCTTCTCCTGGGAAGTTGAGAAGCCTCAAAGAAAAATGTAAATAAAAATTATCTGATTGCTTCTCCTGTGTTTGGCTGCTTTGGAATGTGGCCTGGAGAGTGTTTACCAACAGGTGCATGTTTGGTTCCATGTGAATTGTTTTTACTTAAAGACCAACCACCATCAGCAGTGTTGGACTCTGAGGAGTCAGTCACAAATTTTTCATTATCATTCTTGTTAAGCCTTCTGTCTGTATCCTTCTCCTTCTTTATGGTATAAATATTACTTTATATATTATATATATTACTATATATCTATATTACTAACTAATATTTATATTAGTTAGTAATATAAATATATAATAATATATATTATTATATATTTCTATTATTAACTAATATAAATATTACTAAATATATATAGATATATATAGATAGATATAGATATATATCTATAATAATATAGTAATATTATATGATATAGTATATGTTACTAATATTATATATAGTATATATAGTAATATATATATTACTAACTAATATAAATATTAATAACTATATTTATAACTAATATAAATATTATGAAGTATATAAATATTACTAACACCATCAATCCAGAATTTGAAGTTCAAGGGCCCACCAGATCCAGCCTAATTCAATGTTTGGCTCTCTAAACACACCTAGACACACTGCTCCAGCAGATAATTAATATCGATATATATATAATATAATATAATATAATTAATATAATATAATTAATATAATTAATATAATATAATCAATGTAATATAATATAATATAATATAATATAATATAATATAATATAATATAATATAATATAATATAATATAATATAATATAATATCAGCCTTCTGAGAACATGGAGACAGATTTCATCTCTCACCTCGTCCTGGGAACCCAGCAAACATCAAAGCTATTGCTGAGGACTGGCAAGCCAACACCTTTAATTATTGTTTGAAGCCCTGGCTCAGTGGGCTCCTGACCCAGCCCTGCCTGAGTGCCTTCAGCCCTGGGCACAGGCTGGAGCCTCTTTCCCAAGCCCTATCCCTTAATTCCTGCCTGGATACAGCCTCTCTTTGTGCCACCATTTTAATTGAATACTAAAAAATAATAGTTCACCCAATGCAAGATTTACTGTTAGGCATAAAAATAAAACGACAATAAAGTCACACACATAAATTAAGCAAGAAGGCCTCTAATCTGGTCTCTACCACTGCTGTATTTTCTCTCATGCCTCTGTCTCATTCCTCACCTTCTTTGAAGTACAATAAGTTACCATTATTGGTAAATATTTATATTCAGTTCTGCAGTGTCAAGATACAGACAGTTAAAATAAGTCTTCCAAAAAACGTTCCCATCTTCCCAAGACAAGACAAATATTTATCAGATATGTCTTTTTGAAAGCTTGTGCCTTTTTGGGAATGAATTTCAGGATTCTCTTTATTCTTGTCTCAGCAACTTTTAGCAAAGGAAACTAGAACAAATTAGGACTCTGTAGCCACATACACACTAGTTAAAATCAATAGCTTTAATTTTCACATTTAAACCTACAATTTTCATCTGACAGGCTCAGCAGGTTTTAATGCACACAACAATTTACTTTTACTGTTTTAATTGTTTTTAGTCAATCACTTTTATTGCTTCTCTGCATCTGACTAAACAAATTAATAGAGCTATGTTCATAAATGATTACCTTGTGAAATGGCTTGATAGATACATTTGCCAGGCTCACCTTCCATTACTGCCAACGTTAGTAATATTTATACCAAAATCTACATTTATCCAGGGTTTATAATTAAGAGAGCAACAGAAGAAAAAAAAAAGAAATCTATTTCCTGAGCACCATAGTGTCAAATTTCATGTTTCTAAGTCTTTCCCCAGGCCAAAAGAAAACCACCAAGCCCTGCCTGCATAGCTGGCTGAAAAAGCCCTTTCTGGATCACAAAGGATCTTGTCCTGCCATGGATCTGATTTTCTGGGAGAGGAAAACACAGAGACCATGCAATGCACCAGTCAGGATGGCACAGTTACATGGCAAGGATGAATTTCTGTGTTTTGCCCCTTGGCCAGGGGCAGTGGGGCTCCAGCCAAGGCTCTGGGCTCCCTCCTTGTCCCCACCCAGCTCTGCTTGGCCAGGCACAGGAATATGAACCCAGACACACAACCCAGCAGAGCTGTGCACAGCCCAGCCTGCAATATTTACTAACTCACCAATCAAAACCAAGATATTGCCCCAATATCAAGGAATTCTACTTCTGTGGATGCTGTAAGAGTCATTTTTCACTGACTGTGAGCTACAAGGGCCTTCACCCAGGAGGCTCAAAACCCTGGACTCTGGATCTTCTTTTTAAATTTCAATTTTATTTTACCTAATGAGACAAAACACCATAAATCCAGAAGTTAAAGTCCAGGGGCCCACCAGATCCAGCCTAATTCAATGTTTGGCTCCCCAGACACACTCCCCCAGCAGATAATTAGTGCTTCACTTACAGATGACATATCAATTCTTCTGCACCCATTTTATCAGCACTCCTGTGGTATCCTGTGGATTTTTGGAGAGCCTGCCCACCCCTCTCAGTGCTTCAGAAGCACCCTGCCCTGTGAGTGAGCAAATTCCCCACCAAAGCTCTCCTTGCACCTTCACAGGGCTCCTTCTCCTTCCCCAGCAGAGAACCAAACCAGCTGCTGCTCTTGTGCAAGAGCTGAAAACCATCCCATGTCGGGCAAAACTGCTGACATCAAACTAATTTCTCAGCTGATATTCCCACATAACATCCCTCACGTTTGATTTAAGCCTCCAGTGAACCCTCAGGAGCTGCCTGGGTCTGAAGCTGTAGGAAGCTGATAAACTGCAGAGTGTGGTAGGAGGGCTTTTCACTGTTCCTTTAGAAACCTGCACAATATCTCATTTGAAAGAGCCCTGGTCTCTGGCTGAGGCTGCTAGGTGCTTCATGAATATAAACTGAATATATGAATTGTACTGCTCCTTAAGCCTACACTCAGCTGTAACAAGAAAAATCATGAAATGCTTGTATGATAAAAAAATATGTATATAAGCTGCAAAGAACAAACCTGTTTATTTCCTGAGGTAGAAAGTTATAACTGGGATTTGTTTTAGTAGTTCCATATTTCTTGAGTCAGTTCCCTAGTCTGGGTCCACATCATTTTTGTTTTAGGTTGCCTGGTGTTAAGCAGACACTTGATCCCCCAGCAGTTTTCACAAACCCACCCCTTGCTCCCCTCCCTGCGCTGAGGTAACACAGCTGCTCCCTAATCCTGTCTTGTTATCATCAGGCAGGACAGCACTCTCCAAAAATGCCAAACTGAGCACAACCAGCTTGCTGGGATGATAGATCCCAGAGCATCTCCATTGCTCAGGACTCTTCAATAAAGAGCTAAGGCTGAAAAAAGGCTAAATCAACAAATCTGTCCCAGAGTACCCAACTGCTGCTGCTCAGCACAGGGAGAGCAGAGAAAGCCAGAGGTGGAACTGCCTCTCCACCCACAGACAAATATTCCATTTCCATCAAAGCCAGCCCTCTCCCACCACTGTGTTCCAGCAGGGAGGATTCACAGAGCCACAGCACAGCCCAGCCTGGGCACATCTGTATTCCCAGGGAAAACAGGATCCCAGCCCTGTGTCCTGAGTGCAGCTCACTCATTTCTCAGCTTGCCTTGCATGGTAACAAGCTCCAAAAATCCCTTTTCTTTGTGCAGACCCACCCCGTGGGATGGGGCCACAGAACCTCTGCAGAGGTGTCCAAGGGTGACCCTGGGTTTCTTTGTACCACACTCACACACACAGGGCTGCTCTGACTCACGGGAGGGTTTCACACAGCCCAGCTACAGCAGATTTCATATTGCTGTCAGCTAATGACATCATTTCCTAAACACTGCTGAAGAATTAGTTATAGAGTGTGATTTCAGGGCCAGATTCCAAGTACAGGCAGGGCACCCTTGCTGCCCCCATGGATTGCAGCAGACACCCTGGTGGAGCTGATCACAGCAGCTGGAAACTTCCAGACACCACATTTTGCTATTTCCCTCCACACACACCAGGGCTTGATGCTCTTTAATAACTTCTGGGCAAAGTCCCTTACAAATAAGTTCTGCTGAAATGCTGTTCAAGCTCACCTGTTCTGCCACAACACCTGAAAACCCTAAAGAAGCTCAGACCTCATTACATTAACACAGTGTGCAGCAAAAGCCTGTAGGTGCCACTCAATACAGCCCAAAGAAATGCAACAAGCAGCAAGTGGGCAAATAGAAAGTTCATATCAAAATATAAAAGTTAATATAATTAAAATATAAAAAATAAAAGTGTAAAAATTAAAATTATAAAAATAATTATTAAAATAATTCATTTAATTATAAAATTCGTTTAATGATTTATTATTTAATTTAATGAATAATTAATTTAATAATTAATTAATTATTAAAATTAGAATATAAAAGTTCATATAAAAAAGTCCAATAAAAATTAGTTTAGCTTAGGTCCCATGAAGTCTGCCTCAGAACCAAGAAGGACATGGTCTTATTGTCAAGACTATCCTTTCTCAACTCTTAAAATCACAAAAAAAAGCACAAGGTATCAGCCTCCAGCACAATTATCAAGACTAATTAATTGTGTTTTCAGGAGGAGGAGTTGCACTAAGGAAAGCCTGGTCCATGTGGTTATGTTGGAAATAGAAATCAGCATTCAAACTTGCTGAAGTGTGTGAGGAGTTCACTGCCTGGCAGGACCTTTCCTCCCATCTCGTGCCCCAAATGAAGAAGGACTCCGTGCCAAGTGCCCTGAGCACCCCACACACCCACTGTGCCTCCCAGGGCTGTGGCAGGGTCCATTCCCAGCACAGCCATGAATGCTTTGGCAGTGCCCTCTCCCCTGCCCTTCACTGAACTCGTGCACACCACTCAGTTCACTTTACAGCCTCCAGAGGAGATGAAGGAGTCACGTCCAGGCTGTAAATCATCTCAGCCCATTACAATTAAACACACTGAAATTCTGAATGCAGAAAAAAGGCAGCCTTGGTGATGATACAATTGCCAGCTACATCTCCCAAACACTCTGTCGCTGCCCTTCAAACGTGCTTCCCATTTACAAGCTCACAGGAGCAGCTTTACTGCCAATCCCCCCATTGATGGCACATTTTATTGACAAAATACAGCTGAGCCACCTAAAGCAATTTCAGCTACAGAATAACCTTTCACACAAGAAGTTAACCAGCTCCTCCATCCATTTGCAGTAGATTTAGATTAGCAAAGCCCACACAGACACACTCAGATCCTTTGAAGAGCCAGCTGATGGCTAAGGACAGGGAAATGTTAAACAGTATTTCATGCTTTCAATACTCTGGGAAGCAAAGCTTTCTGTACTCACAAGTAAAAGATCTGGATTCCCACTCTGCCACAAAATGTTCCCTCTACCTTTTCTCACCCACCTCCAGTTTCTCCTTTTCTCTGTTTTACCTTTCTCCTGCATTATAATTTTCTTGTTACACTTCTACAAAGATTGTCTTAAACTTAAACAATGGTGATTTAAAAAAGAAGACAAAAAAAAAGCTGTCCAGTCTTCCCACAAGCTTAAAACACACCAGATGTGCACAAGCCTGTCCAGAGTGCAACCACTGGCTCTGGGGTGGTGCTTTTAACAAGCAGCCACTCAAAGGGAGGCTGTGCAGCCACAGCTGACAAGTTCCCCATCACATAAATACTTCCAAAGCATCAGACTCCAACATAAAATTATGCCTCTCTTTCAAATGCAGTTGTATAAAACATTCCCTCTCTATGACTTATGGAAGAAATCACAAGGCTTGAAATGTGCCAAGATTTGGAACTCCAGTTAAAGAAACTCACGAGGAAGAGAAAGTTTTAAAAGCCACTTTTATTGTCAGGCTTAATTCTGCGTTGTCAGGCTTAATTCTGCATTCCTGCCGAGCCTGTCTGCAAGAGGCTTTGCCTGATCAAAGATCCCAGGGCTGACCCCTCCGGGCTGGTCCATGCATCACCCCCAGAGCTCCCCCAGCACAGCTGCTCTGAACATCTGCCCTGCCCTGCCCTGCCCTGCTCAGCCTGGCCCAAATAACCCCAGGGAAAGGGGAGAGCCCCTCCAGAGCCACACAAAGCACTGCAGCCTGCTGGAGGGAAGGGAATTTGCTGGCACCTCTGCCCCAGTGCAAGATTCTCTCCAGGCAGAGATTCCTGCAGCAGAAGTGCAGCTGAGCTGTGCTTGGATTTGAGCTGCAGCTTTCCAGAGAAATATCACACACACACACAAGGGCAAATTCCTCCCCCATGGCCACAGGCAGGGCCCTGCACTGCCAGATCCACAAAGTTCCTAAATGGGAAGTTCCTGTTATTCTTTTAAAATGCTGTAAGAATTTAAAACTACATAAAGGTGAAATTCCCACTGTAAACACTTCAAATGATTGGGAAGAAAATATTTGTGTTTAAAAGCTGGTTATGTAGAGTAAGTTATCTCCAAAAGGTCCCACCTCTCCACAGCCACACGCAGACACACAAGACAGCTCTCTGTGCCTCAGGCATTCCCCCTGACTGAGGAAAACCTGGTGAGGGTCCTGCAAGAGACCCCAGAGAGCTCTGCAGTAATGCCCTGATAAAGCCAAACCCCTGTGCTTGGAGAACAACCCCCTTCAGGATCACACAGTCAACACCTGTATGTTCTGTGGGGTTCTTTAGGAAACAGAGGGAGATCTGAGGAGGAGGCCTTTGGTGCAGGGCACACAGCTCCTCCACAAGTCAAAGAGAATGCAGAAAGGAATAAATAATCAAAAGACCAGGAGTAGAAAGAAGCTGGTAAGGCTCTGAGATACACAGATCACTTCTGAGAGTCCAACAGCACCAGGAGTACGAAGCATTTCTTTTGCCTTGTAAAGTGAATTTTGTTCTAAATTACACAATTACAGACAGAGAAGGGCCTAATAATAGAATTATGTTTTTCCACATAACTTTATTCCTTGTACAAGAGATGAGTCAAAGTTTGTAGTAATTACATATCTTCTAAACAGAGAGAGACATAGCTCTCCCAGGAAAATCCTGGGAAGCTGTGTAGAAGCTGTGAGAAACTTAGATGAAAGAATTTAAACAATTAATATTTCTTTTTCTGTAACTATTGTTTATAAATATAGTTCTCTAGAGGGTGTTATTCATAGTTTACTAATAGTGTGAGATGTTTCTACTTTAATCAAGTATCACCTTAGCAAGTCACATTATAAAAAGCCCTGCTACTTTCATTAAACACTTTTACCTTCTGATCCACCTGAAGACTGGAGTCTTCTTTCTGTCCCTAACTCAACAGCATCAAAAGTTGTCTCTTTGACCCAGGAAAACGAACAAAAAAGCAAATTTGGGCATCACCCTCTAGCCCAGTCACCTTGTAAAGGAAAACATGTTCCAACCTCCTGCTCCCCAAATTATTGGGGAATTTACATGAATCACTCCTGGAATAAATTGAGGAGTGCAGCAGTCACCGACCAGGGGCTGATTTATGGGGACTCCCCAGCAGCAGAACATCCAAAGGGAAGATCCTGGCTGTGGAAGCTGCCTGAGAGAGGCGCCTGTGGCAGGGACTGTCACTCCTTGCCGAGATTCCCAGGGAGATAAGTGACGCCAAGAGCCGCAGGAGTGTCTGTGTGTCTGTCTCCCCCAGGAACAGTCATTCAGGGACGGAGAACAAAGCATCTCCTTAACATCCTTCCAAATCAGGACGGGAAAAAAGCAAAAAAACTCTTGCACCTCCCATCTCTGAGGCGGCTGCTCCTGGAGCATCTCCGTGCCCGGTTTCCCCCAGTGTGATGTTTGTCTGTTCTAAAGCTCCATCTCCTGGAGCCACGGAATTAACACAGGAACGGCTCCGCTCCCGCCGAAATCGGGGGGAAGTTTGAAAGTTTCCAAAGTTGGGAACTTTAAAGGGGCTAGATTTAAAATTATAAAGGAGGCCCTGGTTTCTGTAATGTAGAAGGTTGCCCGACATTGCTGGGTTTGTTTTTGGGACAGGGATCTGTGGCAGCGCTGCTGTGGCAGCTCCTGTGATGTCCCAACTCATCACACGTTCCCGAGGCGGCCTCTGCCGGCCGCGCATCCCGTCCTGTCCCTGTCCCTGTCCCTGTCCCTGTCCCTGTCCCTGTCCCTGTCCCCGGCTCTTCCTGCCCTTGGCACACGAAATGTTGAACCCAACAGAGCCCTGAGCTCCGGCAGCCGGGAAATGCCGGGAAATGCCGCTCTCCATCACCGGGGAATGCCCCGCTCCATGGCCCTGGAATGCCGCTCTCCATGACCCTGGAATGCCGCTCTCCATCACCGGGAAATGCCCTGCTCCATCCCCAGGGAATGCCGCTCTCCATCCCCAGGGAATGCCGCTCTCCATCCCCAGGGAATGCCGCTCTCCATCACTGGGGAATGTCCCGCTCCATGGCCCTGGAATGCCGCTCCCCATCCCCAGGGAATGCTGCTCTCCATCCCCAGGGAATGCCGCTCTCCATCACCGGGGAATGCCCCGCTCTCCATCCCCAGGGAATGACGCTCTCCATGACCCTGGAATGCCGCTCTCCATCTCCAGGGAATGCCGCTCTCCATCCCCAGGGAATGCCGCTCTCCATCCCCGGGGAATGCCGTTCTCCATCCCCGGGGAATGCCGCTCTCCATCCCCAGGGAATGCCGTTCTCCATCACCGGGGGATGCTGCTCTCCATCACCCCACTCCCGCAGCATCTCGAATTTCCCCTCGAGTTCCACAGCCCGGGTTTCCCTGCATGGGAACGAGCTTGCACAGGAGTTTTCTCACCTATCCAAGGAATCCTTGTCCTCCCCACTCGCTCATGGATGTGCTGAGCTGTGTGACCTCCCCTCCAGGACAGGCCAGGCCGTGCTGGGCTCGCTGTCCCCTCTGTGCTGTCCCAGCACATCCATCTGCTGCTGGACCACTCAGCTCTGCTTTCTCTTCAACCCTTTTTATGCCTTGTATTTTGCTTCCCACAGGATTATAGAACTACTTCAAGAAGTCCTTGAGGTGAATGAGGATGAAAAGTTGATTAACAAGAGTTTACAAGTTACACAACATTGGCCTCCCGTTGGTAATGGAGGGATGCCAGCAGCAATCTGTAATTCTTGTCTCATTGAAAAACACGACCTGAGACAGAGAAGAGATGCAAATAACCTTCAAACTCTTCCTAGAAACTCTTCAAACTCTTCCACTGTATGCATGAAAAATGTCAAAGGAGTGCAGAATGGTGTTCTGTACAGTTACAGTCAATAGAAGGCATCCATTCCAGCAAAAAAATCTATTTATTTTTAATAAATCACTGTGATTCACTGCAAGAGAAAACTCACAGAACCAAGACTCTATCAGGCTTTTGCCCGGAGTTGGTTATTTTCCCCTCACATACAATTAACAAAGAAGCTAAAAATAAAAGCTTGATTCTTTTGTACCAGACCCAGGATAGTCATGATGCAGCTTCTCAGTGAACTGCTTGAGCAAAGGACAGCACACACACAAAACAACTCACAGGCTGAAGCAGATTATTTTAGCCCATTTCCTGCATCCCCCAGGCCAGGCATCAACTGAAACACAATTCCAATTTACTCTTCCAGCTATGAGCATTTCCTGCTGAAATGTTTAAAAACAATACTTGGTGCTGCAGAGGTGCCCCAGCCTTGGAAACCTCCAGAACACAATTTTTGTATTAAAAAAGAAAACAAAGTTCACTTTGTGGGAGTCCACAGTAGATCCCAAAGGATTTTCAAAAGAAGCCCCAGTCAGTCCTGGAGCTGGTCAGCAATGCAAAAAGCAGCAATGATCCCTTCCCAAAGCTCTGTGCTGGCAAGGAGCTGCAGGCAAGGACAGCCCCAGAGGCCCATGGGCTGTGCTGTCCCCAGCTCCATTTGGGACCCAGGATGATTCCAGGCAAAAGGATTCCAGGATTGACTTGTCCTGCAGCAAACCTCTCCCACTGGGAGCAATGTCCTTGCATGGTCTCTCAGCAGAAGTTGCTGCCCATAAATCAACCCTGAAATCCAAAAACTTCTGCTCCATTCACTCAACTCAAAGATTTTTTGAACATTTTAAATCTAAATCCAGTCTCTACAACCCCAAATCCATGCTGTGTTAGAAAGCTCTCCCTGGGGCAAGCTTTCAAATATTCCCTGAGGTTTAAAAATCAAGGCTAATAGAGAACCTTGGATACTATAAAGAAATTATTTTTTTTTTTTTTTCTTTTAAGTATCAAGAGCAGAACTAAGTGCTGACTTTGAGCTGGTACTCTGAATAAATTCCATTTCACTTTCTATTCTGGTCCCATGTCATTTTTTATAGGAAACCCACCCCCAGACACCATCAAGCACACGCTGGTTTAACCTCACATTTCTTTCAAGCAGAACACTGCATTTGCCTGTCACAGAGTCACAGAACCGTTTGGGGTGGGGAGGATGCTAAAGCCCATCCCAGCCCTGCCATGGCAGGGACAGCTCCCACTGCCCCAGGCTGCTCCAGCCCCAGTGTCCAACCTGGCCCTGGGCATTCCAGGGATCCAGGGCAGCCTCAGCACCACCAGTCAGGACTTGCTTCCCCAAACCCAATCTAAACTCACTCTCAGTTTGAAGCCATGTGCTCTGGGGTGTGTAATTAGGGAGTTTAAAGCAGATTTTGTAACATGTAGGGTGCACATTTAGGATTAAGATCGTTGCTGTGAGGTTGAAGCATTATTTCAATTTTTATTAGCCTTTAAACTAAGTTGCAGATACAGAAATGGATCCATACCTCCAAATCCCTCTGCAGGTCTCTGCAGGAGTGGCACTAAAGCTGCCCAAACAAACATCTGGAAAGGTCACAGGTGCTTAAAGAACAAGTTTATTGACAATATCGTCACAAATAAACAATCTAAAGAAAATTTCAGAAATCTCTAAACTTAGAAATTTTAAAATTTTCTCATTGGCAAAATATTAAAAAAAAAAAAAAGGAAGTGTAAGATGTCACTATATTCTTAAACTTTCCTAATTTCAATATATTGGTTCAGTCCTTTAATTTGATAACACACATCCAACCCTTCAGCACAATGAAAATGAGTCAAAGTACAATTTTCCTTCTGCAAGGGGATCTCGATCAAGAAGGTTTTTATTTATTTTTTTTTGCAAGCGTCTCCCTGAATCCTGTCTGCTCACAACTTGATAGGTAACATCAGCAAGAAATTACTTTATAAATAGTCCAACTGAGCCAAATTAATTCTGGTATTAACCAAAACCTAAATTTCCCCCAAACAATACAAAGCAGACCATGTAGTACAAGAACTATCAGCATGCATTTTAGAGGTCATTTTTGTACTTCAGGTACATGAACTTAAAACCAAAGAGGGACAAGTGTGATAAAAATGTACTCAGATATTTCATAACATTAATATTTATTGCTTTATATGAATACTGTATTGAAAGCCCAAGCATTCAGTTTACACACAGAAATTATACAATTATATACCGTTTCACAATGGCAGTGAGCACTCATTACAATCTACAAAAAATCTACTTTACAGAAATTTAAAAATTCTAAATATCAAAAAGGTACAGTTGAAGAAACAGGTATAAATTTGGCAGCCAGTAATTGTGACTGGGAGGTTGCAGCTTGCATGTCTTTAAATATGGGAACTGGAAAATATTGAGTTTAAAGCAGTAAGTTTGTGCTTTGAGCTGGTTTGAAAAAAATGTAACACTGGCTGTCAAAGTAGCATGTTCAAAAATATTTAGTTCACTTCCAAAATGTTATACAAATCGTGGTGATTCCTCTGCACCCCTAACCCCTGCAGCTCAGGAACATGACCAGGGTCACATCTCCATCCTTCCCATCCCACGGTGTGATCAGCCCGACGCCACCTGCAAACCTTGGAGGAACTCTGAGACTTCTCTACAATATTCACAAGCTCCAAGAAGCACTCAAAAAGGCAAATATACCTGCTCATTTCTTCCAAGGTATTTTATTTTCAAACATTTCTTCTACAAAACTTTAAGCTAATGTTTTGATTACAACGTTCTCAACATAAAGCACATTTTCTCATAAATAAATGAACTCCTTTCACTCAGGCACCTCAGAAGTATACAAAAATGTTGTCATTGGAACAGTTCTCTTGGAATGTGTTTACTCTGGTGTTTTCAACAATGTTAGTATTTTCAGGGTTTCATATGGGCCAGATTTCATGTGTTTTGTTTTTCCAGAGGCAAAGTGCCTTGAGAGGTGAACTCAGTCTTTTCCTATAGAAAAAGTATTTGCTGTATTTATCTTTTATAGAAACAGAAAAATATACCCTTTCCCCCTTAGAACACGAGGGTACACGGAGGTGTGCATGCTGTGTGGAGATGTGTGTGTGAAATGGAACACATTTGAAACACACAACAGAAGGTTCCTTGGTGTGTATTTAAATAAAAATCCGGAAACCAGCCTGAAACCCCGAATTTCACATGTCAAATGTTGAAACTGTAACCAAAATATGAAGTAACTGCTAGAGCTGTCAGAAAAAGACAAGACAAAAAGCTTTCTTGCTTACATACAACTAGGTGTGGTGATCTCCAAAAAAGTTGTCAAAATTATAATAACCTTCCAGTTTAAAAACTTTTATTCTAAATAAAAAAAACTATACACAAACCACTGATTTGACCAAACGAAAGTTCAGCGGTAAGCAGGACCTGAAGGAGCTGGTATTCACAGTTCTTATCATGTACAACTCTTTCAAGGTTCAATCCATGGAGAAGTTTATTTTACAACCTGCTTCTTTTTGTAAAACTAAAGGTCCACTTTATTACATAAAATTATTTATACAGTGTAAAACCGGAGCCTTATGGAAAATACTGCCTCTAAGTTTATTTAAATTAGTCTTGCTCCATAGGTTCATCTGCAGCTTCTGTGGCTTCATCACTGTTTTCCATCGGGGTCTCTGAGGAGTTTTCTGGAGTTTCACTAGCGTAGGACCCCAGCTCTTCTGTGTCACTGCAGTCAGCTCCAGTGGTGGCAGATGCACTGCTGTCACTGTCAGCTGGGTGTAAATCCTTCTCTGCCCGTGGCTGCTCAGACTCCTCCATGGGATTGCTCTCCTCAGAGCTCTCTTCAGCCACACTCGAGGAGTCACTGTCTTTGTCTTGATCTTTTCTGTCAGCACCAACGTTTCTGGGAGACATGAAGGACTCTAGGAACAAAAAGCACAGTGTTACCAAGGGATTGTCCAACATACCCTGATCGTGCTGCTTTCCACTCCAAGCTATGTTGAGCAAAACTTCCACAGCACAGCCAAGGACAGGAAAAACAGACAAACCCCAATTTTATTAGAAGAGGTAAAGAGTCAGAGCCATCTTTGTCAGGATATCCAAACTATCCCAAAATACAATAAAAAAAAGTAATTTTATTTAGCAGGTAGCTTCACTTAATTACACTTCACTGGATAAAGACAAAGATTAAGAAGTAACTTTTTTTGGTTTCCCCACACCCTCCACTTGCTTTCAGAAGCAGTTTTTTAAAAATTATGAAACCATGGCTGTTTCAGGTGTACAGCCATAATGATCTACAGGAACACTGTACAAATACATGAGCCACAAAAAATAATTTAAAGGAAATTTTGAGGAATATGTAAAAAATAGATTAGTCTCTTAACTGCAGTTATTTACTTTTTTTTTAACTTATGTGCAGAGCCTGCCTACAGTGAGATAATTTTTACTGTTCTAATAGGATGTGGAGATATTGTTGCTCAGTCTCCTCAGCGGAAGAACATAAATTTGTATCTGTATTTAAATAAATTCCATAATTAATAAAGATAGTCAAACAGAGACCCATCCCCATTCTGGAGAAAGGATCAGGACACCTGATGATAGCCTAACACAGGGATTCTTGAATTCCTGGTGCACCCTGATCTAATTCATGGCCTCAGAAGATTTAAGTACCCCTGTGTAAGTTTAAAATTGAGCGCAGGACCAAGGAAAAAGAAATAACAGAATTGCTAAATTATGTAAAATTGAAGTACAAACAAGCAGCTCTTCTTTAAGCACAACTGCAGACCCTCAGCAATCCCACAGCACTGGTCTGCAGCAAAGAAAATCCCAACTCCTTGGAAGTCAAAGAAGACAGTGAAATCTGAAATACCTTCCTCCTCTTCCTCTGTACAGTGCTGTCTGGCACAGGAAGCATCTTTTTCTTTATCCTGAGATGTAGAGGATGCTTCTGTCTCTTCCCCCATGCCTGAAGAGACTTCACTGGAGGCAGTTTGGTTTGGTGCATCTCTGGCTTCCCCTTCCTTGTCAAATTTAAGTCTTTTTACCTCATGTCCTTCTGCTTCTGGATCATCCTCAGAGTGCTTATTTTTCACCGGGCTGCTCTGAGCACCTTCTGATTCAGACGCTGGTGATTCACTACAAGCAACAAAACCAAATGAAGCTTTTATTGAATACAAACATCCTGTAACTTGTCACACTTTAAGAAAAAAGCAGCAACTCCTTTGATTTAAAAACATTAAGTGGTAACAACAGAATTTGCTCCACTTTCTACATAACAAAACCTCAAAGTCATCACTCCTGATTTAACACTCTATTATGCATCCCTTAGAGGGTCAGTCTTTTTTAAACTATTTTTACAACACAAATAAAAAGCCTGAGCTTCAAACACACTCCTCCTGACAAACCTGTGTTTCTTCTCCTCTGTTTGCTGCAAGCTGGGCTCTTTATGCTCTGTGCTGTCTGGCAAACCGTTGGTTGTCATGGGAGCTGACAAGGAAACCTTCGTCCGACTGACGGGTCTGGGGGTCCCAGGGCCATTTACATTCGATCTTTAAAAATAATAATGAAAAGTTAATCCAGCCTTTCAGCCAAGTCATTTGTTCCTACTTGGCAGAAAGTAGTTATACCCTTCCTTAAAAAGAATAACAAAACTAAACAAATAGATGAGAGGCTTTGCTGTTCTATATTGAATAAAACGTTCCTCGCCTGCAATGTGCAGATTTGGTAAAAAAATTTAAATAAAAAAATTTCTCAACAATGAGGTTAGAGAGATCAAAACACAGTACATGGCACACGTGCTCGTGCTTCCTCTACCCCCATTCCCCAATATCCCATGTCACATCTCATTTTTAAGGGTGGTTATTCCCAGAACTCCAGTGCTTTGATCCAGCAGAAGTGAACCCCTGGAGCCAGACTCACCTGTCAGTGTACCCTGGAGAATTCCCGGGGAACATAACTCCATTCATCCGATTTAAACTACTGGAATTATTTTTCCTAACAAACAAAACAACAACAAAATGTTATGAATAAAGGAACTTTAAATCACTTCAAGATTGTTTGCATAGAATTTCCCAATGCCAATCTTACGAAGTCCCCACTGTCAGCCCCCAAGGGTTTTTTATTTATTCCCAAATTATTACACTTGCAGGCACCATCCCTGCTGCTGACTGGACTGTTCATAACAAAAGCTGAACTCTGCATGTTTGGCTTTTAGATACCACTACTGACAGCAACAGAGAGACAGCAGACACACACATGCATCCTCCCTGCTACCAACACAAGCCTGAAGTTTCATGGAGAAGAGGATTATACTCACTCTGAAGATGGATATACACAGCTGACAACCATGACATTCTGTAATATACAAACAACAAACACATCAGGAGTACAGAAACAGAAGCTTCAGCTCTTGACAACATCCCAAAACTTTTAAGAGTTACAAGATTTTCGTCCTATCTGTTAAAATACCTGTGTGCTCCCTCTTACAAGGTCAGGCAATAATAAAATCCTGAATTTTAATGTAATTAAGTTTGTTACTGTCCAGCACATTAATCCTCAGGCCTGAGTGTCTGTAATTTCTAACTGAGTGATCTCTGGAGAACAAAGTGTTCAGAAATACTGAAGTATTCTATTGTGGAACCACATTCTCAAAGTCTCTTCCTGGCTCCTGAAGGATCCCATGTTCTGATACAAGCTATAAACTGCCAGTTAAGACACCTGTGTGCTCTTCTGAAGGCACACTCTGCTACAGCACAGGATTTAACTACTGAAACAAAAGACACTGGAGGGAAGGGGCCTCCCTTCTTCACCTCTGGATCTACTCTGAAACCAAATGAGGAAGGAAATTTCTGATCAAAAGATTCAGGGCATTTCATCTGATCATTTCTAACAAGGACTCCATACAAAAACTGCCACCCTCCACAAACTACAGGTGGAGCGCTGAACAGTAACTGGGAAACACAGCAGTTGCAGCCCTGAGATTAATTTTTGTCTACAGTTATTTTAAAACTGCTTTTTGCTGCTGAAAGGTATGAAACAAACTCAGACATTTAAGAGCAGCCATGAGGTGTACTCTGGCTCTGAGCCCCAGGGAAAGCAGCAGACCTTTGGGAGCAATTGGGAAGTTATTAAGTGGTGGCTGTGACTGTGGAGCTGTGCTCTCTCTCAGAGAAATACATACCTTTTCCACACCTCTTAGAAATTTGTCTGTTCCTGTGTAATTCCTCCTAGGATCTGTCAGCAACTCACAGAGTCGCTGGATAGTGAAGGGGATGCTGCAATGAAATAGATTTGTAACAATTTAATTTTATTTTAGTAAGTACAACTGTTAGGAAGCAACAATGTTATCACTTTCTCCCCCTTACTGGGAAGGTGGAACAAAACCAGGACTGAAATTTGTTACCATGAGCAATACTGGGTGGCACCTCAAGGCTTTATTTTCCCCCTATCTCATACAAAGCTGTTTCCTGTGCTCACCACCACAAAACCCAGGTTGAATCCTAAACACATCATCCCACAACTCACAGGATTCATTTTAACAATGAAAAGGAAATCACATCATCAACAGTAAACTTTCTGACTGTACTATTCCAATACACAGAACAGAAATTGTAAGGGATTCAAAACAAATTTGAGTCATACACACTCTGAGCTAAACAAGTCTCAACTTGTAGTTTATTTCAGGTTTCACAAAATGCAGTTACAGAAAAAGCAGTAAATGATGGAATTAGTAGAACCATTATACTTCAGCTGTTACAAATAATCTATTTTGCTACAATTGGACAATGTACTCATCTATCAAGGAACAGATCAGGAAAAATTAGTAATAATAATAATTATAGTAATAGTAGATGTGTAAGCCCATAGGAACCACATAAACACATTTTTGGTTTTGACAATTCTGCACTCAGTTTCATCCCTGGTGAAATGAGAAACTGACCTTTCAGACAAGCAACACTTTACAAACAATTCCCAGTTACCTGAGGGGTCACACACTTTCAATCCAAGTTCAGTGTCACATTTAACAAATTTCTGTCAAAAATATTTCAGTCAAATGATGAAGTACCATGCATTTTTATAGTTAACTATTGGAAGTCGAAGCCATAAGCATTTAAAAAGATATCTAAGAAGAATGTTTGGTACAATACAGTATTTATGATCCATTTCATGGCTGGGAATACAATTGACACCAAATCCAGAGCAGCATCAATCTGACATGTATGTGTATGTCTGTACATCCCTATACTGTAAATTTCTGTCCAAATTGCACATTTATTATTTTCTGAGAAGTCAGTACATGGTATCTCCAGCCTGAGTCATGAGCTAGCACAGCATGGATCTCCAGCTTGCTCATTAGCTAAAAAGCCACATTAGAGATGCCCAGATCTCACCCAGCTCAGTGCAGAGAGGTCAGCACAGCTCCAATTCATCATCCCACATGACACTTCACTTTAACTAAAAGCCAGCAGTACTCAGAGAGTGACTAAGTATCAACAATTTAATTATGTTTTCCAGAACTGCCTGTACATTATGCGACTGAGGAAGTCCTAATCCTCAACAAACCAGAAAAACCACAGGAACAAGTGTTCCTTCTAATTCAGTTTATTACATGAAGACTCTTAAGCTTGGCAATAGTTCTGGCATTATTCATTTCCCTTCCCTTGCTCTTCATTGGTCAACCAGCAATGTTTGAATTCTAAATTCTTCATAAAATCATCAAGCTTAGAAGAGACCTGAAAGATCAAGTCCAAACTCACAATATTCAGATTCTGCACAGTGCCTTCTGTTAAGTCACAAAGAATTTACTCACTCTGTTCATCTTTCCATATAGATAAAATATTAAGTTGATCTTACTATTTCTTGTGATGGTCATTTTGGTTTTGGGTTGGAAGCTCATAATTGAAGAGATTTTGCTATTTTTTTAATAGAATAGACAGTCCATTCAAAAATCCATTTATTCAACAGAAACAAAAATATACAGATTTTTAAATTATTCTCCATCAGCCAGGTGTGTAAGACATCCTGGGGAATCAGTACCTGGCTAGTTTGGGTTTAGCTGTAGTTTTAACTGGTCCCCTGGAATACTGAGACATGAAGTGTTTTAGACCATCAAAGCAGTGCTAATCCCCCAAGTACAACAGAAAATTCAAGAAATGTGCAGCCTGCAACTAACTCCAGAAGGAAAAGCTGTAAAGCTGCGGTTTTATTTTGATTTTTTTACTCTCAAATATAGTAAGTTAAAAAGAAAAAGAAAAGCCAACTCATTTCCCTCCAAATTCTTCCCAGCAAAGTGAACTTCGTGCATTGAGCAGCAGATGGCACCCGGTGTCACACAATCACCCCTCTGCACAGAATCCTTCAACATTTACAAATGCTTTTAGCTGACAAAACCCAAAGTTAACTTCACCTCAGGAACTCTTTCTGGTGAAAAACTATTGCTTTAAAATAGTTCAACAAGGTGATTTTAAAACAGAGGCAATTTAAATTGCTGTAAATCTATAAAGGAACACCAATGTAAAGTTTGTGAGCAGTACAAGAACTGATTGTAAATACTCAGAAATTTAATTAGCTCAGCACATGAGCTCCATGAATAGTCCTGATCTGCCCCCTTAAGGTAACTGCTTAAAATTCTATACCAACACACTCAAAACTGCACTCCCAGCACTACAGTCCAGAGTGAATAACAAACCAAAAATTCATTTGGATAGGATTGAAGAGGGATCTGGGAACATTATTTATAACAGATATATTAAATTGTAGGGAAAAAAAAAACAAAAACAAAAATGTAATTTGGATTATGATCTATTTTATTCATGCTGTGAAAACTTCTCTGTCATCAGAGATCCCAAATAACTTAGAACTTGGAACTTCCTTGTTTCACTAACAAAGGATAAAAAAATGACAAAAGTTCCTACTCCAAAGCAGTTGTAAGAGAATTAAAAAGAGAATCTGGCTCAGCAGACCTGTGCGGACACCATGTCAAATAAGATATAAACAGGTTAAAAGAGCCAGTTTGTCTCTTAATATGTCCATTCTTTAACTCAGAAGTTTTTACAAATGTACCACTTTGAATGAACTCTTTCCCTCTCTCTTAAACAAACACTAATAAAAATGTCCCAATAATAAAGTCACATCAAGTAGGTTCCTTGTCTGCCCTGGTACCCTGAAATGACACCCACAGCTCTAAAGCAGCCTGGATATACAAATCACACAACCCAAAACCTGCTGCTGCTATTTATTGGACAGATCTCCACATGATTCAGCTTTTACAATCACATCCTCCCTGTGGGGGTTACAGGATTTACTCTGCAATCCCAGATCCTGAAACATCCCCAGGCATTATTTCCTTTAGGGTACCTGATGGATGCAGTTTGCTTCCTCCAAGCCTGGCATGAGGAAGCTGAGCACCCTCAAGTGTTGCAGCCCAGGATGAAAATAGCACAGGCACAGCCTAAGCTCCAGACTCGGCATCCAGAGGTTTGTTCAGTGCACTTGGGAACAAGAGCAGATAACAGCAGCCCATTCATGAGCTGTCCCTGGGAGAACATTACCCATTTTGTGGGCAATGAAGCATGAACAAAAAGCTGGGGGAGGCGGGAGAGAGGCAGACTGGAGCATAAAGGATAGGTTTGTTTTTAAATTCCTGCAGTGAAGCAGCCCGGTATAAATATTGGGGAGCTGAGAAGAAGCTGAATTTCACATTCTTAGAAGTCTCCTACATGAGAGCAATTGTGGGGGGGAGATCTGACTTTAGACTCCTAAACTGCAAATAAATGAAGTAGCATGGAACAATGACAGTATAAATGATAAATACAGTATTAAATACAATACTAGGAGGACATGTCAGTAGTACCTCTGAACCTGAAATTTCAGACTATCAGGAAAGGCAAGATTTAGAACATGCTCATTTATCAAGAAGCTGAGAAAGATGCTGAAAGTCTCTTAACAAGCACTGAGCACCACAAGCAGGATGACTCAGCTTATGGCAAGTATGTAATCCAGTTTAACAACAAAAATACTGGGTAAGCTAGTAAAAAGGACACACCAAATAAGACAAAAACATCAGGAGCTTTATTTGAAAGGAAACAAAAACGTCCAAAATTAGGAAACCAGCAAAGGGCACAGATACATTTCAATCTAGGACACTGTCATTGACAGATCAAACACCCCATGTCCTTCATCAGTATCACTTCAGCTAGAAATCTGAATCTGGTATAATTTAGTAATTCCAACCCAGGTACACCTTTGCCTCCTGGTCACACCCTGTTTCTCACAGCATGGTTTCTACAAAAGCCAGTGAACTGCCACAAAACAATCAGGAACTGAACACCAGCAGACCTCTTGCCATTTGGTATTTCAAAATGCACTAAAAGAAATCTGACTTAACTGTCTATTTAATCTCTTAAATGCACACAGTAATATGATACTTCTTTGAACTGCACTGTTTAAAAAACTAACTGCATATTGAAAAAACAAAGTGAATGTCAGCACAGCATGTCACATGTCACACTTTTCATTCAGTGACACAATAATAAAGTTCAGAAACTATTGTAATGTATTTCCAAAGTGTGTATTTGCTTCTGTTCATCTATTCAAGGAAGCAAAACAAACAGTCACAGAGACAGTACAAACTACTATGTTAAAAACAGGAGAAATATGTTTGTTATCCTGATTATAGAAAACAAAGGATACATACCCATTAAATCCAGTAACAATTTTCAGGATTCTTTCTTTCATCTCTTCAAAGGGAATATATTCCACGTTTGGATTGGGGGGCCCTCTTGGTTCAGGAGCTGAGGTTCTGAAATCATCCATGACTTTCTCCAGTTTGAAAATAAAATAGCCTTTAAACTGAGACCACTGAACCCTGCACAAAACACAAGCATAGAGACACAGGCAAGTTAGTCCTAAAGCCAGAGAACAACAGTGTAAGTTTATGTTTGCATAACAACCTTCACCCTGGCATGCCAGTCCTGAGATAAACGAGGCAAGTCATGCAGTGCTGTTTTCCTTCCTGAATTTAAAGCACGGTAACTATTTCAACAATTACTCTGGAACAATGGAGCACAAATCAACTGCCACTAACAGCAGGGGAAGCCATTTCCTTAAAGAACCAATACCCAGTGTCAAGGCAAAGCTAAACCTGAAATACACACGTGTCTATGCAATGCAAGGGAGCCTACAGTTTTCACTGAGCTATTAAGAGGTGGAAGGGGAAACAAACAAACAAACAAACCCAACCAACAAAAAAACACAAAACCCCACCACGCCACACCACTAAGTTTTTCAAGTTTGAAATCCACAGAGCAATGATACACAGCATTATCTGCTCCCCTCACAAACCTTACCAAAGGCCTTTTGTAACTCCACACACCTCAAAGACATTCCATGGTACCTCTTTTTCTCAAACAGGCAAATATTCCTGTATCACAGCTGGCACTTGCTGACAAATAACTGAGCAAAACAACTTTGACTCCCAATAAACATTCCCACAGCAGTGAGCTATTAAGATGGCTCCACATTACCTCCTGCCTTACAGCTTCAAGTCTCATCATTGATAAAATTCCAGATTTTGACATTTTCAAGCAAACAGGTCCCTCTCACTGGGTACAACAGACAAGTGCTGGGGGCAGCCCCTGCCCACCCATGGCACCACAGGAGCCATCCAGGGCCTCCCTGGGATGTGCATCCCTGAGCAGCACAGGGAGCCCCGAGAAAGCAGCAACTGATTCAGTTCAGGATCGATTTGTTTCTATTCCTGATGCAGGAGCTTGCACAGCTCCAGCACTGAGAAAAAGAAACAGGGAATAACAAACCAACAATAAAGAAAGAGAGAAAATTATCTTTGACATTTATCTGTAACACACACGCTCTGGTAGCAGGCTCAAACCAAACAAGTGTAAAATGTGAGCCCCTGGACAGCCCTTCAGCTCCTGCTCAAGGCAATATTCAACTATACAGAACACTATTTCCCAAAGGCTCTATCTCTACAGCCCTGCCTATTTCTGACCCCACACAGCAGCTGCCCCTCTGTGGGGCTGACCCAGCTATCTGTGCTCTGAACCCATGTGGTGATGTTTGCTTCTCCAGCACCACCAAATCCCAAACCAGGGGCCAAGGAAGCTCTGTCAGCCTGCGTGCACCAGAAAAGCAGGGCCACGTCATCTTTGCCTTTATTTTCTCCTTTGTCTCAAAGAAATAATTATGAGATGAAAAAGGAGGAAATACAGCTCAGGGTTATCGGCAGAGATCCAAACACAAAGCCCCTGTCTTTCACCAGGAATGATGAATTTTGCAATAGGGGAATTCCAAAGAGGAAAACAAACCTGTTTTCCTTCACAAGAGACTTCTAGGTACCTCACAACAGGAGGGATCACAGGACTTAGTGAACAATAATAACATTTAATAAATAAATAAACATCAAGGTCCCAAAAGGGAATGGTATGGATTAAAGAGCACTACTGAGTCTAGCTGGATTGTCTCCCATCAGCATTCTACATCCAAAGCAGAATACTAGAATGTTCCAATGTACACTATCAGGCATTACTACTGCAAATGTTAAATTAAAAGCTGTACAATTCTGCAGTGTTACCACCATGAAACCAAAGTGTTAGTAACAAATCACAGATTTAATACACAAACAAACCACAACCACAGTAAATAACCCTATGACAGTGTGGGATTACTCCCCACAGAGCATCCCAAGAGCTTTACTTGCCTCATGAAAGGGGATTCCACTATTATTCTAAACATTCTTTGACAACTCCATTTGGATATATTTCCACACTGTAAAACTTGATTTGTTCTTTGTTTTCATTGTTACTTATTTCTTGCTAAATAGTAACACTTATCTTTCCACAGACTATTAACCCACCAGTGTTTGAAATAAATCAACAACATGAGGTTTAAAACTGCAATCTCCTGCCTGAAAGCAGCACCCACCTTAACAACACTGAAACTACAGAAAACAAAGATTGTAACATTGTGCCCATATCAAGATGTTGAGAAAACTATCACTTGGATTTTAAACTACAAATTTTAATTAGCATTTCTCCCATTATAAAAAGGCTAAGAACTCACATCTGCAACACACTGAACTACTGACACAGAAAGCTTCTCTGAACCTGCATTCCAAACCACCTGCTAAACGGCTGCTGGCCAGGTAACACAGCACAGGTTACACCCAGAGGCAGCAGGGCTGAGGATAAACTCACCCTGCAATCACAGGGTGACCACAGCCAGCCCAGTGAACCCAAGAGGCAGCTGCTGGAAGCTGTGAGCACAGCAGAAGGGGCTCAGCACAGCCCTGCTGCTCACAGTCACTGTTTCCCCAGCACGGTTGGGCTCCCTGCTGCTCGGGCTGCAGCAGCAGGAAAGCTGAGCTGCTCAAAGGCCACGGTGACACTCAGTGCAATCTCAGACAGAGCAGCAATTCAAACAATAAACACAGCTGTCCTCAGCACCTCCTGACAGCACTGTTGTTAAAATAATGAACTCATTTCTGACCAAAAGAACCCAAATCATTTCTGCAGGGAAATAAGATTTTCTCAGTTCCCATTTACTTAGTGGAAATGATCAAAAGTGAGTGTCACAAGAGCCAAGTCACCTTTCCTGTTTTACCAGTCCATGAAAATGACGTGTACAATTGGCATCAGCTGAACTTTACAAACTCACGTGTCTCATCCATAGAGAAAACCAGTTCCTTCCTAACAATGGGTCAAGCTTGGCAGTACAAAATTAAGATTAGAAGTCACATATCCTGCTAGCTATCAAAGCAATCTTTATCTACAACTCTAGAAATTTTTTTCCCCATTCATGGAAAGACTGGTTGCTTAGAAATACAGACAACAGAAGAGACAAACAAGTGCCAAATATCTGTTTTCTAGGAAAAGAAAAATATTCCACATGTATCATAAGTTCCTGAGAAAGATCTCTATTTTCTCTGCTTTGTTACACAATGTGAGAACCCAAAACCAAGAGAAAAGTTTGGTCAATACCTTCTATAGTTAGATCAAGAGCCCAATAGAAGCAAAAGAATTTTTTTCTACTCTCTGCTTTATGTACAAGCTCATTAAGTTTTATACACTGGAAAATAACTGATAAACAAGATAAATTCTGTAAGAATAACAAATTGAAGAAATTCCATGGAAAAAATACTGTTCATACTTTTTTTCAGAGCAGGCTTGTTTATAAATACTTGCTCTTCCCACTCAGCATTGCACATAATCAGCCTTTTCTTCCAAACCATGCTCTTCCTGTCCACTACACTAGCTTGGGAATTTGTATCAGCAACTCTGAGAGCTTTCAGAGCCACTCAAAGAAAAAAGTTACTGAGAACCCTGCATGATCTGAAACAACACCTTCAAAAATAATACTTACAAAAATTAGCTAATCCCAAAATGTTTTGGTTCGGTGTACTTTCCCTTTAGAGAATGATGGCTTTGTAGTTACATACATTTTCTGTACTTGAAGGCACCTTTCACTACAATATCTGGGTCACCCTGTGTAAATGTACCTGTACAAAGAGCTCTCCTGGGCTAATGAGCCTGGAGTTCCACACATGCACCAAATAATTTAGGAAAAAATGTCAGCTTATATGAGAGTCCTCTGCTTCCCTCCCACCAGATCCTGCACCATCCTCCCCTTCATCAACCTAAATGATTTGCCCTGGCATCCAAAAAACCAAGAGGAAGAAACTGATTTCAAGTAAAAAGCCCCTAACAAGAAAAAAAAATTCAAAAGCAAAGGAATGGTTGAAGAGGAACAATCAATCACAGCACTGCAGAACTACAACTGGTAGCCACACACACAGCACTCATTTCAAATCTTCCCAGGGCTGACACAAAAGTTGGTAGTTTAACTCAAAAATTTAATTGCTTTTAAAAAAGCATCTTTAAAAGTCAAGCAACAAATGAAAGCATGGAAGCTCAGAGTCCAACAAATTCAGTCGTTCTACCTCACTTAAACATTTTATACACACTAATAATGTGCCTCAAGGTATCAGAAGATGTTTAACACCCTTATATTGCACCCCAGTGCAGTCCCAGACCTTGCAGCTTCATTGAACATCAGAAACCAAAGAGAAAAATGGATGGAAAAGATTTCAGTGTTTGAAGATGCTCAGCTGTATTTTCAAAGTCAATCAGGAAAGCAGACAGCACCTGACCAAACAGCCAATCCTACAAAGAACATCAGCAAGTTTTGAGAAGATTTACATATAATTAGAGAGACAGGTGACAAAAGGCTAGGAAAGGGTGAGGGAAGACATGAGACATGAAATGAGCCAGTAGGGATTAAATTAAATGACAGGCTAAGCAAAAAAAATTGCTAATTTTTTTTTTTTTTTTTTTCAAAAAATCCCACACATAACTAACAAAACCCCAGAATGGGATCAAAATTAGTAGATGAAGACAAGAAACTTAAACTCTAGAGGAAAGCCACAAAGGAGGGATGGGGAACTCCACAGTCAGAACATGAAACAGTAACACACTGAGTCACTGAGAGCTGATGAAGCAGCAAAAATATCTCCACTGCACAGGGAAGAATAATAAAATACAACAACAAAAAGAAGAGAGATTAATTTAGACACAATCTATATTGTCAGAGCAGAGTCATGGAAGAACACAACCCTAAATAGCTCTGTTCTCTAATAAAAGCAATCAATCTATTTCACACCTGTACTTGAATTACATGATTTGCTCTTGGAACTAATCCATTACTACAGATCAACAGAATTTGCCAAGCAACATCAACCAAGTTTAGAAATGCACCAATTCTACTTGATGAACAGCATTCTCAGCAGGGAACAGCCACAGACAGAAAACAGGGCAAAATCTGATGCAGTGCTTTGATTTCAAAGAATTAGTAGCAGAAAGTTGCTTGCAAGGAATGATTGTGTCTCTGCTAACATGATTTGCATAGGATTCATCCCTCCAAACATGCATATCCAAACAAAATTGTATTTTACATGGAAATAATCTAATGATATCATTCCCAGAGGGTAAAAGACATCCCCCCATTCCCTTATCTCCTGCTCATGCAAAATGCTTGTCCTGGAGAAACTGTGAGAGCAGCTTTCTGTCTTACCACAATGGTTACTGGGGAGGAGGAGAACCAGCTCAGTATCTGCACTGTTGTGTGTCACAGAATTAACTGGTATTTTCTTCTGACCACTGGACAAGTTTTTATACTTGATTCTTTTGCCACTTGCTATAGTCACTTTGGGAGATAAGGTACCAACAAGAAGAGCAAAAAGCCTGAAATATTTAACAAAGCTGTTTGGGCAAGACCTGACAAAGATAAAAATCCCTACTGTTTTTAAGGGAAAACTATCCATGTTGAACAAATTACATGGTTCCCTCTCATGCATTTAGCACTGCAAGGTTTTGCTGTGAAATTGCATCCCTACAGCAGAACATGACTTGGACACGAGGTGGAGGCCTGGCTGCCAAGTCTCCAGGAGTGCAGAAGGCAACTCCAGAGATTTACTCATCTCCCTTTTAAAAACTGACATAAAACATCAGACATAGCCCTGGGGGAGTGCATATGGCTCATCCACTTTAGACAAACTGCAGATTTTAAGGTTCAAACTCCAGTAAGACCTATTGAAGCAAAGCAGGACAAAACCTAAAATTGACTGAAGAACTGGAGGAAGAATTCTGAGTGCCTGAAACAAGGCTAACTCCAGAAATGAAAGTACTGCAATTGTTCCATAAATCTTTCTGGAATTGCCTTACAGATTAGAGGTTTAATTAAGAAAAACATTATATTGAAGAGATGTTAAGCTTCCAGAGACCCAGCTATGTACTTAAAACATGAAGAGTCCCAGGAGTCCTGGTGGGATGTCTGTCTTCAGATTTCACAGTGTTTAAGTTCATTACAAAATTACTTGATTTAAATTTTAAGAGGATGCCATCTGTTTTGGAGAGATGCTGAATACCACACAGAACATAAAATGAAACCAAAGTGGATCTACTATTGATTCTGTTCATTGAACAGGCCATAAAAGAAATATCAGAACTTAATAAAAGGAAATAGTTCCCTCTCCACACTTCTCCCACTATTGGCTCTCTGACAAGGAGAAACTTAAAAACAAATAAACAAACAAAAAACCACCACAAAACAAAAATACCCCCACCAAATTAGTTAAATTGATTTTAAGGCAATGTCCTCAGAACACACAAGGAAAGAACCAGAAGACACTTTCTGAGGGAGTCACATAACATGGAACAAGAGATGTCAGTCACTGGCATTACCTTTGCCCCCCCAGTTTTGGCTGACTTACATGACACTCCCACAGAGACCTGCCAGTAGGAAACAGGTGTTTTGAAGTGAAGTAACTTGCCAACTCTAGTAACTGTTTCTTTTCTTTTGTGCCGTGTTCTAGAGCTCATAGGAGATGAAGATGTACTCTAAGACAGTCATTTCCCCAGGTTGTCAAAGGCAAAATCAAGTTACATCCAAAACAAGTTAATTCCTTTGCTATTCTGGTCAATCAACGGGATCTCCAGAACTATTTGGAAAGTGAAAAGGCAGAGAAAATGAAGTGCACTCAGCAGTCACATACCCAATTCAAGGCCCTGGCAAGGCAGCAAACTGCAGCAGCTCCTCCACAGCCCGGCTGCACGGCCCGCGGCTGCCAGAGGGGGCACAGAGCCCAGGGCAGGCAGGAGCAGCCCCGGCGCGGCTCCCCTCCCTTCCCCCGGGCCGTGCACAGAGCAGCGCGGGGAGGCAGCGCCGGCAGCCGGCCCGGGGCGGTCCGTGCTGTCCTGTCCTGTCCCCCTCCCTGGCAGTGCCCCAGGAGCAGCACCCAGGGATCCCCCCCACAGCCCAGGGCACCCACGGACTGCAGGCCTGTGGAGAATGGCACCAAGGCCACGCTCAGCTCTTCCCTCGGGTGTCTCTGTTCTACTCCCACTCCCTCCACCTTTTCATGGTTTTGAATCAATCCTAACCTTACCCAGCACACCCAAATTCGAGATCTATTCAGTGGCTGTAAACAAGGATACATGGAAATACACAATTATACAGAAAGGGTGCACAAGCTAAAAATGTTAAGAACTGCCTGTACAACACAATTCCCAGCATTTTCAGACCAGCAAATGAAAAAATCCAAACCTGCTGCCATTTCACATGTTAACTTTCATACAGGAATTACTATTTCATTATTTAAGATATAAAAAGATTGCTTCTTAAACAGGTGTACTTTCAATTTTCTTCAGAAAATACCACTGAACATTTCTGGGATAAAAAGCTGCAGCACTGAACTCCCAGTAACAGGGAGATAAAAATCCTGAGCCCTGCTGAGGTTCCCCCAGGGATCCCACCCCAGTGCAGAGCAGCACGGTGCTGCCCACCAGACACTCAACCTTGTCCTTGGCCTACACCAAAAGGGGCAAGCCTGCTCTGCTGCTCCCACACGTTCCTGTGATCCCACACACAGGGAGGTGAGGCAGATCACTGATCTAACCACAAAATTAATGCTGCAGATAAGGCTGAGTAAGATGTGTGATGTGACTAGTAGGGAGCTAAGCCATTCCTCTAAGCAGCAGCACTCATTTATCAGGTAAAAGAAAACTACCTAATTCCACTCTTGTGTCAAATATTCCTTGTATTTTAAATCTATTTTTTCTATTTGTTGTACTTTGACAGTATTTTGATGCAATTCATTTTAGTGTAATGATTTTGCACACTGCTGCTATTTTCCCCATTCACACAGCGCAGACTAACAGGGGAAATTCCAAACAATGCCAACAGACTTACACTGTAAAATCCTCTGTACACCAATGGAGACTGGCTTCTGGCAAGCAGACAAACACCTCAACCTAACACCAAATCAAAGCCTTAAACAAGTGCTAGATCCTTTAGGAGTGTTTCTAAATGAGCAATCAGTTTCAAAGCTGAGGTGCTCCAGGTAGGGTGAATTTCCTGGAACGCTGTGCCTTGCTGCAGTGTGCTCCTGCTGGGAGAACACGGGCAAAGCACTCGTCCTGGGGGAGTGTCCTGTTCCCTTTCACCTGATAACTCATGTAAAATTAAACACTCTCACATTTTATCTTCAGCAGGGTTTTACCTCATGTTACCTTTCACTTTAATTAAAAATATATTGAAGAGTTCAAAGGAGGAAAAACTGGTATTTCCCACAAGCACAGAGGTGTTTTTCCATTTTCACTGATTGTTGTCAGCCTAAATCCAGTCTTTGCACTCCTTGGGAGCAGAGTGAGCTCATTCCAGAACCAGGGAAACTGTCAGACATTAGACCTACAACTACTTCAGTAGTGAGTGTTCACCTCTGCTGCTTGCAAGTATCTACTGCTCTTGCCAGGAACAACAAAGATTAAGACTTAGTTATGGAAACAAGCAGCTGAAGAAGACATTAAAGCACTATCTGTAATCATCAAGGGACTAATTCTAATCTCTGCTGATAAATATTCAGCTGACTCTAACAGAATATAGCTGTCCCACAGAACAGAAACAAAATTTCAGGCCAAAATTTTCTAGGAAGTACATTTGTGAATACAGTTATCTAAACCCCAACTCAAGTACCTTTCATTTTCTTGAATCTTAAAGTCAAAAACTGACCACAGAACAAAAAAGTACAAGATTACAACATTCTTCATTCAAAAATGAACTTCCTTGTAGCACAGAAGAAAGCAATACAGGACCCCAATGTTGTTTCAGGTATTACCAGTTTGCCCAGAATAACCAAATCCACACAAGAACTGCTGCAGCTCCTCTGGCCAGCGTGGCTGTCACTGTTAGAGGAGTTGGTCACCTCAGAGGAGCTGTAGGCTACGCTGACATAATATGATCAGATGTTTATTGTATCAAGCAATAAAGCTGGGAAACCAGATCAGGAAAATGCACCCTGCGCAGCTCCTCCTGGATCTCTGCTGCACTGAGTCCCTGTGATGCCACCTTATGCAGTGTCCCAAAAAGCCACAGGCCTCCCTCAGGTCTCACAGCAGTTCTGTTGGGATCAAGGAAATTGCACTTGTTACTGATTCCTTCCAAACCAGGAGCAAAAGCCCCCCAAGTGGCTTCTCCACAAGGCAGCTCAGCTGACACAGGCTAAGCTTGGGATGACCAGGTGTGCCCCACCTCACTGACCTAATCCACAGCCATCAGGTGTTTGTGCATCACCACACTCCCCTGCCACTTCCAAGCCAAGCATCACCGGGTATTGGCATCATGGAAATTTGGTCATTGTCTTCAAGTAGCTTTATTCCTAAAGCTGAGACCTGCCAGACACGTATCAGCTTTGTGGAAAAGCAGCATCAGTCTGGTTTATCCACAAATTGATAATCCACCTTCCCCAAGTCAACCAGACTGCTCTGTACCCCTCCTTCTGTGTGCGCTATTGCCTTGTTCCTCCCCCCCAGATGCCATCAGGCACAAACCTTGCCAAAAGCTTCAGACAGGAAGAGGGATCAAGGTTCATCAATTACAAAGTCAAAATGGACAAACATCCTTGCCACTGAGAAGTGTAATATAGAGTGAACAAGACCCAAATGCCTGGGAAAGTCCTTCAGATGAAACATTAACAAGCACAGCCCCCACAGAACAGAGATTTGAGGTCCACTGGAAAATATCAGAGGTCACACTGAGGCAGCCACTACAGCAACATCACTGAAAGGTGAAGGTACAAACCAAGAGAAACCCTGAGGGTGACAACAAATCCTATCAAGCAAGCCAGAGAAATGAGCTTGAGGAGAAGGGTGAGCACTGAATACAAGTAAAAGTGATCATCACAAACACATGCAACTGCATGAACTACCAGAGAATGCAGGGTGGGGAGGTTTTCTGTGCAAAGTGACACGGACTGGCTGCCAAAAAGATTATCAGGAGATGTGCTTGCAAGAACTGTGTATAGCAACAGGGAAGGAAGCCACACTAACTAACACTGCAAATCTGAAAGTGCAAACAGCTACATTTCTGATTAAAAGTCCAATCACTCCAAAAACCTCAGTGCTGCAATCAGAGTTTGCTTTTTGCCTTTCCTTACACGTGTGTTCCATAGAGAGACTAATGTTTATTAGGCTCAGTTCATCACACACATTTTATAATGGCAGTTGAAGTCTGACCTTTATACTGTAAACTCCACTCCCAGTAGATATGAAGTGGCAGCACTTAAAATAAAACACTACAACAGTGTGTGTTTCCCAAAGCAGCAAGTGATTTCATTGAGATCACCACTGACTGCTCTCAAGTACTGCAGCTACACAATTCACACATACAGAAATTTTTGTTTATAATAGAGGTAAAAGAGTAAGGAAGCTAAATTAGTGTTGACAAAGGTACATCAGGAGGCGTTTTGACCAAAGATTCCTGTCCTTTCCAGACATCAGTGGAATGGGAATTAGTAGGGGGTAATTCCAGATGCTGAATGGAATGGAGTTAGTGAGGAATAATAGTGGACAACAATGCAAGGAAGTTTACTTACATCTCTTGCTTTACTGGGAGCATGGAAATGGAACAGGCTTACACAATCAAAGGCACACAGAAACTGCTTTCAGAAAAATAGGATTGTGCTTATTACAATAGAAACCTGAGAATTGTTTTATTTCATGTTTTAAAAATCATAAGGAATTACATTCCCCAAACAGGCATTAAGATTTCCAGAAAGTAAGTCAGAAATCAGAAAAAAATGCTAGAACACACATATTGAGCAAGACAAATGCTCACTGAATAAAAGCAGAGAACATAGTTAAAGGAAAAAAATAGATTTAAATTTAAGCATGAGAAATAAGCCAGAGAACATATGGCTAAAAAAATCTATACATTGTAACAAGAGAAAGGATATTATACAAGCCTTCACAGTACATAGTTAAAACACTTAAACTGAGATGCAAACTTGTTCTTGTAGGAATTCATGGCTACTGTATCTTCATTTAGCTCTCCTACAGCAAACAAACTATTTCACTGCCCTAATAAACTAATGTGAAAGTTAAACTGATTCAAAAAAGCTTAAAAGTGTTATAAGAAAAAAGTTCACTGCTACATAAAATACATGAAACAGCATCAAAAGGTCAAAAGTATTTTTGCCATTATCTTCGGTGGAGCTGCAGTTATGTAACTTACATTTACAGTTATGTAATTTACCAAAGGCAAATCATCCCTGATCCACCTGACGGCTGCCGAGGAGGGAGGGCCAGAGAACGCCGTGGTTCAACCTGAGCAGAGCTGCAGCCCCGGCACAGCTCAGGTGTGCTGAAGCCCAGCCCCACCCAGCTGTGCCCAGAGCTCACAGCAGGGCACCCCTGCGCTGGCCCGGGGGAGCCGAGCTCTGCCAGCCCTGCTGTGACCGAGGCTGCTGCGGGGAACACGGGCTCTGCTGGTGGCATCCAGCTGCTGAGTGCCACCAGGGAAGGGCCAACTGCATCCAGGGAGATGGAAGCAGGTTCCTTCCTGAGAGCCACTGGGCTCAGGATGCTCCAAGGGAAACACTTGCCAGGGCACACGGTTAAGCAGTGAAACAGGGAACTAAACTGAGGGTATGGAATTGCCATGACTGGAGATTTTCAGAAATGCTGCACAAAGCCCTAATCAATTTTATTTAACTTTGGAATGAGCTCTCCTTGAACACAGGGTCTGCCTGGATCACCTCCATAAGTCACTCCAACCAATCTATGATGACAGTACCAATGTCCAGATTTGCCCCACAATAACATGAATTAAACCTGACCCAAGAAACTCTGCCAAACCCACTTAGGTTGGCCCTCCAGGAAACATGCAAAGAAACAATTTCTGTTTTCAGGCCCAGATGAGGTTCAAATAAACATTTCAGAGCTTCTAAAAGACTTTCACTACAGGAAGAAATACAACCAGAATGTATTTTAATGGCTGTTTAAGCTGCACTAAGGGGCAGAACCAGTGTAACTGCATCACGTCCTGGGCAGTGCTCTCTACTTAGGCCTGGAAGGATTTTACAATTAATCACTTCTGCCTACAAACTGCATTGCTCCAGATTTTGGTACTTCACTACTTTCTGGATTCCTTCACTGGCTGTAAGCTTCTGTATTATACTTTCCACTACAGTAAGCCATTAAAACTGCACTTTATAGGTTCCCTGCCCCAGGGCAAGAGTGAGGGAAATGCATAAAAACCAACATAAAATTTTTGATTGCTTTAGTTTTCAAAGTTTTATTTTCCACTTTAGAAAAATCTAGTTTTCCTTTCCAGTCCAACACATTAGATTTTCTTGGTGAAGTATCTAAATAAATGGTTTTAAAACATTTTTGCTATTGAAGGGGCAGAGTGACTCTAAACCCAAGAGAATTTCCTAGAGGTAAAAGAAAACATCTTAAACACAGGACACAAGATCACAATTGATAAGTGATCTTCATAACTATTTTTAAGAATTCTTCAGAAACAAGAAAAAAATGTCACTGTTGCATTTTACTTCTAGTACTGCAATGCTCTGATTTCTATCCCATCCTTTAAAGCTCTTTCTACTTCAGAAAAAATAGATAAGTGGATTTCTTACGAAAAAAAAGAACACAAAAACTCATCCTGTTTCTAGAGGTCTTTCAGATACAGCTAAGTACTAGGACTAACACATTTCCTCCCTCTTCACTTTCCTCAGTGTTGCAAGTCACACTGATCTGTTACAAACTGGAGACAGGGAGGTTATAACAAACTTCCCTGGCTGTACTTGGTCTCACAAAGGAAATTCCACATTAGTATCTCAGTAAAAAGTCAAGTTAATTGAGGAGTATGTTACTCCTCAATTAAAAGAAAGAAAAGAAAAAGAAAGAAAAGAAAAAGAAAGAAAAGAAAAAAAAATCCTAAGATTCAAGACAACTTTAAAAAGGTTGAACAACAAACTTTATATTATATCTCACCTAAGGTTAAATCTTACCATGGCAACTGTTAAGAAACAAAAATATTTCATAGTAGCCAAGCAATCAGACTTTTGCTTCTGTCACCTCTAATAAAGGAAGTTTAGACTGGCTTCTGTAAATGTAGGCCATAATCTCACCAGCAATTAAGTGAATGGTTAACTTTGCACAAGAGGAAAACTTCAACTTCAAAAAGATGAAGTGAATGCACATCATTGTATGATCAGGATTTTACTGCACAGCAGTGATAACACACCTAAGCTTACAGTGATAGTAGAACCAAAATTAGCAATGTTTTTGTTCCACACCTCCCTCATAAGTGAAAAAGACCTCTAATTACAATAAACATACTGAGAACCTTATCATAGCTGCAGTGGTGGCTTTATCACCTCTCACCCTTTGTTCCTCCCCTTCACCACCTCTCCAGCACCAGCTGCCAGGACAGAACACGTGGATCAATGAACTGAGCCTTGTCCTGAAGAGTCAGGACTGTGCAAAGCTCCTGCCCCGGGTTCCTAAGGAGCTGCAGGTGCAGCTCAACAGCCCAAGTGGAACAGTGACCCACGGGCTGCACCAGGCAAGGCTGCTGCCAGAGCAATCCCAGGGAGCTCAGAGCCTCAGCTAAACCTGCACCTACCTGTTCCCAGCTCCCTCAGATGAATAAGCACTTTGGAACAGTGGGGGCAGGGAGGCACCAGTGACCTTACCTGAGCCTGTGCTTTCCATCTGCTGGGTGAGCTGCGTGTGATCCCGCTTGGAGGAGAACCTAAAACGTCACTTTAATTCACTTCATTACTACCTTTCAAACTAATTCTACTGAGTCCCCAAGATCTGCTGCAACTGTGTCTGGAAACATATGGAGGATGAGAGCATTTACCCCAGGATACAGACTGCAGTTTATCCTCTAAAAATCAGTGTTCATGATGAAGTTAAAAAACCAACAGAACCCCCATGAAGACCATGTAACTCTCCTAGAACTAACAACTGAACACAAAAATATTTCACATTTCACTTGTCCTGATTTGCCTCAGTACTTTTTGTTTGTTACATTAGGAACAGGCTGTGACTGAGTAAGATCCATTGTTGTTCAATAATCAAGTCTGCAAACCACGGGTGTAATTACCCCTGACTAAACCATCCTCACTGCTTGTTTTTTTTAAGCTATACTCTGAACTTTGTGAAAATCCTAACAAAATGTCATGGCAAACTAGTACTTTATCTTCTCACTCCAAAGTATCTGCTGGTTTAGATTCATTCTATTACACAAAGTTATTTTTATATAAGTGAAAATAAGGACTATCTAGTGCATTTTAAATTTGCATGTATTTGGTAGGTCTGCCTATTCCAGAAGACTTGTACTTGTCAAGCTGTACCAGCTTAAAAGTACATTAAGTTCTTAAAAGGCATGTTAGCAATCTTCATATGAGTGACTCCCAGGAGATTTTAATTTTTTTACTCATTTTTCCCTGATATTTTCATACATAACACATCAGCGAACAAACAAACATGTTTGATGAACAAATACAGACTTTACTAGATAATCTGAAGCAAATTTAGTATTATAAAACAGTATTTCCATGCCTACCTCCAGATTATATTAGGCACTTCTGATGTTCACATCCAACACCTTTTAAAAAACTATTTAATGCAACTGAAAGGTTTAAGAAGGCAGAAAAAAAAAAAAGAAAACCCTGGAATCACAGAAGGCAGGATTGGTGTATCAGATGACAGACCCCAGTTCAGGTTTAAGTTTGTACAAAAATGAAGAAAAATAATAAAAATAAACCTAGATCTCCTAAATGAAAATAAAATAAGAGAGGAAATAATTTTCCCAAGAATTTGGGCCTATAGAATCACTTTTTAAAAATTAGTTTGGAATATGTGTGATAGTGGCAGAAACAACAAAAACAACCTAAAGAAATATGTCAGAATGGGAAAAAAAAATTTCAACATATTTTAGGATGGGCTTACTGTGGTGTAGTTTTTCTGTATAATAAGCACTACACCAAAACATGAAGCATTACAGCTGTGTATGTCTGCTGAGCATGAGCCTTCTATTCAAAGAGCAAAGTACATTTCAGAACTTGTTTTTCTTTCTAAACCATTAATCCAAGCAGCACTAGCAAGCTACCAAAAAAAAAAAAAAAGAAAAAAGAAAAAACAAAACCACCAAAAGCTACAAAACCTCTTACAAGTTCGCGGGACTCTAGAAACTCAAACAAAGCCCCTGCGGTCACTGGCTGATCACAAAACACTCGCAAAAGCAAATCTCCCCTGCTGGAGCCGTAGTCTGGCACTAGGCCTCAAAAACAAGGAGACAGCCGGGGCGCCAGAAAGTGAGCTCAGCTACGGCAGCGCAGCCGGGGAAGCCTTTCCCCTTCCTGCCAAATAGTGATCCCAAGGAAGTCAGCACAGCGATCCCTGGAAGGAGCGCGGCTCCCTCCGCTCCCGGCCGGGAGAGCGGCACGGGAGGGGCGGCACGAGGGAAACGGCGCCGGGCGGGACACGCACGGCAGCTCCGAGCGGCTCCGCGCACCCACCCCGGCTGCAAAAGCACCTCCGCATCGTCCCCCTTCAGCAGCGGCGCCCAGACACAATCACAGGATGGTTACAGAGCTCAGAAAGAAACAATGTGAGCGACTGATATCTTTATGTAAATAACACAATTAGATACTGCGAACACAGTTATACAACAGTGTGTATAGCAGGCGTTGAGACAGCAGCTGAACTCGCCACTTACAAAACCTGAATCTCTGTTAAAAATCTAGGGAAAGCAACAGGTTTTTTATTGTGCTGAGCAGGATCAGTAAGACCTGACAGACACCCCAGAGCAAAGCCTATACGAGAAGCCTCGTTAGATCAAACTATCAGCAGACTAAATTAATCCACACAAAATTAAATGGGAACCAAGGAAAGCTTATTCAGCTCACTGAAGCAACCTACAGGCAAAAAAAGAATCCTGGTAAAATCTCATTGACGTAAAATGCAAGAATTGTTTAAGTCACAACTGAGGACCACCAAAACAGTCACACTTACATCGTCTCTCCAGTCTTAGCAACATGACAAAGAAATTGATCCAGTATTGGACACACTTCCTTCTTTCCTCTCTTCTCAAAATCTGTTGGCATGAGAACGACACAAAAAGAATGGTAAAAGAAGACGGGACAGAACAAAAATTCACAATAATTAGTGATTTGCTTGAACTATCAGTACAGCTCCCACATAAACACATTGTTGTGTTCTCACAATGCTCCGGCTGTTCCCATGAACTCCACCAGCTTCCCAGCCCTGGGAAACACTTATTATTTTTCCTGCGGAGAAACCGCACGCACCAGAGTGGCAAAAGTTGATTTGCAACTTCTTCTGAGCAGCTACGGCACAGAAAGAGACCGATTTCCTCAAGCTGAGCCCAGAACAGAGAGGGCTGGGGAGGGAGAAGGGGACAGGTCCGGACTGGGCCGGGATGCGAGGGAAGGGGCCGGGATGCGGGGGAAGGGGGAGGAATGAGGGAGAAGGGGCGGCCAGAGCCGGGAGTCCAGGGCGGCAGCCAGGGAACCCCGAGAGTGACCGATCCCCCTCACGCAGCCCCGAGGGTCGTTGGGTAGGGAGATCGGGGGCTCTGCCCTCCGCTTCCCCACAACGACCCCCGGGCTCTCCCCGCTCTGCGGGACCCCCCCAGCGAGCAGCCCCCTCCCCACAGCGCGGGGCCCCGTCGCCCTCAGCGAGGGGCGCTCCCCTCACAGCGTCTGAGGGACCTCAGTTTTCCCCTCCGCGCGGCGACACCGCTCCCCCAGCCCCCGCCGCCAGCCTCGCCGCCACCTTTCAGCGCCTCCTGCAGCCTCTCGACGTCCATGATCCGCCCGGGCGATTCCCCCGCGGCTCCGCGCGGCTCCCCCGCCCCAGTCCCGCGCAGACCGGGCCGCGCTCACAGCAAGACCCCGCGCTCAGCGACGCTCCAACATGGCGCCCGCGCCGTGCCCGTGCGCGGCCCCGCGGCCCCGCCCGCCGGGGGAGGAGCTACGGGGCGGAGCCAATGGGCGGTCCCGAGGCGGGGGCGGGGTTAACGGGGTCCCGCTGCAGGGGGCGGGGCCAGCGGCCATGAGGGAGGGGCAGGGAAGGCGGCGGGAAAAGCGGCGGGAAAGGCTCGGCCGCAGCGCCCGCCCGGCCGAGCGAGCGGCGGGCACGGTCCAAGCGTGGCTCTTTTAGGGCTTCTCTACCGGCCCCGGGCTATCGTCCTCCTTATGCCGGCCCCGCCGTGCGGATCCTCGCGGGAGAGAACGCGGAACCGTTTCCCCTTCACGCGCCGGCCCCTCACAGTTCTTGTTCTTTCCTCCTCGCTCTCAGGCTGAGGGTGACCGGGCTACCCCGTCTGTGCAAAGACGTGCCTGTCTTTTTATTCTCAAGATCATCACAGAAGACCTCCAGTTGGAAGGGGTCCATCATCCAGTCCAGCTCCTGACCGTGCACACACACACCCCAACAATCGCCCCCAGCGCATCCCTAGAGCGGTGTCCAAATGCTCCTGGAGCTCTTGGCCTTGGGGCCGGGACCATTCCCTGGGGAGCCTGGTCAGTGCCCCATCGCTCTCTGGGGGCACGAATCTTTCCTTAATACCCTGCCCAAACCTCCCCGACAGCTTCAGGCCATTCCCTCGAGTCCTGTCACTGGTCACAGGAGTGAATAGAGAGATCGGTACCTGTCCCCTCCGCTTCCCCTCGTGAGGATGTTGATTCCCGTGAGGTCTCTCTCCTCTCAGACCCCTGCAGGTGACTGTCCTCCTGCCCCTCCCAGCCTGGCACATTCCCTGCGCTCCTGGGAGGATCCCCTGGCCCACCCTGGGCCAGCTCTTGGCTCTGAGGATGTGAAGCCCTGGCAGAGCTGTCGCTCCTTCCCGGCCAAGCTCCCGAGGTGAGGCAAGGAGCAGACAAGAGGCTCTAGCCCAGGCCCCTCCACTAACTGGGAAACAGCTCAGTTCACCTTTTCCTGTTCACCTTTTTCACCAGTTCAAACCACCTTTTCCTTCCATTTTCAAAGCTGAAACATTTAAATGTAATCCTGGGACACAAAAAGCTTGTAGGTAGTTTCATCATCAGTTTGTTGTGTGATCTCAGGCAAAGGGGTGAGGCAATCACACCTGAGCTTCTTCATTAATGAAACATAAATTATAATTACTCCTTGTAAGGTATTTGACACACCTTGTAATAAAAATGTACACAGAGAGGATGATTTCATTTTGTGTCAGTTCTCAGCCTGCTTGTATTCACTGAGACCCAACAATAAGAAAAATCACCTTGTTGGGGAAGATGTGGTGGTTTAAACATCCAAGTAAAGAATAATGAGAAACTGTTTAACAATCCAGGTTTTTTTTTTTTCTTCCACTAAACTCACACAAAGTCTCCTTTACGTTTCAGATTTTAAAATGTTCTTTTTGAGAGTTATAGGTTGTTCAACCCCAGGACATGGATCAATATTTAAAATTATTTGTGGTGTAAGACCAGCAGCTCCTTCTGCTCTCAGTAATGAAGCTTAGATTAGGTATCTAGAGAGCCCTGACCCAACTTGACTTAAAGCAGTTTCCCTTCACTGAAGTGTGACAGCAATTTGTAAGGTATTTCCACACAGTTTCAACCAAAATTGATTGTTGTGCTTTGAAACAATCTGTAGCAATTCAATACAGCATTCAAGCAAGGGAGATGCAGCAGAATCCAGGGAGAACAATAAGAAAATGACAACAATCTTATATTTCAAGACCCACTTGGGTTTTCAGAAAATATTGTACATCGATACACATCAAAGGATTTTAAAAAGGAGCATAGAGATTTTGTTTGGTTTGTTTAAATTTATAGCTGCACAACCTGAGTATGGTACAATAACTTGACACTAAAAATCATGGATCTCTGGAAGGAAAGTTGGTGGTTTTTTTTCTTTGAAGTATATCACAGCCACCTTGAGACAAATTATGATTCTCCTCTGAGAAAACGACTAAAAATCTTTATTGTGCTTTAAAAAAATCTGGAAGACTTGGGAGTATTGAAAGATGAGAACAGCTCACACACAGTGCCTAAAAAAGAGGCTGAAAAAACTGTATTTGTGGGAGCTGATCCTTTTGAAAGATTACCCACAGGAGACACAAAAAAACCAAGGAATGTGACAAACATTCCAGGCTTTACCTGGCTCAGCCACTGGCCCCAGCCAGTCCCCAGGGATTGTCTCCTATTAATCCAAGAGCCCCTGGCAAACTGGCCAGCAGTTTTCTTTCCAAGCTGTATTTCACACTTCCTCCCAGTGCACCCCTGGGACAGGAGCTCCCTGACATCACTCCACAAACTCTGGGACCAGCCAGACTAAAACCAGCCCTGTTTTCTCACCTGGAGCCTCAGGTGTGAGAACCACGGTGCCCTTTGGAAGCACTGGGTAGAATGGGAAGGAGATCTTTCCCTGAAGGTGTGAACCCTGAGAGGGCACCTGCTGTGCACAGTTCTAACCCTCTCAGGAGGGAATTAACATTTTCAGGAGGATTCAGATGTTTCTACAAGAACAGGTCTTTATTATAAAGAGCCCTATGATTTCTATGTCATTATTTCAGTAATTCATTACCAAAACTATACATACACACTTCTGGGCTATAGTGGAGTAACAGCAGCAATTAAGGGACATTTACAGAAATGTGGAAGTCAAACCAAAATATTTTACCTCAAAAGAAAACATTAACAAAGTGCTTTGTTCATCTTCCATGCTGATTCTCAATTTGGTGTTTTGTCTCCATTTTCATTTCAAAGGAAGCGTTGACAGTTTGGTTTTTATTCTGATCCAGAATGAAAGCAAAATTTCCAAACATCACTCTTTCTTTTGAAGCTGAGATAACAATTCCTTATCTCGTGCCAGCGGGAGGTGCAGGCTGATCCCAGCACACACGAGCACTTCCCCAGGAGCAGTGATCCTGGTGACTGCCCCATCCCATCTCACCTGTGGAGCAATGCTCACTCTCTCTTTACTACCATCACATTTTATTGTACCTGATGGAGAGGAGAAAAGGATTCTCTGACAGTTGATAAAGTGTCAAGATTTATTTCTTTCTTTAGCAGTACTTTATTCCCAGCTTGGGAAATCTTTCTTCTCCCCACAGCAACACTGGCTGGAGCCAGGTCTGCAAGTGAAAACCCTGGCTCAAGGAGCAGTGTGACTGTGAGTGTGTGACACACCCCACACACCCAGAGCCTCCCCAGAACCCACCCAGGGCTGGGGTTTCACAGCTGGCCCACCCCTGCCCATCCATGTCAATGACAGCTTTATTCTTGATTTCAGAGAGCTGAGGCTGAGCCCCACACATCACCCAGCTGGGAACAGTGTCAGCACCAGGATCTGGCTGACAGACAGCCCAGCAGCTTCTGTCACACAGAGATGTCACGAGCAAGGGCAGCACAGCAGTGACCACACAAGAATGTCAGAAAATGCACACAAGAAGGAGGGAGAGGAAATGATGCTAAATGACCTCCAGAGAGTGAGACATTATAGAGAACCAGTAAAGGGTAAAAAAAAAACCTCCAGTTTCCTTTGAGAGAAGGTTCTGATCTATGCTCACTGTAACAGAGCTGGAGCTGCAGCATGACACACGAGCACTTTGGGGGAAGTTAAATGTATTTGTCTCTTTATATCCAATATCAGACTCTTTCACTACAGTAAAACTGTAAAAGAGGAACATTTATCTGTGTTCCCTGCTGTCAAACCCAGTATACAGACACTAAAACATCACACCTACAAAACTCTATCCCAACCAGACCAGCACAAAATCTTGTATTTAAAAGAAAACTAGCAAATTATAGAGTTTGCTTAGAATTTCATTTATTTGTATTGTAAGCCAAGGGATCATCCTCAACTCAGAAATGCACTGCTCAGCCTCCTTGGGAGCTGTAACAATCAGTGCACTTGTCAAAGAAAAATCCACAAGCAATTCAGTGACAGAGAAAAGAGACATTTTTTACACACATGCTCGTGCTGTGCACACACACACACACACTGAGCAGTTTCCAGTTTCCCCTGTAAGCAAAATGCTGGTGAGCTCTATCCATTATACCACTGGAAATAACTAAAACACAGGAGAGGAAGGGGAAATGAGGACATAAAGTCTTTGTAAGTATTTACACATCCCATTACTAAGATAAATGAAGGCTAATTAACATGGAATTAGCCACAAGTATGAAATACAAAATGAATTAAAACTGGTTTCTAAGTAAGATGAATATTACAATCAACTACTGTTAAAAGTAAAATATAACATGGTTTCGGAAGCTGTAGTGAAATATAAATTAATAATTCTAACAACAACAAAAACCAAAGTTACATAATTGTTTTAAAACACTTTGGAGAGCTCCAATTATTGCTTTTTTCCTCAGAAAAAGCCCAGCAGGGGGGATCCTCCCCCATTCTTCCTGCCAGCTGATATTACATTAACAAGAGTCTTCATGTTAAAGCAAGTACTTCATATATTTAATAGCTGTTGAGAACACAACTCAGTTCTTCCTAAACAAAATGTAGCACCTCCTGTGAACATAAAAAGCACTGCTTTAATCTCTTATCAGTTCATATGCAATAATGCCTTTGTTTTGTAATGAATTCCACTCCTTCATTTGAATGTGCCTGTAGTTGCAGGGTTCTGTGCTGAATCACAGCTTACACAACCTCAGCCTCCCAAACTCCAGAGCACTGGGGCTGCAACTGTCTGGGCAGCAGGACTGTGCTCTGCAGCTCTGTGTGCCTTGGAGACACCATGGAAATCAGGAATTCAGCCTGCCCAGCATGCAGCTCCACCAGCTCCTTAGCCCTGTGTCAGCTTTACCCTGACACTTGAAAATAAAGACCAAAAGCAAGCTAATACTTTCTACAAGCTCTCAGAATTGCTGGCCTAAAGGTTTACCTGTCATACATTATTTTACACTTTTTAAATCAGCAGCTTTACCTTCTTTTCTCTGCCTTCTGGTTCTGAAATCTTCAATGCTCATTTGAGTTAGATTTCAAACTTCTCTCAGTAGGTAGAAGAGTACTCTTGCTTAAAAATTGGCAACTGAAATAGAAAATCCTAAGGCAAGTTGGAAAGGCATCTCAGCTCAAGTTTAAATGACTTCCTGGCTCCCAGGCTCTCAATCACAACAGTCGAGTTAGCTGCCTCTGTCCTTCACATGTCAATTTACACTCTGGTGGCAAACACTGGAGATAAGGGCTGGAGTCAGAGCACATTGTTTAACCAAACTGTGATTACGATTTGCAGCAGAGGTGCAAACAAGGTTTCTGTCCCTGTCACTCCTGTGAGGTCCTGCAGTTCTGCTGTCCCTTACTCCAAGCCCCTGTCCCAGTGCTGTCCTGCTCAGCTGCCTGCAGCCCTGCTCTCTGCCAGGCTGTGTCACACACATCTCACACTCCAGGGCTTGGGAAAAGCTTCTTGGGACTCCATCCCGTGCACAGGCTCTTATCTGGCAGCCTGGGATGGCACCAAGGTCGTGTTTTCCCTCCTCTCAGGAACTGCCACACAAGGAGAGAGAAATGTGTGAGACAAAGGGAGACTCCTGGTGTTTTCGTATGAAACCCTGACTGGATAGGGGAGAATGCCCAAAATTGCATAAAATAGCATTCCTCAGAAATCCTATTTTAACTTTGGGAACACATCCTTTCCCTCATCCACAGTCCCCAAAAACTTATTTCTCTATAACAATGTATGATACATGTACATGATATCCCATCTGTGCCAGTTTTCCTTTCATTAGGGGAAGGCTCCATTATCTCACCCAGCTCCTACTTTGCCTGTTAGATACAAAAATGAGCAGTTCTGAGTAATGGCTGATGTTTTCTGCTCAACAGACTTGAAAAGTAACGTCATTTTCTCTGCTGCTTCCTTGAAGCACTCCTACACACACCCATGGGGCTCACACCTAGAAAATGCCCTCTGGGAGTCTGCTCTTGGATCACTGCTCTTCAGGAGTGAGTCTGCTCTTGGATAGCTGCTCTGCAGGAGTGTCCTCACTTCCAGTTCCCCAGGGAATGGTCCCAAGCATCTTTCAGCTACTGCAATTTAAATAAGCTTTTTGTGCTTATCACAAGATGATGATCATACCTTGGAAATTTAAGCTAAATTAAATATTTTAAATAAACATCAAAGCTATTTTGTATCCTCTTCCACTCTGAGGCTATTCATTTTGATCCCAGCGTAAAGCTCTCAACTTCCCCATCCCTGGAAGTGTCCAAGGCCAGGGTGGACATGGCTGGAGTAACCTGGTCTAGTGGAAGGTGTCCCTGCCCATGGCAGAGTGTGGAACAAGATATCCCTGATGGTCCCTTCCAGCCCAAACCACTCCAGAATTCTGTGGTGCTGTGATCCCAGAAATGGAAGTGCCAGGCAGAAGTACAGGAGAGGGGAGTCAGGGGCAGCACTGGCCATCCCCCAAAGCAGGGATGGAAAACTGTCTGGCAGAGGAATACTGCTGTTACTGTGCAGGGAATAGCACTTAAAGAGGATGGATCAACAGCACCTGGGTCTGTACTCTTTACTGACAATAGTCTTGGACTGTGCCTCTTGCAATTCACATTACCAAGCCAGAGAACACATTCTTGAACTGTAAGGGACTGGGGTGGCAGGCCACAACTGTACTCCACACAAAGAAAGGATTCTCCTGCTGTTCTCAGCAACAATCTCAGTAGGCTTCTAGGATTTCCTGCTTTTTGTAATTTCAAGGGTTATTAGGAAATTGGAAAAAGAAATATTTTAATTCTGAGTTTCAGTAAAAGAGTTCATATTCTTCATTTATATCCTTCATGAAATGGAATAGAAGACTTATAACTTCTGTGCAAGAGAGCTACAGTTAGTATTTGTGGTTGGCTCCCAAGTACACAATGACACGATTCTCATACACCTTCTTCATCGTTTTCTCAATTTGCTTCAAAAATACTTGTGGAATTCTCCCACATAAAGTGTGCACTGTATCCAGAAACCTCGACTGCAGAGGGTAGTACAAGGACTGGAAGAGATTGTCTTCAAATGGAAACTAAGGAAAAGAAACAAAAAAGAATTTTTAGTTTTCAGTAGTTGTGAAAGGGCAGTGTGTAAGTTTCTGTAAGAGAAAACCCTCCATAGGTAGGGAATGTCTTGTCCCTCACCTACTGAGTGTCACCAACCACATCACTTCACATCCTGCCTGGCTGAGAGTGTGCATTGACAGGTATTAATGTAAGGATATTGAAAGGAATCAGAAATTTTGGCAAGCAGAGCTGTACACACACAACATCCCAGCCATGCCTATGGACAAGCTTCTGCTTTCTATGTGCCTGGAGGCTTGGGGTGCCCAGGGAGGACAAGCTTTCCTGGGAATTTATGGACCAGAGCTGCAGCCCCAGCATGAGAAACTCCACTCCAGCTTTTTCTACCTTCAGTACTAGAGAAAAGCAATTGATCAGCCTTTTTGATTACTATAATACAATAAAGAAATGTTGAAACCACCTCAAATGCATGAGAAGCCAAAACAACCATGTTCATTAGTGTCTGGTGGGTTTCACCCAAACACAACCACCCATCCTGAAGGCTGGCAGAGCAATGTGAGTGAACCCACCCTGGGGCACAGGGAGGGGCTCTGTGGAGGCAGCACTTACATCCCGGATCACCTCGTAGAGGGCCTTGAAGGTGGGCTGCTTGTCGTCGTGGTAGACGCCCCTGTTGCCGTGCAGGATGGAGACGCCCTCCTCCTCCGCGCCCCTGCAGTTGCTGCCGTACATGCAGTGGTCAGGCCGGTAGTTCCACTGGCAGGGGAACACGTACAGACACTCTGCCCACGCCAGCAGGGCACGGGGAAGGAGAGGAGACACGTCAGACAAGAGTTACAGCAAATGAAACCAGCCTGGCACCGATGACGGGCAATGCTCAGTCACATCTTTTGCAAATATCCCCAACAGAGACACTTCCTTCCCTCATAGGTGACTCCACTCCCCACAGCTGATCCTGAACTGGGGTTTTTGTTGGGTCCCCAGGACGAAGGAGGAATTGAGAATCTGACTCCATGTTCTTAGAAGGCTAAATTATTATTATGTTAAAAATTATTATTAAATTATAAATTATTATATTATATTCATATTGTATTAAATTTATATTATATTTTATTTATACTAGTTTATAAATATTTATATTATATTTTATTTATACTAGTTTATATTTACAGTATATTCATATTGTATTAGATTAATATTATATTACAGTTATGCTAGATTACAGTTATACTATATTGTATTATATCATATTATATATTACAATATATCATATCATATATTATATTACAATATATCATATATTACATTATATTATATTACATTATATTATATTATATTATATTATATTATATTATATTATATTATATTATATTATATTATATTATATTATATTATATTATATTTATACAAAAACTACACTAAAGAATAGAGAAAGGATGCATACAGAAGGTTACAAAGAATTATAATGAAAACTCATGACTGCTTCCAGAGTCCTGACACAGCTGGATGGTGATTGGTCATTAAGTCAAAACAATTCATATGAAACCAATCAAACAATCACTGTTGGATAAACAATCTCCAGAGCAAAGCAGCAAAACAGGAGAGAAGAATGAGATAATATTGTTTTAATTCTTCTCTGAGGCTTCTCAGTTTCCCAGGAAAAAAATCCTGGGCAAAGAGGATTTTTCAGAAAATCTGACAGCGACGCTGAACAGACAGGACAACACAAAATCTGGGACTGAACACGACCCAAGGGAGCCCTTCAGAAAGCTGAAGAACCAAACCAGAGAGCACACAGCAGGTGGCACTGTCCAGCACCCTGTGCCATTGGAAGGAGTCTCTGGAGTGACAGGGATGACTGGGGAAGCACACACAGCATTGGGGTTATGAAAAATCCAGACTCCTCCTGAAGCCAGCAAGGGAAAACTTGCAAAGTATATCCAGGGTTTGCTGCTGAAGCTGTCACAGGAGCCCTGGCAATTTGTTACACAGCAGAGCATAAGGGGTGGTGTATTTTATCCACAGCCCTCCAAAGTGTCATCATCCATTAATTTCACAGGTCTGGGTTATTTAGAGATGAGCCTAATTTCTCAGAAGAGCTCATAACTCCCTTTCTCCTGGTGATTTTTTTTAAACTCCACGCACACAGTGCTTGCAATCTGCTTGTCATAAATCACTCCAGTCCCTGCAACCTTTCTGCCTCAGCCCTGGGGAACAATGAATGATGGCTGGTGCCAGCAGGGCATGGCAGAAGCACTGAAGATTGAATTCTTCCCTTGGCCTTTCCCAGCTTCCCAGGAAGCCTGCAGCTGGTCTCGTGTGGTTCTTGAAAAGCAGAAAAAAAACTTTCTGACCTTTTCTTCCCTTAAGGCCTCTCCAGCAGAGTTCTCCAGAAAGGGAGAGCAGTCTTTGGAGATGGGCAAAGGGAGCAGCTCCTCAGGCCCAGGGAACAGAGCTCTCTGTGGTTTTAACTCACATCCATAAAAAGGCACCTGCAGCAGTCTTGGCCAGTTCCCTCCCCAGCCAGTCATAAAAACCCAGAGCAGAAAACCACAGAAAATTCAGTTTTCTGTGCTAACGGTACACAGTTCTTTCATTTTCTTTTCTTGAGCAGTCTGGTATGACACAATTCATAAAAAATTCTTTACCAGTTCTGAGGAAAGGACAGACTATGGTGCAGAAGTGTCTCCACATGTACCTTTGATGAGAACACTCACCACAATATTGAAGTTTTTTTGAAGTCTTTGTTTTTTCCTGCACACTTCAGTGTCTGACTTCACAACTAATCTGGCTCCATATTTTTCGTTCTCCAGGAGACCATGCTCCCATAACATTTGTTTCTTTTTGGAAACTAATTCCCACTCTATTTCTCCCTAGGACTGGGGGTAATCTATGGGACACTGATGTTTGACATCTGTCTGCAGTAAACAGATGTTTGCCTTTTGCTTTGCTTCTCCTCACTCCAGCAGTTTGCCTGGATTTGGGTATATCCAATTACCTACTCTGTGACTCCTCAGAGAAAAAGAAATGGGAGCAGAATAAATAAAGATAATTCCAAACTTGGTTTGTTCTTAAGATAAGTTAAGGTGACAAGGTCACATAGGAGAAGCAGTAGGGATGGATACTCAGCATCCATTCAGAAGCATGAAATGAAGTTCTCAGTTTCTCTGGGAAGTGTGTGCTATGCTCCAGTGCTAAAACCCCTGCATTTCTCACCAGCAGGACATCAGTGACATCATCTGGTGCCTGCTGAGGCCAGGTCACTCAGCTCAGAGGCTGGAAGCTGCTTTAGGTGAGATATTCCAATGGCTCTGTCCACCTTCTGTCTATATTAGCTTTGTTACTGATTTGCATAATTATCACAAGTCAGCTGAATTTCAGAAAAAGTGGGCTTAGCTTTGCAGAAAGTTTGGCACTTTCACATCCAGAAAAACATCTGAAACAAAAACGTTTCTGAAGCTACACCCTGGTCCAGTGACATCCTGAAGGACACACTCAACATGAACTTCACCCCTTCACTTCATCATTAGTTTTACACCTCATTATTTTCTCCAATCCCCAGAAAACAGATTTGTATATTCAATGGAATCAACTCCAAGCCCCATTACCTGCAGCAATGTCAGAAATGTTTCCTAAGTTATAAATTCTTTGAGGATGAGTTACACAATAACTCCATAACAGAGTATTTATGCATATTCTAAAGAGCAAATAGCAGTTAAAAAAATCAAGCTCAAGATATTTCCCCAACACAGATAATGAACACTCCAAGAATCATTCCTTACCTGGATTAAAGTAAAAAATTATATTTAGCAGATCCTGGTCTCCCCATGTGATGTAATTTTTGTACTTTTGGTACAATGGATATAACATTTCCTCCCAAGTCAAGCCACCTGGTATCAGACTGTTCTGCAGGGCAGGAAAACAGAAGCAAGGGGTTAAAATCATGATCAGTGCTGTGGTATCTGACCCAGAGTGGGCACAGACAAATCTCTAAGCTCTGCTAAGCCATGTTGGACACCCAGGTGAAAACTGAAAAACAGCCAGGAAATGTTGGACCTGGACAGGGCTGTGACAGCAGAGCTCACTGTGTTTATCTCAACAGGAAAGCAAAGTCTCCTGGGCCCAGCTCTGATGTCAGCTCCTGCTATTCACAATCTTCCTACTCCAAGTAACAGGAGGGGAAAAAAGTAAAAAAATGGAAAATGCAGGGACAAGGTGAAAACCAAGGTATAAAAGCAAGGAAAATTACAGACTAAAGATCATCCTCCCTGGGAATTATGGTAGTAAGAGCAATGTTTGGGTTTTTTTCCCCTCCAGCTGTTCCAGTAACAATGTGGGAAACCCCTGGCATTGTCTGAGGAACCCCTTGGGGTAAGCAAAGTTTTAGTGATTACAGAATATGTGCTCAACAACACAGATTTGTCATGGAAACGTTCCCTTCTCACTTACACCAGTTCACAGAGTCACTTATCTGCAGCAGGATGCAAAAGTCTACTCACAACAGATGCAGAATTCACCAATTTCTCTGGATATTCACATCAAGCTTTCCAATTTTAAAAACAATACAGCGACTGCACTGAAGATCTGTGAGTCTGTTCTGTCATGTATCTTTTCAGGGAAATGTAAGAAGCTGGGGAAGCCATTTTTAACACTGCTACCAGACTGCTTCAGCTGCAAGTTCTCACTGCTCCAGCCTTTAGGAAGTTTCATTTATTTTAATAATCGTGTTCACAACAGCTTTTAGTATCCAATTATACATATTCCATATTTCTCTGATTCTTTGTATTACGAACATCATGCAGTTTTACACTGAGTTTTCCCAGATGTGAAAACACACAGTATTTGCAGGGAATGCCATGACAAAGGAGAGGAATGATGAGGAGGACTCCATTGATATCAGAAGGCTAATTAATGACTTCATTATACTGTATTATTCTATATTATATTACATTACATCTGAACTGAATCTGCCAAGCACTCAACTCTGCACACCACTGCACAACAACTTGTGACTGTCAGCCAACAGTCCCAACACACACACACTGATAAACCAAGGAAACAAAACACCATCACTTTGGGTAAATAACCTCCACACTGCATTCTACTCTGGCACAACACAGGTGCAGCAAATGATGAGAATTGTTTGACCACTCTATGAGTGTTGTCGGTGTTCACAGGGGTTTGTAGATGGATGGAGGAGACAGGCTCTTGATTCCATGATCAGAAGGCTAGATTTATTATATTGTGATATATATACAGCATTATAACTATGCTACATAAAGATAGAAAGGCAAGAGGCTTCTTCTGAAGCTGCTAAGCTAAGAGAGAGATATAGAAAGAATGAATAATAAGGCTCTGTGTCTCGGCAGAGACGACAGCAGGTCCATCATGAGTGGACAGTAGGTCCAAACATCTACAGGGGACCAATCACGGGTGGAACTGTTGCATTCCACAGCAGCAGATAATAATTGTTTACATTTGCTGCTGAGCCTCTGAGCTCCAGCAGGGAAAAATCCTAAGAAAGGATTCTTCAAGAAGAATGTCTGTGACATATGAGGTTCAGAGAATGTAAACCCCAGGAATATTCTTGGGAAGACTGCCTTGCTTTTTCTCTGTGAGGAGAAACGTGGTTACAGAAGCACACCAAGGCTGAGTTTGTGCAGGAGCTGCATCTGTCTCACCCTGAAGCGCGTGCTGCGGATGCGGGTCAGGTTCATCAGCATCACGCCGGAGTTGAGGCCGGTGCTGCCGTAGTAGGGGTGCCGGGCGAAGCGGCTGTACCAGCCGATCTTGGGCATCTCGTGCTCGGGGGCCATGGCAGCCAGCTGGGTGGAGTTGAACTCCCTCAGCAGGTGCCAGATGTCATCGATGGGCCTCAGGAACAGCACGTCAGTGTCCACGTAAAGCAGCGAATCCACATCCTTTAAAATCACCTTTGGGGTTTGCGCGCAGGATGAGAAACAAACCAGAGAGGTGAAAACACAAAGGTTATTGGCAAAAGGCATTTTTACTTTAAACTGATCGTTTTGGAAGAGGTTATTGATTTATCAGCTAAATGTAACTACACAAAGGAACAACAGTTATCAGATTATTGGCTTGTTGTTTGCTGTGGGGTTTTTTTAACTGCACAATAAAGCAGCTACCAGAGCACTGAGGTTCTGAAACAGCAACTCACTGAGCTCCCAAAAATACCTGCAAGGTCTCCTTAGTACCTGTTCAGAAATTACATGAAAATAAAATGTATTTACAGAGCTATTTTCAAGATCTCTACTTCCAGAAAGGGTAAGCCAGGTAACCCAGGAGACCAGAATATTTAGATTTACTTTCATACATTATTAATATATACAACCATTCCACATTAATCAACACAACCCCATTGATCACCAACATATGTGCATCCCCCTGAAGAACAAAATTTGGTTGTTAAACAGAAATGTCACATTAAAATACACCAGGTTGTATTCTGAGCCCTGTACCAGATTCTGTATGAGGAATAACCACAGTAAAGTCAGTCAGGTCAGAAGGGTGTAACTGCAGATTAGAGCCAGGATATTTCAGCCGTTCCTGCTGACCATGTTCCCCCTTGTGGCTGCTCAAATCCTTACACACATCATCATTAATATCCATGGTGGGACAATGACCTGGTGCTTCAGGTCTTTGTAAAGTAATAAAGAGCATTATCTACAGCTGACCACCAGCCCCTACTGCATTTTCATTGCTCTTCTTCATTATTTGCTAAGTGTCCAAAATTTCCTTAAGTACTGAAATCTTACTTTGGTCTAGCCAAAACCCCTATTTACTTCTCTCTCTTTGAAAAGCAAACCCAAAAGGCTTTGGATTTTCACCATGTGGAACCCAACAATCACTCTCTCATCCAACTGCAATGACATTAATGACAAACCCTATTTATGCAAGTGAAAAGAAATTCTACCAAAGAAATTGGGTTTTACATAAATTCTAATGTATTGTGACTGAGGATTACCTGTGAAATAAGAGTGAACAACATTAGGATTGATGGGTAAAAAAGTGGGTGAAAAATATCACCTCTAAGCATGCTCAACAGGAATCCACTAAGATGCCAAATCCCTGAGTAAAGACTTAAATGAGATTTTTCACCTGACTCAACACATTGGGATTCAGACTGACATTTAGTCAAGTTTAACAAATCCCTGACCTGTATTTCTGACAGGATAACTACATGTTCTTCCTACAGAACAGGGCAAGCAGGAGAAGGAACTGTCTCTGCATTTTAAACAAAAGTTAGGCTTACAACAAACTCTAAGTAAACACATTCAACCCAGTCCAGATCTCTCTGTTGTATGGAAGATTATAGCAATACAGAATTTTCCCACAAAAACCCCACAAACCACCACGTGGAGGTACCTGTAAGTAAGTGACAAAAACTGTATAGTAATACACTAAGAGCTCAGAGCAAATATTTGCAGATGTTAAGTATTCTCAAGTCTAGTATTAAAAAACCAAACCAATAAAAAAGACAGGTACTGTAAGAATAAATCAATAGAAGACAGACTGAAAGAAAGGTTTTCAGTTTAAGGATATCCCGGGTATTATTCTGCAGCACCTAGGAGCCCTGATTCATAGGGCCCTGCTATATGAAGTCACATCAAATCAAAATGTATTAAAAAAAAGAAAAACCACCCCCAAATTTAGTCTGAGACAGGAGGTAACACTGGAATACACGCAGAGCACACTTTGCCTGTGGATCCACAACACACTGCAGACCATGTAAGACTCCTGTCTAAGGGGGCCTTGGTAAAAATGCAAATTGAGGCATTTCCCAGCAGGAAAAACTTACAACCTACAGACCCTCCTCATCCTTCCCAAGCATAAGTGACAGCCTGGCCACTGCTTCTTCCACCGGAAAAAACGTTCTTTCAGCAGCTCTCAAGACACAAATAAATCTCAATCTGTGGAAGTCCATGGACTGTTATAATTTTCCTACAGATTCAAGCAGGTATTGCAGTTCTTTGTGCAGGGCCAACCAGCACCTGACCCCACCTTGCATTCCTCCTCTCAGGATTCTCATGCTCTCCTTCCTGCTGCTTAAAAGATTCTTCCTCTCCTGTGTCCAAGGTGCTGCCCTGCAATGACATCTAACTAGCTAAAAAAAGAGTTGTGCTACCTCCTTTAAGCTCTTCCCACTTTCACATGTTGAGTGTTAAGACTCCTTTAAAAGCTGCAGATGTCAGTTTGAATTGCTCACATCTCTCCTGGCTGTGCCTTGGGTAGGGGGGATTTAATTTCACCCACTGCAGCTGTAGGAGTTCCCCACAGAGCAGGAACTTCAGTGCAGGTTAAAAATGACACACAGTGACCTGGAGCAGGAGCCTTGCCAGGCTGTGTCTGGAGGGGCTCATGGAGCTCACACAAACCATGCAGACACACCTGACAGCCTGGGATTTTGGAAAGGGATGGCCAGAAACACAGCTTGCTCTGCTTGTCTTCCGCTTGCTCTGCAAGCACTTACATCTTAGAAGTGTGATTTTTTTTTTTGCAGCTATATAGAGTATTCTTAGTAAATCTGTCAAAAAGTTCTGCACAGAAGTGGCTATATTTAGCCTGGCACTTCACTTAAATACTCAATTATCTGTAATTTGATTTCACAACTTCTGTCTCCATAGACTCTTCCTGTGTTAGCAAGGTTGGCAAAGAATAACACACTCCTGAGTAAACACACACTGGTGCACTGTGAAGCTGGGCTACCTAAGGGTTTGTGAGGGCTCATGTGGCAGCTTAGCACAGCTTTAGCCAAAAGTAGGGACAAATCACTGAGCTTAATGCTAGAGTAGCAGTGCCACAAAGTTGAGTTACTAAACCTCATTGTGGTAAGAGATTAACTCAAGTTACAGCAGAGACTTTTGTTTAGATAAGGCCCTGGCATCTATTCCCCCTGGGCAGGATACTTGAGCATCCCTCAAGAGGAAAGCTGTAACACAGGGATATTGCTAATCTATCTTAAAAGCTCTTAAGTAGATTAAGTGTTTTGAGAAGGGCTCTAAATGTTCATCCAAAAATCATACAAAAATCCCTTAGGCATTTCAGGATACTTTAGCTGATTGTTTTGGTAGCTCCAGAAGAGCAGCACAGAGACAGCTGCAGCCAGCCCTGAGGGACCAACATCCCTGGGAGCAGAGGATGTTCCTCACCTGCTGTCTTAACACCCGTGGCAGGAGTACAAACCAGTTCCCAGTGACTCCTAGTTTAATCTTAAAGTTTCACTCTGTGCTTACAAAAAGATCTACATCTTCCTCCCTGCGTCTCTACAAATGTCCTGGATTTTGCTGCTGCAGAGTGCAGCAAGAGATTCTCTTGTGAGATTACACAGAAGCTCCATCAACGTCCCCTGCATCCAAGTGGCAAATGTGATCAGATGTCTCAGAATGCCTCTGAAAAATGCAGGATGCTGTATAAAATGCAGGATGCTGTATAAAATGCAGGATGCTTCCTGACTATTTCACCATCCTGGGTAGAGTTAACAAGTTGGGAATGTGCAGTTCAACCTGTGCCCAGGACAGAACAGTTCAGTACTGCAAACTGCAGGGTCACATCCCACAGCTCTGCTTTCACCACTGGGTAAAAGCACTGGAAGGTTCTAACCCCATTTTCCCTGACCACATTCCTCAGACCCTCCTGTGCACTTTCACACGCCTGCTTGTGCTGCAGAGGAGATTTCTTTGGCAGGAAAGGCACTTGTGAATCAAAGACTCGCATTCCACTCGGGTTTAGCATTATCAGGAGCAAGACAATTTGCACAACTGAGAGCTAAGCAGCTGATAACTACAGCTCTCCTGGGGTCCTCCTGAAATCCAGGCACATTTCATGCTGCTGCAGGGAAAAGGGCTCAGTACAGAGAAGGATGAAAAAACCCAAACTGATATTCTGCTGGTATTTATTAAAAATAAAAGTCAAACTAGTTCTCTAAACAGTGAACTAGTGAACACTTGGAATGCTCTGCTCCCACTGTGTGCTGACAGTTCAAGTGGGATATCAGAACCCAGTCATCAAACACCAAAAAACCAAATTAATGGCTGGAATTACCCAGAAACAGCCTAAGGTTGTGCCAGCCTCTGAACTCGAGCCCCAAACCTTGAGGGTCCCCCGGGACATTTGCCCCCTCAGCTATGATGTTAGCTTGTTTATTATACCCACATCAACTCCGTGTCAGCTGCAACTCCTCTTGGACAGCCCCTCCTACACAAAGCCATAAACCTCAGCCTGACCACACACAGCATTTTGCAACAGCCCCTAGAGAAACAAACATCTACAGCTGCCCCCTCATTCTGCTAACACAACAAGCAACAGTCTAATATCCCTTAAAAGAAGTTACTGGAGAACTTCAGCAACGTGTGAGTGACAAAAGGGACCAGTAAAAGCACTGCCCAGCATGAAGGAATCAGCATGAATGCATAATCCCTTTCTGTCATCAGAACAGTGAAGAGAAATAATAGTTAAGTCATTCCTACGATTAGTCTCCCAAAATGACAGAAAGTATCCCAGAAGAACAGAGATTTCTGTTCGCCTAGGACATGCTGACACGGTATGGAACAAGCTAACACTTAGGGATTATCTTGCAGGTGATACAAATATTTACTCAGGGGAGAGAGGATCCCTGCTGCAGTTGGAGTTACTTCCAGCCCATCTGGCCTTTGTGCTGTTGATAGTCCACCCCTAAATGGCAGCTCAGCAGAACTGCTGACAGCACATATTTTCTCACATATGTATTCACAGGCTATGTATCTGGACATGCAGCTGTCTCTGATTGCTTCCATCTGAGAGGGGAAAGATTTCTTTGTCCCCCTCCACTTCTCCTAAGACAGCCATGAAGAAATCTGGATCATGTGAACAGCTTGTCACTTCACTGGAGTCACCCCAATCAACAGCAACCCACAAAGTATTTTTGATAGATGTTCTCAGTTCCACAGAAATGGCTTTATGCAAACGTTCTTTCAACTTCTGATATGCAAAATTGGTATCAACACTTCCCTTCTCTCCAAGTTTACAACACTGAGTATAATATAACTTTTCAGTGAACTCGAGGAGTCCGGGACAGACCAAGCTCTTGCATGAAATCCAACTTCAAACACACTGGAATTATTACCTTAGGGGCAATTGTGACAGTCTTGGAAAAAAAAAAGTAAAATTCACGGAAAAGGGAATGCTGAGAGCATCAGTTTAAGGGCTAACATATGGAAAGGAAGATGGTGGGTAAAGAGGGCAGTCTGGAGAGCCCAAGAGGCTCATGGAACCAGAGACAAATCAGAAACACACATCCTTTGTTAGCCAGGAAAAAGCCAGGCTGGATTTCTGCGTTGTTTTTTTTTTTTTACAGTGTCTTAAAGTTCAGACTAAAATTATCTTTAAGCAGATGTTTCAGCCTGAAAATGGTTTTAATATTACACGAGCAAAGCTTCCTTTCTGTGGAATTAACCTTTTCCTGAAGCAACCCACTCAGGAATCCAGGTGCCTTACCGGAAGAAACAGGCGCTGGGCAGCACATGGTTTGAATAACTTCTTCCATTCCTGAGCATTTCCTACTGAGAAGGTTATTGGGTAAATGTTGGACTCAAACTTCTTTGTATATGAGGAAGGCCACTCCTTTAACTGAAAGACATGGTGGTGGGAGGAAATCAGACACTACACATTACAGAGCTTTTGTAAAAAAATGCATGCGTGAGGAATTTATAAGTGTGGACAGTGAGCAACGTGCTCAGCTGCTACTTGTTGATGTTCATGTCATTTTCTCAGAGATTTAAAACTTATAACTAATTATTTATTTATGTACCAAATGACAAAGAAACTCACCTTTGTCTCAAATTCAGGCTTAAGGGAATCCTCAGCAAAGATGTGGAAGCAGAGCCTCCTGCTGCTGAAGAGAACTGCTGATTTCAGCATGATCAGGGTCTCCTCCAGCCGGTCCCCACATGCCACCACTGCCAGATGCATGCACTGCAAGGATGGGGGCTCCTTTGGATGCTTCTGCTCTCCAGGCTTCCTGAAAATTCAGGGATAGGGACACAAAAATTACTGAGGTAGACATGAAGAGAATCCCTCATTAACAGACATCAGAGTTGGTTTTTTTCTTCATCATTTTGCAAGGGATCAGGAGGGGGTTTTTGGTTAGATATTTACAGAACAAGCAAATAGCATGGTAATTTCTGTCCATGGTACAGATCAACAGTATTACAATTATAATGTAAAGAAAAAGGTTATTTTCTGTTATTCCTACATTTCTGGGTTTGCAAAAATCACTGCACTACAGACACAGATGAAGCCAATTCCACAGCACCTTCACCGTGCTCTGTGTAAATGACAGCTCCTTCCCCAGCCCAGAGGTCACAAAGCCAGAACAGAGTTACAACTACCCAGCCAACTTTCTAACACAATGCAGATCACACAACTGCATCCAGCAACTTCATTTCCAAGCCCATAATGGATACACTGGAAGAAGACATCCATACTTTAAGAAAAAACCCACTGCATCCATATGTAAATTGTTCTAACAGTTAATTAATTTTCTATTAAAGATGCATGCCTTAATCTTGGCCTGAAGGCACTGGCAGAGTTTCAAAGGACTGCTCTCCATTTCACCCCATGGAATCCATGAGATTTTGCTAAAATAGAGATTTTTGAAAACAAATATAGTCACATATCCCAGATGAATCAGATTATATTCCAAGGGCCAAACTGTGGGATTTTCACTTAGCACCCACCTGTGTGGGCTTTAAATACATTTCATTCAGACATAGGGAACACAGTAAGAGGCACAATGAAGCTTTCTGCTAGCCAGAAAAATCAGGTTCTCCTGGGGAGATGAAGACCTTCTCATAGCAGTCTTTTGGTTCTGTGATTAGTCTGAAGGTAAAAATTGCATCCTCCAGGAATGCTTGCACCATGGTGTATCCACATTCCAACACAAATGGCACTTAGCCTCCATCACACAGGATGGAGCTGATCAAGCAACCAAATCCAAGGCACAGTAATCATTCCTGGAGAGTTCAAAAGGCAAATCATGGATCCCTGCCTGCTCTGGACATACCTCTGAGCAGAGCACATCAATCCCAGCCCTGCTCAGAACACACAATTACACACACACAATCAATCACTGGAGTTAATGCTACAAACAGAAGTTCTAAATAAGGAGAAAAATGACAGTTTTAAGCTGTTATTGTTTTTTCCAGACACTGAAGTGCTGCTCTGTGTAACAGCAGCATTCTACCCTTCAGAGTAACCCACCTCTGTGTAAAGGAACAGCAGGCACTGACACTTCACTGACTGTACACAGCAACACGTTTCATTAAGGGTTTAAAATCTTCTGCTTTAGTCCTAATTAACCCCCAATTTCATCAGTGTATAAATAATGGAATATTACATCTATGTGAAGTGGTATTTACTTTCCAACCTATTAGTGTAAAAATTGCTGAATTATTGAAGTGAATAATTAGCTGCTCATACAGATCACCTTTCCCCCCTTCTCTCCATCTGTGTAATGTTTCCCCTTAATTGAGTCTCTAAATCAAGGCATGCACAAGCTGGGAGCTGCTTTGATGTAGTTTCTGGCAATGGAATTCACTGGGAGAGGGAACTAAACCCAGCACTTTTATTGGAACATTTCAAAACCCCACACCAAAGCACTCGGCTTTCCTGGGCAGTTTTAGCCACAGTGAGCTCTGCATTATGCAGCTGTTCTGCAGTGAAAAATCCAGAATGTGCAGACAACACTTGCAAAGGACACACTCAGCAGAAGCAATCCCTGGTGAAAGCAGAATGCCTGGAAAGCCCATGGGAGTAGGGATAACAACACACATCCAACACAGACATCCTGAAGGAGAAAACTGAGCCTTGGAGGTGAGGAATTTCCAACATTGCAAGGGTTCAGGAGCCTGGGGTGGCCTGAACTGGATTAAACATCCCAGAAAAAAGAGTTGTTTGAACTACATCAGTCATAGTCTGGGACACTGAGGGCAATAATCAGTGAGAGAAGTAGCAATGAGGAGAACAGAGGAACTTTGGGAAGCAACATTTTGCATCTTCTTTGTAAGTATACAAAGAAACTTAGAGGACAGTGAAAACAAAGGTGAGCAGGAATGGGAGATCCAACAGTGCCACAGCAGGATGCAATTGACTGACATTTTAAAAAATAAAATTAGGCTTTAAAAAATAACAATTATCCAGAAGCCTGAGAGGGGGCAGGTGTAGAAGAGGCAAAGTCAAACTGCCTGGTGGGCAAACAAGCAAACCATGGCAAAGAAGCTCCCAGCTCCCTTTCCCTGCCCTGCTCATGCAGGCACCCCATACAGGGCAAGGAGAATGGAAAGGACAGGAGGAACAGCTGGAGGGAAGGACATCCCTTAAAAATGTGCAGGACACAGCCAAGTTGTCCCACCTGTAAAATGAGAACAGCTGTTACAGCTCTAAGAATTTCCCACCTCAAGAGACTCCCAGGACATCAAAAAGCCCAAAGATCCACAGAGTAATGTAATTATTATCATTAGCCAATTCTTCCTAACATTTACATTCATTCCTTTATAGATCAACTCATCTGTTATCAACAGTCTCTGTTTTATAGACATATATAACAGTCTGGATTTTATAACCTAAATTAAATGTCTAAGCGCATTGAAAGCAATGGAGAGACCTGGGCCCTAAAGTTTAACGTGTTTGACAAGAACAAATACACAAACTAAGATTAAGCACTCCAGAAAACATCACAAAATACTTACAGAACACATCCCCATGGAGTGGCTGAAGACTGAACTCGCTAAGATGGAGCACAATAAAATGTTTACAGCAAAACCTTCCAACAATACAGAACAACTCCCATCCAGTTGCTCACTCGTATTTTATTTACTGAATACAATTTCTGCAGAAAGGCACCGACACAGCAGGAGCAGCCTGAGTGCTCAAGCACAACAGTGTGCATTCCTAGGTCTTAAAGTTTAGATTACATGTAATTTTCTTATTAGTCACAGCCAAAGTGCCTCAAACATAATTAACCCAAAACCTGTCTAAATCAATCCAAATCCATCCAAAATAATGCATTCCTACCTCATTTCAGAGCCTGCTAATCTATTCAAGCCCTCAAATTTATTCCTGAAAGATAATGCATGCAGACACTTCCAAAATGCAATATAGCTGTTGATGTTTGAAACCTTCTTCCCGTTATGATCTCATTTACTTTTGCAGCACAAACAAGGGTAGATTTAGGCATTGTATCAAAACTGGTGATTCACTAACAGGCTCCTTCCCTGACAGCCACCCCTGAGTCAACATCCCAACAACAGCTCCATGATGTGAAACACATTTTCTTGTGCACTTTGAAATACAAATGTCTCTAAACCAACCTTTCTCACTTTGCAGCAGTTGCACAAAACCAACTGGAGCTGCTGTCAATCCAAAAATGCTTAAAGTTTCAACCTTCTCCTGCCTCTCAGAGAAAGGGAAAAAGCCAGAATGGATGTTTCTTTCTCAAAACCAGAATGGATGTTTCTTTCTGCTTTTATGAAGTGGGTTCTTTATGAAACAAGTATGAAATACTTGGGGTTTCAGCATGTTATTATCAAACTCAAGCCAAACTTGCCATGTGTGTGCACAGAGGCTGCACAGAAAGAAAAAGTATCTTGACAGGTTGCCATGCAAGGGATGTTTTGCATTGGAAAAGTTACTTTCAGGGAACTAAATGTGCTGGAGAAGGTTCACTTCCTCTGCCTTGTCACGCTGGTTTAAAGAGAGAGCATGGTCACATCTGCCCTTCAAATGTAAAATGATCCTCCTTCTTTTTGATACTTTGCACACATGGGTTTGGCACGTATTTCAAATTCTTTATATAAAAAAGTCTTACTGAAAGCATAGAACTTGCTACTTCCAACAGGAATGAGCAGTAAAACCACCACAAAAAATCAAGTTTTCAAAGCTAACCAGAAACTTACCTAGATTTGTCAAAATTACCTAATGACCAAAGCAGGACACATGAATGTCATTGCTAATATTTGTGAGGCACCAGCCAGCTAATGACATGTGCCTACATTAAGCTTTATGTACAGCTTCTTTCGTTAAAAGAATTCTGCACTTCTTAAAACTTAAAACCTGATGTCTTCTGATATTATGGGACAAAAGAGAGCAATATTATAAATCAGTCAAAATACAATTCATCTTCCCTGCATGATGCTGATTCTCAGGAAGCAATCACAAATCCTAAATTACAGTTTTTTCTGAGCTGAGCTCAAAACTTGCATCCTCTGACAAACCACCTTGACAAAACTGAATTTAAATGTTTTACATTCAAGTTCTGTCAATCAACTCTGCAGTCTCATACAGGCATGTACACTGTGATCACCTCACAAGATCTCCCAGTCCTGATCAGATGTTATTATCCTGAATGAATCAGTTAGATAAAGCAGGGTTTCTTGCATCAAACAAAAAAATAATGTTCCTTTGCTTATAAGGAGGAACCAAAATGATAATCATGGCCTGTTTCTTAAAATCCAAATTCAAACCCTCCACAGTGCTTTCACTTTAGCTCGGATCAGGCTTTTTAAACCCAGCAGATCCCACCACCTGATGCCTCTCCAACAAGGCAAACATCACCTCCACTTCAAACTACTTATGTCACACCCTCCCCACAAAAATTATTTTTTTATGGAAACCCTCACCTGAATAAATTTTAGTAGTAACTAATATAATACAGAATCTTTCAGCAAATGGCTGAACAGGACCTACAGAATTGGGCTTCTCAGTTATACAAACTCCTGCTGGGACGAATGGTGCAGGATGACACAGGAATAAACAACCACCAAGCCCCACAAACAAAATTCTGAAGAAAATGCACACTTTGAATACTAAATTCCTCCTTTTTTTTTTTTTTTTTTTTGCTGTTGTGTTGCAGACCTTATAGAAAGGACTTGCAAAGTCAACAAATAATCAAAAAATCAGATAATGTCAAATTGTGAAACATGAAGATGCCACTGCAAAGCGCTTTGAAGTGGAATGGTTGTTTACACTCCCTGGCAGTTCCACACTTTCCGGGCTCCCTCCTTCAGTGTTCTTCTCGATTTCCATGATAATCACAGAGATATGCCTTAAAGAAAAATGACTTCAGGAGGTACAGTTGCTAGTGGAAATAATCCTGCTTTAATACCGGCATTTAAATTCTGTCCATGGCCCACTCTCAGCCCCAGAAAACATCTCCTGCATTCAGTGGGGTAACAATGCTGGGAGAAACCAACTGCTTTAATAAGTTAAGGAGCAAGAGCTCAAGAAACGGGAATAGTCTTTCATTCAGAACATCTCTGTGAAATCATGAATCAGAGACACAAAGACATACCAAGTTAATTAGATATATGAGGTCACACTGACCATAATACAATTGGAATGCAAAGGGGAAAACAAGTCCTCCACCCACTGAAAGCTGCCCTTTCTCAACTAATTAGTTTTTTAAAAAATACCCTGCCTGTAAGGTGCTGGGACAGGAAAAACACCACGCCACGATTTAAAACACCTTTAAAGTTCTGCTGAATTAATTTACATCTAAAAAAACATTCAAAACAAAAAGCTCGAAAGTTTAAAATCTCCCAGTGCCTCCGCAGTTCGGAACCCAGCGGCAGCACACGCAATGAGGAGCCGCATTACCTTTTCCCTGGCAAACCCGCGGAGCGCGCTCGGGAGGTGACAGCAGCAGCCCCTCGGTGCCCACAGCAGCAGCACAGTGCCCACGTCAGCCCCCAAACAGGGCCAGGAGCGAGGGAAAAGCCGCTATTTCAGAGCCTGCTCCCGGAGAGAGGGAACCCCCCGCTCGGGCACGGGGAAAACCTTCCGTGGCACCTCTGGCTACTACGCTGCCAGGGGAAACGCGCAGGGAAAGTTTGTACTTGCGAACCTCAGCAGTTCGCAAAGGGTTTTTCATCGCCCATCGCTAGCGGGGGAAGAACATCTGGGACAGAGAAGTGCCCGACGCACCGGCACCGAAGCGACACCGCCGAGGGGACCCGCGGGTCACGCGTGGGCCGGGCACGGGCACAGCGGCCGGGGATTCCCGCGGGCAGGGGCCGCGGCACGGAGCTTCCCCGTTACCTGGCGCTGGCGCTGCCGCCGCCGCCGCCCGCGGGGCTCCTCCTCGGGGGGCTCCGGCCGAGGCGCGGCGGGCGGCGGGCGGGCGCGGAGGGCGCGGGCGGCGGGGCCGCGCTGCCCGCCAGCAGATAGAGCAGCAGCAGCACGGCCAGGCACAGCAGGGCCGCCGCCACCTTGCAGGGCCGCCGCATGGCCGGGTCAGCACGGCCGCATGGCCGGGTGCGCACCGCGGCACGGCCGGGCCAGCAGCGCCGCACGGCCGCGTCCCGCCGGCCGCATCGCCACAGCCCGGCCCGAGCGGGGACGTGGCCGCACGGCCCGGCCCGAGCGGCGCGGGGCGGGGCGGAGCGGGGCGGGCCGCGCCTACCGTACTGCCTGGAGTAGCGGCCCGGCCCCGGCAGCGCCCGGGCACGGGGAGCGCCGGGCTGTGCCACAGACTTGGTGTTCTAACGCGGCACCGAGCGCGGGTACTCAGAGGGAGCTTTGCTTTCACTTGTGGGCAGTGCTGGGAGAGCGTGAGTGTGATCAGGAGAAGAAGGGGAAGCTCGTCTCGACAGCGCGTTTCCTCCGCCTGTGCTAACGGGGAAACCGAGCCTCACTCCGCCTTGCTGCCCCAGATTATCACTCGCAGGCAGCGCGCACTCCTCATTCCATCTGCGCCGAGGGCAGGTGAACGACAAAGTGCAGTGCAATGCTGCAGGAGGAACAAGGCGCTCGCTCACTTGTGGGTGGCTTTGTCCCCGTGTGACCCACCCGAGCCAGTCTGCTGTGGGACATCAGCAGAAATCACAACACTGAATTTCACAGAGGTAAATCCTGCTTGGGGTCATAATCTGATTTACGACCTTGAAATGTACAGAATGACAGGATTAGACCTTGAAATGTACAGAATAACAGAAATAGACCTTGAAATGTACAGAGTGACAGGAATATACATTGAAATATACAGAATGACAGAAATACAAGGACTCTTGCTGCCCCATGGAGCTGGAGTACAAGATGTGCAAAGAATGGAGACACCAAAGGGGAGAGAAGGGAAAGTGGAGCCCCGCAAGTTTAGTACTGGAGGAGCTTTGCATCCCTCATGGAGCCACTGAAGTGACTCTGGCATTCACTTGGCAGTGCAACTTTTACAGTACAGCCTTTTACACTGTCACATTACAATGTAAATTACAGTCCATTTTACACTGCTCACACCACACGCCCTCGCCAGTGGCGTCCCAAAATGTTCTTTGCCTCAGCATCAGTCCAAATGCAATGAACTACTCTTTCAAGAGTTTCATCCAACTCGGATTGTGGCCAGATATGAAAATGTAAATTACTTCATGCTAAGAGAAAATAGCAATACTAAATGAGAAACTCCAGAAAAACCACAATGCATGAACATATGCTCTTTTCCAAGAATATACAGACTATAATAAAACCCTACCAAACTTTATACTTAATGAAAAAGAGTACCAGTGGTTGAAATCCTTGAGCTGTTCAAATGTGTGATTTTTGTATCATCAATACAATCACTTTCTTCTCTAGATGTATCAGTTAGGCCCTTTTAGTAATTTTGTTTTGGATTACCATTTCCAAGGTTGCCAGATTTACTCATTATTATTAGCAATGTAGAGCCAATTATGCGTATCAATTGCAAAGCTTCATGTTTCTCTTTTTCAAGTTGTCCTAATTGCTTGCCCAAAACATTGTAGAAAATGCATTTTAATTTTTCTGTGCTCCATTAAATACATACCAGCCAAATTCCCTTCATCAGAGATGCACTAATAGATGTATCTTTGTACATTTCCAAATAAAACCTTTTCATTGCAGCTCTAAAAAAATTCAATATGTATTTTACAGAAGAAAGCAATACTCATTCCTTAGAGATGCTATTTCATCCTTTATTTGGATGGAAGAGCAGAATGGCTGATGCATCACTTTATTCACTAAAATCAATATATAAATAGTTCTGTTGAAAGTATTAGCAAAAAAAAAAAAAAAACAGGCTGGGAGTTCTTAGGCTCTAAAAAGTGATTCTGAGGCAGTCTTGGAAAGTGTCACTGAGACAAGAATAAATTCTCAGATGGAACTTCTTTATCTTTTACAGGCTTGTCCTGCAAATTTGAACTTATCCAGAGATGATGGTGCCTACTGGTTCATAATCCAGCTTTCTGTCCAATATACTTATTACATATTACTTTGTAAGGTCTAAAAGTTAATTAATGCTCAAGTTCTCTGGAAATGCATCAAAAGTTTCTGAGGACATGACTGAGGCTTTGGTCCAAAACAAATCAGTATCTGAAATTAGATATCATTAACTTCTTATCATGAAAAAAGCTTTTTATATGCCATACATCTTCAATTTCTGCACGTGAAAAACTGGGACACAAGGAAGTTTAGGCTGAATATTAAAACCATCCAGCAATTTTAAATCAGTGGGGAGAACTATCTATTTTGAAGCAAATTATTTAATTTTTGTGCAGTACTTGAACTGCTGGTTCAGTTCAGTACATATTCAGTGGATTTCCAGTGAGCAGGATTGTTTATCTACTTTTTTTTTTTTTTAAGAAAACTTTATTAGGAGAGGTTACATAATTACGCTTTTTCCCTCCAGGAAAAATATTTGAATGAATTTCAGAGGGGGCAGTAACACAGTCAGTAGCATTTTAAAATGTAGAGAATTATCTAGAACCAGAATACCTCTCATAGTCCAAAGGCAGAAAAATTAGATTAATTCTACATTAGGTGGTACAGTTAATAAATTACACCTTTTAAAAAACAAACAAACAATATTTTAATAAATGTTATGTTTAATTATTTAACAAGTAATTATTATTACTTTTAATAAATTACAGCTGTTGGGTCCTCCTGTTCTCCTTCCTGCTGTATTTGTTTTGACCCATCAGGATCTGTCCCCTGTTCACCCTGTCAGTGTTTGCATTAATCCAGTAGCTTAGAGGAGCTTTATGTAATTGGGAATTCCTGCTCTGACAGTGCTCGTGGGGTCACTCTTCTGTTTACTCATCTTCCACCTTATCTGCAGCAAAGGAGAAGGCAGAGGAGTGTAAACATAACAGAAATAGCGCATTTGTTCACAGGAATAGTACTGGATTAACCAGTGGTGTCACAGAAAAGAAACAAACCATCTCCCCAACACACTCGAGTTCAATTTCCACACTCGAGTTCAATTTCCACACTTCTTTATGAAAAGCAGCTGCTGAAATAAAATATACTCAGTCTGTGTACGCTGTTTTATGTAATCACAGGTAAGAATTCGGGTTTTTTATTTGTCCAGACGATGGATTATGATTTTCACCCTAAGTGACCTAGCTTTACACTGCCCACATCCGTACTGCCTGCTAATCACTCCCTTTCCAACATCTCTTGCAAACATCAGGAAACTCCACCAAATTTACGGGCAGCAAGAATATTCAGCAGATCTTTGACTTTCTACACGTTTCCCTCAAAGGAGCAGAGCTACAAACACCGAGCAGCCAGGCAGAGCCCGCCGGGCGGGGCGGGGCGTGCTGAGGGGCGGCCATGAGGGGACGCCCGTACCGGGGCGGGCCCGCCCGAGTGCGCATGCGCGGCTCCGCCCCGGTGCGGGCGGGCGCGGGAAGCGGCGGCGGGAGCGGCGCGGGGCTCAGTGAGTGACGCGGGCGGGCATGGCCGGGGCTCTTCCTGGTGCTGTTCCCGGGGTTCTCCCGCTGCCAGCCGCCTTCCCCGAGGGCTCTGTCCTCTTTCAGGGCTCGCTGCTGTGTGGCTGAGGGAGGGTTTGGCCGCAGGTCGGCGCGTGGCCCGGTGCGACGGCACCGGCGGGAGGCTGTGTGCAGTTCTGGGCTCCTGAGTGCAGGAAAGACACGGAGAGGGTCCAGAGGAGGGAGCAACGGTGATGAGGGGTCCGGAGGGTCTCTCTGATGGGGAGAGACTGCGGGAGCTGGGCTTGGTTAGGCTGGAGACGGGAAAAATGAGAGTAATGTACATAAATACCGCCAAGAGATGTCAGAGCACGGAACCAGACTCTGTTCAGGGGTGCCCAGCGATAGGACGGGGAGCAGCGCCCGTAAAACGAAACACAAAAAGTTTCTCCTCAACGTGAGGAAGGACTTTGGCATGGCGAGTGGCAGAGCACTGAGCAGGCTGCCCGGGAGCGTGGAGTCTCCCTCTCTGAGGACATTCCAAGCCCACCGGGGTTCCTGTGTCACCTGCTCCAGGTCACCCTGCCCTGGAGGGGTCCCCAAACGGAGCAATTCTGTGTTTTAATGCCGAGCTTCTCATTCTCCATCCCTGAGCCTGCCCTGCTCCCTCTGCCTTGCCCTGGTGCACAGGGGAGGTTGGGAGATGTGATTCTTTGCGATTCCTGCATCTGAGTGTTGTGTCCCAATGGTTCCTCAGCTGTGAGATATCGGGGGTTTGTGTAGGACCTCCCCAAGAGGGATTTGGGGAGATTAATTTGGGCCAGGGATGCTCCAGGTGCAGCAGGAGCGCAGGGCAGGGAGAGCTGGGCCTGGTTTTGGAGCTGCTGTTTATTTGTGAACCTCTGACTGGGGAAAACAAAAATGCACATTGGCAAGTCATCCCTAAGAGTCCAAATGAGCTGTTTCTGGTACCTCTTAGCCCTGCTTGTGGTGTTGAGAGAAGAAGAAAGTCAGCAGGAAGGTGCATCTGGTGTACAGGTGTAGGTGTTCTGCAAGCCAGGTGTTTCCAATTTAGATACAATTCCATAAAACTCCTGGCACCTTCTCAGCCTGGAATGGGTGGGAATGTTAACCCTCGAATCAGGTGATGTTATGAATGGGTAATTTTAATATTTTTTATACATGCTAAATAAGGCTAATTACCCATATGAGCAAAAGGGTGCTCTGTTAATTTAGCCTCATTAATGGTTAATGATTTCTGACTGTTCATAGAATTGTCAGAATGGGGATATGTTTAGTAAAGGTAACTGAAAGTGAGTGAAAAGTAGTTATTTCCTAAATAATAGTTCTGTTCTGGTAATATTTGTTTATATATTTAAAATGTTTTTGGTTTAAAAAGCTAATTTTCAAAATGATGTGACCTTTTGTAAAAACACCATCCAAAACAAACAAACCAAAATCCCCAAACAATCCATAGCTGGGTTCTGAATTAAACATGAGATGAGAAGCTATTGAAAGGTCAGACATTTGTATATTAGGTAAATAGCACTATATAAATTCCTTTTCTTGTGCTAAATATGTACACATGGCAGTGTATATACATGCATATGGTTCTGAGGGATGTTACCTAAACTGTCCTTGAATCTCTTGCTCATGTTCTGGCTAATATGCGTGTGAATTATAAAACATAGCTCTATATTTTGGAAGTATTACTTGATTTTAGGATTTTTTTAATATTGGTTTGTGTTCAGTTCACTAGAGAACTGTAAAGGTCTAAGATCTGCTGTATGTGAAATTATAAATAACAGTTAAAATAAGCTGGAAAGTTTTAGGACTCAATTTTAATGTATTTTTCCTGTGGCATGTAACAGGTGCTTTCCTGTACTTGAACTCTACGTTCAGTTGTTTCATTAAGGTGCAGAGAGGTGATTCCTTCATGGTTTTGATAACACTTTTATGCTGTTGCTGTTGTCATCAGTGTTTTCTTCTTGAGCACATGGAGGGTAATTAATATGGCAATCTGAAATGTTCTTACAGAATTTTGGAGAGATATCACTTCGTCTCATAAATTGGAAGCTACAATCATCTTTTTCTTCTTTTGCTGTTTCTGCAGGGCCACACAAGCAGTGTTTGCTTTTCCTGCTGAATTCATCATGATAACTCCAGCTTTTGAACTGACCCAGGACCCGGATTTCCTTACAGTAAAAATCAGAGTGCCTTATGCCAGAGCTTCAGAGTTTGACATTTACTTTGAAGGGGAAGATTTCAAGTTTTATGCTAAGCCATATTTTCTCAGGCAAGTAGTGGAAAAAGTTTTCAAAAATTGATCTTCATAGTAGGAAATTAACTTAATTTTGGTTCCTTCAGAATGTTCTTCATTTGCAGCTTTTATTCTGTTGACTACGGACAGCTCAGTTCATGCAAAGATTTGGGTTTTTTTTGGATCTGGCCTCTTTGTTCCTAGGCATTAAATCATGTTAAAGGGAGTTGAAAGAAATACTTTTCTAAATTTACTGTACAATGGCTTTTTAATTGTAGATGGCCAGACAGCTCTCTGGGTGTAAATTCTGTGGAGTGTGTCTTTTCCTGGGAGGAATCCAGGAAGATTGAGCTGCATGGATTGCATTACTGTGAAAAGGAGTGTAGCTAAGTCCTTTGTGCTGCTTTTGGAATGTGCCTTACATTTTTATAGGCTGAGGCATTAACTTGCAGAATTAGTCAGGCTTTCAGTGAGGCATCTCATTTTTTGCCTGCAGATTGACACTTCCTGGAAGAATTGTAGAGGATGGCAGAGAAAAAGCATCTTACAATACAGATGAAGGTATTGGTATCTGTGTCAAAAAATGTTGCTATTTCCAGTAATTTATGCTGTAAAACAAAACAAAAAAAAAAGAGATAAGCAATAAATTTGTTGCTTGCTGAACCTTTATTACATGACTTAAGACAATAATCAGATTGGTGAATGTGGCTTCTGTGCATTGTTTGGTGTAAGGATTAAAAATTAAATAAAGCTTGCTTTCTTCTGTTGCTTTTAGTTTATACAGTGTAAGTCAGGAGACTTCAAGTAGTTAAATATTCTCTTTCATGTTTTATCATTAAAATCCTGAATTGTTATGAAATAAGGTTAAAAACATGCACAGGGATGAATGAAAAATAAAATGTTACCTGCATGTGTCCTACTTCCTCTGAGCCTTTCTCATAGAGGAAGAATGCACATTTGCCTGTCTCAGATATTTTAATGCAATAATTGTATTCCTACTTTCTTTTAAGGTACTTTTACAATTCAGTTGCCCAAGGAGGTTCCTGGCCAATATTTTGAGGGCCTGGACATGCTGACATCGCTTTTAGCACCAAAGAAATCAAGATCAGCAAAACCTTTGGTAGAAGAAATGGGTATGACAAAATCAATCTAGTTTATACAAGATGATACATGTGTGTAATGAAACAGTTATTGATCTATAGAGGGATACATGTAGAAAAGTACAATATTTTTATTACTGACTAGTCCAAGGTACGAGAAGGGTGTGAATAAATAAAAGTATGGGTAAGAACAGAAATAAATATATTGCAGATCATACACATGTCAGCTTTAGGGGTTTAGTTATGTTTAAATCTTTCCAAAATATGCTTAAAATGTGCTTTAAAAAATGCTGATGCTCTGTAGGGCTTTGTACCCCTCTAGTGGCTGTAGAACACACACACAGTTGAGTCTTCTGCTTTCTACAAACTACAACTGGACTATGAGCTCAAGTGAGAAGATAATTAAAACCAAAGGTGCTGGTGCATGTCTTGCTTAACATCAGTATTTAACAGACATATTTAGTTGTCTCTTATTTTTTAATTCCTGGTTTAAATTATTGATAACATCTCTTAGGTTCTGTCAGGGTTCTCCTAGGATCAAATGCTGATCTTACTGAATTCAGTGGAAGATGTATTTCAGTCTGAGGGAGTGCATTTAAAATTTAGTGTTCCTGTTGATCATTTTTGAAAGTTGGGGAGTTTGAAGCAGGTGCTGTGGGTTACAGATTTGTATGACCCAGTGTTGAGTGAGATTTCTTAAAAGATGCAGTAAAATATGAAAGGCAAACACCAGCAGCAAAATAAACCTTTAAAGGAAATAGCATGTATTTTTCTGTGTAATAATTTTCTTTTTCTGACCATGCTGTAGATGCAGCTGCCTCTGCTGAGCTGTGTGAAGAGAATGAAGAAGAATTTGACTGGGAAATGGAACAGATTCCTTATGAAGAGAGCCCTCCACCCCTGCAGCACCCCTATGGATTTGGGAATTTGCGCTCAGGGGTGTTCCAGAGGCTGCAGGTGGGTGCACTGTGTCTTCTCCTGTCCTAGAGGTTCTGGGTAACTCCGTAGGCTTCCTTGCTCACAAGACAAGAGCTTTGGAAAGTGCAACTCAAGACAGCAGCTTCTGAAAAGTGCAATAGTATGTAACTCTAACTTACTGTTACATGAATTATAGTATTCACAGGGCTTGGAGCAGGATTGCTGTTTATGAATAAAGTATTTACATTGTTTGGACATGCATGCTGCTTGGTTACCATGAAATTTGTGAAGAAATACATTTCCCATCAGGAAATGGGATGGGAAATAACTATCTAATGATGTTTGAAATGGCACTGCAATTGCCTATTAATTAATGTACAGCCACTTCAGAGAGTGAGAGTGTTCTCAAAAGTCACAAATGGTGTGTGATTCTTATCTTGTCTTTGTTGGGGTTGTGTGCTTTTGTTTAACATTGCAAATTTGTCATAATGCAAAATAACCTCCCTGTCTTATGATAAAATGGCCTGAATAGACTTGATAATATCACGAGTTCTAAGGAGCTTCAAATAATTTTATTTCCTTGGAATTTTGATGTTTTATTTGCATAGTGGAGCCTGAATTTGGAGATTGAAGCTTTTTTAGGGATTTCAGTGCAATGCTGATAAGCATCCTACTTAGATTCTTCCTGAATCAATCTTGTGTGCCATACCAGAGGCTTGATTCTGCAATTTTGTTGCCATTTGCAGGATGAGCTCAGTGATGTTATTGACATTAAGGATCCAGACCAGACTCCTGCAGAGGAACGTAGGAGGAGACGTTTGGCAGCTGAGGCTGCCAAGTTTGAGCCTGATCATTACCTGTGAGTATTGATTAGTGCTGATTAACTTCACCTGGCCAGGTACCTCTGAAACACATTTCTTCTCACAAATGATTGGGTTTAAGATCACTTTTGGAAAGGATAGCTTTACTTTTGTCTCATCAGAGCAGGCCTTAGTGGGTATCTTTAGTATGACACTGACACAAAACATTGCTCATTTGTTTTGGGGTAACTCAATTGTTTAACTACTCTGAGTTTAAGGGGAGCTGTTGTCAGCTGTTGCAGGACCTTGTTTCACACTTCACCTCTTCAGCAGCTGAGCAGCCACTCTGCTGGCATCTTGGGTTGACAAAATCAGAACTTTTTTTCACCTTGTGAAGGAAGGATTAATAAGCCATGCTCGTCTAGGAGGGGGGAATTTGAGTTTTGAAGCAATGAAATTTCATCTTGGCTGCTTTGATTTGCCTTCATCATGTGAAACTTGTTTTACAGCAGAATGAAGAAAATGTCCAAACCAAAACTTTGTGTTTCTTTTATGCTTCATTCCATGTAGTGAGGTGAAAATGATTCTTTGTGCCTTTCAGGTTGGAGTATTTCAGGTCAAGTTAGGTTCAGATAAGTAAAGTAAATGAAAGCCATGAGGCTTATTAATTAATTGATTCCTGCAAGATGGATCTGGTGGGAGAAGAGGGTAGTCCCCAGTGGGAGAATTAGTACTGTGGTGTGTTTTGTGGGGACAGAAAGGCTTAACCCATTTTGAGTTGTTTCAGAAGGTAACTTTGCAAACGTGGAGTTTTTCCTCAGTCAGATATTTCAGAGGCATCCTCATGTCTTCCTGTAACACACAAATAGCAGAAGAGCTTTCTTGAGCTACATTTCACTAGAACTGAAGTAGTTCCTAACCCCTAATGGGATGCAAATTGCAGTAATTTCAAGTTTCAATTTTAGACTCTGTGTTCTGGCCTGGTAGAGCTACACCATTTAGTTTAATGGCTGTGTCTTGGTTGTTTCAGAACAGATGATACCAGCCTTTCTTCAACAAAAATTGTTTCCCTGAGGAGAACAGAAGCTCTGGTAGAAATGGGGGCAAACAACTGTTCTGGTGGCCTTGAGGAAAGTGTACCCTGGCTGATAAGTTGCTTTGACATTGAAGGAAGGCAACAAAAAAATCTGTCAGTGTGAGAGGATAGCAGATTGCATTCTGTGTTTAGGTTTTGTGTGGGGATGAAGAAGGTATTGAGAAATTTCCTGTAGGTTTTTTTCTATTTTCAGTATTTATACCATTGCTTGACTTGAAGAAAAAGCTCAGCTGGTAACAGGAGGCTTAGAACTTGAATCCTTTAGGATAAATCCTCACAGAATAGAGATTTTTACCACAGTGGCTTTGTGCTGAGATGGAGGTGATCTCTCTTCCAGAATTCATGTACAACTCTTCTTTTTCCACCTTGCTGCTGCATGTCCTTGTTAAAGTCCATCCCCATCCCTGCTTCACCTTTACCCTTCAGCTGCACAGCATCTTCCCCACCAATTCCCTGGCTCTTAAGTGGGAGAGCTACTCAACAAAATGATTTGTCTGAGAAGCCTTTGGAGTGTTTTCCTTCAGCTGCATTCAGAACAAATCAGGTTGGTTCAGGTTCATGTGATGCTGCAAGCTCATTAATTCCTGGGCTTCTGGGTGGCTCAGGAAAGGTGGAGGAGGTAAGGAAGGAATACTGAAACCTAGGAGAATATTGTGTTTTCTTAGATAATTATTATTTTCTGCTTTAAAGTCAAAGAACACATTTCTAACATGGAAAATAACCTGGAGCCAAGTGAGATGTATTCTATGGATGTGTTAATATCTACCCACATATAATATGAATTGAAATAAATAGCATATGAAAGCTCTTTTTATTTTCCCTAGAGCTGATTTTTTTGAAGATGAAGCTATTAAGCATCTTTTAAAGTACAAACCCTGGTGGATTGATGCTCATAAAAAGATGACAGCCTTGCAGGGAGGAAGTCATCAGGAACATGACAGTCCTGCATTTGGTGAGAATATACATATATATATATATAAAAATATATATGTACACACATCTTTTGCTTGAATGATAATTGCTGTGATGCCATGTTATAGCTTATTGTTCTTAAAGTTAATTTATTGCTCTTTTACATTTAATATTTATTACTTTATTACATTACTTTATGTGTCTCAGAAACTTTTTTAGAAAGAAAACTCATTGTGTCCATTTAGAAACCTAAAGGGATGTTCCAGGGTGAGTAGGTGACCTTGTGGGAACACTGCTAGCAGATAACTGAGGCTGCCTCCCTGCACACAGTGATTACTGAGAGCACTGCAAGTTACTATTGAGCATTTTCTCCTATTGTTCTTTGTTCATTTCCTCTGTTGTATGAAAATCTGATATTCCTAAAGCAGATGATGATAATCCCTTCACCAGGGGTTCTCAGTGCACTGATAATGCCTGCACTTCCCCATTTTCTCTGGGAGAAAAATAGAGTTTGGATAGATGTTGTGTGTTTTACTGTGAATGTAATCTGATCTTCATTCCTGGTGTCTTTTCAGCCTCTGAAATTGTTAATTATGTCCATCATAAACACTTGATTTAAAAAGCAGTGGACAAAGGTACAAGAGGCTTGAGAATACAATAATGAGGGCTTCCTTTGTTTGTTTTTATCCATTCACTCCTTAGTAAATGAAACATGACTCCTGTTTGCTTGGCTTAAGGAATATAATTAAAATGAAGAGCTGCTGGATGATTTTATTGATAAGGAATGTTTCTCCTCCAAATTGAGGTACTGAACAAAAACATGTCTGTTGTTGGGTTTTAGGGTCAAAAAAAGGGAAACTCCTCAAAAGTCTGGCAAGGCTCTAATGGAAATTACACAGAAAAGAGACTTTATAAAGGATCATCTTTGCTCCCAACCATTTGTAACAACAGATATCTATTTCATAAGATTGATCAAAAAAAATCTCACCTTCGTGGGGCTGAGTGGAGGGGCTCATGCTGTTCTGTGAATCTTGAGGAAATTTAAGTAACAAAAGAGGCAATCTGAAGTTTGGGTGATGTCAATGCTGACAAACCCTCCCTTTTCCTTGGAGAAAGCTCAGTTTTGGTAACATTTGTGCAGTTGGAGTAAGTGACTGGAATGAGAGGAGGTTCCCAACCCTGAGTGAGCTGTGGTGAAGGAAACCACCATGAGAGGGAGTGCAGGTTCTACTTGCAGGTCTCCTGTGAGGGGGAATGCAGAAGGGCAGGAGGTGCTCCAGGCTGTTCCTCCTGGCTCTGAGCATCACCAGGATGTGTCCCCTGGGGTTTTCTGTTGCTGTACCCAGCCACAGGAATGGTGCACTTAATCAGCAATTCCTCTCTGGCCTGTGGGAAGGAAGATTTGGTTTTGAATAAAGACATGTTGCTCCTCAGGTTAAATGTAAAAGTGAGTTTATGGTGGGAAAGAGACATAAAAATTAGCAGATTCTTTAAAAATTTATTTTCTTTTTCAGAAGCACTGAATAAAGAGAATTTTTTTTTCTTCCTTTTCCTGACTTACATTGATATCTTTTCAGTTGTTATCTTTATTGGTTTCTTGGAACCAAAATCTTGATTACTTTTGTCTTTATAATGTCTTTGGCTGCAAGAAGTAATTGGAAGTACAGATGGCCTTTTTTATTTTTTGCATGACATTGCAATTAACTGAAGATTTTTTTTGGTTGATTACTGCTCTCATATTTATCCCTGGTTATTTTCTCTTTGTTTTTACATCATCAAGTTCTTCTAATGTCTCATTACCAGGCTTTTTTCTCTTTTTGGTTCATCTCTTCTCATTAACATTTAAAGTTTTCATCTGTCTTCTGTCCTTACTTTGAATCTATTTTTATTTGACCTTTTTACTTTTTCTCCAACTTGTGCATGGTTTGTGTATTTTGCCTTTTTAAAGTTTTTCCTTTTCCCAAGTGTCTTTTCTTTTTGTCCTTTTTGTACATCTTACTGTGCATTCTCTTGTTCAGGCTTAAAATGTCTCATTCAAGTCAAGTAATACTCCATAAAGCCTTATTAATTACACAGCCTTTCCCAGGAGGGGATAACATTTTTGGAAAGCTTCCTTGCTGCTGCTGCTGAAGTTTACATTAGTGTCTTGCTTCTACAGATTCCAGATGAAAGGGTTTGTATTTTCTAACAGTCACATTCAGCTTGGTTAAGAGTTCATTTTTATTCTACTTCCAATTGCACTACTGTAAAAAACTCCTCTTTAGGCAACACAATAATCTTCAAAGGCTCAGGCTGACATATGTATTTAATCTAACATTTATATGCTCCAAGGATATCTTATTTTGTTCAGGGTAACCTCTCATGCTTACAGTGACTGTTCTTTTTTTTATTTCTTTATAGAAAGAGAAGCAATTTCCTCTCAAAGTTCTACCTTTCAGTAAGGCTTGGCTCAAATATGTGTCATTACTGGTGGATTCATAAGTTTAAGATGGATTACTTTTCTTTTTTTATCAAATTTCTGTCAACCTGCTTTGCTCAGTTTTCAGGGCTTTGCATCTTGTGTTCCTTCCTGGCTCTGCTGCTGAGCAGTTTTTGTTATTTGTGAGGAAATTCTGCTTTTTATTCATACAAAAATCTTAATGATTAGGTTCCACTGTAAAGTATCTCGGGTTTTAAAAGGCAAGATAAATATCAATAATAAACCTCATTCTGACTAACCTGCTCTCTGCTGACTTCTCCTCCATCTGATGTTGCTGATTCCTTAACCTACAGTGGTAGAGGCACACATTTAAAAACCTTAAAATTGTAACATAATATTTCAGTTTAAAGAAAAAAAAAGTTCAGGAGGTTCAGTTCTGCTCAGTTCTTTCCCTTTGGGAGAGCTGTGGGATTCAGGACTTGGCTTGACAGGATCATAAAGTGAGGCTCTGCTCTCAGCAGCAGATTATCAGAGGTGCTTGCTGAGCTGTACTTTCCTGACTGACCACTGAGTCAGCTCTCTGTGTGGGTCCAGCACATTTTATCTAAGTGCCCCTAACACATTTAGAGCTGGAAGTGTCATAGTAGTCTGGAGATACAGATCTCCCAGTGATTTAAGTGGTGTTATCACAGTGTAAAATAGCAGTAGGGCTGTAACAAAACACCCTCTGGCTGTCAGACCTCATCCTCCCCTCAGAGATTAAACTCTGCTGCACTGACACTGCTGCTGGAGGACAATTTGAAGTATCTTCTTTTTTAACATGAGGAATGGCCAGCTTAAAACAAGTAAAAGAGGTGATTAAAATGTAAAGGTAATGTCTGCAGTCTCATCTGTCAGAAACTTGGTGAGATGAATGTCTGACTCCTTTAGATGTGGGTATATTAACACACATTTATATTCTGGCATGGTTTTGCCACTGGCAAATGCACAAAACAGTTTTAAATCAAAGTTACAAAAAAGTTGCCAATTTAGCTTACTTGATAAGTAGCAGCAAGTGCTGCTTTGCATCAGATTAATACTGATTGTGGTACAGATTGTAGCTAAAACTTGGCAGTGTAAGTGTACAAAAGTGTACAGGCTTAGTACAGCAGAAATGTAATTACAATTTTAATTGTTCTGGTAATTTCACACCATGTACTTGGAAGTACAGGGAAAACAAAGTAGGTGGTGGTTTGGACATGTTAATAATGAGTTTCAGGCTTGGATAATTAATTTTCAAAAACTTGAGGCAATTGATAGATTTTTTTTTTCAGCATTGAAGTATTTTCTCAGAGAAAGATTTTATTTAGAACACCTGGCACTTTGCAGCAACTTAAGGAGCATCTTGTAACATTTACCTTTGGGAATTGTCTAGTGTACATCTTCTTTGCTGGTATGTAATAGACCTGGAATTTCTGTGTTTATGGTCCAGTTGTAGATGTTATGATGCTTCAAAGTTTGAATTTCAAAGGAAGAAAACTTTACTGCTATATTTCATTCATTTCATTGGGATTTTCTTGGGTGTTTAAAAGTGAATTATGGTTCATGGAATCAACTTATAAAGAAATTTACTGATAGAATAGAGATACATAATCTGTAGTGGTGATTCAAGCGGTGATATTGACCTGCTTAGCATGAACAGAAAAAACAGAGTTAGAACTGCCATACTCTTTCTAAAGTGTCACTTGCCTCTGGATTTTTGTCCCATACAGTGTGGGTGTAAAAATCCTCACTTTATTTGGATTGTGAATGTGCATTTATCCCTGTGTAAGATATCCAGGCATCCACAGAAACCCTTGGCACCTGGAGAGGGTCAAAACCATCAGTGTGTACATGCAGTGCTGTGCTGGAGCTTGACATTGAAGTGAATATACCAGAGCTTAATAAAAGTTAAGAAGGAAAGTGAGAGTGATTTAGGCTTTTTCTTGAATGATGGGTGATTTGTGATTAGTTCCACGCTCCTTTTTAAAGACACTGTTGAGGTGGTATTACCACCTATTAAAGTGAATGTGCCAGCTTTAAATTCATAATCAATTATCCTTTTACTTTTTATAGTTGTCTTCTCTGAGGCAGAGAGAGAGCAGATGAGGAAGTTCACAAATAAATCTTTTCTTCTGGATAAAAGGAGCCGTCGCCACGTGTATCTTGGATTAATTGATATTCTTCTGGCATATTGCTACGAGATCCGTGTCAATGAAGGGGACAAGAATGTGAGTTCATAAAAGTAAAAAATATAACATGTTTTAGGAACCTAGTGCTGGACCCTGTACTGCCATTTAGGGAACGTACCTTTTAACATGAACTTATTCCCAGGCATTAAACTTACGTGGTGAAGTTAAAATGAAGGATTTTATATCTCTAGATTTGGTGCACGTGGGGATTAGTAGGATTTCTAAACACCTCTGTTCTTCTGCAGCAGCACTGGAATAGGAGAGGTGTGGAGTAGCAGGAGATTGCAGACAATTCTGTGTGGTTCTGATTTGTGTATCTTGATTTAGGCAAATTTAACAAGTAATTGTTCTTTTTCTGTTCTGCATGGATACCTTGCCCTCTTGGAATTGCTTCCCAGATACAACTTTGTGCCTCTCATCTCCTGTGCTGATATGAACCAAGGAGTGGTGCTTTCAATGCTTTTAACCAAAATATTGGCACATGTGATCAAAGCCATTCTGGCTTAATCAGACTGGCACACAGGGCAGGGACTGTGGAATGACAATCAGAATGTCCAGACCTGCTGGTTCACCAGAATAATCTGGGATTGTGGTTGTTTTGCATGTTAGAGCTGCACAGAATTGCAAATTTGCCAGGACCACAGTTGTGCAATTCCTTATTGGTTTTGCAGTAACTGAATGATGTGTGTGGAAAACACACTGGGGTTTTTTCTCCTTTCTCCTCTGCCCTTTTTTTTATTCCTATTTAATAGGAAAACCAAGACATTCAGGCCACACAAATCTTTACTAGAGCCAGGATTATAGATCAAGGCTTTCTGGCTTTTTGCCCCAATCATCCCACTGGACCACACTTCCACTCAAATGCTATGAATCTGTCACATATTAAGAATAATGACATTTTACATGTACTGCTGGCTTCAGGACCCTCTCTGCAAGCCAAAAGGCTTGAGCTGTTTTCATGAAACAAGGCATTTGAGCTTGGCTTTTGTTGATTCAAGTCTCTGTTGCTTTGTGCAAAGGGACAGAATTCCACTAAAATACCATTTCTCTGTGTATTGTTGTTATGTTTTAAAGATTTTGTGCATGGGCTGGATCATCCTGCTATGGAAAGCAACTCAGTTATTCAACATCTGCATTGCAATATAATTTTTAAAGCTGTCCTGTGGCCATTTCAATGCACATAATGTAATTACTGCTTCTTATTCACAAAGGTTCTTAAATTGCTGCCAGAATGTTATCTTAAATAGTTTGCCAGCAGTGTTGGATTAGATAATACTTGTTTTACTGTCTTCTCCTAAAATCAGGTTGAATCATCTTGGAACATCAGGAAACTGAGTGCAGCATTGTGCTGGCTGGAGGTAAGGTAAAAGTAAAGTTTTGTGTTGTGTTTTTGCTGGGTTACTTGGGGTTTTTTTGGTGTTTTGTGTTTTTTCTGTGCCAAGTTTTTGCTCCTTTAGGATTGAAGATTGATTAATTGTATATCCTGTTTTTAATGGTACCAGAAATTGATTTCTGGGCTCCAGAAGTTATTGGGTATGTATAGCTTTACCTGCCCCCTTCTTTTCAGCCTTGCTCTTGGAATAATAAAGGTTGGAAAAGACCTTATAAATCCTCAGGTCCACCCATTTCCAGCACAATCACCACATTCACCATTAAACCATGTCCTGTCTGAGCTGCTGCTCATCCTTTGGAACCAGCAGTGACCAGAGGAAAGCCAGAATTCCATCTCTCCACATTCAGGTTATTCACTGAAAGCCCCCAGGCCTGTGCAAAGAGATTGTTACAGAGCTGGGGCTGGAAAGGACTGGACCTGGCCTGAAACAATTAATTCTTAAAATGCAGGAAGGTGGAAAGGCCTGTCCAGCTCTGAGCTGAGTCTGCTGAGCCAAGTCTCACTTTGCAGGATCAAAACTGAAACTGGACAGGATTTTTGGGTCCAGTCCTTCAATCTCTTCCACTAGTGTTGAATGTTATATTCAGTTATAACTTGTCTTGTGATAACAGGTTTTCTTTTGAGTTCTGCAGTAGCAGGTTACAAAGGAGTGCAGTAAAAATGCCCTGTCTTAATTCACAATTTTTTTTTTCCATATCCACATCCTGACATAGTGAAGGAGTTTTCTGCATGTGCTTGCCCTATGATAGAGCAGTTCTTGTGCAGCCTGTGCCAACAGTGTATTTCACACCTAGAAAACTCTCAGTCCTGGCACCAAACTCTTAATAACTATCTCTGTTAGACCAACCATTAGGGCTGGGAGTTTTCATCATTCTGTACAAAAAAAAAGCTCTGGTTTGTTTGAGCTGACTGCCATTTTCCTGGCCATGACAGGAACACACCTCAGCCTCTAAATATTCAATCACAAACCATAAATGATTTAAATGCTTGCTGGTGATCCACTAAAATGAGCAATGGGTTGAGGTAGTCACAGAATGCAAAGAAGTGCTGGCTGTCAGCAAAGTGCTTTTATTAATTTTAATAGATTGAGAGTTCAAGATGAAATAGGTATTTTTTTTGAAATTCATTAATAAATGGAGCATTTTGTCTTGAAAAGTGAAAGCTGGAAGGGTGATCACTTTTAAGAAAGTCTTTAATAACTCCTTAATGCCTCTGGCCTGAGTAAATTAGAGGTGTTCCTCACTCATGAAGGAGGACAATGAACTGTTCTCCCCAGGCAGGTGTATTTATCCCTGTCTTGAATATCTAGAATTTTCATGAAAAGCAGTCATGTATCATTTTTAAAGATCTTACATGTACACATGTATTTGGTTAATATCATATGGATTTAATTTTCCTTTATTCTTAAAAGGATTTTTATAGCTTCTCCTTAATATATGTAATAATGTGGGACAGATGTAATTTATTACTTTAATCTAAGGGATGGCAAAGTCTTGACTGAGATGTTTTATTCCCATGTTCTCTATGGGTTTTTTTTTAATCTCAAACCACTAAAATGTACAGGACTTCTGTTATCTTGCCATGCAAACTCAGTGTGCAGTGTCTTGTTTCTATTTAACATGTACAATCCCATATCTATTCAAATACAGATTTTTAGAGACATAATAAATCAAAATGTGCTTTTTGGTTTTTTTTCCTATTTTGCTATGGCTTTTTTCCTTAAAGGAAAACAAACAAGCACACAGACTAATGGAGATTTTTCACTGATGCACACAGAGTTTCTGCAGCATCCATGATGTCCTGGTATCTTTTGGGAGAAGAGTGCTGTGCTATCCCCTGTACAGGCATTTTGAGCTGGTGACACGTGCCTGCAGTGACACAGTCATGATTCTGCAGCTGGGTGAGTGTTTAGGGACTGGAAATTCTGCAAACCATCTTTATACCTTGGCTTGTTGAAGGTACCTGCAGCTTCTCTATTTACATGAGTTACTTCTTTGAGAAAAGCATTTGATTTATTTTTTGGACAGAAGGATCACTGGATTATTTTAAATGCTTGTGAGTTGCAGGATTAAAAACCCACACAAATGGCAATATTAATCTTTACTACTGCCAAAAACTGTTGCTGATTGAAAATCCTGTTTACATTATAACAGTCAGGGAGTGAAGTTTTAAGGGGAAGATGGATGCTGTCCCTCCTCACTTATCTGCACTGCCTTATGGTGCTGTTCATAAGTGTGAAAAAGAAAATTCTCATAACAAAACTGCAGTGATGCAGTGCTGACAGCCTTTTTCTGAGGAGGATATAGTTCGTGTGAGGTAAGAAATTTGCTTTTATTTCAATGTCACAATGGAAAATGGTGTTGCAGTGAACATTCAGTGATCCAGTGAAATATTGCCTGACTGGGTAAGTTACTACCAGGATATTGTAATTTAAAAGTTTGTAGAGTTCTTTTCTTTCCTTGTGTCTCAGGATGCTGTTCCATTAAAAAGAGAGAAGAGCAGCAAAGTTTGGTTTATCTTTAGATGAATGGTCCTCCTTGAAAATGTGGAAAAACACATAGAAGTCTGTGGGGAAAAAGAACGTGAAATAGAGATATATGACTTAAACTTTGCTTCCAAATACACAGGATGAAAGCTGGTAGAATTTCATGATGGTGTAAAATCAGATTATCATATCAAATGGCACATACAGAGCTGGGGTCAAATTTTATCCACATTTTGAAATAGTCTTTGGGAAGAGGCCTGGATTCTGAGTCTGTGAAATTCAGGTTTCAGGCTGTTCAGGCAGCTCTCTCAGCAAGGAGCTCCAGGAGGATCCAGTGGTCTGCAGACAGCTCCTCTGGCTTTCCTGTTACACACATTGGAAGCTTTTTTATTTTAAACACAACTAGTGGGGTTTTTTGAATAATCAGGAAGTAGCATCTGCACATAAAGAGCAGTTTATTTATTGATCACTATAATGCAGAGCTGTAACCATGCAAAAACTGTTAAATATCATGGGCCCATGTTCTGAAAGCAGAGATTTGATAGTTTGCCTGATGCAGGATTCCCTGTTTCAAGTCTGGCAAGATTTGCAGCCTCTCATTAGAGACCCATCAAGATACTGTAATCCAAAACTTTGAATTTATGAAGAAAGACATTTTTAGTTGGGAATGACTGTAACATTCACTGATGTACATTGTTACTTGGCAGATGAGTAACAGGAGTGGATGTTGGAAATGGTTTGGGCTGACAGCTTGACAGCTGGAACCTGAAAAAATCAGCAAAATTTTAATTCCACACATCATTTCTTTGTGAAAGAGCACGCTTCTTTTTAGTCAAAATAGTGATGCTTGACAAGCATTGATGGGGATACAATTTAAAAGTTATTAGGTATATTTGGGGTTTTAGGTTTTCTTTGCTGACTTGGTTTCCAGAGCCAGTGGGCTTTTTCTGTTCTGTTTGCCATGGCTTTTTGCTCTCTCCATTTCCTCCTCCTCATTGCCATTTTCCTCACCCTTAACTTTCATTCTCTGGTTGTATCTTTTTTCAGCATGGAATTACTTAAAAATAAGCAAACAAATTTTATGCTTGAACAGCAGGGGGAGTTCTGATCTTTTTTGTTTCTTTTTTTTTTTCCCTCTCCTCTAAATCTGTAAAATGTAATTTCATCCCTGTTCAGGTTTCATAGCCTAGGAGGAGCCAGCCTCTTGGGAGAGGGTTATTAGATTCCATTTGCAGTGGTGGCTGTTTTCATTTGAATGTGGGTTTTTTTCCCCACCATTAAACGGTGAAAATAATTTTTTTTAAGTGTTCCAGCACTTAACCCTTTAGCAACTGTCATCAGGAAACTAAGGGGGGAGATTCCAGCTAATTGGAATGTTGCATAGGAAGGAAAACTCAAACTGACAATGGAAGGTTTTCTAGTGGTGGACTGAGAATACAGTAAAAGCTTAAAAATGTCTTTATTGACTGTGTGTCAAATAGCTCCTTCCTGAACATGAAGTGAGTTTTTTTTCTTTCATTTTGCCAGACTATTCTGTGACTAACAGAAGTAGGAGAAGTTCTCCCTAATTCCAGGCCCTGTTAGGTAATCCTTGCATTGCCTCTCCCAGTTCCGTGTGCCTGGCCCTGCTGGGAGCTGTGTGTTCCCAGCACTGCTGGTGGTGTGGGCACCAAGGGAAAAATGCTCCTCTTAAGAGAGATGCTGGGCCATAACTTGTTGTTTTTTAGCTACTTTTCAGCTTAGTTTGTTTCTTTTTAAATACAGTGCCCTGCCTGTGTGTGCTGCAGTTTGGAGCTGGGGGAAGGGGCTGCTTCAGCTGTGGAGAATTACACGCATGGCTGGGCCTGCAGGCTCTGCTCCTGCAGAATTCCTGCTGAATCCAGGGCTCCCCATCCCCAGGGATGTGCATGCTGGAGGACACAGTTACAGGGCTGCTGTTCCCAGCCTGGCAATCAACCCCACTTTCCAAGGAGGTCGTGGATACTGTGGTTATTAAACCCTCAGGTGGGACAGGATAAAGATGATCTGTTATTGTGAATTTCTTGTGAATCACAAAAACAAAAATCTGCTTCCAGGGAAAGCTGCAGTGCTGAAGTGTCTGCTGGACATTCACAAGATTTTTATGGAGAGTGACCCTGCTTACATCCTTAATGATCTCTTCATTACAGACTATTGCATCTGGATCCAGAAAGTCAAGTAAGTTCTTCAGTAGTTGCTGATGTGGGAGATGTTTTTAGCATGCTTCATCTGTGAACAAACAGCAGTAAAATAAATTCTGTCTCCTATATGTGGGGATGTGATCAGTTTTTTCATTTGGTAACTGTGTCTGTCCAGCAATTCTTGATACAGAAGCAAAGACATTCGATGCTTTTTTTTCATACAGGGACACCATTGAAGAAGGGAGGGACGAATTGGATTCTAAATAAAAATGTGAATTTTCATTAATATATTAATAGGGATTTTGGGGGAAAAACAGCTTCTGGGAAATTTTCATTCTATTGTGATCTTTCCTATGAAGATAAATGTTTATGTAGCACTTATGTAACTTCAGGATAAAGGCTGGAAGGAGCTTTCACTTCAAAAATGACAGCACATGCAAAGCATTCCCAGCTGCATGGAGCATTGATTTATGGGCTGTAGCAGTTGCACCAATTGATTATTAACACCAGAACAAGTGTCACAAATCCCCATGTGCTCTGTGCTCCTGCCCCTGCAGCTCTCCCTGGCACTGTGGGAAGCTTTGGCTTCCACTACTTGGGAGGAAAGAGGGACTTTGCCACCTCCAGACAAAACCCCTGCACTTCTGTGTCTCACCTGTGTTCTTTTAATGGACTCAGCATGGCTTATTCCCAGAGTTTTGGGTAGCTTGCAGCCAGACTGGTTGGAATACCAGCATGTTTTAATGGCTTGAAACCAAAAGTACCAGTAGGAAAACAGTGGGAAGTGGATTAAATGATTAAAGCAAGCTGCATGTTCAAATCTTGCTAAGCTTTATATTGTTCTTGTCAGATTTACTTTGGTTTTTGTATTATTTTTCCTTCCTTTTTATATCTTCACAGCCTTCTCTGAAAGCCACAAAAGGTGTGAGTTGGAGTAGGCATGACTAATATACACACAAAAAATGTCATTGTCTATTTGTTAGTACAGCAATGCAGACTCCTGATCCAGTGGCCAAAATAGTCTTTGTATTTACCAGGAGACTCTGGGGGATAAAATACCTGAAGTGCACAAGACAGTGAAGGGGATATAGAGGGAATTTGGTAATAATTGTGATCAGGAGGGGGAATGAGGCACAATTGAGGCAGCCTGCACAGGCTGTTATGTTGAGGTGTGACCTTAGCAGTACTTGGAGAATTAAAGACCATCAGTTCACAGCTGTTCATGATGGTTTGTAGATGTTGATTCTTATTCTCTGTGTGCATTCACTGTCTGTTCCTATAGGTATCAATATATAAAATGCTTTAAAACAACTACAGGAGTTTCCAAATATTTTGATTCTGCTGAATTCCTGAAACAGCCACTTCATTTTACAGTGTCAAATTTGAAAAGGCCTTTTTCAACCACACCTGAAACATGTGGGAAATTCACCAGGTATGGGGAAATTCAGGTTGAAGCTGAGTAGAAAAAGTGCAGTAAATAAAGGAGAAAGTTATTTCATGGTTCTTTCACAAAGAAATGAGTCATTAGGCAGTAATGCCTCTGCTGCCCATATCAATGAATATAATGACTAGCAAGTCAGTCATAAACCCAGTTTTCTTTAAATCCAGCCCAGGAAAATGCACAGTAGCTATAAGTGACTGATAGATTAACACATTTCCTCCCAGACTCTCACATTATGTCCCAGTTAAGCAGAACTGACAGCTGCTGGAAAGAGGGCAATTAAGCTATCTTATTGTCAGAGTGACATGGCACAATGGCTGTCTGTCATTAGGAGAGCAAGAGAGAGGGAGAGGAGCTGCAGAACCCAGTCCTATTTTTAGGCCTGAATCAGGACAGCATTTAAGCATATGCTGCAGTTATTGCTGTGCAGTTCAGCAGTGTTTGAAGTTCAGCAAGTGCAAAGGGAATGGGAACACTTGGTTTTGTTCCTTTATGTAGAAGGGAACAGCTCAGCTCTCTTGTCACTCAGGACATACCTTGACAGGGTGGTGATTTGTCTGTTCAAGGCAAGGGCTCCCAGCTCCCCAAGGTGAGGCACCTGGAGAGGAGGGTGGTGCATCTTCCCTTTCAGGGATGAAGGTTGTGACAGCCCTCTGGGAATTCCCTCTGAGGCACTGGCACAGGGTGCCCAAAGCAGCTGTGGCTGCCCCTGGATCCCTGGAAGTGTCCAAGGCTGGATTGGATGGGGCTTGGAGCAGCCTGGGACAGTGGAAGGTGTCCCTGCCCATGGCAGGGAGATGGATTGAGGAGAGCTTTGTTTCTTTCCCACCCCAACCATTCTGTGATTCTGTAATTGCTGTAGTGGTGGAAGAGTTTTAGGGGAGAGAAGGTGTTTATAGATGTTACTGTGTTCTTTCAGTGTTAAAGTTATTTCCATCTCCAGTCAGTCTGGACACTTCCCCTGTTTTGCTTCTTAACTATTATTTGCTCCATCAGGCTTCATTAACTTCCTTTGTTTCCATTTCCACCTGTCCTTTTGTGGCTGAGGATAATCTCAAAGTCCATGGAGGGTTTTCCTTTTCTTCTCCTCTTTCCATGTGAGCAACAAACTCCTGGTGGAGGTGGGGGTCTCTGTTTACACAGTTAAAACAGACTGTAGGTTCTTTTTAGTGAAGAATCTGGGCACTTTAAAAGCAGCTGGAAACAAACTCTTCATCTCACCTGTGCTGGCACAGATCTCTGGGTTTAGGAAAAACGTTTGTCATGGTCAAAACCATAATGGATATATCCAGTGAAAGAGAGCACTCAGTCCCATTCCAGATGAAGAGAAACACCCCTGGTAGGTACTAGCTTTTAAATATGCCATGTGGAAACAAAATCCTTATAGCCAGCAGAGTGTCAACAGCTGATTACAAATTTGGTTTGAGATCATAGTTTGGCTGTGGGTAAATTAGATTAATAAGTGAATGTGCCACTAGGCTGGCAAAGGCTGATTTATTTTAAGCACAGTGTATCTGGAATTGGAAATTATGAAGATGCTGAATAAAACACACACACAGGTGGCTAATAGTCAGTTGGGGATGGGGAGTACAAGCTAGGTCTGGAATTGTAAGGATTTTTTTTAGGTTGGTTTTTTTTTTCAGAAAAATTACTTTATTCAGGTGCTTGTTACTAAAAGAAAAATAGATTCCAAAATGTCTTAGACAATGAAAGATACTAGCAAGTGTAGCTAAAATGTCATCTTTCTGCTTGCAATCTTAAAGACAGTTTCACCTGCTTTCTAGGGTCTCAGTATTTCCCTTCAAGCTGCTTGTGGAGTTAATAATTCCATCCATTGTGGAAGGTGGCATGTAAATCCTTTTAAGTGTTGTTAGGTTTTGAAGAAAGGGAGCATGTTGCTCAGCCAAACCTATCAGAAAAGAGGGAAAAGTAAATGTTAACCTGGCTAACAAAAGCTTGACAAAGACCTATGAAGGCAGCTTGTGGTAAATCTCAGCAGGTGGTGTCAACATTTCTGTTGAAAAGCCAGATGCAGCCAGATGGAAAATTGCATCTTTAACCCCTGAGGTCATAATGACATGTCATCACTTCATTTGATCCCCCTGCTAAGTGAGCTTATCATCCACCCTGCTGTCACTTCTGTTATTGCTTTCATTTCCATAATAAAATTAAATTTAATTTGCCTGGTTTGCATGCTTTTGTTCTTCAGGTCCAAGCTTTTACAAGCCACTCTGATACATATGGCAGCCTCTCCAAGGTGAAATTAGAACTGAATTTTTGTTCTAAGTCTGGGCTTTTCTCCATCTTTCACACCTTCCTTGAAGCAGAAGGGGATGAAGGAGAGCAAAAGGGTTTTTGGGGAAACCACTGGTTGGTTGGTGGCTGCAATCTGGGCAGCTGGGACCTGGGCAATCCAGGTGTGCATTTAGTGCAGGAGAGCTTTTTCTCCCTCCTGTCAGGAGTCTGTGTCTGTGACCCCAGGAGCTGTGTCCTTTAGAGAAGTCAGAATAGTTTACCCACTGTCTCTTGCTGTGCTGAGGTTCCTTTGTGTGGCCTGATGTCTTTCTCCAGTGTTTTGTGTTCCCCTTTGTGCCAGGCTCTATTCACATGGGGGTTTTTGGCTGCTGTTGTACATACGTGCCTGCTGGCCATGACATGGATGGGAGGCTGAACACTTTCCTCCAGTCCTTGGCAGTACAGGCAGTTCTGCACCCCTGCTCAAGGGAACAGCTCCAGCCCATGGCAATTGAAAGGATTTTTACCTAATATTTACATGCATATTTAGCTTTAAATGTGTACCAGTTTAACATTTGTAAATGTGTATTATCTGTGTTCCTGAAATGGAGGTGAAGCTGTGAGTGTTCCTGGCAGTTTTCCAGGGTTTGGTGCTCTCAGTGTTGAACCACAGAATGGTTTGGATTGGCAGGGACTGTGGAGATCATCCAGTTCCAACCCCTTTGGCATAGGCAGGGAGACTCCCACAAGACCAGGATACTCATCCATCCATCCATCAATCCATCCATCCATCCAGCCTGTTGTAGAATTATTTTTTTTCTCTTAGTTTTATAGGTATGACATGTACAGGGGAATGTTTGATCCCATGTATGTTTTTCTACTTTCTAACTTAGCATAAGATTATAAAGATCATTGTTTGTGTTGTATTTTGTAGTAGCTTCAACACGTGCAGTGAGGGAGAGCTGTGAGCTGAGGCAGCTGAGCTGTTAAATTGCCTTGCTGTGTTCTGTGGAGCTGTAGCTGCAACTTGCTTTGTTATCCTTCACAAATACGTGCTCTGCACCCTGAGACAAATGTGATGGTGCTAATTTTGGTGACTGTAGGTGTAACATGCCAGTTTGAGCATGGACTCCTTGATTTAAAGTGAAAACCAGGATTCCTTGTGGCATTTATACAGTCTCTGTGGAAGCTGCTGTCTTCATTGGTACCAACTAATTTAAAATCAGATATTCCTGAGTGTGTCATATTTGCTTCTCCTGTTTTGCAGGTGAGACAGCCCCTGAAAGGTGGGCTGGCCTCATAGGTCTGTTTTCCTTTTCATCTCTTCCTTACAATGGAAGCCTTGTCCTTGTTACACTGTAATTACCCAGTCTGAAGCCAGCAGGGAGTTGCTGCTTGATGTGTAGGATGTGAATTTCTCCTAAATAAATGTAGGATTAATTACATTCACAGCATGTCACAGAGGTGATGAGATCGACTGTGATTGTTCAGGCCCCCTTTTCTTTTCCCCAGGTTTTCTGAATCCCTTGTTTAATCAATACAGTGTAATGCTGCCCTGATGCTGCACAGGCATGAAGGAGCCCAGGACTTGGAGAGAGGAAAAACAGATTTGTGAGATACAGGATTTTTACTGCCTGTCTCACATCAGATCCTAAAGAGCACAAGGGAGTAAAGAACTCAACTTTTAATATTATAGTTTCAGTCCATTGCTTTGGCTTTACCTCAGGCTTTTGCTAGATTTGGAAAAATATTTTGTAACATATAAACATATTTAAGCTTCTGCAGTCAAATATGATCTTTCAGTGAATGTAAATAGAATTTTAACATGCATTCCAATGGTGTGTTAAAATAATTCGTGAAATTGATCATTTATCTGCAAACTGAAAAAATTGGATTTGGTTATTATTTGCTAAAATCTGGAAAACTTTGAAAAAAGCTTCAAAGTGTGTAGAAAAGATCTTGATTGTGCCACTTTTGCAGCTGTTTCTTCTTGGCATTTTTCTTTTCTTTTATGTTTTGGGGTTTTGAAAAGCTCAAAACACTTGAAAAGACACAAGCCAGGCTTTTAAAAGTCTTTTGTTATTTGCTTTTTGCTGCTTGTAGGGTTGATATTCATGGATTAATAGGATGGTTTGGGCTGGAGGGGACCTTAAAGGTCATCCCATTCCACCCCTGCCATGGCAGGGACACCTTCCATTATCCCAGAGTGCTCCAGCCCCAATGTCCAGCCTGGCCTTGGGCACTGCCAGGGATCCAGGGGCAGCCCCAGCTGCTCTGGGCACCCTGTGCCAGGGCCTGCCCACCCTCACAGGGAACAATTTCTTCCTAATATCCCATCTAAACCTGCCTATACTCATGAAATGCTATTTCACCTTTATGGCACTTTCACATTCCTAGGAAGGATTTAACCTTTGAAACTCAAGACTACTAAATGAGGAGGGAATGGAGTTTTTCTTGTAGTCTCAGCACTTCTGCTGTGAAAATACTGAGTTCAGAGAGGAGAATTCAGGAACAAAACTGTCCTAAAAGGTTTTCAAATAGTGCACTGCTAATGTTAGTTTATTAAATTTTTGATTTGTGATGGGGGAAGAGGGAATGTGTTAACACATAATAAGAATGAATTGATGCTTTAAAGCATTCTCAAATGTTAGAGGAATATGCTAATTTTCAGCTGTTAACCTCCTGGATCCAGCAGCCCTGATTCCAAAGAACAAAGGCATAAGCAGTAATATATTCTGGATGAAAATCCTGCCTCTTGGCTCTGTGGGATTAATCTGATTTGTACAGCACGTTTAAAGCACTTCATCCAGTTGAGGAGTGAGGGCAAATGCCCCTGGTGGTGTTGTGTTACAGGCCATGGGCACTGCTCCTGCTCTGCCTGCCTTGGCTTTGCCTTCACCTTCATTGCATGGCAGCCTTGGTTTAGTGGGGGCTGCAGGAGTTTCAGGTTGGATAAAAACTCCAGTGTGCAGAGAAAAGCCAAATGGCTTTCATGGTGCTGCTTTGAAAGCAGCTTTGCCACTGGCATGTGTTTTTAGCTTATGTTCTGCTGTGGCCTGTTGTGTTCACTTATCAGGTGGTGTAACAACCCCATCACAAAACCCCTTAACATGATCTGTTTTGTAGTGAGAGGATTATATTTTGGACTGTAGCTTTTTAATGATAATGGCATTGTGGGATGCACTGAAGCCCCATCATTCTCTTCCCCTACTCCCTGCACAACAAAAACTCTACTATTTTGAAGATTTTTAATTTGAAGGCTATTCTTTCCTTTGCTGTTCTGCTTTGGCAAGAGCCATGCAGGTACAAGGACAAACCCCAAAACCTTGGTGCTGTTTGTGGCCACACCTGGAACACGGTGAGGCAGCTGGGGCTGCACCCTGACTGTCCCGAGAGGAATTGCTGCAGGAGCTCAGGACTACAATCCCCAATTACTGGAGCTCAGGACTACAATCCCCAATTATTGTAATTCCTTCTTAGCAGGTTTTACAAGCTGGCATTGCTGCTGCTGGCAGGCAGTGTGCAGCACTGCTTGGAGCACTCGTGCTGTGCTGGGTTTGCTTCCCATTCACTTCCTTGGTGGCCTGGAGTGCTGAATTAACTTTGAGCTGTCCCAGCTGCTCTTACCAATAATGAGTGGCTGCTTCAGATGGTCTTTGAGATTAATTTAATGCATATTTTAAAATCTGTATGAAAGCACATATCTGTCCTATTAGATTTTTTTTGTGGCATTAAATGTTATTTATTTATTTAAAGGTGTAAAATGAATTGCACAGGCTGCCCCAAACAGGCCATAAGTGCTTATTTGAACAATGTGCATTTTAATACAAATGAGTCTAAAATGACACACTCAGTAAAAGCCTGCAGAGCACAGTTATGGATTGGAGAATAAAAGACTGCTGAGGGCAACAGCTTCAGAAAAATAGGTTGGGTCATGCTTGAGAACAGTTTGAACCTGAGCAGGTGAGAGGGTGAGTGCACTTCAGCTGAAGAAGCAGAGTAGTATCACTTAGAAGAAGGAAGTGGCATGACCTTAAAATGCATCATTTGTAAGACTGTTAAAACACTGATTCTAGTGCTTGTTCAAAAAGATGTTGAAAAATGGAGAGGATTAGGGGAGAAAATACTTCATGAATGTAAATGTCTGAGTGACCTGTGTTACACCAAGACATCAAATAAACTCAGGAGTGCATTGGCAAGAAAATTAAAGGTTGATTAGGACTTGTCTACAAGTATGATGGGAGAGAGATTTCCGGTTTTAGCCATTGAGTTGTATTTAAAAAAAAATCACACAGTCTATTGAAACAGGAAAAATTCAGACAGCAATAAATTTTCACATTTTCCTAGTGAAAAGTAATTGAGTTGACTCATTCTTCCTGTGTTGTTGGGTAATTCTGTACAGTCTTGTTTCTATCAAAATTGCACAGCTCAGATGAATGCCTTTTGCTTCAAACCTGAGTTCTGGGTCTCATTCAGGAAGTATTGGAGATTCTGAGCAGTTTATTATGCTACTAAAACAGGAAATGCTATCATTTTCCTTAAAACTTAGGTAGGACTTTACCAATTCATCAGAGAGTTGGTAGAACCCCCAAATTTATTTATTTTCATCCCAAGTCATCTGCTCTTACACCTTAGATCACAATTCTTGGATTTAAGGAGAGTAGCTAGTAATTTGCAGACACATTCTGTGTGTCTCCTCTTTCAGTGTTCTGATGCATGTTTTTAATACAATTTCTGTTTGTTTGCTGCCACTGCCTCTCCTTAGGTCCTGCATCTTGTTTAAGGCCTGAGCTGTCACTTCAGGTGTCTGTAAAGCAGGAGGTGCACACAGAGCACTTGTAAATAACAATACCCAATAACACAGTGCACTGACCTAAGAGCCTTAAGGCAAAACACTGCCCTGAGGGCTGAGAAAGGTGATAGACAGATGTGTATTATACCAGAAATTCCCTCTCATGTATGTTTTAGCAAGCCCTGTAAAACATGGATTTTTAACAAGGGATTTAATCTCTCCTTCCAGCTGCTAGCTGCAGTTTCCTTTGATGTTTTTGCTCTCCTGCCCTCTGTTGTTTTTTCCTATTTATTCCATCACTTTTCTATAGCTCAGCTTCCTTCAGGCTGTGTCTGAATGCACCTTGCTGTGGGCAGAGAAGGCAAAGAAGAAAGGCATTTTTTTCCCCCCTCAGGCTACTGCTTTGATTTTCCAAAGTTGTGGGGAGGCAGTTGCTGTGTGCCTGCAGAAGGGTCAGTGATCTGTGTCTGTGCAGGCAGCACAGCTCAGCTGAGTGCATTTCTGGTTGGATGAGGGGCAGGATGAGCTGGTGCAGTCATTCCCTTTCTGAGCAGGTGGAATGTGCAGCTCTGCTCCGAGGGGGAAGCTGAGCTCCAGGCTGGGAACATCTTCCTGCTTTGTTTGCAACCTGCTCAGCAGCTAGCTTAATAATAATCATTGTTTCTATGAGGCATGATCATGGAGCAGTTTGGGTTGGGAGGGACCTTTACAGGCATCCAGTCCAACCCTCCTGCAGTGAACTGGGACATCTTCAACTCAGGTTGCTCCAAGCCCTGCCCAACCTGACCCTGAGTATTTCCAGGGATGGGGCAGCCACAGCTTCTCTGGGCAGCCTTTTCCAGTGTTGTATCACCCTCCTTGTTAACACCTGTTGTTATATCTAACCTAAGTGGGCCCTGCTGCAGTTTCAGAGCATCCCCCCCGTTCAGTGGTGCCCCAGAGCAGCTGGGAGCAGGTGCCCCAGCACACCGGGGGATGTGGAGGAACTGGGAGCAGGCTGCTCACTCCTGGCCCTGCCAAAATCTGCTTTCCTGCCAGCAGTTTGCAAGATGCTCAGGTTTGGTTTCCTGTTCAGGCTGAGTTGAGGATGGACTGAGGGTGAGGGGGCTGCAGGTGGAGTTTTCCCTTCAGGTGTTCTGGTGTCAGTCGCAGCGATGGAGCAGTGGAGGAGTTAAACTCTGATCAGCCCCACTGTGTTGTTTGGTGGATAAATTCCATTGTGAAGGGGTAGGATCATGTTGGAGTAATGTTTGTAATTGTGCCTTTAAGCCTGTTCCCTGCCATTGTTGTTATTTTTGTAATACAGGACTTTGCTAGCATTATCCTGAAACTAAAATTCACATTTTCTGCCCTGCTGTGTGAGTACCTTTCATTCCCATACTGTAACACAAATTGTCTGATTTGCAGCATGAGAAGAGCTTTCTCCTAGATCACCAGCAGTGATGGTGAAGACCAAATTCTAGGTAATGGCAGCAAAGAAACTTGAGGGAAATGGGGCTAATACAGAACAGTTCAGTGCTCCATTTCTGTAACACAGCCAATATTACTATCATTTTATAAAATCTCTCTCTGCATCTGTTTTGTGGTGAGTTATCTATTCATCTTTCATTATTTGTGTTTATCATATATGACTTTGGAAGCTGTGCCATTATTAGATGTTTGGACTGGCTGCAACTTACTGGAGCTGTTTTGGCAACAGAGCTCTGTTAAACTATTCTTAAAACATATAAATACTCTTCAGTTTCTTTTTATAGTGCAATGTTAATTCCAAGTCTGTTTTCTCTTACGAATATTTTCATAATATCATCTACATAAGTAAGCTGTACTTGATTTCTTTTATAATCCATGATCTGTTTGGTTTCAACTTATCAAAAAGACCAAGTAATGAAAGTAAGATGTTATATTGGAAAGCTTCATCTTTTTTTAAAATATTTATAAATGTGAAGTTCAGCTCATGCAGTATTTAGATTCATTATGAAAGAAGCACTGTGGAATTTCAGAATAAATAAGGGGGGAAAGTCACTTGAAACATTCAGACTTATTAACATAAAAGAAGTCACTTAAATTGAAACGCTGGTGCTGTTTTCTATTTGATTTATGGTTAACAAACTGTAATACTTTAAGCTATGTAGATAGCAGTTCATGTTTACAAGACTGCCAGTTGGATTGCAGTGTAAGTACATCACTCTCTTGGTTTCAGAATCCATGTAATGCCCTTTGAAAGCCAGAATTCCAAGATTAAAGCGTTTTATGTTCCCCTTAAGCCCTCTGGATTCTCCCCATCAGCCGTTGTTTATGGGGCAGGGCTGTGTTCTGTCACCTGCACAGAAGGGGGGTTTCTCCTGCCCAGAGTTGTCTCCTGGTGCTGCATTTCAGATTTTCTGCTCCTCTCCAGTTGAAGTGCAGGCATGCTACTCACAGGGAAATGCATTTTCCAGACTTTTCTGAACCCAGCACTGATTTTTCAGTGAGGTTTTCCTGTTTGCAGTGAAGATTTGCTGTGCAGGGAACTTTTCCTGTCTCTGCTTTATCAGGTATCTGTGGGGAAAGGAGGAAAAAAGACTTTATAAACTTCCCAATTCAATTCTTCTGCTCTTGTCCCTTCCCCACATCCTCTGACACCTCCACCAGGCACGAGGTGTATCCACAGCTGGAATTGGCATGGCTCAGCTGGCTGGTGGGTGCCTGCCCTGGCCTCCTACAATAGCTCTGTCCTGCCAGCCTTGTCCCAGCAGGCTCATTGTTCATCCCTCTGCTTATTTTCATGAAATACGTCAGAATTCAAAGATCTTTAAATTCTAGTTGCTCTTAAATTTAGTAAAGTTGCCTGCTGTTTCCAGGAGCTGTTAGAAATGATTAACAGTCAGTATGGACATGTCAGTGTAGCTGTGCAAAGCTAGGTTATTTAGGCTGAAAATTAGAGTCCATCATCTTGAGAGATAGAAAGCAAGAATTCCTACCTGCAGTTGCATAAAAGATCTTGCACAGACTGAACACTTATTTTTTTGAGTACTGACTTGAAGTTTAGAAATTAAGTAGTCTTTCATGTGCTGGGGAGGTGGTTTGTTTCTTTCCTATGAAAACAGTGATTAATCCAGGACTAATTCCTGTGAACAAATGTTGTGTTTTTGCTGTTGTGTTTACACTCATCTGTCTTTTGTTGCAGATAAAGTAGAAGATTAGTTTAAGTTTAGGTCAATTTTTACCTAAGTTCTGAAGAAAATGATCCTGTTTTTCCTTTACTAACATTCCTCCATTATCTTCTGTACTCATTGATCAGAGCTAATGAGATTTTAATGGAGTTATTTATGGCTTCTCCCTCTTACTATAAAAGTGTATCATAAACTGAGCACATGAAACTGTTGCATGGTGCTGTTTGTTTTTATCTCTGTTAATTCTGTGACCTCTTCTGTGATTCTTTCAGATCTCCTAAGGCAGGTAGGGTATGATGAGCTAACCAGCTAATAAAGGCTGGAAAGAAATTTAGTAGATGTTATTTACTCATCTTTCTGGTGATTATAAAATATTTTTTGTGCTCTTCTGGGTGAAGGCCTTTTGCTGCCATGTTCAGGTGCTGTGTGTATTTTTCAGTTCATGCCTTAAATGTCATGGTAGTATTTTGCTTTAAGTTTTAGCCTGATAGGAGTAGTCGTGTTCCCAAATCTGGATGAAATAAAATCTGTGCACAGATTGCCTAAATTTGTGGGGAATTGGGGTAAAAGTCTGTAGTGAGGTACTTCAGCAGTAAAAACTGTGTAAAGTTAGTTGTTGTCATGGTCTGTAATACAGCAGTGTGCATGACAGGCAAAGTGGGTGGCACTATTAATACTTACCAAGATTATTTTCTGCTCTGAATTTCCTTCAGAACTTCCTTTGGAGTATTTTTGTTCCCTGATCCTGAACTTGCTTTTTCAAAGCTAATTCACTATGATTGGAGGTCACTGACTAGTGTATAATTGAAGCACTCATTATAAATAACCTTGAAAGTGAAATAATAAATGGTGAAATATGTGAGATGCTATAAAACACACTCTAAAAGGTGTAATTGAGCCTTAGTCTCTTGTCTCTGGGCAGATTCTGAGGCTCAATTCTTTTGTAACCCATGACTTTTTAAAGAGCAGTTTGAGCAAATGGATGGTGCCTTTAGTGTGGTGAGTTTCTTATTATTGCACCTAAATGTCCATTTGTGAGGGTTCTTTTCCTGAACTGGTGGGGTTTTGTGATCTAACCCCATTGTTGGACCATTTATGTAATTTTGTGCCTGTTGACTGGAGCTGTTTCTGCATTAATGAATTCTGCTTTAGTATTCAGTGCCATCATCATTATTGCTCCTGTGTCTTACCAGTCAGGCCTGATCAAACCTAGACTCTTTCATGTCTTGAATATTTTATTAAAATCAAATTGTCTATCAATTCTGTATCATAAAAATTCAATCTTTTTTTCTTTCAAGCTGCCTGAAAGTGCACATCAGGTGTGGAGGGATGTTTCTCATTGTTAGTTACCTTGCTGAAGGAGTTGTGCTACTTTTGGGCTAAACTCCTGAAGTTTAAGTTCTGTTACAGCCATTTTTGAATGTGCCTTTCCTCTGCTTTATCCTCCACCCCTGGCTCTCAGAACATGCTGATCAGTGACCAGGGTGATCTTAGTTACCAGCTTCAAGCTTTCCCCAAAAATCACCAGTTTGATTGCTCCAGTAGCTGTTTGGGACTAGATAGAAGCTGCATCTGAGTTTTAGAGCAAAGCACAATTTATTTTCTTCTTCATGGACTGATTGGGTGCTTTGCCAGCTGTGTCATTCTTGTTTGAACTCACTTTCTTGTCTTCTGCTTCTGTGTTTGGCTGTAACTTGTTGAACTCTCTGCTTTGGAGAACTTGAGCTGTAGACTTACTGCCACAGGGATGTGAATGTGCATCAGGATCCTGACAGGGTTCCATGGGGAGCTCATCTGGCATTATCTGGAGACTGGAACAATGTCCCTTCATACCCCTGATGTCTGGGCAGACAAGGCTTGGGCTGGAAGACAGTGATGGATGGAATCCAGCAAGAGCCACTGTGAGCAGGGGGACAATGAGACCATCTGGAGGGTGTGGAGAGCCTGTCCCTTTGCAGGTGCCCTTTTGTTCACTAGGGACAGACCCTGCAGAAACACCAGTGATGTCCTATTGCAGCCTGCCCTCAACCAGTCCTGGTGGCAAGGCAGAAAATTTCATTTTTCCTTATAGTTTAACTGACATTTCAATGTCTCGCAGATAGTAAATTTACACACTCTATGTATCTGAACTGCTGAGGCTCTGGGATAATATCTGGTGATGTCTGAGATAATATTAACTCTAGAATTGTCTTAATACTTGCAGTGCCTCTGGCTAAATGAATAATTGTGGGAAATTGTAAGCAGTGCTGCCAGGTATGTAATTTGGAACACATTTAAAGTGGGGATACTGGTCTGGTTGTATTGCTTGATATCTTATCTGTTTTATCAAAGAAAGAGGCTTTCTGTGAAACTTGCTCTGCTAAGTCTGAGTTTTGCCAGGCCTCGTGGAGAAAGGGGGTGTAAATATGGCCTGATGCTTTCTCTTTAAACTTGGTAACTGCTTATGTGTTAAAGATATAAAATTAAGGCTCCTGTGATGCAGCAGACAGGAAGCCTTTTGCTTAATGCAGCAGCTTTACTATGAGATGGATCCTGTGTGTCCAGACTCCTGCTGAGTGGAGATAAGTTCAATAGCAGCCCTTTCAGTGTGTGTCAGCCCTGCAGAGTGGCACAGCAGGCTGCTGGTGGAGTTTGGATGTTTGAATTCATCCCGAGGAGCTGCAGGGCCGGACTCAGCCCCGCGCGCTCCGCAGGCACGTCTGTGCTTGACACGGCTCTGCTGCCTCTGAGACTTGTTTATCCTGCCTGCGAGGCTTAAAGATAATTAATGGAAGTGCTTCACACTCTCAAACAGGGCTTGGCAGCCCTGCCAGCATGGAGCACTGATTCCCACTGGAGCAGCGAGTGGGCCCTATCCACATGTGAGCAGCGTCACTTTTAGCTCATTCCAAGATCAGCTGGGTCCCATTCAAGCACCAGGCTGGCCAGCAGAGCTGCTGTCAGTGTTTGTGACACTGAGGGTCCTGTGCTTGGTTCCTTTCCTGCTGTGCTGGGGCAGGAGCAGCTCGATGTGCCCTGGCAGCTCTGAGCTGTCACCGGGCCAGGATGAGCCAGGGGAGACACCAGGGAGGCTCGGCTGGGTCGTGCCATGTCTTACACCTTGTTTACACTGAGTACTTCAGAACAGGGGGTGTTTGTGTGCATCTGTGGATGCAAAGCCAAATTGATGAGCCAGTAGAAATAATCCTCCTATTGTTTACAAAAACAAAAGCAAGCTGGAGCTTGTGCCTGTGCAGGAAAAGTCACTTTCCATTCCACAGATTTTACCAACTGCAGCTTTGGGAGGCTGTGCTGCCAGTGTGAGTCTTTCATGGACCCATGGAAGGGTTTGGGTTGGAAGGGACCCTAAAGATCAGCCAGTTTTACCCAGGGACACCTTACATTGCTCGAGGCTGCTCCAAGCCCTGTCCAGCCTGGCCTTGGACATTTCCAGGGGTCCAGGGGCAGCCACAGCTGCTCTGGGCAGTGACATTCACTCCCATGTTTGCAAATCATCTGCAGAGTGTTTTAGATCTGTAATTGCCCTGCCATGATTGAGTATGCAGTACCACCATCATTCAGAATGAGGAGCAGATTGCTGATTTTTATATTTTCAAGTTCTCTTTGAGTTGTTTGGTCTTTTTTAACATAACTGCTAAAACAAGAGTTCTGCATGTAAGGGAAGTACCAGGCAGATGGGAAGGTCTGAGCTATTAACACTCTTTCTTTGAACCTTTTTCCTCACATTGTGCTGTCTGATGGACATAGTATACAGAAGCATAATTTTTTTTTTTCTTCATCATCATTTGGGAAAAATGAGAGGATTTTGTGGCTGGATGTATTCCCCCCACCTCCTGCATTTGTTTTTTACTGTCAGTGACTGGGTTGATTTTTGTCTTCCAGCTTATGTGAAATTTTCCTTGAAAACAATCAAATCCCTGATGTCTGTCTGCAGTGAGACTTCTTCCTCACAGCTCTATGTTCTGGAGATAACAGCTATCTTGCCTCTTCAGATCCTGTGCTCCCTGTACTCCCTGGAACAGAAAGCAGAGCTGGAGCTTGTAGGAGTTTGGCTTTACCTGGAGTTGTGTCCTGCTCTGCTCCCACCCTGCTTGTCACCCATGTCCCTGTCCTGCAGTCACTGCCATCACCAGCTCTTCTCTTCATGCTGCCACAGGTGGCCTTTGCTGTAAACCTCTAATGATCTCCCTTGCCTGTTGCCATAATCCTCTTTTTATTTTTCTCAGAGTTCTATCCATCTCCCTTTATTTGCTAAATCTCCTTTGATTCTTTGTTCTTTTCAGCCCAGTTTCACTCCTTTATAATCTAAGATCTGTAGAACAAGATTTTTTTTCTTCTTCTAGCACCTGAAGAAACTCTCCTGTGCCTAGACAAGGATTACTGTAGTTCTGTCTTGGAATTTTAATTCCAGACTACATGGACAAGCCCCGAGATGCTTCTCTTATCTGTTCCTCAAAGCTATGCATTAAACAAAACATGCATCTGATCAGTTTAACCTGTAATTAAACATTTTCCTTAAGCAACTGACATTGTGATAACTAATAATTATCATGTGTAGCACCTTTAAAACCTATTATGCATGTTTATGTAAGAACACTATTACCATAATAATAAGATATCATTACCACAAATGTGCATACTGAATGAGCATGTCTTAAAGTAATCATGGATTCCATTAATCATACTTGAAAAATTAAAGTATTTGCTGTCTAATCTCTCAAACACTACTCAAAAGGTTTTGGAAACAGCAGGGCCTGTTTACTGCAGGTCTCTCATACACAAGATCTCATTTCTTTTGTCTCATTTTTGTTTTCCTGAATTTCACCTTGGAAAACCATCAGTTCAGAGACCCACAGTCTCCCTTTGAAAGTATCTCCATGCTGATTTTTAGTCTGTTTGCCTCGTTTTTTGTCCAGGGACTGCTGCCACTTTTTCTTAAGGCTGATGTGAAATGCACTCCTGAAACTTGGTTCTCCTTCAAATTAGATAATTGCCTTAAAGGAGATGAACTGATGGCTAATTGTAATTCTCTTAGTCCCTTGCACAAGGGCAGAAAAGAAACAGCCCCATTCTTCAAGTGTTCTTTGTTGGGGTTTTTTAAATACAAGATTGCAGAGTTGGGGAACAGAATTTTTTGGGTTTATGTATAACATTGTTAAGGAGTGACAGTTTTGAGTTTGTCTCATATTTAAAAGTTGAGCTCTGTAGATTCTGATGGAGACTGGATGAGAAGAGTGAAAGTTGGGAAGACTGAGAAAACTGAAATGAGACTTTTGTAGTCAGAATATTTGGGCTTGGAAGGGACCTTTAAAGGCCAACCTCCTGCAGTGAGCAGGGACAGCAAATACCTGATGTGACCAAGAGTTAAAAACCCAACTTAATTGCTTTAGGGAGATCATTCTTTTATCTGTCAGCAGGAACACTCTGAATTTAGTAGCACAATGTGTGTTGAGTCAAACAAGTTCATCACTGTGTGTTTTCTTTCTTAACACTTGGCATTAGGTAACCTGGACACAGCAAAGTATTTATTAATGCCAAAAAGCACTTTATGTCATACAACTCCTTAATACCTGGTGCAGTTCTGTGATATATTTCTGTATCTTAATATATAAACTGCATTATAAGAAAATAGTGAAGTAGGGAGAGAGGATTTTAAGGACTGAGAGTCTGGAGCAGGGGAAATAGGCATGAAAAGTAGGAAAAAGATAAAAAATAGGAAAAAGGGAAAAAAGCATAGAATTACAGAATAGAATTATAGAATATACATCTAGAAATTGACAGATACAATGGAAGTGTGGGGAGAAACAGGATTTTGAAAATTGCTTTTGTGTTGTAATGGCAGCAGTGCAGCAGGGCTGAGACAGGCAGTGGGAACAGGGGGAACATTGTTGTGGCAGAGGGTGTGCTGAGTTGCTCATGGTGCCAGTGGGATGAAATGGGACAAAGCAGGGATCTGTGGCAGGGCACCCCCAGCCTTGGGAGCTCCTGTGGCTGTGGACAGGCAGCAGCAGGGGAGGAAAAGGAACTGAACCCTGATGGTCTGAGCACTCTCACAGGGGAAGGGGCACGTGCACAGACAGTTAGAAGGAAGGAAAGAGGCTGTTGGAAAAGCAAAGCAAAATGCTTTCTGAAAGGGATATAAACTCTTGTGACCTGGGGTATAAATCAGCTTCTCCCCAGTGTGCTCAGCAGGCAGATTTCCCTGCAGCCACTTGTTCTGTTCCCACCTACCTGCAAGGCTCCATGAACCTCTCAATGCATCACTTGGCTTCTTTTCCTTTCTGTTTTCTGATGGAGCAGGGAGAATGCTTGCTTTGTTCCCAATTAAGTTGGCAATTTCTCAAATCCCCCATAACTTTTCAAGAAAAATGCAAGTCCTTGACAAAAAAATGGAAAGAAAACATTATTCTAATAAGTTTTTAAAATTTGGTGCCCCTTTTTTATTAGAGGCTGGTAGGATCATGTTGTATTTAATTCTTAGCTTTAGACTTGAAAATCCTAGAAATATTAATTGTTTTCTGTTTCTTTACTTCTGGGAAAATTATTTCACAGTTTCCTGGTCAGTGGGTTGAACTAAGGAAGTCCAGTGTGTTTTACTCCAAGTTTTTAAAGCATTTAAATGTTGCCCTGTCTGTAAAACGTGTAAGAAGCTGCACTGAGTTTCCCTTCCCCCACTTAAAAATGCAATTCCTTTAGGAGCAAAAAAAAAAAAAAAAAGTGGAAGCATCTATGTTATACTGAGTAATTATGCCCCCTGGGAAATAGAATATAAAGATCTTTAAAATCATTCAAGTGAGAGAACAAGCACTTTAACTTTTGCCTTGCAGGAGCTGTGTATTACATCCCCAGCTCCTTGCTCCAGTGTCAGTGTGTCGTGCCTTGCAGGTTCACAGCCCTGGCAGAGGAAATGAAACCCAGTCAGTTACTGCAGGATTTATAGCAGACCTGCTGCTGCAGGAAGTGGTGAAAAGCTGATTGATAGTCTGAGGCAAAGCTCCACAACAAGAAACAGGATGTATGTTTGGGTTTTTATGCCTGTTTTCCCCTCTGCCCTCAGCCCCCTCCATCTCGAGTCTCTGTTTATAAATCCATGGTGCCCTTTCCTGGTAAAGCACGTGCTGGCTTCCAGCACTGCAGGAAATGGATGGGGCTGCACCAGAGATTTGAAACCAATGTGGTGTGTCTGCTTTATTAGGGGCATCTATCTGAATGGTCCTGGTACTCCTGCTGAATTATATTTCAGCTGAATTCCAAGGGAGGGGTGAAGTGCATCTGCAGCCAGAGTTATTGAACATCTCCTGTGAGCAGGCTGGGTGGGAGAGGAGGAGCCTGGATCCCTAATCAGAATGTTCTCCTGGTTCATATGCATTTCACAGATATGTCTGGGAGGGTAGGAAACCAAAATGATTTTGCTGCACATAAACTTCATCCATTCAGCCCTGTGCTGCAGAGTGTGCTGCTAAAGACAGCAAACCTGAAGAGGTTTGTTCTGGAATCTCTCCTCCCTCACTGTGCACAGCTGAAGCATCCCACAGCAGGATCTTTCAGGAATGTATCCTCAAAGCCTTTCAGTGAGATATTGTCTAACCTTGTGGGAAAAGTTACCCTAAATAATTGTAATTAGGAATCCTTCTGATTGTTTTTCCTCCTGTAACATCCACTCTTATAGTCAGGGTTGCAGAAGAAAGTTTGTTTGCATACCAAGCAAATGGAAGAAATGTTTGAGATTGGTGTTCTCGTTATCAAATGGGAAAGTTCTGCTTGTCAGGTTCAATAACATATCTTGTTCTTTGTTAAAGGTCAAAAAAGTTGGCTGCACTGTGTGAGTCCTTGCAGAAAACCACGCTCAGCAAGTCCCACATGGGGCTGGAGCTGGAAGAGCTGGAAGCAGCAGCAGTGCTGGTACAGGAGGAAGAGAAGGCGTTAAAAGCTGCTGGCACAGTTTCCAAGCAACAGCTGCTTTGCTCCGAGTCGGAGACAAGTGACTCTGAAGAATCCAGCAGCACTTCATCATCTGAGACAGAAGGCTCTGATTCAGATGAGCAGGAGTCCTCGACCAGTGAAGATGGGGAAATAAATTCTTTGCAAGGCACGCTGCAGGAGGAGAGGACAGCTCCACTTATTGACTGTAATGGATTGAGGCAGGGCACAGACACTCGGGCGATGGAGGTCGGGGATGGGAAATCAAAGGTTTCCTTGCAATCTACGACTCCTCCTGGAAAACTGGTAGAAGAATTAGAAATGCAAATCCAGTCTGCAATGAGACTTTCTGAGCAGCCTGAAGGATTGGCTACTGCAGGCTGCATTTCACAGGAACAAGAAGAAAACCCTGTACCCGAGCCTGACAGATTTTCAGAGGATGCTGCTGGGAAGGGAAATTTCTTGGAGGTGTCTCCCAAGCCCAACCCGTTGCTTTTTCTCTGCAGCACAAATGAAGATGAAGACTAAAGGACTGTGCAGGAGCACAGTGTGACCCGTGAGCTCACAGCTTGTTCTAGAATGAGCTGTCCCAAGGCTGTCCTGTGCTGCACAAAAATGTTTTTCTTTTTTTGTTGGAGGCCAAGACTGCTTTGAAAAAAATTGATAGGGCTGTGTGATACTCTCGCAGTTAATTTTTATTTTTGTCCAATTCAACAGTCTAATATTTGATGTGAGAATGTATAATTTCAATAAACTTCTAGAAACTGTTTTCATTAAGCTTATTCAGTGATGGAATGATGTCCTAATCAAATACAACTGAAATGACTCATTTTAATTTTCTCTAGCTGTTGAGATTTACTTGAAAAATATCCTCATTATGTTTGGATAAGCTTGTTTATGCCATTGTACTGTTATTTTTAAATGCTTCATAGTAAACCATTTCAAATAATGGTTATAAGTTTAAAAGTTTAAATAGTGATGGCAAATTATTTTGAAATGTATAAATTCTGTATTTTTTGTACAAAATAAAGGAAATTTCTATGCCATCAATACAAGACCCAGTGGTTGTGTCATTTATGTGTAACAGATAAAGTTTATATTTCTGCAGTTCTTCCTAAGTTCTTTCAGCAGTTTTGTCATGTGTTCATTTTTTTGTGCTGTTTTTGAGCAGTTTCTCTGTGTGGACACTTCTGTGTCTGTTTAAAGAACAGAAATCCCAATTATTTCATGTTTTTCTGCAGATGCTCTCAGTTCCACCACAGCAGGGTTAACCAGAGTGAAGGAACACCACCCTTTGTGGGTCTTGGAGCAGGACTGAGAGCAAACCTGGCCTGGGTAGTCCTGGCTTTGTTAGTCTGGCCCACAGCTTTGTCCAACATATTTATCCTTTCTTGCCTTTAAAATGTTCAAATAATCCAGTCAGGTTAACACAGTTTGTTAGCTAATTTATATTATTGAGGTCAGGTGGCTGCTCCCAATCATCTCCTTTTCTGTTAGCCAATTTCTGCAGAAGGATCTGGGAAGATGGAGCGTGGACCACCACGTGTGGCTCAGCAGGAGCACAGACCCAACAGGAGCATCTGCTTCACTCCTCTGGAGAAGCAAGTTTTGATTACTTTTCAACCTTTTTTCTATTAAAGTGTACAAAAATCCTAAGCTAAAGGACTTATTCTTCCCCAGTGCTGTTCCCTGCTGGAAATCAGCAGGTGATTTCTGTTCCTGCACCAGCTCCTGCTCAGTGAGAGCTGCAGCCCTCACCTGCCAATATTTTTTATGTTCTTAAATACCTGCTGCTCTCTTAATCAGTCTCTCTGTTCTGTTCCCTGGGGGAGAAACCTTTCCCATCCTGTGTGGCAGGGAGCACTTATTCTTCTAAATGCCAGCAATAAAATCCACACCAGAGCTGCCAAAGTCTGAGAGAGGGGTGGAAATGCTCTTCAGAAGAAAAGAGCAATGGTCCTGCTCTCCCCAAATTCCAGGGATCAGATCAGAAGCTTCTGCAGCTGCCCAGGGGCTGGAGAAACCTGTGTAAAACTCTGTTTTCTGGTTGTGGAGCTGATAAGGGGTGTTGATTGTTGTGGATTGACTGATGGGGATTTGATGTGACCTCTGTAGGGGTGGGGTGATCAGAATTTCACCTGAGGCTGAGCTGCCCAGCACACGTGGAGGGTCAGGATGAGCAGTGCCTGTCAAAGGGAAACCTTGTTTCTCCAGAAAGAATGCACAGAGACACTTCCAAAAGAAAAGTGGACCCTTGGCTGTTTAACCAAAATTGAGGTTTACTGCGTCTGTGAAGTATCAACACTTGGGAAACAAAACAAAAAACCAAATCAAAAGAAAAAAAAAAAGAAAGAAAATAACCAAAAAAACTCCAAAGATACATAAAAAGGAACTCCTAAGAGGTCACATTCATTTAGAAGGGAGGCCTTTGCCTGCAGGAGTTGGCTGGAAGAGGATGGAGATGTCTTATGGACATGCTTGTTCATGTAGTACTTTAAGGTGTTAAAAGCAACAAGTGAAATGCTGGAAACCATCAGAAGGAGCTAAACAGAAGCGGGTTTTGATTTTTATTCCTTTTTCTCATGGGAACAGTGCCACATTTTCCTCTTTCTCCAAATCAAAAATTAGAGCTGAATTGATTAAATATCTTTTTTTTCCCCCTGGCTTTCCTCGATTCCAAACAGATTTGTGAAAAGCTTGTAAGGGCTTTGCTGCACGTCAAAACAAGAAAGCATCGATTAGACTTGATTTAGTGCAATAAATGATAAATATGGCCACGGCAGTGATTCAGAGCCCTGAGTGAAGGGGCCGGGTGACCCTCCAGCAGTGCCACAGCTGAGCCTTGTCACAGCCCAGCCCATGGCTCAAGGCTGCAGAAAACAAACAGGGAAACACATGTCAGGCAGATAAATGGCTCTGCTGCTTGGAGCTCTCCGTGGAGGCCATTTGTCTCCAAGATAAGGAAGAATGCACTCCAGAGCCGGGGGGAGATAAGCTGGGAGAAGAAAATGGATGGGGACCCGCGGTGGTGGCACCTGGGCGGTGGCACAGGGAGCACAGAGCGTCCCCAAGCCCTGCAGGGACAGGGTGAGCACCAGGGAGGTGTCCCATGGGAGCCTGCAGACCCTTCCCAAGCATTTAGCAGTGGATGGCATTTATACCTTCACAGCAAACAAACCAATGTGTCTGTGGCAGCTGTGTGAGTCACCCAAGTGTTCCCTGAGCCTCTCATGGATCTGTTCCTCCCCCTTTTCCTGCTACGTGGGCACATGTGAGGCATGATTTTGCATTGACACAACAACTCTGGGTTTGTAGTATTGTGGTACCCGTAAATCAGGCTATTTTTATATCCTCAGGTTAAGGAGAAGTAACAGTCCTGCTTTGACAAATGCTGAATTTGGTGACCTGACTGAGATCAGATCCAAGATGCACTTGGTAATGTTGGTTTGCATTTCTTTAAATGTTTTCTCGTATCATAAGGCACCACACAGCAGCAGCTGAGCACAGTTGGTGGCACCATGAGGATGCTTGGAGACAAAAACAAGATCTGTGTCCCTTAGGTGAGGACTAAGGCGTTGGCAGAGCTCCATGAAGGGCGGCTCTGACCCAAGAGCAGCTCATTTCTGTGGGAGAAGTGATAAGCAGGGAAAAAGACAAAAAGTTTCAGGTCTAGAAAGCAGCAAGGTCTGATAATGTAACTCCCCAGTGATCCCAGGAGCTCTGTGCTCAGTCCCTCTCTTTAATGCTGATGTTCTGAGTAACTTAAATGATATAATTTTCCCCAGTTTCACAGAGGTACCAGGCCTAACTCAGGAAGGTCCAAACTCTGCAAGGGGAGCACAGAAATAAAGTAAAAAGGAGTAAAACTCAAATCTGACAGTGGAGATTTCTCTGTCTGCTACTGACTTGTGCAGAGCAAGGGTGAGAAGCTAAAATCTGCAATTTCTGATGTATTTTTAAATACTTTTCTGTGTATCCAAGTGACTCAAGGCCATCGGTGCCTTGGGAGCTGTGGTGCTCACCCACACCAGCTGCACTCACTGCTCCTCCAAATCCCTGGAAATTTGACAAAGCTGACCAAAATTAGATCCCAGAAACCTCCTAACAATGTCATGTGTCTGAAGGCTCGGGCTGTGTTCCACTGTGTGTCAGCACCTCCATGAAACACCTCTGAGCCCTCTGTGCAGGGCATCTCAGCACACCTGAACAAGGCTTTGGTGGCTCTCTGGGACAGCTCCTTTGCTCAGGCAGGGGCACAGCTGACTTTATCCATAACCCAGGGTAAAACCTGGGTGTGTGCAAGGCCTGGAAACAGATTTCCTCCTGGCAGGAGGATCACCTTCCTAGAAGAGCCCAGAAATGTAAAAACCTCTCTCACCCATCACTGATTTGGCTTCTACCCCTCTTCTCCATGTGGAGCCCCCTCTCCTGTCACCCTGCTCCACAAGGTCCCATCTCTGCTCACAGGGTGCTCATCTGCAGCACACCCACTCTTTCTCTCCACGTATTTTATTTTGTATTATCTTTTATTTTCTCATTCTGCCCCTGGGATGTGGTGGGAGCTCACCATGTCCTGCTTCCCACGGGGTGGGAGCTGCAAGGGCTGAAGGAGCAGAGCAGAGAAGCTGCTGAGCAGGGAGCCAGCCCTGAGCTTAAACAAAGCTGGGGAGCCACAGGAGGAGAATTTCAGCAGCCCCTTCAGTGAGGAGCCAGCTGTGTGTGCTTGGCTTCCCAGGGAGGGCAGACGCTGCTGCTGCTGTTTGCATTTTGCATTTTGCATCCTCCACTTTTGCTTTTGGTCTGGAGTGAGTGCTGGGGTGGGTGGCTGCAAACATCCCTCTCTCTAATTACGGATGTATGAGAGATTTGGGAGCGTAACTCATCAATGGTAATGAGATGTTTAAAGCATAAATCAACAGAATATCAAGATGAGAGCGGGTTCCCCTCAGCTGTGCCCCAGACAAGGCAGGTGAGTGACCTGCTGGCTGCACCCTACCTGCCAGGGGTGTGATAACATTCCATCTCCTGCCTGCAATTTTTGGCAATTAGGCGGAAATGTCCCATTTCCTGCGGTAAATAAATAGGGATCCGTGTTTTGCCTTGATGTAACTCCACCTCCCCTAATATGCTGCATTGTCCATTGATTTGCCTAATTATGTGTATTACAGCGGCACGAGGCGCTGGGTAGCAGCAGGGGTCCGTGCTGGGGAGAGGAGGAGGAGGGCGATTGCTCCATCTGTTCTGCGAGCTGAGCTGAGCTGCCGGGAGAGGCTCGGGACTGGAGTGGGAAATGGAGGGAAGGAATTACCATTTAGTGCAGGTGCCTCTGGAAGGGGAATCCCACTGCCAGGTGCTGGCAGGCGGCTCTCCTGAGCTCCCCACGTGCTTAATTACCCTACAGCGAGTCTTCCCATCTCGAATTAGAGCAGGCAATTGCTGCTGAAGCTTTGGAACAAACCGGGGAGTGCGGCAGGGCTTCATCCATCTCACTGCAGAGACCTGCGTTCCCCATCCAGCAGGATTCATGCCCCATTCGGCCGAATTTGAAAGCACTTACCTGGAATGAGATGATTAATTTAAAAATCTGAGTGCAGGAGTGCAGCAGACAAGGTCAAAGCATCCGAGCTATGGATCTGGGCTCCAGTGGTGACATTACAAAAACAGCAAGCGTGCTTCTGTGTGCTGTGGGTTTGGGAAGAAGTTGCTCAGGACTGTGGGAGCCAGTGCAGGGAGAGCCAGGGGAGCACGGGATGAGCTGTCAGTATTTGCTGTCCTGAACAAGAACCTTTATCCCTCCACAGCTGATTCCCCCTGCCACGCTCCTGGCTGGCTGATGGATCAGGGGTGGCAGCAGGGGAATGTGCTGCTCATTCTCCTGCTGCTGCCAGCAGGTAACTCAGCAAATCAGCCTGTTAGTCCGACTGGAGAATATCTGAGGGGTAAAAACTGCCCAGAACCTGTCGTGTGCCATGTAACAGCCAACACACAGGGGCTGAGACATCCTGGGAATGAATAACACACCTGGAGGGGGAACACTAGCACAGTTAAAGCCGTGCTGTGCATCCTGCGGGGGTTTAAATTGCCTCAGCAGTTTTTTGTGGTTTCTGCACAGCAGGGCAGGGCTGTGAGGAGCTGCACACAACCTGTGCAGGCTTGGCTGTGTCCAGGTGATCCTGCAGCACCACCAGTGTGGGAGGGTCCCAGCTGCATCCACTCAGGCAGCATCAAAGAGCTGCGGGTGTCACGGTCGGGAGCTGTGAAACTGAGCCGAGGTGCCTGGCAGGGCTCCAGTCCTTTATCCACGGTGTGAAGGATTAGACAAGGATTTGGCATGGGGCACCATGGAAAGCTGCCTTTTACCTTCACATGTCCGACAGCAAAACCCACTGGCCTTGGTATGGAGAGAGGGGAGGCTCTCAGAGAGCAGGGGGAATAGCCCTGCCTAAAAATTGGGATAAGTCTCTATTCCAAGAAGATCCTGGTGCTAACGTGATTATGCTCTGAAATCCTGAAGGTTTGAGCTATGAATAATTGCAGTGATATGCCTTTTCAGAATGTATTTATTACACAGCAGGTTTGGACAATGCTCTCAGGCACAGGGTGGGACTCTTGGGGTGTCCAGTGCAGGGCAGGAGCTGGATTTGGATGATCTGTTCAGGTCCCTTCCAGCTCAGCATATTCCAGGATTCTGATAGCTGAAACAGCTCGTGGGGCCTTAATACCCTGCTCTTAATGACCCTAATGGAAAATCCAAAATCACACTTTGATTATAACCTGCAGAGCTGTTGGGTGTCAGTGCAAAGCCAGCACAGGCAGGGAAGGGCATGCGTGTGTTAATCAATTTGCTTTTCAAAGTGGCGAAAAACAGAAGCCTGAGGAGTTCCCCCTGCGAGGTGCTTTCCCTGGATGCTGCTCCTTGTGCTAATGGTATCCTCTCACCAGAGAAAACATCCCACTCCAGAGCTGAAGTGGTTGGCAGGAGCTGTAATTAAGGTGTGAAGAGACTTTCCACACAAGAACCTGCCTTCCTGTGCTGGGCTCCTCCTTGAGAACAGAGACTCTTTGGCAATTGGCTTGGAAGCCTGTTTGTATTCCTGCTATTCTGTTTGGATTGCTAATCCTCAAATTTGCACCTTAACTCCCTTAAAATTAAACAAGGGCAGAAATGTTATCGCGCTGATTTGTAGTAATAAGCGTAAAAGAACAAAATATTTATAATATAAATATTTATAATACAAGTGTTTCTGGACCAAAATTTATCAAAACCTCGTTCTCAAACTGCTATTAATATATTTTTTCAAATACTGCTAGTTGCTAGAACAGTATTTCTGAGGCTTAGAAATATGGTTTAGATATTTTCTCTTAAAGAATTGCTGGCTTTTTTAATTAAGTAGAGCTTTATATGGGGAAAAGAGAAACTAAAGAAAATAATGATGTATTAGCACAGTAGGAGAAGTGATTCAATGTGAGGAAAGTCACAGACCAGTCCATTAGGAGAATCTGTTGGATTTTGGTGAGTCATGGGAAGATATTTTCATTGATAATGTGAAGCAGACCTTGGTGCACGTGTCTGTGGGAATGCAGGAGGCTGTGTGCTGGGAATGCCCAACCCTGAACATGTGTCTGCTCAGGGATCCACATCCTCCTTCCCCATGGGCTACGACCCAACCAGGCCCTGCAGAAAGGGCTGGAGCTGCAGTATCAACATTTCCTGGCTGTTAATGTTACTTTAAAACAGTCCTGAGCTCCTTGAAACTGCTGGGTATTTCCACTGGATCCCACCCCAGGCACAGTGAGGGCTGAGGATGGGTAATTTTGACTCATTACTCTGTTTCTTGAGTGACCATGGGCACCTCCCTTACACTCCTGGCACCCCACATCCCTTAAGATTCCAGTAGTAAATCTCCCTTGCCAGGCAGTGGTGCTCCCCAGCCACAAGCAGGAAAGAGGTGAAATCAGTGCTCATATTCCCTTTTTCTCTCCCATTTACATTTTGCTGGCAGGTTACTGAGATTACAGGTTAATCAGTGCTGCAGAGAAACTGGGTGATCTGGTGTGCCTGGGCCTGAAGGCTGGGGCAGAGCAGTGCCAGCTCCAAGCTGGGATATGAGCACGGGATGGATGTTGGATAGATCAGGGCAGTGCCTGTTCCAAGGTGGGATATGAACACGGGATGGATGTTGGATAGATCAGGGCAGTGCCTGTTCCAAGGTGGGATATGAGCATGGGATGGATGTTTTATAGATCAGGGCAGTGCCTGTTCCGAGCTGGGATATCAGCATGGGATGGATGTTGGATAGATCAGGGCAGTGCCTGTTCCGAGCTGGGATATCAGCATGGGATGGATGTTGGATAGATCAGGGCAGTGCCTGTTCCGAGCTGGGATATCAGCATGGGATGGATGTTGGATAGATCAGGGCAGTGCCTGTTCCAAGGTGGGATATGAGCACGGGATGGATGTTGGATAGATCAGGGCAGTGCCAGCTCCAAGGTGGGATATGAGCACGGGATGGATGTTGGATAGATCAGGGCAGTGCCTGTTCCGAGCTGGGATATCAGCACGGGATGGACGTTGGATAGATCAGGGCAGTGCCTGTTTCAAGGTGGGATATCAGCACAGGATGGACGTCGGATAGATCAGGGCAGTGCCTGTTCCAAGGTGGGATATCAGCATGGGATGGATGTTGGACAGATCAGGAGAACGGGCCGGGTGAGCAGCAGCGAAAGTGCAAACACCCAGAGACATCCAGGGCTGGGAATGTGGTTTGAGTGCTGAACTGCCCCTCGCATTACACACACAATAACAAGCTGTGTGGTGAGCAGATGGGAGCTCCAGGGAGGCTTTAAGCTGGCGGAACGCGTGCGAGGGAAGGCAGGAGGAGATATCCAAACCTCCCCTGGAGAGCGGGAGCCGCGGGCCCGGCTGGATCCGCTCCACGGGCCTGCTGGGCTGACTCCACTCTGGGGAGCTGCTGCTGCTGCTCTGCTGAGTGGAATCCACGCTAAAGATGCCACAAGAAATGCCTGTGGAGGCTGGCTCTGGGCTCTGGGCTCTGTGCTCAGCCACAGAGGTCCCGCATGGGCCCACAGGCTGTGCTGGCCTTTCCTCAGCATTCCCTGAGCTCCGCAACTTCCAGGCTTTGATGAGACCTCAGGAAAGCCCCCTGCAAGAACAAGGACATCCTTTGCTTTTCAAACTCAGTTGTGGCTGCTGCTGCTCTGTCCTGAGCCTGACTTTGTGTCCTTCCAGCAGCCTGGCACGGTAGAGTCCATGGAGAGAGAGGCTGGGAGCGCAGCCAGAGGTGAGACCGCGGCTTTCCTGGCCTCTTCCCTCCCTGCTAAGTTTGCATCTTGCTTTGGGGAATATAGACAGGAAAAAATGGACACATTTGGCTTAAAAAATAAACTGCTGAATTGCAATTTCCATCGGCTCCAAGAGGTGCCCAGCAGTGGCCTCTGCCCGCTGCGGGTGGGGTGGGAAATCAAAGCCCGGAGATTTCACAGGCGACAGAAGAGCTCCATGCAAAACTCACTGCACAACTCGAGGAACAACGTCTGCAAGTCGCCAGCCTGAATTTTCACTCCACCCTAGTCCAAAACCAGCCCCAGGCAATTCTTTGCCGGCTGAGATTAATCCGTGGGCGTCTTAAATCTGAAATGCTAAATCGGAGCACAGTTTCAGTCTGTGCAAGCCCGCCCGCCTGCGCCGGGACTTCTGATTCTCTTTTTCCGTTACTTTTTCCCTATTGCTACAATAATTAATTAAGAATGGTTCTGCTGAACCCTGTTGATTCATTTGGCACTTGGAAGCTTAATGAGGTGTGAACCTGCAGACTGCGGCATCGGTGTAGCTGACACGGTAATTTATATCAATTGCTGTGATTAGTCCAGCTCCTCAATCACCGCGTTGTTTCTCCGAGCAATCTGTCACAGCCTGGACGGGGGGACCTCAGCGCTGGGTTTCTCTTACACTGCCAGCAATGTTCTTGAGGTGCTGCTAACAAGGAAAATACAACTCATGGGATGCTTTGAGAATAGCAGCACACGGATTGCTTTGGTTGTAATGTGCTTTTCTCTTGAGATGGCTGAGATGCAGCTGTGGGGTTAGGATGCAGGTACCTGCCCCAGCAGCGTTTTGGGAGGGTGTTCTTTCCAGGTCAAAAGGTCTTGTTGCTTCAGCCTGTCAGGAGCTGGCTGTGAAAATCACTCTGTGGGTTGTCATGTTCGCTGTGCTGTGACGAGATTATTCATCAGTAACCTGAACTTCTGCAAATTCAGCCCAGGGCCGTTGGAGCCGCCCCGGATCCCCTTGCCCATGAAGTGGGGTCGAGTAGAGCACAGCAAGGGCTGTGTGACCTCTGCATTCACACCCCCAGTTATGTCCTTGGTGATGGCACTGTGTCCTATTAACTTCCATATTCCAACAAAAATCATGGAATGGGTTGGAAGGGGTCCTGAAGAGCATCCTGTTCTATCTCTGCTGCCATGGGCAGTGACACTTTCCACTGTCCCAGGCTGCTCCAAGCCCCATCCAACCTGGCCCTGGACACTTTCAGGGGTTTCAGGGGCAGCCACAGCTTCTCTGGGCACCCTGAGCCTCCCACCCTCACAGGGAAAAATTCCTTCTTAGTGTAAAATCTAAACCTGCCCTCCTTCAGGTTGTCACTACAATCCTTGTGAAAAGTCCCTCTCCAGCCTTTTGAGCCCCTCCAATCACACAAATACAACTGTTTTGAGTTTTGGGAACAGTTCGGTGTTGAGGCATAACAAGAAAGAGAAGGACAAGCTCCCTTTTGGCAGCCTGGGTTCAACAGAGCCACCACAACCTGAACCATCACCTCTGCTCTCCAAAAATACCTGCCCTATGGGCTGAAGGTCCATTGCCTGCTGCTGCATCATCTCCAGGTGCCCCTGTACACACTGCCTTGTTTGTTGGGTGAGGATGGGTCTTTGTGGGCCACCGGGGATCTCAGCGGCACATCCTGGCTGGGTGTTGGGTTTGTTGTTGCTGGAATGGCTCCTGAGGTATTCAGAAGTCTTTTTTCCCCCAGCCCGGCAATCGAGGAAGAAGTCGGGATTCCCCAGCTCTGTTTTTCAAGGTTGTTTATTTTCCCTTATCTGTTACATTCTTTCTCTGATTGCTGAGATCTGTCCGGCAGGTCGGGTTGTGGCATCTGGCCATCCTTGGGGTGGTGTTGGCTTTTTATACTAAAAACTACCTGTACTTTATTTACAATAGTTTTCCAATACCTATCACCTATATTAGACAGCCTGTCTCTACTCTAAACCAATCCAGAAGTGCCACCATCACAGCAGAAGATGGAGGACAAGAAGAAGAAGAAGGAGAAAGACAGGACATGCCCAGATTCCTCCATCTTGCCTCCTGAACCCCCCATTCTAAATCCCCAAAATTCTCCTTTTTCACCCTGTGACAAATTCGCTATCATTTTACTCAAACTCTTGTAGCTTGTAACTCCTCACACAAGTTGGTAATTTTTTCCATGGGCTAAAATGGAAGGCACAGGTGTGTTTGACTCTGTGCCAAGGTCTCTGAGCCCCCTGCCAGGGTCTGGAGTCCTGCAGGGCAGCCAGAGGAATGTCCTGGGCTCTGACAGCTGGGGACAGGGCTGGGATGGCAGCAGTCCCTTGGGGACAGGGCTGGAATGGCAGCAGTCCCTTGGGGACAGGGTGGGATGGGCAGCAGTCCCTTGGTGACAGGGCTGGGATGGCAGCAGTCCCTTGGTGACAGGGCTGGAATGGCAGCAGTCCCTTGGGGACAGGGCTGGAATGGCAGCAGTCCCTTGGTGACAGGGCTGGAATGGCAGCAGTCCCTTGGGGACAGGGTGGGATGGCAGCAGTCCCTTGGGGACAGGGCTGGGATGGCAGCAGCCCCTTGGGGACAGGGCTGGGATGGGCAGCAGTCCCTTGGGGACAGGGCTGGGATGGCAGCAGCCCCTTGGGGACAGGGCTGGGATGGGCAGCAGTCCCTTGGAGATGGGGCTGGGATGGCAGCAGTCCCTTGGGGACAGGGCTGGAATGGCAGCAGTCCCTTGGTGACAGGGCTGGGATGGCAGCAGTCCCTTGGAGATGGGGCTGGGATGGCAGCAGTCCCTTGGTGACAGGGCTGGGATGGCAGCAATCCCTTGGGGACAGGGTGGGATGGGCAGCAGTCCCTTGGTGACAGGGCTGGAATGGCAGCAGTCCCTTGGTGACAGGGCTGGAATGGCAGCAGTCCCTTGGGGACAGGGCTGGAATGGGCAGCAGTCCCTTGGTGACAGGGCTGGAATGGCAGCAGCCCCTTGGTGACAGGGCTGAGATGGGCAGCAGTCCCTTGGTGGCAGGGCTGGGATGGCAGCAGTCCCTTGGTGGCAGGGCTGGGATGGCAGCAGTCCCTTGGTGACAGGGCTGAGATGGGCAGCAGCCCCTTGGTGACAGGGCTGAGATGGGCAGCAGTCCCTTGGTGGCAGCTCTGGGATGGCAGCAGCCCCTTGGAGATGGGGCTGGGATGGCAGCAGTCCCTTGGTGACAGGGCTGGGATGGCAGCAGCCCCTTGGGGACAGGGCTGGGATGGGCAGCAGTCCCTTGGTGACAGGGTTCCGATGGCAGCAGTCCCTTGGAGATGGGGCTGGGATGGCAGCAGTCCCTTGGTGACAGGGCTGGAATGGCAGCAGTCCCTTGGTGACAGGGCTGGAATGGGCAGCAGTCCCTTGGTGACAGGGCTGGAATGGCAGCAGCCCCTTGGTGACAGGGCTGAGATGGGCAGCAGTCCCTTGGTGGCAGGGCTGGGATGGCAGCAGCCCCTTGGAGATGGGGCTGGGATGGCAGCAGTCCCTTGGGGACAGGGCTGGGGGCAGAGCAGTGTGGAGCTCAGCGGGGCCCGTGTGGCACCGGGCAGGGGCTGTAAATCAGCCCTGCTGATGGGGAGGGCTTTAAATCAGCCTAATTGAGCTGCTGGGGTTGCACTGGAGCTGGTGCTACTTTTGTTTTTTTTACGCCTGGTTAATGGGAAAATAAACAAACCACCCCCCACTCCCCCTGAACTGAAACCAGAAATGGGAGAAACTGAGCTACACTAAAATAAACCAGCTTTGAATTATTCCCTTTTGCTGGATGTCTAAACAGGAGAAACGGATACGTGAATAAATCGAAAACACTGAACAATGAAGGTGAAGATCTTTTTAATGTTCACAGAAGCAGCAGGAAATCATTAAGTTGACGTTTCTGGAAAAGAAAAATCAACATATGCAATGTTAACGCTTTTAAACTGATCAGTGAGGCACGGGCACATCATTTCTGTACCACTGCAGATGTGTAAACTAATTTTAACACCCTTTCTATTTTCAGCACAGAGTCCTTAGAGTAAGTGAGCGTTTGACCTGTAACCACTGAGAGTAGTGTTCACTATGGGGCCCGTGTGTAGGGAAATATAATTTATTTTAATGATATTTAAGCTAATGAGCTTGGCTAATAGATATTTTTAAGGCCTTTATAGGGGTTCAGTCATGGGACAACACGCCACTGGGCACAAATGCTCATTTACTCTGCAAAATGTCAGAGAATGGCCCAGCTATTAGTAAAGTGCATTCTGTTTGATTTTTAAGAATATATTTCCATAAATTACTGGCCCTAGAAATGAAATAAATCAGCCAGCTATTCAGTGAAATCTTAAATGTTAATTGAGAGTCATGGGAGTGGCTGGAGCCAGAGGAGAGAAGGCTGTGGGGGATCTCCCTGGGTGCTGGCCCACCCCATGGCTTGACCCACATCCCATGGGTGTGCTTACCCCAGGTGTGGATTCAGGTGTGGATTCACTTCTGCTGCTGCTGGAGGTTGTGGCAAGAGGCCCCGCCATGGCAAGGCCGCTGTCCTGCCATTGGGCAGGCCGAGCCAGACTGGGGCTGCCCTTCTGAGCAATTTGGACAGCCTGGAAGAGAAAAGTGAGTCCTGAGGTAGGAGGAGGAGGATTGAGGAACTGTCTGAGGACCAGAAGGGTGATGGTCAAATGTGTTACCTGGTCTGGATGCAGGCACTTGAGTTGCATCATGTGTAGGCTGCTGCTGGCACAGCTTCTTACCGACACACCTGGTTGAATTTGGGGTGCCAGGATGGTTCCTGTCGTGTTCCATTTTATTTATTTTGCTCAGTGCCACCTAAGCAGTGGAGAGGAGATGTTTCTTCCACTGGCTCCAGCTGGAACTGGTCGTGTTCTCAGCAACCCCAGAAGCAGGCAGGTAAGGTGTGTCTGTGACGTCACGGCAACATGGAACCATAGAACCGAACAGGCCTTGCAGGGTCTGTTTTCCTGTCGTCAAGCAGGTTGATCTGTGTCAAAATCAATCCCTGAAGCTGCTTGTTTATTTAACCCCTTCCTGAACTTTGCCAATACTGGAGGTCCCACAGTGTGTCCCTGCCAGCCCTGTCAGAGTTTTGGTCACAGCCTGCAGGCCTTACACAAGGCCTTCATAACAGGGACAGCAGGTTTCTCTTCTCTCCTTGTTAGCAGCAGTGATGTGAAGCTCCTTCCTACCCCAGAACAGCAGCAGCAGAGGGAGGGGGTGAGGGCAGGAATTAAATCTGTGTCTGTGCTCCCTGTGGGCAAACCCTGAGGCTGCTCAGGACTCTGGATCTGAACCCCCCATCTCCTTTCCTCTTCCTTCTGCCGGGTGAGATAGTCCAGGTTTGTGCTGTGCATCCTCCTCCCAGTCTTGCTCCAGGGTTCCTCTCCTCTGGACAGGCTGATCCACAGGTAAAGCTGTGGCACCTCCACATGCCAGCAGCCCAGACCTGCGCTGAGCAGATGAAAGATTATAGTGATCAATTTGGTGAGAAGGGAGATTTTTCTCCATCTGTCCACCCTCAAGGCTCAATTTCCTCATAAACCATTCCTCGAGACATCAGGAAAATGGAAGCTGTTCAGAAATGGAGGAGATAGTTAACCCAAAATGAATGAATATCCCACAGGCTGGGGCTCTCTGGAGCAGGAGGGCAGCAGCCAGCCGGGCTCTCCTGCACCATGCTGGCTTTTGCAAAGAGCAAAGTGCCTCGGATGCTGATGTTTTCAGCCAGCATCTCTCCTCCCTGAGCTGCTCTGCTCAGCCAAGCACATCCAAACCCTCCTCCCTCTGCCCCAAACCAGGCAGGAGGAGGGCTGGATGAGCCCCCAAACTGAGCTGCTGTTGTACCCCAGCTGTGTGGGAAGAGCTCATCAGCAGAGCCCAGGGCTGACAGGCTGCTCCTGGCCAGCCTCATTGATTTGCTCCCTGAAATGCAAGCTCGTGGTTTGATTGGTTTGCATTGTAAGGGAACAGCCAAAGATGAAGACACTTTACAGGATCTGTGTTTGTGCAGCTTTCCTGTCCCATGCTTCCAATGCTCCTGGCTTCATTTGCACTCAGTGTGAAACTTTTTGGAAGCAGCATCCTCCAGCTCTGGAGGATGGGGCAGGTTTCCTGGTGGGACTTCAGGACACACACAGCACCTGCCTCAGTTTCCCCCTTAGGGCTGGATGAACCAAAGGGATAAAATCCTTCTTGTTATCCAGGTGTGCCTCCCTCCCCACCCTGGTTCCTGCAATGAATTTAACTGTCTTCCTGCTCCATCACTTCTTTTTTTCTTTTCCTTTCTGCTGCAATGGAGAGCATTTGTTACATCCCCACGTGGGCTTTTTGTCAGCCAGAGATCTTCAGGGCATCCCTCAGCCAGATCAGAAAAAAGGAGAGAGCCATTGGGTTTGGAAACATCCTGCACAGAAAATGCTGTGGATGGATTTGCAGCTGAGCCTGCTGGAGGAGAAATCCAAGGGCTTTCTGTAGGTGCAGGGGATGGTTTTCCTGAGGGCCAGGCATGGCCAGGGATCAGGAGTGGGAAGGGCTCCTTGGAGAAGCTGGGAGCTGCAGGGCAGACCTCAGCCTTGCTCCTAACCCTGTTCAGCCTACAGATGCTCCAGCGCCCTGAAATGATGGCACTACATGATTTTATTTCTGCCTAAAGCCAACTTTCTGCCAGCAAAATTTCTCCCACGGATCCTGAACTGAGCCTGCGTGGGCAGCCCCCAGCAGCTGGTGCTGTCTCCCACCAACCCAGTGGTGCTGAGTGCCAGAGCTGCATCCCAAAATAATTGGGGTCCTCTCGAGATGGAGAGCAGCGAGCTCAGCCTGGAGGAATGAAAGTCCCTTATCCTAAAAGATACCCCTGGAGCTGTGGGTAATGCTGGGGGATGATGGTCCAAGGGAGAACCTCGTGGCAGCACCTCAGCCCACTGATGCTGCAGGAGAGATCTCAGCTCTTCCCACAGCCACCATCCTCCTGCCATCCCTGTCCCCATGTCCCTGCCATCCTTGTGTCCCTGCCATCCCTGTGTCCCTGCCATCCCTGTCCCCATGTCCCTACCATCCCTGCCCCTGTGTCCCTGCCATCCCTGTGTCCTTGCCATCCCTGTCCCCATCTTCCTGCCATCCCTGTGTCCCTGCCATCCCTGCCATCCCCGTGTCCCTGCCATCCCTGCCATCCCCGTGTCCCTGCCATCCCTATGTCCCTGCCATCCCTGTCCCCATGTCCCTGCCATCCCTATGTCCCTGCCATCCCTGTGCCATCCCATGTCCCTGCCATCCCTGTGCCCCTGCCATCCCTGTGTCCCTGCCATCCCTGTCCCCATGCCAGCCCCGACCCTCAGCTCCCTCTGGGCTTTCAGATGCTTCCACAATGCCAGCCAGGGCTGGGAGCAGCATGCTATTGTAAGCATGAATGCAGAATCAGTCCCTTTCCTACCAGCTGTCAAAAAGTATTATTTAATCTCAAATAGCTCTCAGTAGCTTTTTTTTTGTTGTTGTTTCCTCTAGTTTGTTTTAAGAAGGTTGTTGAGTGTGAGAAAGCAGGAAGCAGTGTCAATAACACAGTGGGTTTTTTTTCTTTTCACAGACACCCTTTGAACTCCCTTTACTCTGCCTCCCCTCCAGTTACATTTACACACCCTATAAATAACCTTCCAGGGCTTTGAAATGCTTTTATTAAAGCTGAGAGTGGAGATTTTTTTCCAAATCCAGTGTTATTTGCTGCATTATCTGTAGACAACCTTCAGCATAATTACTATAAATGGCTGTAGATTTTAACCCATCCCTGTGTGTGCTGAATGAGAAGGAAAACGGGGCAGAAAAGTGGCAGAAGCTCAGGAAGGAGATGATGGATGTGCTGGGACCCCATGGCCCCAGCTCTGTGGGGTCTGTGGGGTGAGGGGAGCTGAGTCCAAGCCTGACCCAATTCACTGCCCATGGTGATCCTTGGGGACAGCTTGGACACCTGCAAGGTCCTACAGGAGCACTGGATGCCTGCTGGGAGGCACTGGGAGCAGTGGTCAGGGATGAAGCTGTGGGTCCATGAGCAAGGACTCCCCAAAACCCCAGCACATGTTCAGGTGTCACCTCTGCACCCAGGGAGGAACCTGGGCCACCACCCTCATGGCTGGGGTCAGTTCAGCACAATCTGGATCTCTGGGATGGATATTTCTGTTGTTCTGTTGTTGCTTTAGCCTTCACCTGGGTAACTCCCAATTTTCACCGCTTTAAGCCAGAAAATTGTGCTTTTTCATAGTAATTCTCTGCTGCCCTGCAGCTCTCTGCTCCTTGGGTCCCAATGCCAGCAGCATTGCAGATCTGGCAGTAAGGTTTGGGATTTCTCTGCTCTGGGCTTCCTTCCTTCGCACTGTCCTTTGTGGCACAGAAAATTGAGGGGAACCACCTGTACAGCTTTTACTGACCCTCATTTTGCTCTTCTCCCTTTCATTATTTTTTATCTATTATCATCACTAGGCTGTGGCTTAGAGAGTGCTCAGATGAAGTTTTGCTGTCTCCTGGAGCCAGCCCCTGGAAAGCCACCACGTCCCCTTGTGCAGCCCTCAGGGACAGCAGATGGATCTTGCTGGGAACGTAACGAGGTGGAAGGGCACTCCCCCAGCCTTGCAGCCCGCAGGAGTGTTTGTCTCTGCCTCTTACCTCACCAAACGATGAAAATCTCCTTCACCATCATCAGTCTTCAATTTTCTGTGCCACCAGGCTGATGCAGGGAACTCCTGCAGCTCACCTGGGCTGGGGGTGGCTCTGCTCTGATGATGTCCCTTGCAGCCACCTGCCACAAGAGCTGGATCTAGATGGCCTTTAAGGCACTCAGCAACCCAAACCATTCTCTAGTTCTGTGATTCTGTGCATTTGAAAGCCAGGAAATGACAAAACCAACCCACAATATTTTGAATTAATTGAAATATTTCTGTTTGTGAACACTTTTTTCTTGTTTTGTTTATAACTACAGAGGTACAATTAAGAAATAGCTCCTTAATGATATTAACTAGGAAGTTAAGCCTTTATTATAATATTATATAGAATAAAATTTCGTGACTGGATTAAACAGTCTTTAATGCATTTATTCCTTCACAATGGATTTCACTGTTTGCAGGTGGACACTTCTGGTAAGGGGAATGAGAACCAGAAAAAAAAAAAAAAAAGGACTTTTAGGAAAATATTATAACTGCCTAAAAACAAACCCACTAGTCCTGAAATATTTATAACTACATTGTTAGTATTATTGGGATGATGCATTTTGGAGGAACTGAAGGAAGAAGGAATTTTCCTGACCAGTGTGCTGGGAGCCTGGCAGGTGATTTTCTATTCTGGATGCAGCTTTTGCAGGCGAGTGCGAGCGATGAAGGGCATTAGCTAAATAAGAGATGATTTAGTGGTGATGGCACTGCTGGTCCACAGATCCCACAGCTGCTAAATTTCAATATAAACTCCGTAACTCTGGAGGCAGAAAGAACTGAACACGCACAAGAGACTGTTTCTGAATATATTTTTCCCCCTCTCTCCAATAAAAGGCACAAATAATAGCGTATTTTTCAAAGTGCAGAGCACTTTACATTGCAAATACTTACATTAAATTTACATTTCATGGGTGAGTGGCCATAGCTGCTGCTTGCCACATCCTTGCTGGTGACATCCAGCAGTTGTAGATGATCTAGTGCCCACTGGCTGAGTGTGCCTGGGTTGCCCAGGAGCAGAGGAGCTGAGGGCAGAGCACTCTGGAGCTCCAGAGCACCTCCACAACCTTGTCTTGTCTCCAAAGCCAGAGGGGAGAGGAGTGGGAGCTCAGGGCAGCAGGTGCTGGGGGAAAGCTTGTGCAGCAAGGCATTGAATTCTGGGCAAAGCCAAAGGGAAATCCATTCTTCCAGCCCTGGAGGGACATGATTCCTGTGCTCTCGAGGCCGGGGGGAGAGAGACAAATCCTTTTGGCAGGGCAGCAGCCAAGCCGTGCGCTCCCGCTCTGCAGGGCCGGCCCACGGATGCATGGTGCTTCCCTGGAAAGGTCAGCACATTCACCATCCCTGTTTTCTGCAGAGGTGATGGATGAGCTGCAAACACTGTGCTGACAGTTGTTGTGGCCATGGAAAACTCATTCTCTGCTGCTCCTCGCTGGGAGGTGCAGGATGGCCACGGTTCCCTCAATAACAGCAGTGCCCCTCCTGCCATGTGCCACCTTGCTGGTTTGTGTTGGCAGAGACAATTTTCATGGAATCACAGAATCATTTAGGTTGGAAAAGACCACAAGACCATCAAGTCCAACTGTTAACCCAGCACTGCCAGTTCCAGTCTCCAAGTGCCACATCCACATGTCTTAAATCCCATGTCTCCAAGTGCCACATCCATGTCTTTTAAATCCCTCCAGGGATGATGACTCCAGTACTGCCCTGAGCAGCCTGTTCCAGGGCTTGACAACCCTTCGAGTGAAGAACATTTTCCTAATAGCCAATCTCAGACAATTTCCTATATAATATCCAATCTGAGATTGATTTTCACGCCCTCCTTTGAGGAGCTCCCTGTCGGAGCCACCCTGGCAGTTACAGGCTCCCTGATTATCCTGCCTGATCAGAAAAGGTTGCCCTCCCCTCCCTGGCCCTGCAGACAATTGCTGCTGTGCTTGAGGCCACTGACCAAAACCTGAGTGCTCCCTGTCGCTGGGTGGGTTGTAGGGATGGGTGTGCAAGCCCCTGGCTGTGGTCATGTCCCTCTGCAAAGTCCCTCTGCCACCAGCACACAGTGTCAGGAGCCCAGTGCTCCTTCACTGCCATAAGAAAATGTGGGGATTTTTTTTCTCCTTTCTTTGTTTATCTGCAATATCCTTGATGACTTTTCTGGTCAGTCCATACTGTGACCTTCTCACACAGTGCATTGTTTCATTTCTAGTCTCAAGGTTTAGTGTTTGTCATTTATCTGTGTTGGCTTTGGCACCTGCAAGCCCGGGGTCTGCCCCTGAGTCACTCCTCACCTGCAGGGATGATTCCTCATTAGTTTCTCTGCTGGCATTTACCATCCTGGCAGCCTCTAGAGCCTGCCTGGTGTGTGAGCCCAGGCTGAGTCACAGCTGGGTTTGAATCCATGGAAAATTAGTGGAGACCTGAGAAGGCACAGCGGGGTCTGATCCCATCTGCAGAGAGCCCAGCAGGGCAGGGGTGCTGGCACAGGGAGCCCTGGTGGGAACCTGTCCATTCCAGGCCTGGAACAAGCATTTATTTCCTGTGGGATTTATCCTACTGTGGGTTTTGCCCACACTCACAGATTAAAACCCATGTGGGTTTGCCAGCCTGTGCTGCAGCCATGACTCTGCTGATGTGTAACTGTAGCTGCCTGTTGGGATTTGCTCCTCTGGATTTGTTTGCAGGCTCCTGGGAGAGATCTCCCATTTGATGAATCTTTTTGTGCACACTGTGCTTCTGTTCCCTGGGAGCAGCAGCCCAGCAGCACTGTGTCACTGAGCCTCACACAGTGTCACAGCCTGTGCCACATCCTGGGGCCAGCTCCCGCTCGCAGCATCATCATTTCCAGAACGGTCCCTCTGTGAAAAAATCCGAGGCAGCTCCTTAATAAACTAGTTCAGGGTATAAAGTATTTAACTGTTGTGTAATTTCCTGGCAAGCCAGCGGGTCCCCTCATAAATGCAGGAGCGTCGTGCTGGCCCCTGGCCAGGCTCAGGCGTCCCTGGCCACCTGCCCTGTGCCAGCTCGTAAAATCCTCCCATGCTGGTCCCCTTCCCGTCCCACTGCCCACGCCAGGTCCCTGTGGTGCCACTGCCAGCTAGGGGGGTTTCTGTGAGCCCCCCAAGTTGTACTTAAGGCTCGTTGCCCTGTCCTCTGCAAGGAGGAGGCTGGACAGTGTCACCCAGCCACCACAGCCCCAGCACCTGTGTGACAGAACCAGTTTTTCCCCTCCCGTTTGCACACTTTCCCCAGGGGTCAGATGGTTTCTGGCGCCTGCAGCAAAGCCACAGGAAATATCACCGACTTCAGGGGTTTCTCTGGGTTTTAGCAGTTTCTCACCTTTCCAGGCAGGAGGAAAAGCGTGGAGAAGTGATTCATCCCACCCCTGAAAGCCAAGCCAAAACCCACCAGGGAGGCAGCCAAGCCTCGGGCAGCCAGTCAAACCTCCCGTGCTCTGACCCAGGGTCACGGCTGTGGGGCCTGACTCACATTCCTCACCCTGCAGGGTCTGATCCCAGGGGCCTTGTGCCTCACCACAGTGGCCCATCCCTTCTTTCTGTTGATTAATTCCCTGCAATGACCCCCAGCCTCTGCCTTCCCACAACCTTCTCCCTCGAGGCTCAGCTCCTGGCTCGTGCTGCTGAGTGCCCGCGGGTCTGTCGGGATGCTGGTCCATCTCCTGGGCTGCTGGTGGCTCTGCTGAAGTGCTGGTGGGTTTTTTGGGGTGCTGGAGGGCCTGCTGTGGTGCTGGTGGTCTGCCAGGGTGCTGCAGCTGCCCGTCCATGTGCTGTCCTGATGTGCTGGCCAGCTGAGGGAGGCTGCGTTTGAACCAGGAGGGAGGTGGGACCAGGATGCAGCTTCAAAGGCTCTGAACTGGCTGCCAAGAAGTTCAAAGTGGCAGATTTGGGGTTTGTTTCAAGTCCTGATACCTTATTTTCTGAGCTGCTGGGATGCTGTGCTGGGGATTGGGAGGCTCTGGCGGCCTGGCTGGGTTTGTGGCCGGGAAACAAACCTGTGTTTGCTCAGACCCCTCTGGGCAGGGGATGATGCCTGACCTGGTGCTGCAGCCCCCAGCAAGCCTGGAGGAGAGAGGAGGAGAGACCAGGTGCCTTTATGTGTGAACTGAATCCATCTGGCTACAGACAGACAAACAGACAGACATTCCACACTGGGCTGTGTGGGCCTGGGTGGGTGGCAGGGGCTCTCCAAGGAGAAGGATGGGGAGAGGAGGACATGGAGCTGGGCTGCCTGGAAACACCTGGGCTGTAATGAGAGAAGATAATTATTCACCTGGCTGTGAGACTGAGCACACTGGGTGCGACACCAGCACAGAGGACAATACCTGACCTGGGCTGCCTGCATGGCAGGGTCTGCTGAAAGTCCTTCCTCTGCCTGGAATCAGTTAGGTTTATCCCAAATGATCTCAAGGGTCCCTTCTAACCCTTCTAATGATTCTACATTTTGCATTTTTATGCAAAAAATAAGATCCTTCTTTTATTCTTCAATCCTGCACAGGAGGATCCTTCAGATCCTTCTTTTATTCCTCAGATCCTGCACATCTCTGCAGAGCCATCCATTTGGGTGTGAGCAAAGGTTAAGTTCCCACAGCCATGAGTGGGCCTCCCATGTTCAGCCCCATGAAAACAAAGAGGGAAGGAGAATCTGCTGGCACCCAACCCTGTGCAAAGCTCACTGAGGCTGATGAGTTTTCCTGATAACTTTGAGGACTTTGGACTCTGCCCTTTGGCACTTGTGGCTGAGTGCCCTCAGAAGGGATTGATGCCCTGTGGGTAGGAGAGGGAGCTCCTGGGAAGCCCCTTCCATTTTCTCATGCACAGAGGATTTTTCTATTAACATATATGTTTTGGTAAGGCAGATAAAACTCATGCAACATCATCATCCATATTTCTGAAGGAGAATCACTTACAGGTTCTCTCACAGCATTTGGAGGGATGTGCTGGCCTGGATCTGCTTGAGGATGCAGTTGTGCTGGGGATGGTTTGGATCTGTTTGGATCGTTTGTGCCAAGCCAGAGAAGCAGCAAAATCATCATGCTCTAAATGCTCATTGGAAGGATTTTGTTCTCATGAGATTTCTGTTAATTGTCTTTGTAAGGGGTGGCATGTTTGAATTTGGCAATTCCTACACTAAATGCACAAGAGGACAAAATTTACTGGCAGGTTTTCCCCTAGAAATGTTCCCAAACACCCACCTTGAACCATTCCTCATCAGTCCAGGTGTTCATGGTCACATTGTAGTCCTGTACATGTGAGTTAGTGGGACTTGCATTACAGTTTCCCCACAGGAAGGCCTGAGCACCTGCTCAGTTCTCTGCAGAGTCACAGCTTCAGAGCACAGCTTACAGCCATGATACAAATTAGGATTTTATTCACTATTTTATGCCAGCACTATCTGTACCTTCCTGCCTAATGTGGGATTTTCTCTTTTTCTAGGTCAGTTTCAGACAAGTTGCTTTGTTTGCTTATCCTCCATCTATTTCCTCCAACCAACTTCTGCCATGCAAGGTTTCATTTGGAAGCACCATCCCACGAGGAAATCAATTGTGTTTTGGTTTGAAATTGCACACTTCTCCATATTTCCTTATCTTTAGCTAAGTGGCCATCACCTCCTAATTATAGTTTCCTCTTTTTTTAACTACTGTGCTCAATTTACAGCCTAATTACTCTTACCTTGTTTGTTTAATGAAGCTTATATAATGATTCCTGTGATCTTCATGAAACGTTACGCTGGGATTTTACTTTTCACTTTATAAACTGCGATTTTATATTAATGTTTTTAACCTCAGGTTTCTAATCATAAAGTCATAAGGAGTTTAATTGATTTGAAACTAGCCATGCCCTGAAGTGTGTACATGTCAGATTGATTCAAATTGATCCAACGTGTTTAAATAAAACTCATGCCAAAAGCCCGTTGCACCTTATGCTACCAGATATTTGCCCAAAGCCCTCTGGTTACTTAATTATGCTGCCATCTCCATGTAATAAATTATTGATCAGGATGTGTTTTTATGTGTGTTTGTTGTAGTTTGGGGAGCCAGAGAAGTCCCCCAGTCCCACAAGTCAGCACAGGCACATCATGTTGGAGGGAATGGTGCAAATCCACGTGGTGCTGGTACTGGAGGCTCTGCCTGCTGCTCACTGCAGCAATTTGCAGGTGTCTGGTCACATCCTTGTGTCTTCTCACAGTTTGGGTCAGTCTGGGGGCTCTGGGAAGCTGTTCCTGCAGTTTAAAGAAAGGAATGGGAGGCCAGAGGGAGAGTACAAGGTGTGGACCCAAGCTGACACAGCAGCAACATCTGATTTCAAACCCTGGGGTCTGCCAGGAGATCCTCAGTGTCTGATCTGCTGGGTCTGCTTTGCACATGGACCTGCACAATTTGTGGAGATCTGACAGCCCCAAATGTTGCCAGCTTGCAAACACTCAGCTCTCGTGACAGACACAGAGGCTGCAGCCCCAAGGCAGCCCTGCAAGCTGTGGCCAGCTGCCTCCCACAGGATGCTAAATTTGGGATCTCTGGCTGAGGGATGCAGCAGCCATCCCTGCCTTTGAAAATACCCAATAAATCCCAAAAGTCACTGTTTCATGGTGAACACCTTGAAGCCACAGAAACGCCTTTTGGAAAGTGAGATTTGATTCAAGAAGCCCAAGACATAATCAGCAAAATCAAATTCTGCAGTTTTACCTGAATCTGCTTGAACAGTGCTCAGGTCATGTCACCATCACTGGGGTGGCTTTCCAGGGCCCCCATCCCTCTCCTGGAATTGTCTACAGGGCTAGAAAATCTGATGAGCTGATTGACAGGAGTACAAATCTGTGAAGTAAAATGAAGACAGTTCAATCTAGGAAGATGGCAACAGATTTTTGTGTTTAATTAGACCTCAGTATTACTATTGGATTTTTTATTTATTCTGAGGTTGGATTAGATTTTAATAAAATAGCTACATGTGTCAGTACAGATGAGCAGAGACAAAACTGCTGAGTGGCCCAAAACATGGCAAAATTGATTATAGTGACTGGTACAGTCAGAAGTAATGAAGTCAGTTTTGGTTTTAACCATCTTGCATTATTTTATTAAAATTTATGCCAAGAAGCATTGTCTGAGCTATGATATATATTAATGCAGAGGTGCATAAATAAATAAATAAAACCCCAACAGGTGGATGTTGAGCCCCAGTAAATATTTCCTGGCACAACCCTCTGTCTCAGCCATGTCTCCTTCCCTGCTTCAAAGGTGAGAGGTTGTTCCTGGGGTGAAGAGTTGGAGCTGGGTGAGGAGAATCCCACAGGAAAATTTCCTTGAAGTCCTGGCAGAGCAGGGACAGACAGCAGGGGTGTAGTAAAATACAAAAATGCTGTTATCAGTCAAGCACCTGATCTCCAAGTTTCAGGGTAGTTTTCCTGCAAGTTTCAAGTTTGTGCTCCAGAGTCTGAGCTTCAGAGTGCTCTTTTCTATGTAGATGACACTAATTAACTAAATGAGCTCTGTTCCTCACAGACAGGACTTGTGGATTCAAAGAAACCAGAAACTCAGAGCTCAGAAGAATAATGTTTGTTTGCTTTTATTTAACTGTTCCTGCTCTTGAGACCACGGGTAAGGAAAGGCATTGTGCACACAGAAGGTGCACTGCAGGTGTGACTGTGTTTCTTGTGTGGTCCATGTGCCACCTTGACCCACAAGAGACACCCATATAAATCCTGGCTTAGGTTGTCATCTCTCCACAGGCCAAATAGGCATTGTGCCTTGATTCCAGGGGAGAATTCCCCTTGGAGCACTTGTGCTTGTGTTGCCCATGCTGGGGTAGCCCTCTGCACACAGTGTGTAAATCACACATCTCTGTGCTCCCTCGCTGGTAAAATACTGGAGCTCTAGAAATAATGTGCATTGCTCTCATGAGAATATTTTTTATCAATTGGCCCATAAAATCCACCAAGGAATTATGTGAGTACCAATATATCTCTACCATCCTCCCACTGATGAGAGCGTTTATTTGGTATAGACGAAATTGAATTTTAATTTGTTCTCCTTCACGCGGGCAGTTTTCTTCTCCGGGTGTAAATACGGTGCTTAAACAAACCAATGGGTCTTCTGGGACGTGGTTCATGTGCATCACTGCTCCTCCTGCCTTGGTGGCACTGCCTGATGGCAAACCAGCTCTGTGTGAGCCCCCTGAGCAGCACAGTCCCCGTGACCACTGCTGGACACATTGGAAGGGACAGATTTCCCTGGGTGGCTGTGGCAGCCCTGAGTGCCCTCAGCACTGTCTGTGCCCAGAGTCACACACGCTGCAGGCACTGGCTGTCTCTCCCTGTATGCACATCCTGGGATTTGCAGCAGGTTCTGGCACCTGAGGACATCTCTGTGCTGCCTCATGGCTCTGACAGTCCCCAAGTGCTGGGGGTGACATCGCCCATGTGGGGCCTGGGCTGCTCTGACAGCCTGGATGGTCACTGCTGTCCCTCAGCCCAGATGGTCACTGCTGTCCCCCAGCCCACACAGTCACCACTGTCCCCCAGCCCAAACTGTCACTGCTGTCCCTCAGCCCAGATGGTCACTGCTGTCCCCCAGCCCACACAGTCACCACTGTCCCCCAGCCCAAACTGTCACTGCTGTCCCTCAGCCCAGATGGTCACAGCTGTCCCCCAGCCCAGACAATCACCACTGTCCCCCAGCCCAGACCATCACCACTGTCCCTCAGCCCAGATGGTCACTGCTGACCCCCAGCCCAGACCATCACCACTATCCCCCAGCTCAGATGTCACCGCTATCCCCCAGCAGAGAGGGTCACCACTGTCCCCCAGCCCACACAGTCACCACTGTCCCCAGCCCACACAGTCACCACTGTCCCTAGCCCAGACCATCACCACTATTCCCCAGCCCAGATGGTCACTGCTGTCCCCCCTCCACACCAGCCACAGTGCCAGCCCTGCCAGCAGTGCTTAGGGCTGGAGCAAACCCTCTTTTCCACAGCAGTAGGGGAGGATCATGGAATCACAGAATTGTTTGGGTTGGAGAAGCCCTCTGAGATCACTGAGTGCAGCTGTCACCTCAGCACCACCATGTTCACCAATGTCCTCAAGTGCCATGTGCACACATCAATCTTTTGAGCACTTCCAGAGGTGGTGAATCCACCCTTCCCTGGGCAGCCTGTTCTAGTGCCTGACCATGCTGAAAAAATTTTCCCAAATACCCAACCTAAACCTCTCCATACAGTCAATCATCTGGCCCATGTGGTTTTCTGCACCTCATGGAGAGTCTGGGGCTGCCAGAGGTCTCGGGGGGAAATGTGTGTGGTGGAGCCAGATGTTTCCATGGTGTCCAGTGGCACAGCAGAGCAGCAGCAGGTGCTGGAGGGGCTGATGGACACGGGATCCATGGGACCTGATGGGCAGCCAGGTTGAAGGCAAAAAGGGACCGTGACCCCCACGGAGCTGGTGATGGTGGTCTGGAGAAAAATGGGTATTGCTCAGCCAGGGGGTCCCCAGCTGCCTCTCAGACTCCAGACTGGGGATCCAGCTGATCCAAACCCTGGTTTTCTGAGTGAACATATTTAAGCTGAACAGGACATTCACAGCTGCACTGTAAATTGAGCATTCCCTGCCTTCCCTCGCTGCAGGGAGAGCCCCAGGGTGATGGAAAGAGCCCCAGCCACGCTCCCTGGCCCTGGCTGTGACAGCTCAGTGGTGCGAGGGCTGGAAGGGGCCAGGCAGAGGTTAGGCCTAATGGCAGGGCGAGGACAGGATGATTTATCCCAGTCCCTGCTGGGCAGGGGGATATCTCTATCCCTGCCGAGCCCCACAGCTGCCTGATAGAGCACAGCTCGCTCTCCTTGATAAGCATGTGGGCAGCATATATAATTCTTGCAGAGCTTTCCTGCTAACCTAAACAGAGATTCTGCAAACTTTATGTGCTCGGAAGATAAAAGGTAATGAGACTCCATACATTTCCTGGCTGAGCCCCTTTACCAACCTTTCAATTGCTTCCAAAATGCCCTGTCGTAACCTCCCCATTAGAAATAGATTGGCGGTCTTAATTCTCCTCTTATCACCGACAGCGCCCAGGGGAAAGAGTCATGTCCTTCCCCTGCTGCTCTCCGCGAGAGATTTGCCTCCCGATGCAGCTGCACAGGTCCTGTGCTGGGGCTGTGCCACACAGATGGGGAGGCGGCAGGGATTTGTGGCACTCCATCTATCTGCGCTGATGGAGAAGAATTAAAGGAACAGGGGAGCATTGAAAACAGGCAATTGCATTCCTGAGGTCGGGCTATTACATTTTATTTATCATTTAAAAGCACTGTGTCTGCTGCCCTTTGGAACCTGCTGAAATCCAGCCCTGCTGGTGCTGTCCTGGATTTGCAGAAAAGAGCAATTTCTGTTCCTCATTAAACAAAGATGCCATCCGCTCCATCAGCTTTTGGGTTTGGTTCCAAGCAGCTCAAAGCTATTTTATGCTTCCTGATTTTTTTAAACCGTGGCTGATGCCCGCTTGCCTTTGCTCCTGGCTCCCTGGCCAAGCCAGCATGCAGAATCACAGAATCACATTGCTTTAGCCTGGTCCCATGCTGGCTCGGGAATTCAGGGGCACTTCCCAGCCCTGAAGAAGTGATCCTGCTTCTAGCACTGAATTCTGTAATTCCTGTTCTGTTTCTGGAGGTAAATAAGCCAAGGTGAGGTAAATGAGCTGGTACCTGTGCTTTGTGCCCTGTAGTATTCCCGGCTCAGCCTGTGGCTGATCCATGAGCTGGTCCTGGTCCTGGGATGCTCCCTGCCTGCTCTCCTGCCACAGAGGCTCCAGACACCCAAGCTCCACACTGGGGCCACCTGTTGCTGTCCTAGGCTGGGATGTGTTCCATATAAATCTGACATTTAAACCTCTCAGGGCTCCAGTGAGGCTGGTGCAAGGTGTGCTCCCTGCTTTCCAGGACTTTCAGGATGGGATGTGCTCTGCTGGGATGGGGAGGATGCAGAGAGCCCAGGGGATGTTTCCAGGCTGCTCTCTGCCATCTGATGGGCTGGGGCAGCCCCTTGGGCAGGCACAGAATGAGACTCCTGCAGGCTGGGATGGATTTATCACTGTGTTGGCCCCAGAGTATCTGCCCAAGGCCAGTCTGACTCTTGCTGCTTTCTGCCTGCTCGGGAGGCTGGCAATGGGAGCTGCTCCTCCCCAGGCATTGCAATGCAGCCAGCCAAGTGCCAGAGCATCACCAAATGACTATTGATTTTCTAGCAGGGTGTCTGAGCTGTAAGCAAGAGAACTGCTCTTTAGCCTGGCTGCATGTGGTGAAGAAGAGAAAATCAGCAAAGTGTCACTTACAGATCCAGTGTGCCTTGCTGACCCCACACACCCTGGGTGCCAAAGAGAGTGTTACTCCCAGGGGCAGCAGCAGGCTTTGGAGATGTTGTGTATCACGTGGATTGAACACTCTGAGGCTGTGCAGGCAAAGCAGGCACATGGTGTTTGCTTTTTTGGGGGTTGTGCCCACAGGGGACAGTGTGGAAGTGGCTGGGGAGCTCCAAAGGCTCCTGAGGCAGGAAGGATGCCACAGAATCACAGAATGGTTTGGATTGGGAGGGAACACCTCATTCCAACCCCCAGCCACAAGTAGGGACACCTTCCACTGGACCAGGCTGCTCTGAACCCTGTCCAACGTGGCTTTGGCCGCTCCCAGGAATGCCCAAGCCCTTGTCCCCGGGGTTTTGGGGGCTGTTGCTGCTCAGAGGTTTGTGCAGCGAGTTGCACTCTCTGAGGAGCAGCTGGGATTGTGTAAGTGCTGCCATCAGGACGGTGCCTGTTGCTATAACTACAGAGCTCAGGATCCTGCCTGGCCAGCAGCACTCCCAGTGAGGAGGGAGCAGGAGGGCTGGTTTGTGGTTTGATTCCACATTTATGGTATCAGTTATGGTGGAGCTGCATCCTGAAATCAAACTCTAACAGATTGCATCTGTGCTTCGGAGAGCCCAGGAGAGGATTGGATCCCCAGTGTCTGGGTGCTGGCTGGCACAGCTGGGGTGTCCCACAGCCCCTGTGTGACAGTGCTGGCAGCTCTGGCCTGGCACACTGCCTCCCTGAGCTGCAGGGCTGGCCTCCAGCAGCAGGCAGGTTCATCCACCAGGAGAGATGTCTGTCTGGGTCAGGGCACTGGAGCAATGCTCCCCCAGCACCTTGGAACTGTTTGTGTTGCAGAGTGCTGCCTCAGTTTCCCTCCATCTCTCCAGTAATCTCACCCCTGCCCATGGTACAAACACAGCTCCTCTCCCCATGTGTTAGGAAATTGTTGTCAGGGCCACTCTGACCTGTGGGGACAGTCCTGTCCATGCTCCTCCATCCCACAGCCCCCAGCCATCCTGAGAGCTCTGCCTTCCCCTGCCGTGGCTGCTCCTGCTCAGGAATATCTGCAGTGGGTCAGAGTTCCATTCCCCTCGGGCTGGAGGGGCTTCCCTGAAAGCCACACTCCCAGAACAGTCTGATCACAATGCTCTGGCCCAAACTGGTACCTTTAGCATGTCCTGCTCTGATCCTTCAATCCAAGGCATCATCCAAGGGATGTTTTCCAGCAGAAGGAGCCTTGTGGCAGAAGGAAAAAGTCAGTTCTGCCTTGGCAAGTGCCCCATCAGGAGGGATGGCCAAAATCCGCCACCATTTATTTCACTCATTCCTGAAGCTGCAGCATCTGGGACATGATGGAGGCAGCAGGCAGAGCCCCCAGGGCTGCTGCACCCCAAAGTGCATCCCCTGCTTTATTCCCATCTGCCCCAGAGCAGTCAGCTGGCTGTGAGGGAGGGCACAGGGCAGAAATCCTCTGCAGAACGTGGCCAGGCTGGGTCAGGGTGGTTTGGAGCAGGGTTTGTCTGCTCCCATCAGCTGCAGCAGGTGAGGTGGTGGCTCTGCAGGGCCAGTGGTTTGCAGCAGTGCTGCATTTGGGGCACTGGGGTTTCTGGGATGAATAAAGCCTCCTAGCAGACAATCTCAGACGTGTGTGCATCCTCTGCTGCCTCGCAGTGAGGATCTCAGGCAGGTAATGACTTTGCTTGGCTAATTTAGCCCCTGCCCAGCTCTGACTAATTACAAGCCCTTTTAGCTTTATTCTTGCGTAACCCTTTAAGTGTTTCCTTTGGAAAAGGCGTTGCTTGTGCTAAATGCAGAGCCTGTGAGCTTCTCAGAACCTTTTTTCCAGGATAGCATCAACTGTAGGCTGCCAAGAAGCCAGGCTGCAACACGTGTGGAAGTGCTGCTGAGCCAGCTCGGGAGTGCCCGGGGCAGGGATGGGGCCAACAGCAGCCAGCAACTTAATTTTCCTCCTCTCCTTCATACAGAGGGAGGGAGGGAGGAGGAGGAAATATGTTGGACATCTTCTGACTGCACTTTGAACTGAGTAATAAAACTGTGCAGAGGGATTGATTTTTGGTGCCTCGAGGCACCTCTTGCAGGAGAGGTGTGGGATGTAAATTTTTGTGTTGGGTCAGGCTTTGCAGCCAGGCGAGGAGGGATTGTGGGGCTGCTGCTCTGCTCCCTGCTCCCACATCTGCAGGGTGATCCTGTGCCCAGGGCAGTTGTTTGTCACAGACTGGGTGGGGGAGTCACCAGCAGCTTCTTCTCCCCCAGCTGTGCTCCTGTAGGGCTGCTCCATGTGCAGAGGTGGGCGCTGCAGATGTGCACCCTGCACTTGGCACTGTTTGATGAGCTGGAGGTCATCTAGATTCATTTTATAGATGAGATGGAGCAGGGACGGGTCTCCCTGGGGGGGATACTCCCTGGAGGGAGCAGATCTGGGCTGTGGCTCCCTAAAAGCAGCAGCCTCAGCAGCAGAGCCTGGTGCTGCCCCTTGCCCAGCACCCTGGCATAGGCTGGGGCAGCTCATGCCCACATCTGTCCTGATGTTGTTGTTTATTTGGCAGCCTGGGGAGGCAAAGGCTGGGCAGGGAGGGGAGCTGGCAGTGCCCTCCTGCTGGGCACCTGCAGGCTGGGATCCATGCATGGAACACGGGCAGTGATGGTGTTAAAATAGAAACAAATTGTGTGGCACGGGCAAAGGTGATCTATGGCAATAGGCATCTACCAGAGTTATGAGATGGCTCTGACAATGGCTTGGTGTAATAAGCTGTGAGGGGAAGACGCAGGGGGGAACACGAGGCAGAGTTATGCAGGGATCAGCAACCCCTTCAAAATTCATTAACAGCAAAGATTCTGTCTTGATGTTTTAATTATCTGCTAGACACAATGCCCTGGACAACCAGTGGCTTATTGTCTCTCCTGGGCTCTAAAACAGGAATGATTCTCTCTCTCCCAGCTTAAGAAGGGATGGAGCAGTGCTGGGAAAAAGCAGCATGCAGGCTGGGGAGATGGGGAAGGACCTGGGCATGTTCCCAGCATCACAGTGGAACTCCTCCTGCAGCCCCATGGAATATCTGGCACCCAGCACACTTCCAGGACAGGGAGGTGTGTGTGGCATGGCCGTGACATAGAGATGTGTTTGTGAATGTAAAAGAGTTATTTAGCAAACTGCCGGAGCTGGAGGCTAAGTGATGGTAAATGGAGCAGCTGTTGGCTTCTATTTTCCTCCAGCAGCTTATCAGAGATCATCTCTTCAATCAAAGGCACTTAAAAAATCTTTGACAATCAATTCATATTCTCCTCTGTGCCGGGGAGAGAAGAAATACTAATAAAAGACCTCCCATGATTGCCTCTGTAATTTCCTTTGTACAAGATAAGTTTAGGTCCCAGTTCATAAAGTACAACACGTAGGACATTAAGTTGTTGTTTTATTCAGAAAAATGCTGCCAGCCCCTAAAGAATTCAATTTTGTGATTCATAAAACCTTTATTCCACATCTCTATGTCACGCTCTTTGAATACATAATCCCAGACAGACTTGATTGGTAAAAAGATAGTCCTATTTTTAGCTTGGAAAAACATCTATACAACAGCAAGGAAAACTTTCCTAGCAGAGCAAGGAAAAATATAAGATCCTGAAACATTAGGTAACAGCAAAACACTCATTAAAACTGATGGCTTTGTGGAAGCTACCTGGAGCCAGGGAAAAGCCCGTTCATAAATACTTGAATGGCTCTTTGCTGTGTCCTTATCCCTTGTTATCCGTGTCCTTGAAGTGTCTCCTGCAGGAAACACGGTGCATGTTGGGATCCCGTGGGGATGTGTGAGGCTGGGGCTCCCAGTGCCAGGGGAGGATCTGTCTGGGGCAGGAGATGAGAGGGGAGGAGCTGCTCTGCTGCTCTCCTGGGACAGCCGGGCAGCTTCTGCCCCACGAGTGAAGGGGGCACCACCCGAAGGGCTTCAGGGTTAAGATGTGACTGTGCTGCTTCCTTTGAACCTTTCCACCTCTGTGAAACAGGTTTGCAGACTCTGTGCTGCTCGGGGATCTGAGCTTTCCTCCTGAAGAATGAGCTGGGGTCTGCAATTTTATTGCCTCTTGCTTTTGGTTAAGGTCTGCACAAGAGGCTGGCTGCCCCAGAGCACTGGAATTGGGATGCTTGGGATGCTTCAGAAAGCAGCTCCACTCCACTGGAGAAACCAGCCTAATAGGAAAATGAAAATTCACCAGAGAGCAGGTATCAAGTGGAGATATTCTCCCTGTCCAGGTGTTTGTGCTTAGAATACAGGCATTTGGATGTGCCAGCTTGGATTTTGCTCTTTCTCCTAATTGTAAATAATGGGAAAGCAGATGTTTAGGGCAATGCTCAACAAGGCACTGAGGTATCTAATGGCCACTGAAGGGTTTGTGAACCCCAAGCACACATATTCAACTCCCTTCCTCCAAAACCTCAAATCCCAAAATGTTGGGGTTTTTTTCACATGATGCTCTTTCATCAATTTGAGATCAAACTAATGAGCAGATGGCAAAACTGCACCTGCAACACCTCTGCCAAAGCCTCCCCTGGACCCAGCTCCTGAACCTCCCCAGCCCCTCCTGACAGATTTGGGGTTTGTGATTTGAATTTTTTGACGGGGCCGCTTTGGACAGACGGGTACAAAGGTGCACAGCACTCCCACGCCGACCAGGACCCCCTGTAAATCCCCAGGATCCCCCTTCTGCCTCTCTTTCTGCCAGCCCTGCTGGGAACAGAGCTGTTTGTGTCTCCTGATTGATGGCAGGCATAAAACGCTGCCGCTGAGAGGAGCGTGGTTTATTGCTCTGTAATTCATCCCCGGGGGGAGGCGGCTGCCCTGCGCCCCGGCCGTGGTACCCGGCTGTGCTGATGGATGGCTCCAAGGCCACCGCGGTCCCCAGCGGCGGGACAGGGCTGCCAGAGGGGGGGACAAACCCCTGGCACTGCAGGGAGGGTTTGGGTCAGGTGCTGGAACTCCCTGCCAGAGGGTGTATATATGCATTTTTATATATTTATGTATACACATATATCTAAAGACCTTCTCCTCAGGTTGGGTGGGTCGAAAATCCCTAAATTAGCTGGAAATTAGCCCCGGGCCATGCAGGGAGCAGCAGCCTGTGGGCATCCGCAGCTGTCTCAGGGCAACAGGTAGCAGAGGCAGCGCGGTGGAGGAGCATCCCATCGGCTCACGGCTGACCTTTATCTGCCCGAGGAAGGAGAGTGATAACTCACCGGCAGCGCTGCCACCTCCGGCTTAATTGGTCTCATCTCCCGAGCGAAGATAAAGGTCGCCTCGGAGCTGAGTTCAGCCAATATGTTCTCCATATGGACAAGAAATGTTGCTTTTGTGTTAGCCATGTGCTGAAGTAAGGCTTATTATTTTTTTTTTTTCCACGGGGTTTAAAACTTCGATGTAGCTAAGCACCAGTCATTAAAAGTAGCTCCAGCTATGACAAGAACTTATGGTATTTATAGGCGGTTAAAAGAAATCGCTGCTTCCCATTTAATGCTGCAGTTCAGTAAATCACTTAAGTGCACGTTCAAATTGCAGCGTGTGATGAATCCTCCGCACGCCGAGCATGGTTGCACCTTCCCGTGCTCTCGGAGGGACTTAAGTGCGCTCTTAGGGAGGGAAAAGCGACATTTATGGGCTTTACTCAGAGCTGGGATGAATCGAGGCCGTTTCATTTGGAGAAAATGTAGCGATATTACATCAAAGCTGATGCTATTTACAAAGAGAGACAGTCCTGATGACGAGACCATTGTGGGGAGTGATCAAAGAAGGTTTGAAAGCCACGGCGAAGGCATTGTTTGTGGCGCATGGGAGAGGACTCCTCACCTCCTGCTTATCTGCTGCCGCTGCTCCCAAGCCAATATTGACACGGGCTCCCGGCTGAAGGGCACCGCGTGTTTAAGTAGGGCTATTTAACATAACAAACACGCTAATCATTGTATCAACACTCCTGCCTGGGAGATCTTGCATATCTGAGGAGGGCTGCAGCCCCCTGGGGCTGGCTTTGTGGCAGTGAAGGGGGTGGATGGGCAGGGGCAGCATCCTCTCCCGAGCCGGCTCTGGCAGAGGAGCGGAGCAGAGGTGCCCGCTGCTCTCCATCCTCTGCCCCGCTTCTCCAGCGAGCCCTGGGTGAGCAGGGCAGGGGCATCGAGGGCAACAATCCAGGGGTTTGGATTCCTGATGCTGTCCCTGCCCTCCGAGAGGCATCGCTGCTCAGAGCTGGCGCCAGCAGAAGGGAAAGGAGGGTCCTGGGATGCTCAGAGCTGGTGGCAGCAGGGGTGAACTGGAGGGTCCTGGGATGCTCTGGGGTGGTGGCAGCAGGAGGGAACTGGAGGGTCCTGGGATGCTCAGAGCTGGTGCCAGCAGGAGGGAAAGGAGGGTCCTGGGATGCTCTGGGATGGTGGCAGCAGGAGGGAAAGGAGGGTCCTGGGATGCTCCAAGCTGGTGCCAGTAGGAGGGAACTGGAGGGTCCTGGGATGCTCAGAGCTGGTGCCAGCAGGAGGGAACTGGAGGGTCCTGGAAATGCTCAGAGCTGGTGCCAGGAAGGGGGAACCAAAGGGTCCTGGGATGCTCTGGGGTGGTGGCAGCAGGAGGGAGCTGGAGGGTCCTGGGATGCTCCTGCCCTGTGCAAGCAGCTGTGGGACATCTCCCACACCCTGCTGCTGCTGGGCACAGCTGAAACCTGGGCTGAAAAGCTGAAGTACAAATTCTAAAGCCGGTTCTGGAGCAAGGAGGCAGGGACAGGGTGAGGCATGAGTTGACATGGAAACGTGGGGTCCCTGGAGCCCAGGCTGGCAGGGACATTGCCTGGGGAGCCCCAGCTGCACGGGCCTGCAGGGCCAGCGGGTGGGAAGGGGTGGCAGAAGGCAGGGAGCAAATCCAGCCACCCTGTGCTGAGCAGTTCCCCTTCCATGTCCCAGGATGTAGGTCTAGGGATGGCAAAGCATTTCTGAAGGCTGTGCTGTGAGCCTGCCTCCTCTGACTTTCTCAATCCTTTGCAGCAGGGTTCACAAAATAAAGGAACGTTTCCTTTTTTTGATTTTTCCCTGCCTTTTAAAGGATTTTCTCCCTTTTCTTAGAGTGCTGGCTTTCTTCAGAATATAAATGCCTGAATAATCTCAGCTGATCTTTCTTCATTCTCCTCTTGGGACTGAGGTGTGGAAGATAAAATTCCTCCGCCTCCTTCCTGGAACCACAGTTTATCCAAAGCAATCCTGTTGTTCTCTGAAGAAATGCTGTCAGGGGAGCTCAGCAGTGGTGCCCAAGCAGGTGCCAGCCCGGGGAGGTGGGAGCAGGGCAGAATCCTGCAGGGATGGCCCCGGCCCAGCCTGGGCTTGGCGGGGGTTGAGGTGAAATTCGATTGCTTCCTTTGCAGATGGCAGCAAGGCTCTGACCCAAGGGCTAGGGGACATCTCCGGTTCCTGAATTTGCTTCCCTTCAGATTCTCAATGCCAAAAAAAAAAAAAAAAAAAAAGGAAAAGAAAAAGAAAAAAAAAAAGAAAGAAGTAGCAAGATCCCAAGATGTTTTGGTCTGACAGCACTGTGAGCTCAGAACCATTTGTGTGGGAGATGCTGAGGGCAGCACCACAGGGGTGGTGGGGCAGACCTGCCTGGGAGGAGAAGCCTGCATCCAGGACCACTCCTCCTTCAGATATCTGTGAAGGCTTTGAGCCCTTGAAATCCATTATTAAGAACTCTCTTTGACTTCGGCAGGAGCCGGATTTCATCTTTAGTCCAAGTTTTGAGCAGAGAAGGGATTTCAGCTTGGGGAAGCTGGGCTGGATTAATCTTTTGTGTATGGGCTTCAAACATCTTTCACATTCACTTTAGCTTTACCTGTGTTGAACCAGGAAATAAATAATGGATATGGGAAGTAGGGTAATGCATTGTGGCACTGAAACCCTGGAGATGGCTGAATAATAAATAAAAGCCTTTTATCAGTGGCTTATGTCCTTGCTGGCTGAGTATCAAGCTGGGCAGCGAGAAGAGCAGTGCAAGGGTGAAGGGAGAGGAGAGGAAAAGGCAGCAGGAGCACAGCAGCCCTGGGGGAAGCCCCTGGGACAAACAAAGAGAGCAGCAGCAGGCTGCCAGTGCACTGTGAGGATGGGGTTCTGTGCCACAAAGCCCCTCTCAGGGGGCTGTGACTGTCACAGGCAGGATTTGGGAGTTTTGCTCATTGTCTGGCTGGGAGCTCCCACTGAGCTCTGCCAGGGGAACATCAGCCCCTCCAAAATTTACAGGACAATCCAGTTCAGAGGGACTAGTTTAGAGGAGACTGTTAACTCCTGAACTCCATCAAGCCTGCAGTCATGAATTGCAGGAAATGCTGGGAGGGACCACGGGCAAGGGGAGGGCTGAGGGGGGAGCCTGAGGCTGAGCTGAGCCCCAGGAGGAGAACGTGGGGTAAGGACCCCAAACCAGGACCTTTTTCCAGGGAAGCAGAGCCCAGCCGTGCTGCCGGGAGCTGTGTGTGTATCCCAAGAGCCATCAGCTCCTTCACACAGAGATGCCTTGGAGCTGAAAGGAGGCGTTGGCAGCTACAGGCGTGGATTGCTTCTCTCTCTGCACATCTGTCTCCAAACCCTGTAACTGCATTGTTGCTATTTGCAGCAAAAAGCCCTGTTTTCTACTTAATGTTTGTCTCTGAGGAGTGATCCCAGAGGGGCTGGCAGGTTTCTGGGGCCTCTTTCCCCTGTGTGTGCTCCTGGAGGGTTTGGGACATCTGAGAGAGGCAGCAGATGGGGGAGGAGGCACAGGGGGATGAAACCACTTCCCTAGAGAGAGAAACACCTGGAGGAGTTTGTCTCTGTGAGACCTGCTGAATCCCAGCTAATGCCTGCAAGTCTCCGTGGCCGCTGGAGTTAATCGATGCCATTTGTTTGCCTTTGGGGCAGAGGGTATCGATCCCTTTGTCTCCCTCCCTCCTTGCGTGATGCCAGGTGTCTGAAACACGTCCAAGTTGTGCCTGTGCCAGGCCGAGTGGCAGCTGAATTATCACCTGGGTCACTCGGTTGCTGTTGGAAATGCACAATAAGCTCCCAGCCATGAAAGAGAAAGAAGAAAAAGCCAAACAAAACCGCCAGCAGCTGCAAGCCCTCTGTGCTGGCTGGAGAAAAGCGTGGCCAGAACAATGCCCTGACCCGTGTGCTGGGCCTGCTGGAGAGGGTGTCCCCATCCCTTTGGGGCAGGGACCCCCTCCACGAGGGCTTTTGGCCGGGGCTGGCTCCACGTGGGTGCTGCAGCCCTGCTTGGTGGCTGTGGCTCCCCCGCTGCCCCTTGGCAGGGCTTTCCCTGCTCGGCAAGCCGCGGGGGCTGCGGCACAGCTCTCCCCCTCCTCCCCCTCCTTCTCCTCCTCCTTGTCCTCCTCCTCCTCCTCCTCCTCCTCCTCCCTGCCGCTCTGCTCTCATCCATAAACAGCCTAATGCAATTCCCTCCAGCCTGGCTCTGCAACAGGTACCAGCTCTAATGAGGAGAACTGGAGGGGCTGCGTGCTGGCTCGTGAGCTGACTGAGCCTCCCCATTGCTGGGCTGCTGGAGGGGGTCCCTGCCATGGCACAGGGCTGGAACTGAAGGGTTTTAAAGGTCCCTTCCAGTCCAAACCATTCCGTGAGTCTATGGTTCTGCTGGCTGCCAGCATGACAGCTGCCCTGGCAAGGTTTGTGCAGTGAAGGGGTCCATGGGCCACCTTGCTACCAATGGGGGGAATTCCACCCTGTCCAGCCAGACAGGGGAGCAGGATGAGGCATTGCTGGCCCCATGAGTGTGAGTGCTGTCTGTGATGTGTGTGGCCAGCTGTGCACATCAGTATATCTCTGTGTATGTGCTCTATACTGTGCATGTGCTGAGGGCACAGAGCAGCAGCAGCCTCCCCCCTTGGGCTGTTGGATCCAGCTTGGTGAATTTTCCTCTGGCAATCAGGACGTTGCCAACTGCTTAATACCATATAGTGAGTGCTAGAAATCATCTAAGATTGGCATTCCAAAGAAATTATTATGGCTGCTTCATTCTTTTTGCTGTTGTCATTGAGTCTGTGCGTGGACCAGGCTTTTTGGGGCAATATGGAGAAGCAGAAGGGACCCGTACACAAGACAGCGACAGTGACAAAACTGCCAGAGATGGAGGCTTGGTGCAAGGTGATTAGCATTAATTTCTCAATAAGCTAATGAGAGACAATGTTGCCAGTGCCTGTTCAATGCTAGCAGAGCTGGTATGAGCCAGGTCTGGTGGCTCCTCTGGTGCCAGCCAAGCCTGAGTGACCAGAAGGGCTCAGCCCACATTAACTGCAGCTGGAGTCTCGCTCCTGTTTGAGCACAGGGATGATCTGGCAGCGTCCCAAAGCCTTTGGATGCTGGTACCTCTCAAACTGACTAAGGCACCCACACGAGTGCTCAGAAACCTATCCCTTGGGCAGACCTGATTCAACAGGAGCTGCCTGTGCAGCTCCAGGAGTAGCAAAGCGTGTTATTCCAGCAGAGCAGAAACCATCAGGAGTGCCCCTGCTAGGGCTGCAGAGGCAGGTTTAGTGCCTCTTTTGATACACAGCAGAAGCATTAATAGGAAGCAAGGAACATTTATCAAACACCTGAAGCATTTGCCTCTGTGTGGCTGATGGCAGCCAGCTGCAAATGTTCGTATGTGTGCCCTTGCTGGGGAGCAGAGAGGGGTTTCTTCTGCTGCAAGGAAATAGTGTCAAAACTGTGAGTGAGTGTGTTTGGGCTGGGGTTGCTGGCCCATGGATCTGTGATCTGTGACCCTTGGGCTGGGCAGTGTGATGGGACATTACAGTGAGTCAGTGCTGAATAAATGGCCAAAGAAAGCTCAGCACGGGCAGGTTCTGGAGCTCTCCTCAGGTGTTACACCAGGCTGACTCCATCACCCCAGGCAGCAAGGGGAAATCCCAAACCAGGGATGAATTTTCACCGCAGCAGCTGGAGTGCTTGCACTCACATTCCTTGATCGCTCCTTTTAATTTTCCTGTGGGAAATTGTAGAAAATGCCTTCCCCCTGTGCCATGTGCCACTGGGGAGCTCCCAGATTCCCTGTGCAGCTGGGAACATCTCTTAGCAGTGCCAGGCATCTCACCCCCACAGCCTGGCCCTTGGGTACCCGTGCTGTGGGAGACAGGAGCTGCAGGGCCCTGGGGAGCTGCAGGGCCCTTGGAAGAAGCATTTTGCAGATGTCATGTCACCAGCCTGATCTGCACTGCCAGCTGCTGTGTCCCCAGGCACCTTCCCCGTTAGAGGACGTGGGGGGATGAGTGCCACAAGGAGCAGCAGCACCCACGAGTGCTGGGGGTGGTCACCACGTTTGTGCTCCTGCTGCTCAGCCAAGCATCGAGTTCCACAGCTGCTCTCTAGACAGGGTTTAGAATCCTGTGCACACGTTATTGCCATTCACCAAAAGGTATTTTGACAGGGCTCTGTGATACACTAATTAGAAACAGTCACTTAAAATCCACATCTGAAATGCATTGTGGAATTGAGGTTCAAGGAGTGCAGGTTTGCTACAGACACCAGATTCCTAAAGAACAATTTCCCACACCTAAATAATGATGTTTTCCATCATGTTACATCCATTAGCTATAACCTGGCAGTTGCATCCATCATAATATGGTATTTCAGAGAAATAAATGAGTGTATTTTTCTCTGTGAGAACCAAGGCAAAATATCTCGCTGCTGAAATATCAAGCAGGTTTATACAGGGAGACCAAGTGCAGATTCCTGCTCCAATACATTGATTCAGCCATTAACATACAGCATAGACTAGTCTGCTTTCTCCTAATCCTGTAACTTCAAAACTAACATTTTGGTAGTTAGTTCCTCTTGAGGTTGCTTTTAAACCATGCAAGCAGCTTTCTAGCAATGTTATTAAACAATATCATGACTCTGCCAGCACCAGCCTGTATTTGTGGCTCTTCCCAGTAGCTGAAGCACTTTTTAGTCTCCTTGTCTTGGGAAAGTGTTGGCTTTCCCTTCGCTTTTTAAAAGCATTTAAATCGAATTTCCCAAGTTCTTTCCCACCATACGTATGTGCCAGCAGGTCCTTCATTTTCTATTTCCAGCATGGGGACTGGGGTGGCGCGTTTCAGGAGGAAGAGTGACACAGTTCCACACACATATGCTCTCCCTGCTTTGCCCGCGCTGTTGATGGGAAGAGCATTGACATTCCCGTCGTACTCCGTCAGCGTCACTTCTGCTTTGCGTTGGAGCGGGATGTGCTGCTCCGCTGGGGTGAGCCAAGGAGGAGGAGCAGAGCAGCGCTGTGCCCTGCCCCAGCAGCACCCCTCACGTGTGCTGCCCGGCTGTCCCTGGGTGCCTGTCCTCTCACATTTTTCCAGCTGGAAAGCGGGAATGAGGGCAGTCCTTTGAGGGAGGGATTAACAGGCAGCTGGCAGTGCTGGTGGCTCAGGAAGCGCCAGGTAAAAGCTGCACCTTGCCAGGATGAGGGGCTTCCCCACACCTCTGAGGTTGGGGGGGTTTGAAGGGGATTTACCACTCCGTGGAAGGTGGAGAGGGATCATCTGGGCTTGATTTAAACCTGGCCCGGGGTGTAGTTTAACAGCATCCATGAGACTGCTGATGTGAAACTGCTCCTCATCTGGGAGGAGGAAGAGGAGGAAGCAGCAGCTGCCAGATGGGCACTGCCTGTCCCCTACAAGCACCTGGCGCTTTGAGGGATGGTGCATCATCTGCTGGGGTGCAACTGAGCTGTGGGTGAGGTGAACAACACTGAATGGGAATGATTTATGAGGAATCAAATGTAGCATTCCTTCCATGCTCCAGCCCCAGAATTTGCCAGCTGGGAATCCTTTCCCTGAACAGTAGTGGGGAAAAAATGCCTTGGGGATTGGGGATTGTAGTGGGGTATCATTCTATCTTGCTCTGGGACTGACACCCAGGAAATGTTGTATTGAAACAAGTCTGTTGAGGGATGGAGAACCCTGGGATGATTGATAAACAAACCACATACAAACAACACAGACTTTGGAAAATGTACCAGTTAAAGATTTCCAGTGATATAATCACAGGATATTTAAAAAGCTTGATTCTCAGCAAGCCTAATAAAAGGGCAGTTCCTGAACCTCAGCTACAAAGCGAGACCACATGCTGGAACAACACGAGCACTAATCTCAAGCTTTAATAGACTACAAGAGCTAAAAAATGCTCCTGGGACGAGGGCAGCAGATCCCTCATGGAGCGAGGGAGCAGCAGAGAGAAACAGGCTCTGGAATCAGCACCTTCCTCTCTTCCACCGGGTGCTGATCCAGGAGGTGGGGAAACACCAGTGGGATCTTCTGCTTCCAACAGTGCAGCCCCCATTGATTGCTAAAGCAATAAAATCGGCCTTTAGTCAAGCACTGCAAAGTTGCATAAAGCATATTTGATGGATTACACCTATCAAAACTTTTAGCGAGAGGAACAGTTACAATTAACAGGCTGCGAACAGGATCTTCTCTGCAATTTTTTCCTTGACATCATCAGTAATTACCTGCACTAAACGTGCTGCTGCTGCTTGGAGGGGGCTTGTCAATCAAGAGGCAGCTCAGACCCAGAAGATCATAAATTTGCTGTCGTAAAGTTTGCTGCCAGAGTGAGGGAGAAGCACTGACAGGAAGGTATGAAGCATCTGCAGGGCTCTGCATTCCTCCCTGTGCCCTCGTGGTTGAGGATGAGGAGGGAAATTACTCCGGGGCTGTGCCACACACAGAGGCTGAAAATGCCAGTACTTCCATCTCTCCAGAAGAGCCATCCCACAATTACCTTCTGTGAGCCTGGCAGTTCCCTCCGCTGGAGAGATACAAGGTTATTAAGCAAATATGATTAATGAATAAAAGAACCTCTGGCATGCTGGAACGAGGCCTGTTGGGCTCCAGGAGGATTCATCAGCTTGTGCTTTGGGAACTGCGTCAGATTTCTGCAGTAATATGATTAACACGCTGTGTAATGGGCTAAATCCATCCCAAGCGTCCCCCCAGTTAAGCCTCTGTGTGGACACCTGGGATGAATTTGGCCCTTTTACAGTGGATGCACTTGACAGAGCTGGAAGAAAGAAGGGCACCGAGTTACTACTACAGCTGGGAAGGGGGATGGCAGAAAGGATGGAGAGGAGGGATGGGCCTGGAAGGGATGCACAGCAGCCCCTGCCCTCAGCGCCCTCCCGAAGCACAGGAGGGCTGTGTGCTGGAGCAGATGTGTGCGGAGCCCTGCTCTGCCGTGCCTGGCACCCCCATGGGCAGCTGCACCTTCCAGGCACAGACTTGGCCCCGCTGTCCCTGCCACGTGGCGCTGCCGTGCCCAGCTCCGGCAGGCGCGGAGCTGCCAGGCCTCGCCGGCGGCAGGAACGGGAAGGATGGGCAGCGCTGCCTCCCTTATCTGCGGGGCCAGATTGCGAGCAGCTGCGGGCGGATAAAGAGCGATGGAGATCGGCTGCAGGGAGGCGTTTGCTTGCCCTGCAGAGCAAACCCGCTCTCCCTTTTCCCAGCGCACTCTGGCAGAGCCAGGCTGCCTTCTGGGCAGGGAATCTTCTCTGCCGCAGGGGTAAGAGCTGGAGGGTGAGTGATGTAAGAGCCGGAATCTGAGCGACCCATCTCAGTTTATTTGCACAGTACTGCTTTATCTCACCCTGCCGGGGTTGCTGCTGCTTCCTATCTGCCCCAGGCCAGGGTGGGTGTCCCCCAGCACACTCGCCAGGCTTGGCCACAGGTTTTGCTCCAGTTCTGGAATGCTCTTTCATAGGTAGGCTCTGTCCTGCTCTCATATCCTACACTGCATTAATTGCAATATGATATTTCTTACTTGTTCCAAGGTACCTTCCATTTTGGGTAAGTTCCATGTTTTTGTGCTGTTTTAATAATTTCCAGCGAGTACCTTTGTTTTCCATCCTTGGATAGTTTCATCTGTGTGTTCACTGTGGTCTCTTACAGTTCACTTTAGTCTTGTAATTCCTGAGTAAGGAATGGAGCCTTTAGAGGAGCTGCCTAGAAAGGGATTAATCGCAGCCAGACCTCGTTAAAATCCCGTTGCCACACCAATTCCCCACACTTACAGAACCTGACCACAGTGTGAAAATTGATATTTATGCTGAGGAGTGTCAATGCACTGCCTGTTCCCCGTTCCCTGATTTACTGTCCTCTAGGGGTGTGAGCTCTGGGGATGCCAGTGACATGTGCTGGTCTATTTCCAAGCCCCCAAAAATTAAATAACTGCCCACCTGGGCCCTTCAGCACCAAATGTGATCAGCACATTAATGCTGCTGGATTCCGTGGATGATTAGCCTCCAGCTTTATTGCTTGATTTCTTGCAGCCTAGTTCCTGCAACTTGTTGAACTACTGTTGCAGCAGAACAGTCAGATTTTGCGATAGGGACTGAAAATCTGCTTTAATTTCATTTCTCTCAAGCTGTGGTCTCCCTCTGTCCTGCTGGATAATGGGGGACAGCCTTGGCACATTGGTGGCAGATTTCCAAGGAGATCCAAACCACTGAGGAAAGTTTTTCCAGAGGGGACATGACCCTCCAGGATTCCTGAAGACCTGTCTTTTCCCTGGGCACCACATCCCATGGCTGGCTGAAAAGTGCTCCTTCCCCAAGTTCTGCAATGGGTTTCAGAGTTTGTTGAAACTGATAAAAATCTCTCTTAGCTACCAGGATTATGACACAACAAAATAGAAATTTTTGTGATTTTTCTCTACAGTGGAAAAACTCTGCAAAATAAGTGTCTGTTGGCTTTGAAAGTCCCTCGCTCCAATACTCTTACCAGATGGCCGGCGGCTCACAGGGATGTGCCTGCTCTGTGTTTGCAACCCTTTAGCTCCCGTGGAGACCTGGCTGTTTTGTCAGGAAACAGCAAGTTCTGCCTGAGATTGGGGCTGGGGCCTCTGTGGTTTTTTGGGGTGCAGGAGGAGTGTGTGGGATACCCACATAGCACACCTGCAGGGCACAGCCTGCTCATGAGATACCCATGCAGCTTTTCCATGGGATGCTGCTGTGGTCTGGAAGAGCATCTTGCCCAAACGGATGCCAAGGCACTGCAGAAGGGGCAGTGGGTGCTGAGAGCTCTCATGGTCCTGGTGTGACCAATAATGGATCTGTTAACACAGTGTCTGCAACTAGGAAAGGCAGGCTTATTTCTGTACCTCCCAGGAGACAGGCTGAAGCTATTATAAAGTTATTAAGCTATTATTATACACAGGTATTAAGGCTGAATGAAGAAGTCAAGTGATAGGAGGGCATACAAAAGAGAAACCTCAGAGGTGTGCAACAGAGTCAGGGAGAGAGCTGGGGAGGCATTTGTTGTGGGAAGGGGCTGGTGTATCTGTGGGATCAGAGGAGATAAACTGTAAGTCACCTCTGAGCTCTTGACGAGGTGTGTAAACCATTTTCTTCTGCCATATGGCTGATTTGTGAGGATTCCTGCAGGGAGCTGAGCCAAAGGGCCCTTGTGCTGAGGACATCCTAGTCACCAGATCACTAAATGCTGTTGTGCTCTGCAGCATGAGCAGGGACCAGCCAAGCCCCAAAACCCAGGGGAAAGCCCATCTGGGGTTGCATTTGTTATGGGCCTATGCAAGGATTATGTCATGGTGTGCAAAGCTTGTGGTTTTGGTGTGAGCAAGTGTACAAAGCCTGAATTCAAGCCAGCTGGAGGAGAGAAGCTCAGTGAGAAAGGAGGATGCCTCAAAACCCAGCGTGGGTAGTGTCCTGGATCCACTCAGAGCTAAGAAGCTCTAAACACAGTGGGATACAGCAGCTGGATCTTTTTCCAGCACTCTGAGCATCCACCACAGGGAGCAGAGCCAGGGCTGTGACAAACAAGTGCAAAATGTTAGTCAGAAAGGACAAATGGAATGTGAAAAACCACCAGAAACTCCCAAAGTGGGTCAAATTCCTTGATGCATCTAACAATAGATGTAGGGCGGGAAGGGCAGGGTGGATTCAGTTGTGTGCCCTCCTGTGCCTCCTAAAATTTGGGCTGCACTGTGGGCCTGAGTCTGTGGTGGTGAAATTCAAAGCAGGTGGCTGAAATTGTGGAAGCTGGAGGCTCCAGCTCTGCCTCCTCCACCCGGGCCTACCTGGCATAATATTATCTTCACGCCTGAGCGGGGAGGACTTGGCTTATTAAACTTGCAAACCTGCCTTGTGCTCACCCCTGGGTATCCAGGACTGCCTGGTCTCTGGGGCAGGATGTTCTAATGCTCCTTTTACGCCACGTCTACCGCAACGAGGCCTCCTTAATTGGCTTGTGGTTCCCACCAGCACTGCCAGCACGGAGCCAGCCATGCAGCAAAAGCTGCCAGCCACAGCTCCCGCTCGCTGTTGGTGCATCATTAGCTCACATGTTGTCTCTCTCCCCAAAGACAAACACACTGTGTAGCCAAAGAGGTCTGTGGGGAGGATGCACAGCAAGATCCAAGCACAAGAAGCAGGGGGAGCACAGGTAGTTCTTATTCCCATGCCTTATTTGGTTTCTCTGCCAAATCCCAGATTTTTAGTAGCATGGGGGAAACTTGCAGTGAAATATCCTTTTTATTTTCTTCTCTTTTTTTAAAAGGACATCCTCCCCCTTCCTTGCTTTAATCACTTTAAAACAACCCTAGAGGAGCAAGACTTGGGTAAATAAATGTGGGAACCAGGGGAGTTCTTGAACTGTTAAAGAAATCAATATAAATCAGAGTAACCTTGCCCTGATGTCTTCCTTATCACCTCTGAAGCTCTACCTGCCTTTGTCTAACAACAATCTCAGTTAATTAGATAATTAATCTAATTATCTAATTAGGTGGAATCACTAATAGCTATTCCACCTAATTAGGCCAGTGGCTGTATCTCAGCAGTGGTGGTTCTCTCTTTCTGGCTAACCCTCCACCTTCTGCCATGCCTTGAAACCAGGCTCTGACACAATTCACAGTTCTTTGTTTGCTTTAACCAAAACCACCTGGAAGCAGCTTTACATTCTTTACTCAGGCTTTCCTTGAATGAAAGCAAGGTGGCCAGTTGGAAAGTAGAAAAGGAAGCTCTCAGAAGATTAATTTTTTAGCAATGAATGCAGGAAGCTCTTCATTGTTTTAATTCATTCTCCTGATGTAAGATTAATTTTAGCCCTGAACACAACAACCTGTTATGAATTGATCCTAGGGAAGTATATTGCTCTGAGGCTGGGGAAACAACATAAGTAGCTTTTCCACCCCTTTATTTGGACAAGTTTAGCTAACTCATGGCTGCAATCCTAACTACAGTCTCTTCCCTGCGGAAATGTGGATTGTGCTCCCGCTGCAGCTTTCCCAATCCGTCCTCTGCGTGACAGCACGAGGGAGCTGGCAGGAATTAAAAGCAGCCTAAGGCCATTGGTCCCCTGGCAGCAGAGTCCCACTGCTCCTCTCTGCAGGGATGCTGTGGTTGGCAGCACCACCATGCTTGGTTTGGATCACCTCTGTTCCTTCACGAGCTATAGGTGCCTTCGGGGCTGCAAAGCTCCCATGATGCACTCATGGAGTATTTTCCCTTTAATGCCTAAATTGGATTTAAGGGTATTTTGGTGCATTCCAAAACAAATCAATGTCTGTCTGCAAAACAGCCAGACTTGGCCCTGAGAAGAGATGGATGTGCTCACCCCTCGCACCCAGAGCTCTGCTTCCCCGGGATCCTGCCTTATGTACCAGGAAAACCATTCAACATCTGAGTGGTCAGGAACTGAGACTGTTCCAGCCCCAGGAATGTTTAATGGCTCACTCCATCCCTACCTGTCACTGGAGAGCACTGCTGGATCCCTTCTGATACCTACAGCCTTAGTGGGTACAACTTGGAGCACCACTCTGTTGGGCTCAGAGTCACAGGGACCATGGGAACCCTGCTTGGAGTCTGGATGAGGCAAAAGGGCCAGGTAGGTTCTGCAAGAGCATCTCTGCAGTGAACCCCTTCTCTCACCTGGAAATGCTTCCTGTAGAGCTCTCAGGTTAATCTGCTGCAATAGCATCCAGATCTATGATCTGGTTCTGGGGAAAGACCTATCCCTGCCTGACTGGAATGATGGGCAACACACAAATCTGCAGCTTTTCATTTTGTTTTATTCTGTATTTGGTTGGGATTTTTTTTTCTATATGTATATGTAACTGAAACACCATAAAATGTCTCCTTGCGGTAGTTGGATTTTTCTTTTAAAAAAACAAGTTATGTATTTCATATATATATATATATATATATATTGAGCTGCTTGGAGCAACGTTGTCTCAGCATTCTCATTTTGAAACCCCCATATTGAGGTGTTTATTACAGAGTCGTGAAAATCCACATTTAGTTGAACTTGGCGAATGTTTTTTGGCTTGAAGCAAGTTTTCTTTTGAAGGAGTTTACTATTAAGCATTTAAAGGTTTTTTTTCCCTTTCTCTCTATTTTTCTTTTGAAAAAGCAACACCTTCCAGAACTGGGTTCAGAAGCAGAAGGCCAGCTCTGCAGCAAGTGTGAAATCTGTGAGTTGAGCACAGAGCCGCAGCCATTCATGCTTTTTTCTGACATCTGTTAAGAGAATGGGAGGAAGGGAAATCAGCTGTACTCTACGAGAAAAGAGGCTTTTTTGTTGTTGCTGTTTTGGTGAGTCCTGAGTAGCTGCACTCCCCCAGATGCTGCTGATCCCAGTGCCAGCTGCACAGAGCACAGCATCTCTGGCTGCCTGGAGCTGGTGCTTTCACATGCCCCAGAGCAAGCCAGATCAGCTGTACCTGGGAGAAAACTGAGCGTGCAGCAGGCTTGTTGCTGTTGTGTGACTTAGATGTGTATTGAACAACAACATTCCTGACAGGGGCTGGGATCATGTTGTTACAGTTCCACTGGAGTAACACAGCTACTGCTGCTCTGCTTTGTGCTATGCCTCAACATCCATGACAGTCTATCCTTGGCTTTATACTCCCAAGTTTCTCTACTTTTTCAAGGTGTGCAGACCCATTGTTTCCAAAGTGAGGCTGTGCAGGTGGATAACCAGGTTTATGCAACCCCTGCTAGCAAACTGCTCATCCCACAGAGCCAGGAGCAGGAGTCACTGGTGGGAAATGGCTGTTGCTGTCCAGGGGAGCCCAGCCCAACTCCTCTGCCCCTTTTCAGCCTGCAAGCTGGGAGATGGGTGAGCATGAGGATGGCCAGAGCAGACAGCCAGATCCCAGGCTGCACATCAGCAGGACCAGCATTAGTGACCTTGTGTTTGCTTATGGAGGTGGACAAACCTCTCCATAGAGAGCAGGACCTCCCTGCTGCCTGAGCTGGCTCCTGGACTCGAACCCAAATGGGATGGCTTCTGAGATTCTGAAATACAGTAGACAGAGCTGATTGGGAGTTTTTCTCCCACATTTTCCCCACTTCCAGTTTCTGGCACCAGCTAGAAGCATGAGTACCGAAGTCTCCAGAGTGAGCCTGCTTTCTCTGGCTCTACCTTGCAAAGTCAGGAAGTTTGAGGAGGTCTGATAATCACCCTTACCTTGCGTATTTATCAGCTTAGTCTCCACCCCAGGGCGTTCCCAGTGCCCTACCTGAGCTGGCTTTGCTCACACCACCGTGCTGGCTGGCTGCCACTGCAGTGCTCACTGTGGTAGGAGGACACAGCATTGCTACTTTTGGTCCCATCCTCCCGCGCTTTTTTCATCTTTCTTCTCCCATTGAAGATGCTCCAACAAAATGGTGTTTGTGCTGTGGAGACAGCAATGGACTGCCACCACTTTGTATCACAGACAGGACAATTTCACTGCAGTATTTAAGGTGCCTGGCTGGAATACTTGTGGTTGGACAAGTATGAATTTGACTTTACCTGTCCTGGGGCTTTTCAGCCCCTTCCACAGCTCATAATTCACTTAGATGATTGAATTGCAATGTTGACTTCCCTCACTCATGTCATCCTAATATTTTTTAATGCGTTTTATCAGGAGTTATTTTTTGACACTGTTCTCCCACATATCATTGCTATGCAGATGTTACACAGATCTAATGACAGTTTTCTGTTTGTTGGGTTTCACCAGTCTGTCCAGCAGCTTTGTGTGTTTCCTTATCACAGGCTTCAGTGTTCCACAAACAGCATGGACCTAGGAGATCAAGGTGCATTTTCTTGGTTGCCAGCATCTAGCCCAAAGGGAGAGGCAGATTTGGAGATGTTGCTTGTTTCTATGGATAATAATCAATAAGACCCATTAGGGAGACAAGTACATACATCACTAAACTTTGACCTCTGCTCTCCAGATCAGTCCCAAGATGCCTATTCATATGCTGGTGACATCCAGATTGTGCTGTTGCAAAAGCCTCTTTGCTTGGGAAGGGATTACAGATTTAAATTGCACAGCCTTTGCTATCTGTAGAGTACAGCATGCAGGATGCTTAGCTAGAGTCTCTAGTTTTTGTTGGCTTTCTTTACTACTCAGCCGAGTTTTATATTTAACACTGTTGCATGCAGAGTGTTTTATGCCTCTCTACCTTTCAGGCTGTTTTTCACTCCAGTCTGTCTGGCATTTTAAGGGTTTACAGACCCTGGAGATTCCTGGCACTGGCTGCTGCTTGCATATTGCTCCTCATCTTTCAGATCCTTTTTCTCCTACGTTGCTCTTCGGCAGGCTGTTTCTGATAGAAAGTTTTTGGCTTGCTTTTTGAAGTTCCTGATAGTCGGCATTTGATCACTTGCTAATTCAGTTCTACAACTTTTTTCCAAAGAAACCATGAAAGACTATCTAAAAATAGATTAAAAAAAAAAAAGAAAGAAAGAAAACTTTAAAAATACCCTTATTTTGCTGAATACAGGAAGTTTTAAGTTTTCTGGGAGGAAAAAACCCACATACCAAATTTAGAAGCAAATCAGAGATCCCAGGATGTTTGAGAAATCCATTTCTAGGCACAAAAGCTGGATGAAGAGTTTTCCTCTCCCTGTACGTCTTCCCTTCCCTTGAGAGAACATCTACTGAAATCTGTGGGCTGGGCACAATCCAGATGAGATCCTTTGGTGTGGGTGGGTGAGAAGAGAGAGGCAGGACTCTGGTGACAGCACCGGGGTCTGACCTCAGCAGGATCACAGGGACAGTGAGCTGCTCCACCGGGTGATTCCTTCTGCGAGTGATCAAGGTCCATCTTTACATTGAGTGCCTCTGCTCCTCCCTCTGCAAAGCTGTTTCTGTTCCGTGTTCCTCTGAAGGTTAGAAACAGATGTCTAGTTTCCATCCCACATGTCCAGCATGGATCAGTTGCACTCTTCATTCTTGTCTAAGAGCTCTTGCATTTATGCAATGTGCTGCCTCCTTCCCCACTGTATTTTACAGTGGTCATACCTACTCCTTTGTTTTCCCAGGCTGAGAAAGTTGAGTTTTTAGAGACTCCTTTCATAAAATAGGTTTTCCATTCCCCTGACCATCCTAGAAACTCTTCTCCATGCTTGTCCCTGCTTGAATGTATTTTTGTTTTCAACTGGAGATTTCCAACAAGATCTTGCCTGTGCACTGTTCAGTGGTGTTAAATGCTTCCCTGTCTCTATTCATTGGTACTTCTGACACCCCTGCTTGGCACTGACCTTTCCAGGAGCTAAGTCACACCAGTGGCACTCAAACTCCTGAGGCAGATCTTCTCCCTCCTGCTTGCCAGACCAATGAGCTTCTGCTCCTGGTGAGAAAGGCTGATTACAAGCAGCCAGCTGCCAAAGTCAGTAACAGAGTATTTCACCCCATTTCCATTTTGCTCTCTCAAAATTGCTCTCTTTTTCCAGTGTGACATTCTCATCTTCAGGTTATAAACACAATCCCTCCTTTCCCTAATGGAGTCACTAAAGGAAATATCAAGTAGTCTTCAATCCCCAGGCAGTTTGAGGACCTCTACCAATTATCTCTCCAGCCCCTCCTTGCTTCATCCCTTGCCCACTTTGCTATGCTTGTGCTCCCAGCACAACTAAAAATATCCCAGGTGACCTTGCATCCAACTCATTCCTGAAGTCTGGAAAATGGAACACTGTATGGTAACTTCTGCTTATCATCCTGCCCCACCATTATCAGTAAAGTCTCTGAGTGTCCCTGTATTAAGCCAAAATGGTTGTTAATTCAGTAAGTTTTGCTGGAGTGTGCATACATCTCTGTGTTGCACCAGGGCCATCCATCAGCCAGCTCTGTGTTTACACAATCCCTAGCACAACGCTTCTCCCAAAAAGCTTATGAACTCAGCCTGGGCCATATATTCAAAGATGTTGTCAAGTGCTACGTGAGATTTCCAAGAGTAGTTTCCTCCTGACTTCTCTCTGGCATCAGCACCCAAACCCGATGGCAGTTAATGCTGTGCTTCGAAAGCAGGAGAGGGTGCAGTATGCTGGCCACCAGCGCCTCTGGGCAATGCTTGTTTTCTGGTTTGGTATTTTATTTTGTGGTGAAGGCTTCCAGGCTTCTAAGCACAGCCTCTTGCCTGCCTTGCCAAGGATGCTCTTATGTATGGCAAACATTATGTTGCTTTGTGTGAAGTCTGCTGGCCTTCACACAGCTTCTTTTTCTTCCACTCCTGGACAGTTTCTTCTTATGTTGGAGGTTAAATACATTTAACCCTCTTCAGGAGCAGCAAAATGAATGCTGGTTGTCAAGGCGCTCTTGTGTAGGTGGTTCACCATTTCTGCCCTCAATTGCTAATTTCCCTTTCTACCCACTTCTACTAAAAGGTGCTAATTGTGTGGTGATACGCAACTTCCCTGCCCCGGAGAGCGGCAGCATCACTTCTGATCCTTCTAGGTCTGGCTAAACTAATAGAGAGATCTGTGTCCTGAGCCTGATTCCAACTCCTGTATAACAAATTCCTTATTAAATCCACAGCAAAGTCATTTACTAGTGGTTAGACTTCGGGCTGTTCAGGGCAGCAGTCACTTCTGAGAAGTTACGCATGTCTGATGCAAAATTAAAAAAATGTGTATTTACCACAGTGACCAAGGGGGCTGAGAAGCTCAAGTTAATATTTATATTTGGCATTGAACCCTATGCAAAAATAGTGACTTTGGCTGGGTACAGCATCCCTGTTTATTTTTAAATCCTTTTTATACCGATGGTCCAGGGAATTACCCCTGCGCTCTTGGCACCCCAGGTTTTGGAGGTCTCATGTGCTGAAGAAGCAGCTGACAGGGTGTTTATCTCGGGAGTGCATCTCGGAGCATCTCTGGGGAGGGAGATGGACTGCCACACTGTGGGTTTGGACTGTGGCCTGTTTTCAGGGCTGAAGCAGGAGTAGCTGCGATGCCATTGGGGTGAGCGGGATGCTGAGCTGCAGAGGAGGAAGGAAGCTCCATCTGTTTCATCCCAGCATCTCTGTACAGATATGAGGGATGTACTGAAGTTTGCTCTGGACCTCTCAGCACAGGCTGTGGCTGCCAGGTTGGCCCAAGAGGTTTGTGGCCTGTGTGTGAACCTGCCCTCCCCACTGCTGTGTCTCTTGTGCCCTGGAAACACCTGCAGCCAGCATCTCTTTACAAGGATTTTGTCATTAAAAATCCACGTGGTGAGGGAAGGGTGGGAAGAAGTGGATTAACAGGATCCTCTCATAGATGAGAGTACTCTCAAACAACACACATTTGGCATCTATGAGAAAGTGGCATCTTCTGTAGGCAAGGGTGGGAATTCCTTCAGGCGGATTTAGGACCTGCTGAACATCACTGTGAAGTTCAAATCATTTAGCTGGAATGAGTTTGAAAACTTGTGCCATGTGGAAGCCTAGAAAATTCATTCCTTACAGTTCTGAAATCCAGACTACTGGAGTTACGAAGAAGTGTTAAATAACTTGCCCAAGGCTGCCTTGCGAGGACAGGAGAGCCCAAAGTCCATTAAAAATCCTCAGATGCTCAGAGGGGTGCACTACCTGTGCCACCTCAGTGAATTTTGAGGCTGGCAGGATAACTCACTGTGCTAATACCAGAGTGTGAAAGAAATACCCCCACCAAGGCACTTGCCCTTTAGTTTAACTGTATTTTCAGCCCTGACTTCTGCCAGTGGTTCCTGTCTTGGTGTGTTGGTGTCTGGAGATACCAGCAGAGAAGTGCTGCTTGCAGGACACAGCACCCCAAAAACTCTGTCTGGATCAGCCCACCAGTGGCCTTGGCACTCCTCTGGAACCCTCCACGAAGGAAGAGACCCCAAACTGTGGCTTGCAGGGTGTTTAACAAACTGGGAATGATCACCTCCTGATGGATGTAGGGGATTGAATGAAGTCATGCTGTGCTTGGCTTGCCAAGTTTTTAACACGTGACGTTGAAAGGGTTATTTGTCAAGGAAGGAAGGTTTCCAGGGGAATTGATAACGAAGGATGTAGCAGGTTTTTGGAAAGAAAACAACTTTTGCTATGAAAACAGCAACCCTGAAACTTTTTTGAGGAGATAAACTGCTTTCTAAAAACGGGCCACAGCTCCCTGCTGTTTCCACAAAAACTTACTTTATGCCTGTGGTGGCTGTCACTCTGCTTAACACAACACTGTGGAGCTAAGGGAAACACCTGTGGCAGAAAATGGGAGCTGGACCATGCCTAAGTAAAAAATTCAGTGCTTTCTGCCTTTCTGTGCTTAGGTTGTCCACTGACCTTGTCCTCAAGAATGGCACTGTTCTTGTCCCCACACTCTCCATTGTCACAAAGGTCTGGTAGTGATTGCACATCAGGTCTCTGCTTACCAGACCCCACAAGCCCTGCTGAGTTCCTGTTCCCACACAGATTCCCAAAGCAAACGTTACAGCTATAATCTAAAAGAGCAAAAATGTTTGGAAAACAGCAGATGCAATGGGAAAATGACACTTCCTACATGTGATAATTGTGCAACCTTAACTCTGCCCTTGGAGTATGTCTGCATCTTGCTGTATTGTTCAGGAACTTGTGTGGTGAAGAAAAAAGTCAGTAGAAGTCTGTCTGGAAATGAAAGTGGTTGGTGGAGGTGACAGCAAGGGTTAAATTACCTGGGTGGGCATGGGGGGGCTGTGTAGAGTAAAAGGATTACAGGAATCTCTTATATTTGGGAGGTGACTCTGCCAGCATGATTTGACTGTTAAAATGGGCATTGCTGGAGGGAAAAACCCTCTGTGGCTTGTGAGTCCAGACTCCTAAAGCTTTAATGCACAGGACATGGTTATGTTGCCTCCTGCCATGTAGGTGTCTATTCTGCTTTAAGCCACTTACATTGGTTTGCTTTCAAGCAATAATTTTATTTTTTCCCCCTTGTACTCAGCCATGGATTAACCCTGCTCAGACTGTCTCCACACGCTCCCCGCAGCCCCACTCACCATTCTCTCAGGTACAGCCCTGTGCAGCCCACATCCCTCCTGTCTGCCCTGCGCCTTGCCTGGGGATGAAATTTGCTGTTCACTGATGGGAGATGTTTGCCTGGCTTAGTCACCACTGAGAAGGTGGGAAAGCACAGTGGAAGAGCACAGTGAAAGAATGCCTGCACTGCAAGCCGTGTGTGGCTGTACCAACTTTTTAGCCTTCACTCATCGCCCCTTGCGCCATCCTGGCTCAGCTGCTCACGGCCCCCATCCCCTCCGGCTGCCGCAGAGGAAGCAGCCCCATGTGAAAGGGGCTTAGCAAAGGCACTGACAGCTCGTGCCTGGCATGTCACCATCCCAGCCCGCCTGCCAGCGCTTCCACAGGCTCCGGGGGGCCTGGGGAATCCCAGGGCAGGACTGCTGCTTTTCGGGAAACGCCACTTTTTGAGAATGCCACTTTTCAGGAAAGCCACGTTTTGCCACCTCAGGAGTTTTGCAGAAGCACAGCTCGTGCTTGGTGGAGTCGATAGATCACTGAGGGACTGATGGGAACATTTCTGGAAGCAGCACTACAGCAGCGCTGTCGAAACACCTTGGCCTCTGGGCGGGCCGCTGCCCTGACCCTGCGCCCGCAGCCAGCTCACGGAGGTGGCAGCCGAGGCATCCGTGAGGGCACCGGGAGCCCGTCCCCGAGGTCAGGGCACGCCGCAGGAGTTGTCTCCCTCTGCCCAGCCGCTCCGGCACTCCCAGCGCAGCCACCGGGCGGGCGAGCCGGCTCTGGCCGCCCTTCCCCTCACGGAGCGGGCCTGCCGTCCCCCGTGCGCCGCCGTCCCGCCCGCGGCAGCCCCGCTCCCCGGGGGACAGGCGGGCGACGAACCCTCGGAGGGGGCAGGGACGGGAAGGGAAGGGGCCACCCGCGGGCTGCGCGGAGCCCGAGCCCTCACGGCGCGGAGGGGCCGCGGCGCGGGAGGGACGGCCCGCGGGGGCTCCGTGCGGGCGGGGGTGGACCCGGCGGGGCGGCGCAGGGGGCGCTCCCGGGGCGCTCCCGGCTCCCCCCCGCTCCCTCCCCGGCAGGGCCGGCGGCGGGGCCGCCCCCATTGGCCGCGGCGCGGCAGCAGCTCCGCCCGCCGGAGCGGCGCGGCGCGGGGAGGGAGAGAGGGAGGAGGAGGAGGAGGAGGGAGGGCGCCGGGCTGCGCTGCGCTGCTAGTCCGGAGCGGAGCCTGGCAGCGGCAGGATCGGCGGCGCGGGGTGCGCAGCAGCCGGAGCCTGCTGGACGGAGGCAACCCCGTCCCCCCGCCCTCCCTCCCCTCGCCTCTTTCTTTGTGCGCAGGGCAGGGGCGGCCCCGATCCATGGTCATGGGCGACAAGAAGAGCCCGACCAGGTGAGCGGGGGCGCGGGGGCGGGCGGGGAGAGGCGGTAAGATGGAGGGAGCGCGGCGCGGCCGCCTCTGCCCCGGCCCCGGCCGAGGGGATGGCGGCGGGTAGGCCCTGGCTGGCAGCCGCCGGCGTGTGCTCGGCCCCGGCGGGGGGAGGCGGCGAGGGGCGCCTAAGATGGAGGGAGCGAACGGGGAGGGGGCGGCGAGCCCGCGCCGCCCCGCCAGGTACGCGGGGGGCCGGGGCGGAGGGGGGGCCGCGGGCGGAGAGAGAGTGAGGGAGGCTCCTAAGATGGAGGGAGCGTGGAAGGGGAGCAGGAGGAGGAGGAGTGCCGGTGTCTCCCAGCCTGCCACCGGTGCCAGGGCTGGTGCGGTGCGAGCGCAGCCATGGCGGCTTCGCTCGCTCGCACTCCCCGCTCCGCGCACTCGCCGCTCCCAGACAAAGGGAGGTTTAACAAGGTGGAGGAGGGAACGCGCCTCCCAGCCCGCAAACTCGCCCACCCACCCTCCCACCCTCCCGCCGCGGGCGGGGGGACGCGGGCGGCCCGGCCCGGCGGGTTCGGCCCGGCGGGGCCGGGGCGGAGCTCGGCGCCCCCCGCACCTCTCCGGGCCCGGCCCCGGTCGGGGTTTGTCGGCTGCTCCCGGCCCCGCGGGAGAGCGGCGGTGCGAGCAGGCGCTGGGTTTCGGGGCTCTGTAACATGGTTTCTCATGTGTGTGTTTTCTTTCTCTCCTCCTCCTCCTCCTCTCTCTCTCCTCCTCCTGCCGCCTCTCTCCTCCTCCCCAAACACACACGTACACACACACGCTTCCCCTCTCCCTCCCCCTCCTCAAGGCCGAAAAGGCAAGCCAAACCTGCAGCCGACGAAGGCTTTTGGGATTGTAGCGTGTGCACCTTCAGGAACAGTGCCGAAGCTTTCAAATGCAGCATCTGCGATGTCAGGAAAGGCACCTCCACAAGGTACGTCCGCACCTTTGAACGCGGCTCGTGCTCCGCGCTGGGCTGCGCCGACTTGTTGATTTTTTTCTCTGTTGCCTGGATATCGGCTGGTTGCATCCCCTTTCTCCCCCGACGTGGTCCCTTCTGTCCCTGTTCAAAAGCTTGCGGATTTTAAAAATTCTCTTTCAAGCGTTTAATTGGAGCTGGAAGACATGTTTCGTGGATGTGGCAGCAACCTGAATCTTTTTGTTCTGTGTTTTTTTTTTTTGTTGTTGTTGTTGTTTCTGGTGTACAGAGATCCTTTTGGAGATGCGCAGCTGGCCAGAAACGCTTTGACTCGGTTTGGGTCAGATGGCTTTTTGTGGTTTGGGTGGAGGTTTACCTGTGTCTCTAAAGGAGTGGAAATGATTTAGGATTAGGGAGCGAGAAAGGAAACGGCTGAAACTAAGGATGCCGTGAGAACAACTCTCTCCCTGAGATGTTGATCTCTCGGTGACTGTTGTCATCAGAAAGGAATCGGCTTTGTGCTCAGTGTGGGAATGGTGCGGGTTTTGAAAGCTTTAGCTGTCAGGTCTCTCTGATTGCCTTGCTCTGAAAAACTGTGGAGGTCTTTGTGAGGTGGTGAGTCTGACATGCAGGAGTTAATTTAATCTCAAAAAAGCCCCCAAACTTGCTATTTCTCAGTTAGAGGGGCCGGAAAGTTTGTCCTGGCAGTATCAGTTGTTGCTAAAGCAGGCATGTGGTGCTGTGCTTTTCCTTTCTTTTTGTGATTTGTTCTACCATGTTGATTTCTGATTTTGTTCATGTTGTACCTTCCAAATTGGAGTTCCCATTGCAGCGCTCTGCCAAAGAAATAGTCTGTGAGGTTTCCATTGTGAGAGGCGTCGTTTTCCTTGAGTGCAGCTGTGTATTGAGGTGCTCTCATCAGCAGGCTGTTTGCATGACTTGGCTGTCTTCGCTTGATTGACAAAGGAGGTGAAAGCGTGTTGGATCGTAATTGTTCGCCCTGTGCTTTAGACAATGTGAAGTGCCTACATTTTTAATGGAGAGCATGTTTTCGGGCCATTGAAACTCTCTGAGTTACAGTAACAGAGCGCTGAAGTGCTTCACTCTGCGTTTTGTGATGCACATCAGCTACAAGTATCTGTGCTTTTTTACAAAATGTACAGAGGTGTCGAACTTAAACCACTAAATAGCGCGGTTAGAGCATTGGGTTAGGTGGAGCTTTGGGACAGCAGTGTTCTGTGCGCACCTGGAGCTGATTCTTGACTCGTTCAGTGTTATTTAGTCGTGCAGCTGAACCTTCCCAGCACGTTTGATTCCTGTGCGTTTCTGCTCCTTGGCTTCCCGGTAGGCTCAGGTGGAACGTGTTGCTCCTGCCCTTGCCTGGTCCTGAGCTGCTCCTCGGGAGCATGGCCATGCAGCCCCACACGCTCCCAGTGTCACACCAGGGCCCGGGTGTCAGTGGGAGCAGAGCCCTGATCAAGTGTAGGAGCCCAGATGGGATCCAGCCTGCATCAGACACTCTTATTTTCATTGGCCACCATGCTGCTGTTCATTTGGAGAGCAGCAGCCTGCTCGCACAAGCCTTTGCATTTTTATTTTTTTAAGAGATAATTTTCGAACTGTTTGTTGCAGTAGTAGGATGGTTTGTCTTTTAAAGGGCCATTAAGAGCAATAGCAGTCGATGATTTCAGGTTAAGAGCTGTAGCCTTACTTGCAGATGTGATCCTCGGGTCTAGAACATTGTAATTCTGTTTAGCTTTTAATGGACCCTTATGAATGGCTTCTAATTTTAATTCATTTAATTCATCAGCTTTCTATTCATTTTTGCTGCTTTTAAAATGGCTTTTGTTTGTAGAATTTGAGAAAGTATTTAAAATATTCAATGGCCCATCATGTCTTCTTGCATATTTGTATAATTTATGAATAAATATAACAGAAAGCAGGAGTGATTGAGTGTTGTGAGAGAGCATTGTGTACTGGGAAGTTCTGGGAGGTCAGAGCTATTTGTGATGTTACTTTGAATTTTATACTATGTGACGTACGAGTCAGTGCTTGGAAATTATTCAGAATTTTTTAAATAAATGACTGATGTAAAGATACTTAATGAGTTATGATTGATAATTTATTACTTGAAATATAAGGTGTCTGATGAGCTTGACTTTTAAGTTGCAATTTGACAAGTTGATGACACTTTTCCACAGTTAAAACTGCCTTGCTTCATTGTGACTTACTTCAGTAACACTTACAGAAATTTATCAAACTCACTTTAAAAAAAAACAACTCAACCAAGTAGTGAAAGACATAGTGAGGCAACTGTTTTTCATCAAATTATTGTGTGCAATCACAGCATGCCCAGGGATTTTTTTAAGATCTGGTATGACCTACTTCCCCCCTCCCTCTGCTGTGAAGCCAGTTATTTGTTGTGGAATTTACTTTGGCTGATAAATATTCTCTTATTTAAGAACTGGTGAGGCCCTGAGCTAATTCTCACCGTGTGTATATTTTTTCAGACTCAATATAATCTGTTGGCGTGTGGGAGGGGTGGCTGGCAGCAGTTAGAAGTTTTATCTTCTCAGATCCAACTATCTCCTTTCCCTAGGATCTTGTAAAAGGAGCTTCAAACAACAGGGAGTTTTAGAGCTGACCTGCCAAGTCAAAATCGTTGTAGAGGCTAAACAGTTAAGTTACACTCGACTGTTTTTTCAAGGAGCTGTTTATAAATATTTCAGGTGCACTTTTAAATAAAAATTAGGTCAAATCCATCTCTGAAGAATTGTTGTGCAAAGATTATACTAAACCTGTAGCACTTGAATACTGGATTTGTTACAGTATGTCACTAGCTTCCTTTTCTCACCTGGATTCTTGCTATTTTATGGTTAAACTTTTATAACTTTCTATGTAGGCAAGAATGATGAGGTTTTTTACTGTTTCCCTTCTGTGAGGATGATGGCAAAGACACCAGCTCTGTTCAGCACAGAGCTCAGCTGGGTGAGATGATGACTGAGCTGGCTGCAGAGTGAGCAGTGGGGAGCTGTTTGCTGGGGCTTACAGTGCCTTGTTCCTTTCCTGGAGGTTTTTATTGGTGTCACAGCACACGGAACTGCTGCTGGTCACCACTTTCACTTGTGTCCTGTGGCTCTTCTGGTGGTTTGCTCTGGTGTAGCAACAGCTCCTGCACTCAGGAGAAGACTGGAACTGCCAGGAAGTTTGCTCCACAGATGCAGGTTCCTTTCCAATATCCATTACTCCTTCAAACACGGAAGGAAAGTTTACTTTGGATTTCCTAAGAATGTGAGGGCAGGATTTGGCCTCGTATTTCCTGTGAGTTCCTATTTGGGGGTAGGTGATGGCTCTCTGTTTCTGTTTGTTTTTCTTAGTGGCATTCTTGCTCCTCTTCTCCTTTGGTTCTCTGATAGTTTACATATATTGTGTTCCTGTACACCTCTTGTAGCTTCCTCTCTCCTCCCAGGCAGGGCTGGAAGTGTTTCTATGTGGGATTGTTTTCAGACTTCATTGTGAAGGTGAATATTTGCTCCCCTCCTTATGATTTCAGGGAAACTGGTTTTTGAAACTTTCTTTTTGGATGAATAGGCAAGTGGCGTGATGTGGTGGAGCTTCTCTGATGTTAATTGTTCTCTAAATTTGGGATGAATGTTTTTCTTTTCCAAACTCCACATCCCCTTATCATGAATGTGCCTTGAGTACAGAGAAATGCACTTAAAGTCGGTGGAAAATGTGAAAGCAACAAATGGATGTCTGATATGGAAATTAACAAAACAATGGAAGCTTTTACTACAAAATTGAGTTGAAATGTGTGTGTCCTCTGCAAGTATAAATTGAGCAAGCATTTCTGTTTTATTTGTTGCTAATATCTGTATACTGGAAGTGCAAGGTTTGGAGTTTGCATTGAGTGATGTGAATGTACACTTCATTGTGCAGTGCCCAAGGACTGATGACAGTAGTGCTTCACCTTCTTGCTATCCTTATTTCTGAGGGGAGGCTGAGCTAAAGCTGTTTATATTTATAAATGCAATTCTCTTGTATGGAACAGATGTGTCAGATACTGGCCTTTGTTTCTCTTTAGTTCTGCAGAAAATCTTCATGGTTGCAGGATCTGAACTACCTTGAAGGATGCAGACTACTGTCCATGCCACCATGGAAAAGTATTCTCTTCTGCATCCAAGCTGGGCTGACCAGAATAGGCAGCAGATAGTCCTGCTATTCCTGGAATGAGGAATCAGGCTTATGGTCCTGACCTTCATACAAATTATATGTGCCCTGCTTATTTGCCATGTGTTTGCAGGACTGTTCTGGAAACTCTTGCAGTGATGTGTGGCTGTGGTGTAGGTTGGAAGCCAAGTGGTTTAATTTGGTTCTCTCAAGTTAGTTAGCTTTCATTTGCATAAAGGTGGGTTTTATTTAGCATCATAGCTGGCCTTAAGATGGCCTAATTTCTATAAAAATAGAATATGTAACTTGTCTAAAAAAAGCTGTTGTGGAAGCAGTGTTGGTGCTTTTACTCTGGAATATTTGTTTTACTATTTGGCTGTTTAAATCTATTGTTAAATCGTCCCTGTTTTTCCTGTTGATTGCTGAATTTAAATGGCTGTTGGATTAGCAGGAGTGAGGCGTTGGCTGTACCAGCCTGGAGTTGTGGCAGTGTTCCACTGGAGCATCCACATCCTGAGGATGTGTCCCCTCAGGGACTGCTCTGGGGGTAGGGGAGGGTGCAGTGTGACTCTGCCTGGGTGCTGCTGAGTGCTGGAATGCACAATACCTATTTGCAAAATGCTTGTCCACGTGCCAGGAGTTCTCCAGATCCTTTTTGTGTCATCCCTTATTCACCAGCACTGCCTAAAAGCGAGTGGCTGTTACTGAGTGGATTTGGGGAGTGCTGCAGCTAGGTCTGGCAAACCCACCAGGGCAGAGGAGCCAAGGGCAGGAGCAAACACCATCTGACAAGCAGACAATGCTGATGGTTCACAGCAAACCCTGAATTCTGGGGCTGTGGTTTGACAGCACACCAAGTTTGAATCTGTGACTTGTATTGCAGAGCCACATGTGTCTCAGCCACATGGCTTGGAGTATTGATCCATTATGAGCTGACTTCTGGTACAGATTCATGCTACACTTATTTTTTAAACTAGCTTGGAGTTAGTCTGTGACTCTTCAGCTGAGCAGATGAAGCTGTTCAGCTTCAGATCAGCTATTATCTGTCAGCCTGGTGCAAGCATAACCCTGGCATAAGATCTGTGTCTTGTACTTTGGCTGTTTGAAAGAAGTGAGAGTTGTGTCCTGATTTGCTCTTTGCGGTGTTTGGCTCTGATTAATGATCTCATTACCATCACCCCAGGATTTCTCTTAGATCTCAGCACCTCTGGGAAATCATTCTCAGCAGGGAGAATCCTCAGTGTTGACGTGCAGCACCAAGGCAATACCCCTTTGCTATGGTTGTCAGATTTGGGTACCTGAGAAGCTGTGGGTGGCAAATTCAATAGGGAGTATGGTGGTTCCTGTGACTCACTTTGCTTCTGCCACTTTTTTTCTGAATGCCCTACTAAGTAACAATAGCTATACCTGGTTGTTTTCCTTCTTTTATTAGGATAAAAAGATCTTTTGGTTAAGATAAATAATAAAATCTTAAGCATGAAAAAGGGGTTTTGATAATATTTATGTAGAGTACGTTTAGGTTAATTGTGGGTGGTAGGGTTTAAACTCTGATTTCTTGTGGAGCCTCTCTGAAGATCTAATGGATAAACTGCGACACTGAGCGTGTTAATACATCACTGATAATATGCAGTGTGGATATTATTCATTTTTCCCTTCCTCCATAGGCTGCTTTTCTGGGAGATGGGAATCTAAATCAAAGTGTGTATGTGTGTGTAGGAGGAGAGGGCATGCAGCTCTCTTTTATTGCTGTGAACAGACGTGGAGTCCACTGGGATGCTGACCCCTGGCTCCCAACAGGTCCTTGTGGGGAACTGGTAGGCAGAGGAATGCAGAGCAGCTTTCTCTGCATGCCTTTCTTAATTGCCCTGATTGTTTCATGTTGCCATCAGCTGCTGCTGCCTTTGCAGTGCTGGTGGGTGTGTTTGCACCCTGATGTGGGGTTTGTCTGGTAAGAGGAATTGGTTGAACTGGAAATACGATGGTGTGCAGTGTTGGCCAGAGTGATAGTTGAGAGGAGGGAAGTGGTGGATGCAAAGTGTGGTTCCCTGTGACATCCTGGCTGAGTGTCCTGTGCTCAGTGTTGGCGTTCCCCAGCAGCATGCAGCACTCTGGGACTCTGTTTTGGCTGAATTTTTAGGTCCCTGAAGAAAATGCATGAGACCCAAGACCCTCGTGAGGGGTGAGAGGAGACAAGAAATGTGCTGTGGGCTGGATGGGCTGTTTTGGCTGGCTATGCTTGGCTTTTGTGCTGTGACTTGGGCACCCCTGCCATAACTCCAGGCCAGTTCACTGCTGATCTTGAATCGGGTGTCACTCGTACTCCAGCTGCTTTGCATTATTGGTAGGCTTACTGTTCCTTGCTGTGGCACTGCTCCTTTTCTTCCTGCTCCACTGTTCTTGAACAGACAGGTCCTCCCAGGGTCCCTTGGTGAGGGACACACAGGTTCACAGCACTTCAGGGGAGCCCTGCTGTCTGCAGGAGTATGGCAGCAGAGTGAGACACGCGGCTCCTGCGCCAGGCAGAGCATGTGCTCTGCTTGTCCTTTATTTCATGTGCATCTCTCCTTGTCTGGGGAATTCTTCTGAGGAGGAAACCCACTGACCTATTTTGTGGGATTTCAGGTGGTTCTGTAGGTTAGTGGGTTCCAGCCCTGCAATGTAGGTCACTCGCAAGGTGTGCTGGAGTTTTGTAATGCATAGCTCTGACCTGAAACAGGATTCATACAAACTCTCTCTGTGGCTGTGTCTTGCAGCTCTACTTTGTCTCTTTGCACTGGGTTATTTCTTCACAAGATAAAAGGAGAAATTTGGCCATTTCCAGAGGGAAGGGGTCTTACAGGAGGGGTTTTGAGTGTTTATTTAAAGTTGTTTCAGACAGGTAAGGACAATTTTCCCTTATTGCCACTTTAAAAAGACAAGGAACACTGAGTAGGCCATCCATGCTACCCTAAGCAGATGTCCAGGATTACAGGATACTACAGAAATAATGTGGAAATGCCTCCATTACGTTTATGTAAGTTCCTTTTACAGCTGACATATGCTAAAGACATTGATTGTCTCTTTGTGCAGACAGATTTCCTTTACATCCAGCAGAGCTCCTTTTGCACTTTTTTGGTGTATCTGGAGGTACAGCCAGATCCTTAAGGTTGCTCTTCCCATAAACCAGCTATTAATTAGGAGCATATTCTTTGTAGCAGAGTGCTAATGGGTACACCAGCAAAATCACTGCCTGTTAAACATGGGGAAGATAGTAATTCTGACTGGCTCAAAAACAAGTGAGAGAGAAAGCATCACTTCTCTTTGCTGGCCCACTGGAGTTTGTTTGACTGTTCACTAACTCATTGTATTCCAAATCATGTGAATCTCAAGTTCTCCCAAAATTAATTGCTTATAACTGGGTGTTGCTTTGATAATATTTTATTCCTGAAGTTCTTTCTGTGTTTCTGAAAGTTCAAAGTACATCCAAAGCCAATCTTTTGTTAAATAATGTGGGAAATTCAGAAGGAAAAGGGCTTGTAGGGATCTAAAATATGGATCATGAAACCAGGAGACCTGATCTGAACTGAATGTGGTCTTTTATAAGACAGTGGCCTGGGATTGTGGAGCACAAGGATCAAGGTACTGAAAATTCAGAGAGGGAATTTTTGCAAGGGTGTGAAGGGACAGGACAAGGAGAATAGCTTCAAACTGACCAGAGGGCAGGGTTAGATTAGGTATTAGGAAGAAATTCTTCATAGTGAGGGTGGTGAGGTCCTGGCACAGGTTGCCCAGAGAAGCTGTGGTTGCCCCGTCCCTGGAACTGTTCCAGACCAGGTTGGACAGGGTTTGGAGCATCCTGGGATAGTGGAAGGTGTCCCTGCCCATGGCAGTGTGGTTGGAACTGGGTGATCTTTAGAATCCCTTCAAACCCAGGCCCTTCTAAAATTCTCTGTTCAGAAGTTCCAAAAACTTTAGTTTTAGGATCTTACCAGATTGGTCGTCTTTAAATAAAATGGAAGCAAAACAAGTCAGTTTTGGATTTTGTTTAGGGCTAAACAAGGAATAAATGTTTGGACATGTTTTCTCGAGCAGATTGTTTATGGGGATTTCAGAGTTATAATGAATTGTTTGTAACATGCAGAGGTGCTAAGTGAGACGAAATATCTTGCCTGAGATAAAGCTGTCTTCTTCAGATTTATATTTTTGAGTAGACAGAAGTGAGACTGATCATAATCTAAAATATTTTATCTGAACTAAATTATTTTTGTGCATGTGGAACTGTGTCTGGGTAATTCATGTGCAGCTTCACGTGGTCCATTTGGGGAGGTGCACAGAGGATGCAGAACTGCTGGGATTTGGTGGCTTCAGTGGTGTAAAGTTGATCAGAAAACTGCCCCCAATTAGTAGAGAGTGTGGGTTACTCCCTGCACCCCAGTTTCATATGTGCAGTGTTTTATAAAATATAGGGGTATTTATTAATGGAGTAGAATTGCTTTTTTTGGGATTTTTTGTTGGGGTTTGGTTTTTTGTTGTTTGTTTGTTTGTTGGTGGGGTTTTTTTTTGTTGTTGTTACCTATGTAGTAAATAAATACATGGAAGGATTTCTAATTTTTTTCACTTCTGTTTGCAGGTGACAGTGAGGCTTGTATGATGTTAATGTGATTTCAGCCTGTGTAAGAGATGCTGGAATTCACCCTTTAGCAAGTCAGCTAGCTAAATATCCTCGGGATGCCATTTTTAATCTGTATGATTATATTCACTGTCTGTGTTATAATTTGATCAAGAAATTTATGTCTATGGGACGTGTTTCATTCCTTTGTTTAATTAAAAAGAAAAAAGATCTAGTTTAGCAGAAGGATGTAAATCTTACTTGTCCTGGGTGGACAAAGCATGCTGATCTGTTCAGGCTGCTGGAAATGTGTGTCTGTGCTGAAATATTTGGCTCTCATTATATATCTTGGAGCTCTTATTCTGAAAGTGCTTTCACTGTTTTTTTCGGAAGTGGCACAGAGCACTTTCTCTTCCTGAGATGAGATTTCAATAAGAGAGGCAATACATTGATGGATGATGGCCCTGTGATGGAGTCAATCAGCCAGTGCAGTCATTTGTCTCCTGGGGATACAGGGTAGAGCACATCATTAGCAGCAGAAGGGGAGGCTTTCCTCTGTAATGCTAATAGGGCCAGGGAGCTGGTTGGTGCCTGTTTGCTGCCATTGCTCCCTTATTACAGGTGCCTTGAGGAGAAATAAAACCATTTTCATTTGTTATCTATGGGTGTGGATCACTTTAACAGAAATATTTAATAAGCTTTAGGAAATGTTTGTGATTCAGCACAGTCTTAGCAATTTGTAAACCTGCATCACGTGGAAATGGTGAATTATTCTGGGGGAATTGTGTGTCTGTCTTATTGGTTTTACACACAAGTAGCTTGAGTGGTGGAGAAGAGACAGGCAGCTGGCTGATTGGAAGGGCAGTGGGTCCTAATTGGAGGAGAGGTGTTGAAAGGGAAGCCCTTGGGTAGCAGAAGTTGCTGCAGCAGTCTGGTGGTGCTGGGTTTCTGTCAGAGCAAAAGGCAGAGCACGAGGCAGTGAGGGAGGGTGGCTGTCAGGGCCAGCTGGGGCTGTGCTGCTGGGTGGCAGCAGCACTGGGCTCAAGGTGGCCTGGTGTGCTGGCATCACCCTGCTTTGCCCAGGGAGGCTGAGTTAACCTGCACACTGCTCTTCCTCCATGGCTGCTTTGCTCCTTTCTGGGCTCTCAGGAGCCACAGCAGTGATCCCATCAGCAGCAAGCCTGGACTTCCCTCAAGGTGAGCAGGAGTGCTTCTGTTGTGGGATACAGGGCTGCAAACCTTGTGTAAGCAGAGTGTGTGTCCAGAGATGGTCAGTTCCAACAGGGCACATGCAGAAGCTGGAAATGTTGGGAGGACAAGGTTGTTCTGAGTGGCTGGTGGGTGTTTCTGTACCCTCCAGCACTGTGAGCAGGGGCTTGGCAGCTTGGACATAGCTTTTTTCCCCCAAAAAATCTTAACTTACTGTGAATCTGGACATTTAGGTAACTCACCTGCATACATTTACCTGTCTGTAAAGTAAATGCACTATGAAGTCCACATACAGATTGTAGGAGGTAAAGTCCTTTTTTGGGAAGCACTTTAGGTTCTGAAATGTCTTCTCAAAAACTGCATGTGAAGTCAGACTTAACAAACAGTGTTTATCTTCTTTTCTCTGAACTGTATAGATAATGGTTAAAAAAAAAAAAAGAGCAAGGGCAGCCAGAAAGCAAGTGATGTTGAGCTGCTGGAATGGTGTGGTGGGTACCTCTTGTACATTTCTTTTCTCTGGTGTACAGTGATGTCTTTGCTCCTGAAGAGGAATGGCTCAGCTGTGTGGTACTAAAGGCATGGGGTTGTCAGAGTTGTGCAATTTTACATAGGGGTTAGCAGAGCATGCTTTGTCATGGGTGTGGGAATACAGGGCTCTGGCAGCAATTAAGAGTCATTAATTAAGAGTACTTACTGCCGGATGTGAGTCAAGTTGGTTGTAAGTTGCTTAACTTCTGAGGTCAAGAAGATCTGATGCATCTGAGATGTGCATCCATGGGACTGTGGGGCTGTCCACAGGGATGGGCTGGAATAGCAGAGCTCAGACTGAAATGTTTGGCTCCATTAGATGATTTATTGACAGTGACAGTTTGGCAGCACCTCTGCCAGCTGGGAGCACACATTTGCATTCAGAACCTCTGAGGGGTTCCATGAGGTTCCTGGCTTCCATCAGCTGGGAACGTACAAGTGCATGCCAGGAGTTTGCACTGCTGGGCTGACACCTGAATCAGCATTCAAAAAAGCAACAGTGAAACTTTCTGGTGAGGAAAAGCTGTTCTGTCTCTATGAAGGGGATGAATTTTTTTCCAATTACAAGTTAACAAATTGATAGAAAAATCAATGACAAGCAGAACATGGGCAGAATATCATGCCCGTGTGCTGCATACCTGCTCTGTGAGTGCATGGGAGATCACACCTTCATGTTCAGCCTGTGCACTTACAAAGATGTAAAACATGAGGACAACCTCACTTCTTGTGCCTGAAAGAGGCATTCGTGCTGCCAGTGGCCCAGCATGTCAAGCAAGTAATGGGAGAAGATCTGTAATAATGTACCTGTTATAGTTCTCAGGGTTTCCCTAATGTGCAGGGACAGTGAAGGATAGCACTGAGCAGTAGTTTGGTTTTATTTCCATCTCTCTAGTTTTTCCTGTCTTGCCATTTTTTTGAGGTTTAAGCCAGACTAACTTTCCCATTGGCACTCTGAATTCAAAACTCTGAAGTTGTGCAGCTGTGTACTGCACTTACTTGTTTATAAAAGCTGTCACAAGCATGAGTGGTTTATTTTTTTTTCCCCACAAAGGTGTAGTGTGAGGAGCAGGTTTATTTAGTCACGGGTGTGGGAATACAGACATTGTGTTTGGAAATGAGTTTAATAACAGTTGGTCGCTTTATTTCCGAGTGTGCTGGCATCTGCAAGTCTGCCTTGGTTCAACAGGTAGTTGATGCTTGGGGAGAATGTGACCTTTTGCTCCTTGCATTGATTTTTTTGAGTCATTTCCAGAGGCAGCAGAAGCACAGCACTTTGCTGTCAGCTGCAAGGGCTGGATCAGGCCTCTGGGATTGAGGCACTGAGAAGAAAGGGAATAAGTTGACATGAAACTTAACATGGTTGTCTTCTGTGATCTTGCTTTTTTTTCCAAGCTTTTTTTTTTTTTTTTTTTTCAAGTAGATGTTTTTAATAGATAAAAAAGATTTGAGAAATGTGTTGAATAAAGCCCTAAACAAAGACTTCAGGAAACAGCTTTTTCAGTGTCCATGTAAGCAGAGAACTTCTCAGACTACTCTTTGCTCTTGGTCTTCCTGGAGCCTCTAAAGTCTGAACAGACTGAGACTGCTACAATTCTGGATCTGGTTCTTTTCTGTTTGTTTTTGGGGTTGTTTTTTTTTTAAAGAAAACACCTCAGTGACCAAACATTTTCTTGTTTTCAAGCAGAATGTAGCAAAATTCCCAGAAAAACCCAAGAGATTCACCAAATTTTGCAGAGCTAGAGTTTTCAATGAGCCTCATCTATGTGCTCACTTGTATCAAAAAGATTACATTCCCTCTCCCTGGAGTTGTAGCCATGTCTTTGCTTGTATAGCCAGCAGATTATTAGTAGGTAAGACAGGTTGATTATTGTGACTTGCTGCTTTCCCTGCTTGTTCCAGTTCAGGGTATTATTGTTAACAGCTTTTAAAGTCAAGTTCCTCCTGGAAGAATTGCTGGCTCCAGGCAGAAAAAGTTTTCCAACCAGTTCTGAGCTACTGGGACTGTTGAATTTTTTGAAATGCTGTTAACTGCTGCGAGTACACCTTGAATCATGCATAGCCTGAAGAGCATCCTGGGGGTAGGGAGACATAAATAATTGTTTAATTGCTCTGCTGTGTAGCTTACATCATGTTGAGTATATAGAAAAAACTGATTCTAAACAGTGGTTTTTGGTAAGAATTCTCTGAGTCTGAGGATGAGCATTTATCCCAGTGAAGTTTATTGTGGTGGTAAGCAAGACATGCAAATATGTCTTGACTTGAGTTTAAGTTGGTTAATAAAAATGTTGCCAGTCTCCCAGCTTTCAGATGTTTGGTAATTATGCTAACTGAAGTCTTGAAGAGTTTTAAAAGGAAAACATCATTCTATTAGAAGGAAAAACTTTGTCATTAACATGTACAAATTGTTAATAGCTATTTTCAAATTTCATTAGATTAATGAATAAACATGTCTTCTGCGGTTGTTAGCAGATACAGCAGAAATCAAATAATATACTAACATTGTTTTAATTAAGAATACATTAATAATTCTAAAAATTCACTTTTGACATCCAGCTCTTAGGCTTGAAATGAATCAAACTTGGGCTTTTTTGTACTCCAGGAAAATATGCTCTTTTCTCAAAGCTGGAGCAAAAGCAAGCTCACGAAAATCAGTATAACAGAGTACAGCCACTGCAAAATATCATTATAATAGTTAAGTAATTATCCCACTGCATGACTTAGCAGGAGGGATAAATAATGCATGTGGAATTGTGTTGGAGCTTGCAGGGAAGGTCCTGGCTGGCAGTGGGAAGGGCACAGGCAGAGCCCGTGTCCAAGGAGGGTATCTGCTGGGTCCAGGAGCTGATGGCTGAAACCTTTCAATGCCTCTGAGGAAATGAAAACCAGATCCAATTTTCTCTTTTCCCTATAAGTTTGAAGGTGGCCATTGGGAAGAAATCCTCCTTTGCTGTGTTAGCAGAGCTTGGCTCCTGCTGCTGCCCAGAGCTGTCCTGTGGACAGCATGTCCCAGCCCCTGATGGAACTGTGGGTCTGGTCAGCAGGAATATTGGCTCCTTTTGCAGCAGACAGATGAGGGGTTTGATTTGTCTTCCTTTCAGCTAGAACTGAATATTCTGAATCTGTCAGTTGCTGTCAAGAGGATTGTACTTTGGATTAGTGAGCTCCTGGAAGCAGTTTGAATCATTGCAGTTAAAAGCACGCCGAACAGCGGTGTAATTAATAGTTATATAATGTACCCAACAAGCTTAGGAAGCCAGGATGTAACTTGGAAAGAAACACAGCCCTGTGCAATCTCTGCAGTGCCTGAGGACCACTGTGCATTTCAAGGGTGATGCTTTTTGTCCCAGGACCATGATGGTCAGGGCAGGTTTGTTGCTGTGTCAGTTCCCTCACGAGACTGACAGAGGTATCTTTCTGCACCTTTCTCTTCCCTTCCCTTTCTCTGATGTCCTTCTCATCAGGCCCTGGTCAGCCCAAGAATATTGCTCATGTTAGGCTTGTTGGAACTATTCTTTGCTTCTGTGTCTGCAGAAATCTTTGGCTGCTGTGTAATTATGGATGCCACATGAAAAACTCCCCAGCTGCTGAGAATAATGCGCATTTCTGTTGTGGAGTTTTTGAATAGACATTTCAGGGCAATTATGCAATACCTTTCTGCTATGCAGTACCTGTCAGCCCTTAACCACTTGTGTTTTTAGGGGAGCTGAAGTGGCTATTGAGCCTTCCAGAGTAATTTCTGCTTTGTGACAAGCTCAAACCTGTCAGGCAAAGCTGTGTATTTCAGCAAGGCAGCAGGTGAGTCTGTGCACCTCAGACCTCCTGTCTTGGAGGGATTGGATTGGAGGTGTAATGCTTTCAAGTTTTTTTATATTAAAATCTGTGAATAGCTTATGCACAGAGATGGTTGTCAAAATTCTGAGGTGTTGCTCTAATTCTGGGTGAATTTGATAAAAAATTAATGTAATTTTCTTCCTGACTGCTGAACACTTCAGTTGTCTTAAACTTTTGCACTCCAACATCTAAAAATGTTTTTTTCTCTTAGCTGATGTGTAGGTGTGATGTTTGGAGATGGTTTAGAGGTGGACCTGGCACTGCAGGGTTGGACTCTGTCTTAAAGGTCTATTCCAACTTATGTGATTGTGTGAAAAAGGGAGAATTTTTCTCTACAGAACTTAATATTTCTGTTTCTAAAAAGGTACATTATCAAATGTGATTGGTGATTGGTTGGTTGGTGATTGATTGGTGATTAATTAGAAAGTAATTCTCATCTCTAGAAAAGAGCTACTTTATTTTAAAATGGAATGCTACTGCTAATCAAATGTAAGGTTGCCTGCCCTCCTGGTTTCTATCTACATTGTTTCCCCAAGTCAGTTTGCTCAATATTCACTGCCACTGACCTTGGATAATTAAGAAAAAAGCCTGCTGTTCTGAGATGATAAATGCAGCTTCTGTTTGGAATGAGGCTGATTAGCTCAGTTGTGAAAGTGTCATTTAATGTCTGTAGTTTCTGGTGGGATGGATGCTGCCTCTGCCAGGCTTGATGCCCTCTTCTGCTCCCTGATACCCAGCTGAAGCTGTTGCTGAAAACCCCCTGGGCCTCCAAGATCTGAAACTTGCAGTGGACCTCTGCAGTTTTCAATGAAAATGAATTTAAGGCTTCTTTTCCTTCCTGGATCACTGACACTTCCAGCACATTCCCAGTGCAGCTCCAAGGCTGCAGCAATGCCCTGGGTGAGGGTTTGAGATTCCTGCTTGGAGCAGCAGCTGGAGCAGGGCTTGGTGCACGAGGCTGTTCCTGCTCCACTGCCCTGCCAGCCCTGTGCACTGGGGGCTGAGTGGAGACCAGAGAAACACCAGTGGAGAGAAAAGGCCAAGTCACAAAAACAACACAAAAAGTTAAGGAGAAGAAAAATTTTTTTCAGATCTGTGAAAATATTTGTCAAAATTTCTGTTGGACAAGTCCCTTGGTCTCTTATTTTTCTCTGTGCTGCTGCTTGGGCTTCATTATTTACTTTTGTTTTTGTTCTCTGAGTTACTTGGATTGTTTGTGACTTAAAATACCTGCTTGTTTACAGTGTGAAGGCTGTTTGTTTTTTAAACATCTTCATGTTGATCATTCAGTTGCATGGTATTTTAGTGGGCTTTTTTCTTAGTCTAGGCTTTCCACATGAGACACTCACTACTTTATTTGTTCTGGCAAAGTACTCCAGGCTGAAGATGGTTCATAAAGTTGTGTTTTATTGATCTTTTTTGGTTTTGTTTTTCTTCAGCTGGTGTCAGCCTCTTCGTGAGAGACTATACTCGGGTGGTAAATTGTGTATTTTGTCAGGTTGTCTTTTGTTATTACACAGTGGGGGACTGTTCCTGATGGGATCTTTGGGTGCTGATGTGGTGGCAATAATTATCAGTAAGATTTTGAATGGCATGTGGACTCTTAGCTTTTGAAGCTAAATCTGCAGCCTTGAAAATCTTCAAGTGATCATAATCTTCCCCCCCTACAAAGGTAAAAATTTATTTGGGAAATTGCATAAGACTTGTTATGCAAGCAGTCTCCTTTTAGCCTCTGTGTAAAGTGTATTATAGAAAAAGGTGTTATTTTTTTTTCAAATTCAGGCAGCAAGTGGCACAAAAATCTCACAACTGAAATGTTTTAATGAAGAGAGGTTTTAATGAAGGTTGTGTTGTGCTTGGAACAGAGGTGATGGAGAGCTGCACAGAGCTCCAGCAAATGCTCACACCTGTCCCCACAAAGAGATACAATTCCCACCATGCATCCAGTTCCAAGGAACACTGATTGAGTGGACAGACTGTGGATAAAATCACCATAGGTCTGTTAATTGAAGTACCTTTCTCCTGGAATGTTGCTAGTAAACAACTACTTAAATGAAATTTCTCCATACCTTGCTTTACATCTCATTTAAGGATTTGCTGCTTACCCTAAGTTCTAGGTCATTTTTCACATGTCTTTGCCTGTCCTGAAGCAACTAATTTTGTGGACATCTCTCCCTTTCCTCTGCAGGCTGGTGCATGGCTTTGTTTTTGATTCTCCCTGAGAACCTGGTTTTAAATAGAATGAATTGATACAGGGAGGTATTGCTGGGGTTGTAGGAGGCTACCAACCTCTGGTCCCCTTTACACCTTTAACTCCACAGCATTGAAACACAGTGTGGCTGCTTCCCAGCATCAGGGGCCTTATGGGTTTTACATTCAGGTTATAGCTGTGTGGCTTGAATAAATCTGTTTAGTTGAGGAAGGGTTGTTTCATGTAATACGTCTGAGTGGAAGAGTTACTTGAACAAAAGAGACTTAAAATGAAGCTGTTAATTGTCACAGCCGGTGACTTTTTTCTATGCATTGCTGCCAGCTGAGAGCACTTTAAACTCCCATCTGAGGTATGAGAAGGCCCATGCCTCTTATCTGCACCTCCCTGAGTAAGGAAAGCAGTTGTTCAATTATTCTCTATAATTAGTGTGCTTCAGTGGGTAGGCAGGTATTAGTTATTCACAGCCTCTTTCACTCCTGCTTTTCCAGGAGTGTTTGCCTTCCAGTCTTCTCCCTTCTCTGTCCTGAGGCATCTGGATGTACCTTACCTGGGTAGTGGGTGGGCTGTTCCTAACAGCTGTGAAAACGGGAACCTTCAGATCAGTACAAAAATCAGCCCAGCTGATATAAGAATGTCTTACCTAGGTTGAAAGAATTTGAGAGATGCTGTGATTGCAATAATGAATGAAATATTTAGAATAATTTTTCCAGTTCTCTGTGGGTCCCTTGAAAGGAGGCTTGTCCACTGCCTGTGTAAGACAAAGAAGTTTGCTCGCTGGTGGAATTGGTGTCACTGAGGTTAAACTTCATTGTAGGATGTATTGTCTGAAACATCACCGAAGTGCATTTGTCTGAGAGAAGCCAGACAAACCCAAGCGTTTGGTATCTGTACCAGCATCTCTGGGAAATGCCTGCAGCCTCCGGGGAAGAAGCAAAGGATTCTCTTCCAATTCCCACAGGTAGTTTTTTAAACACCATGTGAGTGGCATTTAAGCTACATCAAGCTTTGACTGTGTAACTTGTTGGCTTTTCCCTCTTCACCTCCACCACCTTCTTTGAGCTTAATGTGACACTTGGATTCAAACATAGGAATTCTTTTCAAGGAAGCTCTGAGGTGATTTGCTGCCTTTTCCTTTAGAGGAGACTTGAAGCTTTTTCCAGGTTCACAAGGACACTGGCTATTTGTTTCAAAGAGCAGCATGGAGTGGCTGTCAGGATCAAGGGCTGCTTGTTGGTTTTGGATGGAGCTTCCTGCCCGTGCTGCCCTGGCTGCCACCGGGAGAGGGAAGAAGCTGAATAAACAGGGAAACTGTGAAATAAACAGAAACAAAACCAAACCAAGCCCCTGCCTCGGGGCGTGGGCTCAAGTCAGTCAAGCGGACTTTCTTTTGTTAAAAGGAGGCACATAAAAGCTTTTCTGCTTTTGTTTTTGTGCCATAATGATAATTTCCATGTGTTTTTCTGTGGTGTTTGATTGCTTTCAATTTCTTCTGAGGAAACTTAGTGGAAAAGCAAAAATCTGCGTTACTGCAGATGAAGGAGTTGATTCAACCTTTCCTGCCACACATACCCCAGTGTTTTTAGTAGAAGTGATCAATTTCAGGCATTCAGCTTAAGCCTGCGTGTTCTTCCAAGTTGGTACTCAGCTTTTAAAGATGTTATTAGCCGTTTTAGATTCCAGGTAAGGCTGTAAATACTCATGCTGGGGCTTCAGTACTCAGAACCTTCCCCACTGTTTACCGTGAATGACAAAGCTGCCACTGCTCTGGTGCCAGCCCCTGTGGCTTTGTGGGTTCCTCAGGGGGGAATAGGTGGGTTTGGGAAGCAGGAATGGCAGGAGCAGGCAGGGCTGTCTCATGTAGGCAGTGCAGACAGATGGGGGAGGTTTGTTTGGTTTGAATCCTGGCACTTGCTGCTGCTCTAAGTGACTCCAGGCATTATGAAAAGAGATGGTGATGAAAAATATTTTCTTGTTTTTCCTCTAGATGGTTCATATGTGTGTAATTGCTCACAAAGTTATGCTAACCCCAAAGCTTGTGCTCTTTTACTCCTCATTTTGGTGCAGAGTGCGGGTACGAGCTCCTTAGGAAGTGGTTGCTCAACTCTGTTTTCTGCAATGCGTTCGAGTAAAAACAAGGTTCTGTTTTTAGCTTGCTTTAACTTGGAAATTCTAGTGATAAGCATTTAGCTGCACAAATCCAGTAAGAAATTAGAGGAAGAAGCAGCATAACATAGTAGAATCCCACTGAGTCATTTTTGTAAATCTCCAGAAGCGAGTAATTTCTCTAATCTGGTAGATGTGTATCACCAGTGGGGTGTAGTCCCAGAGCTCAAAAACCTTCCCCTGTAGTTAAATGGAAATAAACCCTAACCAAGGGGTATCTTAATAAGTACACCTGAGGTTGAGGTGCCTGGGTATTGTGATTCTGGGAGCTGGATGATTCACTTGAACCAGAACCCAACCCAATGTAGCTTAGTAGTGTCAGTTATTTTAGATTAGCAAACACAGTAACAAAGTTGTTTTGTTAAGAAAACAAGTTTTTTGTTACCATGTTTCCTAGTCTAAAGCAACTGGTATTTGTTTATTAGCACAAAAAAAATTTGTAATATGTTGTCTAAAAATCCCTGTATTTAGTTACATAGTTGGTAGTTTTATCTTTCCCTGCTCATATAATTCACAAAATCTCTGTAACATGACATCAGATATAAAGTAGAAAGTGTTGGTGTCTCAGGGCAGTGTGCGTTGTCTGAGGAGATTGTAGAGGATGTGCCATGTGCTCTTCTTGAGCTTTCTGTTCTCTTTTGTTGTACAGAGGAAATGAAACTTCAGCTGTGTTCTGAGTATTCTTTTCTTCAATTTCCAAGTAAGATCTCTGACGGCTTCTGTATTTCATTCATCTACAAACAAGTTTCACTTTTCGTTACACTTCTTAGTTACACATGATGGTAAATTTGCATTTATTTGCTATTTGGACGTACCATGGTATTTCCTGTTGTATATTCATCCTGTCAGAATTTACAGTGGGAATTACAGGGCTGATGCATTGTCTCACACCTAAAAATACCTCAGTATATCTTTTATACAGAAAAATGCCCAAACCTCATTTCTTTCTGTCCTGACTAATTGGCAGGCATAGAGACAGTTTAACAACAAAACCTTAAATGTAATTAGTGGCAACTGACTTGGGCACAAACAATTTTTGAGTCTGTGGCTTTGAATTTTCACTATCATTATTTAGTTTAACAGAAGGTAGGTCATATAAAAAGAAATTACTCAGATCTATATTCTTGATGTGCAGATTTTGAGTCATTGCAAGACAACAGTCAAGCAAGGACGGATGTTTTGTACGAGAAAGCCTCGTGTTGGCTCTCCAGCCTTTGGGTAGAGGATTGTGCTGGATGCTGCTGTTCTTACCTCACAGAAATCAAAGGGTGGCAAACACCCAGACATTCATTTCTGTAGCTCCTTTCCCACCAGGGCTGGGAGGTGAAGTAGCTGGAAGTGTTGGGAGCCGTGGGGCCTGCTTCGCCCCGAGCCTGTGCAGATGACAGAGTGCATTAGGCTGACAAACCCACACGTGTTGCGGGTCAGGCAGGCTGCCAAGAGCTCCGTGCTCGGCCAGCGGGGAGAGAAGCATTAGGAATCCCAATAATCCACACATCAGTCTCTGTGTGCTGCCTGGTCAGTGGAGACCGAGCGAGTGAGCTGTGGAGAGATTGTGGGTATTAAGTGGGATGGGTAATGAAAGGCTGTGCTGGCGCTGATGTGAGAGTCTTTAAATGGAAAATGACTTTAAATGATGGTGCCAGGGCAGTTGGAGTGATTTGCCGCTGGCGCAGGATCACAGTGTAACCGGTAGTTTTCAGTGAGACTAACCACTTCTCCAGGGTGGAACACCAGAGTTGTTTGAAGAATTAAGAAGTGGGGGGAAAAGAGCTCTTCACTGAATTTGCCTGCTTTCCCTCCCTGGGACTTGTACCAGACTGACGGCGATTCAGGATTTTGGTTGGGTGTGTTCATTTCATGTACATACAGATAAACACAAACCCTGTGACTGTATGCAAAGCTGCAAAGTAGGAGTCATCAGGGTGAAAACAGTGGTAGGAAATAAAATCAGCATTTAGGCTCAAGATTATCTTATCTGAGAACTTTCTTGAAAAATGATGGTTTGTCTGGACAAGTAGTTATCATTGTTATCCACAGATCAGAAATTGGCTCGCGGAGAGCTCGGAAATGTTTCTGTTGTTGTAATTAGTTATTCTTGGCTTTTTGTTGTGTAGGAAAACACTCTCTGCTAGTTTTATTTATAAAGGTAGCTATACCTACACCATGCTAGGCATATACAGGTAACTCACACTGGTACTCCAAGTGGGAACCAAAGTTTACTAAATAGCTTCTTCTAAGGCTTTCTAGCCTAGTGGGAGGAAGAGCTTTCAAACTGAGTATTGTAATATTGTTTCCTGGCAAATTTTGAAACCATCTGGGTCAGTTCCTCACGCCCAGGAGTAATAATTCTGAAAGCAAAAGTTTCAGTGCTCTGGGGCTGTGTTGTTCCCACGGTGCCTGCACAGCAGCCATCGACGGCAGCCTGGTTTTCCCTGCGGCTTTCCCGGGCAGCGGCAGCGTGTGCAGGATTGCTGGAGCTGGACACCCCCAAATGTCACTGGTACATCTGTGTTCACTTATCACATTGTGTTCAGAGAACACAATGGAGAAAAAGAGCTCCTCTGAGCACATGGTGGCCTTTTGAAAACGCATGTCTGCCTGCCCCGTCCTTCAGAGCGGCTTTTATTTCTTGGCGTGTTTAGAAAAGCAAGCTGGGTTATTGAGCAGTGAGGTTTTCTCTAAACCACTGGCAGTGACCTTTTGATTGCTGATGGTGCTGGGACAGAGGTGTGAAGGCCTAGGTGAGGTACCACTCACTGGTACCAGTGGGACCAGCTCCCTGCACCTTGGAGCAGCCCTGATGTCTCTCTCAAAGTGCACGGCTGCTCCAGGCTGGGCTTTGTCATGAAGCTGCATTCCTGGCTGTTCAAGGGCTCTTGAAATGCTGCTTTCATATGAAAGGAAATCCTATCATTGATGTTCTTTTAATAAAAAGGAGGTTTGGCTTGCTGGAAAAGCTCAAGTTTTGCTCATTTAGGTAAAACCTGCAGTGTCTGATGTAGCTGAATTAAAATTACTGCCTTGCTCAGTTACTGTGCTTTTTATTTTTTATGGCATCCCTAGAGATTTAGGGCCTATTACGTTTATTCAGAATCTGTGGTGGAAATGGTAGTTTGTCATTTTGCTTCTATCTGGACTTATTCTGGTTGGTAAATGATAGAGAAGTCTTCATTTTTAAGCGTACAGTATTCCAGTGTCATTCAAGTGTAGCAGAATTTAGCTCTGATAAACCAACCCGCATATTTTGAGGGCACTTTGCAAAAGTTGCTTAGTAGAAATTCTTCCATTGTTTTTGAGAAAAGCCAATCTATCCACTGGTTGGGTATTCAAGTGATTTGCATTTTTCACACAGTAAATATTATGTGCATTTAAGCACTATTCTCCAAATTCTGGACTGGTGATAGGGGATCAGTTTGAGAATTTAACTGACATATCTCTTTTTTTAGTAGGGAGGATATTTTCTCTGCATCTCTCCTTTTTGTTGCTTGTTTTCCAAGTTTGGTCTCTCTTCTGGTGTGATTTTGAAGTGTGAGACTTGAGTATCCCAAAACCTGGAGGCAGATGCTCACAGATGGGACATGTCAAGATGGATTATATGTGACAATTTCCATTATTGGTCAGGATTTCAGTGTCTGAAACAAAAACATATATTGGCTCCAGTGATAAGGTACTTTTATTACACCAAGCCTGGTATTCCTAGTTTCTAGCTTTACTGCTAAAAACTATTATTTTCCTCATATTTTTGTTATTTGAATTTATAATGCAATAACCATGAGTAGTTGCTTTGAGGAATCTACATCTTAAATTTTTATCAAAATCATTTATCTCCTCATGCTGCTCAAGTGCACTTTGTTACTCACCAGGAAGTTTTGAGCCAGTGTGCTTTTCTCAGGATTACATGTAACTTGATAAACAGTTAAATAAGAAGTATTTTAAGTAATTGTTTTTGTTGTAAATCCATGTATTTTATTATACACAATCTTGGTTGCTGCCAGCTTTATGAAGTGTTTCTGAATTTTTGCTAGTGAGAGCAGCTTATTTTTGTCAAGCAAGTAAAATGGTCTTAGTTTTATCATCATTCTGGTGCTTGTAGGCAAGTAAATTTTGTGCTGAGATCAGTGATTTTCCATAACAACTTTGTAAGTCCCTGTAAATCATGGAACATTTGGTATTTTGCAGTAAGGTATGGCCATAGATGAAAACACCAGAAGCAGCTGCATGATAAATTCTCTTCTTTGGGAGTACGAAGCAGAGATTGGAATTTTCAGTGATGGATTAAACTGAAGCTCCAAGTGGATCTGGGATGGGTCAATAGCACAAGCAGGGCAGTTGCAGTAAGTTTCCAGAAATTAAGCTTGTGCAGCACTTGCAACATAGAACTAAAATTGTTGGTGACCAAGGAAATTGGCATAGCTAAGTGGAATGATTTTGGAATCTCAAGGCCATCTTTTCAAGTTTGGGCTCGGAATGATCTTTACATTTCCAGTTCATCTCATTTCAGTTATGGTTTTTGTGTATAGTCACACAATTTTCCTGTTGCTGTAGAACTTCTTCCTTGTAAATGCAATAAATGATTAGGAAGCAATGCTCTTTCTGGAGTGCATAGGCCTGGACCAAACCACTGCTGGTGGTAGAGGGCAAGAAGGGGAGTTGTAAAGTTGTTTTCATTCAGCTGGAATTTAGGGTGATGTTGCAATTGGGAGTTGATGCCATTTTAATCTATTACATATTGCGAGTTTTGTTTTAAGCAGAAGAGATGTATTGTGCTGTATTTTCTTAATTTATGATTTTTTTTAACGGACCATTAAAAAATCTTAATAGAAACCTTTTTTTTTAAAAGTAAAATAATGGAGCAAGGAATCATCTGCAAAAACTGTATTTCTGGCTATGTACTTTAGTGTTACAGGGTCAGAAAATCTTGGAATGGCTTGAGTGGGAAGGTACCTTAAAGGTCATCTTGTTCCACCCCACTGCCATGGGCAGGGACACCTTTCTCTAGGCCAGGTTGTTTAAAGCCTCATCCAACTTGTTTTGAACACTCCCAGGGAAGGAATATTTTGTATATAGCCATGAATCAGAAGTAGTAATTTTATAGTATTTGTAAGTGTAATGACGTTGTGATCATTTGGACAGTTCTGCTTCCCCATCAAATGAGACAAAAATGGTCTTAAAACATGGTAAATTTGGTGCTTTGCCAATTCTTTACTAATTTTGTACTCATTTAATTAAGGGTGTTGAACCCCTTATTTAAAGAAATGTTACTTTTTTAAATGAAAGCAGAAAAAGCAATTTCACACATTTCCCCACTCTAGTCCTTAAAAGATGTTCCCATTGGAAGCTAATTCCAGCAGATGAGCACAGAACAACCCTTAGTTAGGGTACACAGCTCTTCAGCACTGTCCTGCTGGGTGTGGTGTGTGAATATATTTATTTACACACACCCAGAGCTCCTGCACTGCCCACTGCCAGGGAGCTGTGGGGCTGCAGCTCCAGGGATGAGCTGGGACTGGCTGGGGGCATCCAAGGAAGTGTTTTCCAGGGATTTGGGTTGTCAGAGACAGCAGCTGTGGGATGAGCCTCTGCTGGGCAGCCTCGGGGCTTTCTCTGGCACTCATTAGTACAGATTAGATAGGAAATGATCTGCTTAGATGGGTGCTACAGGTGAGCAGGCAGGTGAGGCTGCCAGCACTGACTGTGCTTCCAGGCAGGCTTTTCCTCTGAAAGGAGCAACAGCAGCCTTTCTTCCAGAACTTCAGCCTGACTTTTGTTTTGCCTCCTGCAGACACAGTAAGTTAAATTTCACAGTATTAGCGCTTAAGTAAACGTCAGGCTCTGTTCCAATAACTGATACTCAGCGTTGTTACTCATCATCACTGCTATTTTCAATCCTCACTCTGGTAGCAAAGAAGCATGAAGAACTGCTGTTTAACTCTTGGTTTTGGCTCTCTGTCCTCCAGAGTGTGCAGAAGCTGCTGTTTGCTGCTGTCTTGAAACTGCTTGGTATCAGGAACCCTCCACAGAGGATTTAACACAGGGTTAACCCTCCACAGGATAAACCTGTGGTCCAAAGCACATGCACCATACAGTGTTAGACATCTCTTTTGGAGTGATTTTATAGTGTTGTGTGATAGGCATGGACAAGGAGCAGAGCCCATGGGATTTGGTAGAACAGACACAGGTTTGTGGTCACTCAGGTTCAGCCCTTTTTAACCAGAAAATCCACTCTGTGATTTATGAATTTCCCAGTGGAAAAAAAACCTCGAAACAAATGAAAAGAGAGGCCAAATGCTTGCAAAAATGCAAACAGTGATGCTTCTCTGCTGAAAATTTTCCAACAAAATCCCAAATAGCCCCATTTTCTGGCTCAGGGCTCCTTACTTGCTGGCTGCCCACCAGGTCCTAAGTCCAGCTGTGCAAGAAGCACCATATAAGATCTTTCTTAATTTGATAGGAGGTGAACTGTCCAGATTTACTTTCATGTTTGCATTTCATTTGCAGTTTCTAGTTCTGTACTGTATTAGAATGGATGTTTTGAGGACTACTGTGCCTACTTTGTTTTGGGGTGGCAAAACTCTGGTCAAACTGTTTCCAAAAACTTCTTATGGCCCTGACTTCATATTTCTGTAATGGGTTTATACAGAACAATGTATATTTAAAAAGAACTGGAAAAGTACTGAAGAACCTATTGCACTGTGCTGTTGAGCAGTCATTGTGGAATAGTTTATAGAGCAGTGCTGGGACTCTCTTAGAACTGTTTTTGCTGTTTTCACTTAAAAAAAATCAGAATCATGAGCTGCAGAATATGTGCAGCGACAACTCTGGGAATAAACCTCTTTTATTTATACACTTTGATTTGTAAACATACCCAAATATTTTTGAAAAAGTAGTGCTGAGGCTCCTGTAACAAGCAAGAATGGAGTTTTTTACAGACATTATTCAGAATCTCAGCTATCCTCTGATGGCACTGACCAGACACTTCCCAGCAGCCAGGAATGCCTGTCCTGTTCTGTATATGCCAGTGACAGTTTTCATTTCATTTAATAACATTCTCATTCTTATTTTATTCAAAAGAAAATTGGGAAAAACAGAAGAAAAGCAGGTTTTCATCCAAAAAGGCAAAGAACTGGCAGCTTTGTATGAGCCCAGTAAATATTAACTACGACAAATAATTTTAAACTTCTTAAAGTTTACAAACATAAGTATGGGATGGTGTGGGGGTGGAGGAAGATTGTTCAATCTGTGAGAAGTGAACTGAAATCTAAAAACTTCTGGTGGAGAAACAAAATGTTTTACATATTCTTCTGAAATGTGAACAGCTCAAGGTTTGTAGTCATGGCCAGGAATAGTTATCAGCAAAGCTGAGGCTGCTTTATCTCTGTTGCCTGTTCTTGACTCTTCCAAGGAGGTGGAACACAGGCTGGATGGTCAAGGAGAACTGAACAGTTGAACAGTTTTTGGAGGTGGCTGTACACTTTTAAATGTACTTAGTTTATTTTGTGGCAAGTAGTTGCTTTCTTTGGGTGAAGCTGTTCTTTTCTTTCATGTTTTTTTCTAAAATATTCAGACTTACACTCAGAGTCTTTCAAACTTGTTGCTGTGCCCAACACCTGGGGCCCACAAGTGGGTGTTCCTTAGATGGACTTCTGTATTTTTAAATGTGTGTCTAAATAAAAACAGTGCTAGCACATCAGTGTTAAAGGAAAAATCTGTTCTTCCTCCAAAATATTGCTCAGTCACGTATTTCTCACAGTTTGTCCTTCTAATCTACTGTTGTTATTGTTGCTTTGTTTCCTGGATCATGTGGGGAGCTGGAGATAAGTGTATAGAGCTTCCATACTGCTTTGCAGCTCTGCTCTAAGGACAATGTGTCTGTTCATCCTTGTTCTTGTTGCTAAAAAGGACCCTGTGGTCATCACAAATGAGCTGGAAAATATTCATGTAGGAATGGGGGCTCACCCCATTATGTTCACAGCTTAATTTCTCCAAAGCTTTGGTTCTTCTGGATGTAAAATTCTTTTGAGGAGACGTTAATTTAGTTTGTGCTCATGGGTTAGTTTCTAATCCTTCTTCATGCTCAGAAGGATGCTTGTTTTATAAGTGTTTTGGCACTGTTTTATAAACACTATAAATACTTTTAGTTTTGTTTTCTTGTTTTTCTTTGAGCAAAGATATATTCACGTGTGACTGGGGTTATTAAAATAATCATGTACTTCACACTGCACAGTGCATGAAACACATTTTCTGAAAGCAGCGCGGAGCCCGCAGAGGTCGGCTGCTATCACCACGTGCATCAAAGGCAGAACAGCATGAAATTATCCAAATCCTCCCTACTTCACGTTACATGAGGCTTTTGACTCTGAAATCCCACTCGATGCCACTTTCATTCCTCTGATAACACAGTTGTAGGGAAGTCAGAGCAGCTGTAATTAGATCCATGTTCCTGGGGATTGCGGGGGTCCCTCCAGGTCTGTGGTGCTGCAGGGATAAAGCCCAGTGCCTTCCCTGTTCCTGGTGTCTGCAGGAGACTGGGGCCTTCCCTTTTCTCAAGGCAGCAGGGCCAGAGAAATCCCAGACAGATGCAGAACTTAGTCACATGAAAAATGAGGTGCAGCTTATCCTCCTATATCCCTCTTGAAATCCAGGTCAGAGTAACTCCCGGGTTGGAGGTGTGGTGGTTTGTGCTGCTGCACTCCTAAGCCTGCTTGAGTGGAGCAGCAGAGTTCCTTGGTGTCCATGCTCTTGGATTTGGTTCTGAGGCATGCTTTAAAGGGAAGCTTTGACATACAGAAGGAAATGCAATAGTGAAACACTACTTGCCGGAACCTTAAAGTTACACTTTGCTTTTTAATTTTTAATTTATTAAAAGAGCACAGCAGTGCAGGTAGTCAGCCCTTGAGAAAAGTGCATTTATTCCACTTCCCATGAGTGAAACATCCCAGTGTCACTTCACATGGCAATCCGAGGGTACAATATTTGCATATAGTGTATATATATATATATATATATATGTGTATATTTGCATATAGTTTATATTTGCAGGCACAGTGTTTCTGTGAAGTCTGTTACTAAAAGGTAGTAAAGATTATTTGTGTGCATCATTTACGGGAGTTGATGATGAAGAGACCCAGGTGCCGCAGCCATTCTTAGGGCAGACAAATATATTTCAGCTTTTTCATGCAGTGGTGTGTCCTTGCTTCAGAGGTCATGAGTTGCTGTGCAGATGTCTGCTCCTGGGATGTAAACTACTGTTCAGTTAATGTGAAACAATTTATTTGTCTGTACATAACTTTGAAAGCACAGTTTAATTTCGTTTAATTGCTCTTAGTTTTAGAGGGGAGAAGACAATCCTCTTCATGTTGTAAAAAGAAAAATGATGTGCGTTTGTTTGTCACATCAGTGCTAGATCTTTACTTAGGTTGTCACCTAAATTAAGGGAAAATTACCTAAGCATAACTTCACTATCATAAAGTTCAGGTAGGAGAGAGCACATCTATTTCAGATACTTGCATTGAAAATTCAAGAACTAAGTCTAACACTAAGTATTGCATCTCTTCAGATAATTTTTGGGAAGTTGAGGTTTTTTAGCTGTGAGTGCTGTTGATACTTCAAACCTAGTAGGTTACAACATGGTTGTTCCTTAAGCATGAGTGCTGGTTAGAAAGCCTGAAGAGGCTGAGCTTGGGTTTGATTTTTGTCACTTAGATGTATTCTCTGTGTACCTGAACACTTGAATGTTGCAGAAAGTAAACCAGTGAGAAGACTTTGGAATAAAAAATGGTTAATACTGTTTCTGTAGCTGTTTATTCTTAAAAATAAAGTTTAGAAGTAGTTGCAACTTCCTGTTCAGATTGTTCTGCTTAAGTGATAACTACTTTAATATAATAGTGGTGTATCTGGGTTGAAGCATTTGCTTTGGAGGTGGCCAAGTAAATCATTTTTGGTAGGCAGGGAAACTTGGAGTAAGTTTTGGATGTTGCAGCTGCTTTACTCAATTGTGGTTCCTATGGTTATAGTTTGCTGTGGTTAAAAATGTGCTGCTTGACTTGCTTTGCTTGGCTTTTCTGTAAAGGGCTTTTAACCAGTGTGTCCTGGCTGTAGTGGCAGTGTGGGCCTTACTTGAAGGATTTTATTACTCCTATTATTATTACTATTACTCTGCCAGTTACTTAAATTACCTAGTTTTTACCCTCTTCCTAAGCTTACTGCTGGTATGGGTGAAACAGTCAGATTAGAAACTGGAACGTTGTTGGGTTATTTGCATTATTTAAAAAAAAAAAAAAATCTGTTCTAGTAGTGCAGCAGACCTTGAAAGATGCTCAGTGTTGACCAAAGTCTCAGAAGCTCTGTGCTCCCTCCCTCATGGCAGGAGCAAACCCATGGGCAGGGCTGGTTCTCCTTCCCACTGGTTGCTGGCTGCTTCCTCCTCTCTTCTCTTCCACCTTTGGCTTTGCCCTCACCAGCAAACCATCCTGGTGGGTAAGAGGGAATATGTAAATAGGGATTTTGGAGAAGCAGTGCTGGTTAGGTCAGTGACTGGCCAGAAAATGATCAAACTCAATAAATGCAGTGAACTGTCACAGGTACAGATAAGGAGCAGAAGAGCATGGGGCAGTGTCTCCACTGGAGTGCTTTAAGACTGGTCCTTTTGCCATTCCAGCCTTCTCTAGGGAAATCCAGTGGGACATATTTATGCAGGTTTGGGTTTTATTTTAGTTTGTACTTTAATATTTGTGTCTCTGTTGAAGCAGTGCAGCGCTCCTGGAACAGGAAGGGCAGCTGCACAGGTTGGGCACAAGGCTTGGAAATGGCATCACAAGGAGCACATCAAGAGTTGTGCGAAGTGGGAAAACCTCTCAGAGTCATGAATTGGGATTTCCCATGAATGGCTCAGGTTTCTGACTTAGCTGGTTGTGTAAACAGCAAATAACTAAGTCTGGGCAGAAGTGGCAGCTTCAAGCAGTGAGTTAATCATGTATAATCATGCAGGGAGATGGTATCTGCCCTCTCTTTGAAGATTTCTTGACATTTTATCTTTTTTTTTAGTAGGTGGTGAGCAGGTTGCTTGACACAAGTTAATGTTGTCAGCTTTTAGTGTGGTTGCATCAATCTGAAAATCTTTTCCATATAACCAAACCATTTCTTTTTACATGTTTCTTCTCATACAGACAGAAATTGCTGTATACTGGATTTCAGGGGTGCTAAATGTGTACACTGTTCTGTGGAACAGGTAACTGCTTGATCTGATCTGCAAAACGTTTCAGTATCACAGTTATTTAAGGCTGAAGACCAGATCCTTGCTCACTCAGATGTGTATGCAGATTGTAGCACCAATTGGGTTACAGTTTCCATGTTGGGTGAAAAGTCTGATTGCCAGAGGTGTTGAGATGGGTCAGGGGCCTGATTTCAACTTGTTGCATAGACTTTATTATAATCTGTGATAGAGAAATTAAATACTTGGGTATATCTGACAGTAGTAAAAACATCTTGGTACCATTATACAGGAAACCAGTACCAAGAGAGGCTTAGCAGATACTTGGATTTTCCCATGACAGGCAGTAGAAATTCTCTGGGTGTTCCCTTGTGTGTATAATCTCTCAATGCAAATGTTATGTGTGAGCAATTAATGCTTTGGACTTTTTTTTAACACATCACACCACTAAGTAGGTGCTTGAAACCTCTCTGGATGTCTGTAGTAAAAGCTGGGTGCAGGTACAGAGCTCTGCAGCACAAAGCCCTGGGGTTCACCAGCTGTAGAGCTCATGGTACTTGGGTGCAGCTTTCGCTGGCAATCTGTTTCTGATCTGTGTGCAAATTTGATTTGTATTTATGAACAATTTAACAGCTCTGGACAAGTCTGGGCAACTGTTGCAATTAGCATTTGGTTTATTATGGACGACTATGGGAGTTGATTACCTGGTTTTGTTCCTCTCCCACGAGCTGTGTGGTCACAGGGGAGTATAGATCTTTCTGGAGTATTGAAGGGATCAAATCAGTCATGAATAGCTGAAGTATTCAGAGTATAAATTGCTTTGTGATATGCCAGGGGGGAAAATTTTTGAGTTGTCAAGAGAGAACATGAGAGTTTGGATGAGGAATGCAGGAGAGACAAAGGTTCCGATTCCTGTGGGATGTGAGAGGATCAATAACCGAGATCTTGGTTACATGCAAAGCTCTCTGTGTAAGCCATAACTTGCAGTGGCAGCAGCCTTTGGAAGGCACTCGCTGTGTTCTGTGTGAGCACACTGGGGACAATGGTGTGAGGCCGGTGTGTCGGAGGCTGGCACGGCTGTTCCCAGTGCCACTGTGAATGCCCACTTGTGTGCTGTGCTCCTGCCAGCCCAGCCCTCGGGACAGAGTCATCTCAGTTACCTTCTCTTGTTCTTTGTTATTTGTGCAAGGTTTGCTGCTGCTGAACCAGAAGCTTATTTGAGAAATTAAACTGAAGGATATGAAGGAGGCTGATGTTTATCAGGAAACTTTTCTTTTTGTCACATTCTGTTCCTTTTCTTAAAGTGTAGCCACAGTGTATGGCTGGCAGCTTCTGGAAAGCTGATTTTTCACTGCTCTTCCCCCCAAAATTGGCTGTGATTTCATGACATAGATGAAGAAAGGGAGCATTATACTTCATAATGTTAGATACTAAAACCTGATGAAACAGCAGTTCAGAGTATTTCTTTCTTTTAACGTTTCTGTCTTGTTTGGTAACAGCAGTAGTACTTCACATCAAATAAGGACATCCATTTGGTTCTTTAAGTGGAGTGTTCTTCCCTGGTTGCTGAAATAAATCTTCATACTGCTCTCAGCTTAGTTATTTTTACTGTGTAAGACTGACTATAGATCTCTCTTTTCATTGTCATTATAGAAAACCTAGAATAAACTCTCAGTTGGTGGCACAACAAGTTGCCCAGCAATATGCAACCCCACCACCACCTAAGAAGGAGAAGAAGGAGAAAGTGGAAAAACAAGACAAAGAAAAACCTGACAAAGAGAAGGAAATTAGTCCAAGTGTTACAAAGAAGAACACTAACAAGAAGACTAAGTAAGTTTGAAGGATGCAGTATTAAATGTGATTTCAGTAGCACTGTGCATTGGTTAATTGTGCAGTTAAACCAACATTGTAATCTCCCTCTTCCCTCCAATTCTCACAGACCAAAGTCGGATATTGTGAAAGATCCTCCTAGTGAAGCAAACAGCATACAGTCTGGGAATACTACAACAAAGACCAGCGACTCAAATCACACTTCAAGGTAACTCTAGACTAAAGTTAAGCCTGTGGTATCTGAGAACTGTGTTAAAAAACAAACACTTCTTTTTTTGATGTACGAGCACTTGAACACTCTGCTAGTGAGGGCAGATTCAGGCTTTGGAAATATTAATTCAGTTGTCCATTCTGTTTTCATTTCTCTGCTAAAATAATTGTATTGTCAGTTGGGTAGTAATGCTTTTGACTGTAGATACAGTGGGGGAAAAACATTAACCAGCAATCATATCAAATTCTTATCATCACTTGATAGCAGTAACAAAGGTTACTTTTTTACTTCCTTATCTGTAATTCAGTCTCTGTAATTGTCAAGATAATTTTCCAAGTATACAGGAACTAAGTATACATGAACAGATTTGCTGGGATCTTGCTATCAACAAAAAGCACAAATGGCTGGTTTGATATTTGGCTAAGTTTGAAATGAGTGTATGGAGAGAGATTTATTCCTAGTCTTGCCTATATTGTTCTTCCATTTTTTTAAATCAAAAATTCAGCATCACAGAACAGTTTTTGTATTATTGAACTTGAGAGCTACAGGAGGCAGAGCTGAACTGGGTGCTTTGCCTGTGTGGGCAGTATAAGAATTGCATCTCTCTTTAAAATGTGCTGTAATAGGTGTTTTATAGTGAAGCCACATGAACTGAGGCAGTATCAGCTGCAAACACTGGTAAAGCACATGGGAAATATGGTTGGCACTGCTGTTGGCATTCAAGTTGGCAAGGTGTGACTACAGAAAATTCTTGTCTTGGAAGTTTTTAAATAATAGCATGAAAATCTTGAAAAAGAGGGAATATCCTTTGCACAGCAACCCACTGGAATGTAGTGAGGGCAGTGTGAAATCTGCTGTGCTACTAGACTGAGCTGTTTGCAGGGACTGCTGTTAACTCTTCCTCAGCCCCCAAAGAGAGGAGTGTCCATTCCTGATTTGATTAACAGAGAGGCAGCTTTATTGCAGTGACTCTTTTCTTGTCCTGTTCTTCTTTAAATGGTACCTATTTTGAGACTTAGGATGCAGGAGACTTGATGTACTTGACTAATGACATAATATTAAATTGAGAGATTACATCAAATAATTGTTTTTACTCATTAAAGGAGTCACTCTGTCTACTGCAAAGTCTTTTAGTCCGTGTTTTGTGGCAAGCTTTTGCCAGGCCTAATTAAGCCTTAATAGTACCAGGTCTAGCTGGGTGTTTTTAAAGGGTACCTCACCTCCTTTACTTCTTAAACTGTCTTTTGAAGTGTTTTATTTAGTAAAACTTGTCTTGCAATTCTCAGGAGTGCTGTCAAGAGTCTTTTTCTGATTTTTACAGAATGATAAGTTTTTTTCATGCCCAGATTGCTTAACAGTTTTTCTGGGTTTTTTTGTAAATTGTCTTTTAGGGCTCTCTGGATTTTTAAGAAATCCTGTTTAAATTTCTTGGATACCATGCCTGTTTCTGACAATATGTCTTGGTTTATACCATGCCTTCCTGTGTACTTTCACATTGAGTGTTTTGAAACACTTCACTCATTTGGCCATAAAACTCTTTTGCTATAAACCTGAAGCATCAGGGTGTTTAATTTTGCAAAATAACATGAGTGGGCCAATCCCTTTCTTCTTTAAGAGGCAAAAATTGTATGCATGTGCTGAAGAGATTGGTGGTTTCCATCTGTGCTTAATCAACTCTTTGTACAGGGGAAACCCTGAAAACCTCCCAGAGAAATGGTTGGGAGGCTCAGTTCTAAAAATGATAATGTGAATGTTTGTGAGTGGGACTGTGGGGAAATCCTGTACCACAGCCCTGCTTCCCACAGCCCTTCCATGTTACTTTGTCCTGGCATTTAAAGATGCATGGGCAGCTCCATTTTTGATTTTTTTGAGCCAATTACACCTCTCAAAGCTACCTTTAACGAGCAATAGCCAGAGTTCACGTCCTACCCTGTAGGAAGGCGGAGGCAGCGGGCTCTGTTCCGGTATCTGGGCCAGCATTTTGGCTCTTTCTGAGTACAAGAGGAAACAAATGACCGAGGCAAATTACAGGAAGGACTGGGTTTCCTAGAGGAACTCGGGGCTCGGGGAGGAAAATACGTCCCCGTGCTTCGCTTCCGGGAACAGCGGCGGCCGTGCCGGGGATCTGCCGGGACGGGACCGCAGCGCCGGCGGAAACCTCAAACCCTGCTCAGCCAGCTGGCCTTTCTTGGAACCACAAACGAGGTGGCATCATTCACCTCCCTGTGCAGCTTGGCAGCTCCTGTGAGTGTGTCTGTGCAGCGTGGGTGCATCTCCCTGCCCCGGGAATCCAGAGCGCGGCCCCAAGCTTGGAAAGGCCGGTCCTGGAGCGAAGGGGCTGCTGCAAGGAGGAGTTTCACTGAGCCCAATGCAGCAGCGTTTTGGGGTTTTGTTTGTATTTTCTGTCTGTTAAAAATGCTCTTCCTGTGGTACTTGTTAAAAATTGCAGCATCCTCCTAGGTTAGATAAGAAAATACTATTTTTGGTGCAGTAACTTTATTTTTGGTGAGGAAGTTTGCAGAAATACAATTGTTCTATTTTGGAAGCTGTACATCTGTCCTTAATGCATTTTTCTGTTCTGATTCTGGAATACCACTTGGATAACTGCTGCTTAAGGACTTTCTCCTTGTTAACTTACCACTGCAAGCCATTGAGTATTCATGACGGGTAGAAAATGAGCTTAATTCCCTCTTTTTCTGTTTTACTGCACTAGCCTTGTGTGCTGCAAGTGAGGAGGAGAAAAGGCAGAGTGGTTTAAAAGCTGAAGCTTGATCCCAAAGTAAATTAACCTTCCCTCCATCCCTCTCAATAAGGCAGCTCTCAGCAAGCTACTTTTCACTGATGTATAAAGACTCTCCTTTTTAATTTCCCTATTGGGAATATTCTGCTGCTTAAGTCTGACCCTTAATTAGGAGCAAAAGCTGTAAATTACAGCAGTCTCTGCAGCTGACTTGGAATTTGCTGGTAGCTGGAGGAATGTCCAAGGCTTGTTGAAGCAGAGCTTTGGACCAGCCCATGAAATGTGCTTGAATGTCAGCTTCCTAGAGCTTCGACCCTTATTAGCTACATTACTAATTGAATGATAGCACAGCATGCAAATTACTGAGATAATCCTGAGCAATAAATACCAGTGGGTTCTTTTCGGGTGATTTGTGTTTTTTTCTTTCCCCTTTTCTTTTTCCCCTAACCAAAAGCTCTGGCTGCAAAAAATACCGTTGTATATTTTGGATTTTATTTACAATAGCCTCGATTCCAGAGGGAACATTATGGGCTATTTTATCCATAGGCTGATTGGGCATCTGATTTGTATAAGCTCAAAGCAGCTGAAAGAGAAGCCAAGTTGTCCCAGTGCCTGTGTTGTTTGCAGCTGCAGAGTTCCAACATGGGGAATGAAAGAGCCGTGGCCGAATGCTTTCATGTGGTTTTGTATTGCAGAGTCACAGCCTTGTCTCATAACATCAGGGCACATGATGAGATGGTGAATTTAGATAAGAGAAGTCTTTCATCTGCCCCTTGGGGAGGAGATCCTTTGCTCTGTCTGGCTCCTGTCCGCTTGGCTCTGCTGTGATGTCCTCCTTTCTGGCAGGGTTGGATGGGGAGAAGCCTGCAGGAGACTCCCTGTGCAGAGCTCTGTGAGCCAGGTTGTTCTCTGGGGCTGAGTGTGCCCTGCAGCCCTCAGAGGTGCAGGGAGTCTGGCTGGCACAGGGAGCAGGGCACACCTTCATCCTGTGCTCTGCAGCACTCTGCCTGCCTGGCTTCTCCTCCCAGCCACTGCCAACTGCGAGGCAAGGGAGCACAAGTCACACCAAGTTTGTTTTCAAATGCTTTTCCTAATAAACTTTCCCTTTCTCCTTTATTTTTATCTTTTTAATGAATATCTTCTCATTCGTTTTAGACCCAGACTGAAAAATGTGGACAGAAGTACCGCACAGCAGCTGGCAGTCACAGTGGGAAATGTCACAGTAATTATCACAGACTTTAAAGAAAAGACTCGCTCTTCATCCACGTCGTCTTCTACAGTGACCTCCAGTGCAGGATCAGAACAGCAGAATCAGAGCAGCTCGGGCTCTGAGAGCACAGACAAGGGCTCGTCCCGTTCCTCCACGCCCAAGGGGGACATGTCGGCAGTCAACGACGAATCTTTCTGAAAAATTGCACATGGAGTTGTGGAAACTATGAATCAGGGTATGAAATTCAAACACTCCACCTGCCCACGCTGTTCAAATCCTGGAAGAGCCTCTTCTGTGCTTGAACACACTTTCTCGGACATCGACCTCTTACTGATGCAACCAGGATAATTTCTGCTTGCCGTGGGCATCTGGCCACCAAGGAATTTCTCACCCTAGCGATTACTCTTGACACTTTTATGTATTCCATTGTTTTATATGATTTTCCTAACAATCATTTATAATTGGATGTGCTCCTGAATCTACTTTTTTATAATATCTGCTGTGCACAATTTTCCATGAACATGACAACTTTTTGTTTTGGGGTAGGGAGTGGGTGGGGTGGGAAGGGGGCTTTATTTATTGCATTCACAAACTCCATCCTCTTTCAACATATCCTTTTTAAGTTCAGTTCTTCTTCCAGTTATACTGTGTACTATCAGTTTTGATATAAATTATATATAAATATATATATAAATAAATATATATAAAGGGTTATTTGAAACCAATACATGGAAACGCTGGTGCTTGAAACACTGTGAAGTGATAAAACAAAATAATTGAACCGTTCAAGATCTGGGACAGTCCCCTTCTGTGAAAGTACTGAAACTGAAATGGAACTGGTCTTAGGTGAAAAGTGTTCCTGAAGGTTTGAACCTGGATGGAACCTGTTCTCTCTATTGTTCCTTCCCCGTTTCTTCCCTAAGCAATGGCTAAAGCGTACTGGACAGGGTTTTAATTGTTACAGCTTGGGATCTGAGATGAGAGAGGATTGCTCCAGGTAGCTGGTGTTTCCCCTAAGGTCACTCAGGTTGGTGATGTGCAGGTCCATGCCCAGCTGGAGCAGAAGCATTCCCAACCACCCTGCTGGTGTTACACCCCAGATCCATGCGTTTGGTAACATGAGCATGGCTGTGTCCTGCACAGCCAGTCCCACACGTGTTGGTGTTGTTAATGAATTGCAGCCAGCAGCCTCAGTGCCCCAGGTAACTGGAACTAGAGTGGTTGCTGTGGGTTGAAGGGAGCCTGGGAGCAATCCTGAGCTCAGGAACCAAGCTGGTGCTCGCTCCAGCCACGTGTGGATCGGTGCTTGTCAGCCCTGTCCCATCTGTCCCGTCCATGCTGTTGGGGTGGCTCTTATCCTTTGCATCCATCTGTGTCCCAAGAGTGGTTTCTGAACAGCATCTTGTCCAGTGATGGGCTTGTCAGCGTTCAGACACTTCCAAGTCTCCTGCTCTGGGAGCAAAAATAGGGAAAAGTTTTCGTGCTGGCAAGTGAGCGACGTGTGGCTCATGCTCGTGACCAGCATCTCCTTCATTCTTACTCTAAAGCTATCCAGACTATAATTTCTTTTCCTGGCCTGTTAGTGTTGCTTTACAGTTTACCTTCCATGCATTATCCTGCTAAAACACTCAGCTGAAGAGGTGAAACAAACTTTTGTTAAAAAGCGAAACAAACTTTTGTTAAAAAGCAAAACAAACCCTAAACCTCTTTGGCTTTTCATCTTTATTTAGTGGCCCCAGGGTGCTTTGCAGTAATTTCAGGCACAGAGGCTGTGGCTTCATCTGACATCAAATGCATAACTTCTGGGCATGATGAAAGAGGGCCACATTTTGACAACTTTGTGCCTGCTTGTTATATTGTGAATTATTTGCTTGGCAAGAGAAATTTCTCTTTTTGAAGGCAACCAATTTAAGATTTCTTTTAAAATCTGTGTGGTTTTGAGTAGCAGATGTAGGTTCCTTTCACACTGGTGACAGAAATGTGTGAGTAAGGGATCTGGTAGGGCCCCTGCATGAAGGCACGTGCAGTGGCAGTGCCTTGGCAGCAGTGGTTTTATTCTGAACGTTAGCATGGGCACCCCAACTTAATTCTGCTTATATTCACAGTATAGGCTGTCTTTTGTAAGCATTTTTAAAAGTATTAAAGAACCAAAGGAAAACAGATGCTTCCTATGAGCATCAAGACAATTTATTATACATAGTTTTAAATACTATGAATATCTCAATCCACATTTTAACATTAGTGGGATATTGCAAAGACATTCCTTTTCCAGTTTTTACTATTCCTTTAAGGGTCTCAGGGAGGGTAAACTGGTCAGCCATATTTATTTATTTTACTGAAATGTATTGGAATAATTTTTTAAGAGAGATTTTTTGAAGATGCCCCTGAACTTGTATATTTTGCACTGCTTTATAAATGATCCATTATCAATTAGGCTTGCGTGCATCTCGGCCGTGATCCAGCCAAGAGCGTGAGCGAGTGGCAGGTCCCGCTGGCCTCAGCAGGGCTCATTCTGGTGCTTCAAGTCAAACCACGTGCTCACCTTCTTCGTTGGATCTGGGAATTTGTGCAAAAAAAAGGAAAAAAAAAATAGCATTGTGTGTACCAGGAAATTGCTTCTTTTTCAAGTGAAACTAGACCTGTAGATCAGTTGAAAAGCTTTAACGCCGTACCCAGCTACTCGTGGTAAAGTCGGTAACATCCGTCCCTTTGGCGTGCCTCCTCGATGAAGTAGCTTGCTACAAACAGATGGGAAAATTTCTTTGGAACGAGTGACCTGTAATTCTGCAATCAGATAGGAAGTGCTAGCTTAGCATTGAAGCCCCAGCCTCACCCGTAGCTGTTGTGTTGTGGTTTGAAGGACAGCGTTTGCTTTCACCATTTCGGGAGTTGGCGTTCCCGCGGCACCGCGGGCGCGGTTCCCTCCGCGCCGTGGCCGTGGGCTGGCCCGCCCTGGGTGGGGAAGGTGTTCCAGAACCCAACCAAGCAAACACTAGTGTAGGGAAGGACCAGATTCACGGTGTTCAGTGGCACAGAACGCAGGTAAGTGAAGCACAGTGTTACGATGGCAAAGTTTGGACTCTTACACAGACACACACACACAGACACCGACACAGCTTGCCTGACTCGCTCAGTTGACGTAGTTCTGCAAAGGAAAGGTGACAGCGTTTTACACCACCAGGCTATTTATTTCAATTGGAACTTTGCTTCAAATTGGACAGACCCAAAATTTGGCAGCAGCTTCTGTGAATTTATTTCCACTGAGATGTTTTCACCTGCCTTACCAAGATCATTCTCAGTCTACTTTTTTAAGCTCTACCATAAACTTAAATTATTGAAAATTTATTAATTGCTGACTATATAATAACCTTTGCTTGTATGTAACCGAATGGTTTTAAGAGCCAACATTTAGAGTATGACAATGGAGCTGAACAGTTTTTAATGCGCAAGCAGTTCTGTTCTTGTGTATGACTTGTAACCTTAATTTACTGTGTAAAGATGGTTACATTATTTCCTTAGCTTTGTTTGTTGGAGACAAATATAGATTGCTTGTTTAAGTATGTCAAAACATAATCTTATCTTGTGGATTTTTATGTTAATGTATTATACGAGCTCTATTTTTCATTTGCCCAGAAAGACAGCTTGTATAACGCTTCTGAAAGTTTTTCCGCTCTGTAAAGTCTTTAGAGCTGACAGTCCTGTTAGGTTTGTTTTAATCTTCATGCTAAAGTGTCAATGGTGGTTTTGTGAACTGGTCAGAAATTCACAGGTCTTAAATGTTTTTGGGAAATTTATATTGGACACTGCTCTTTGTCTAGCAAATAAAAGATGTTAATATATTCCTGTTACTGGCATGTGCACGACTGTTATTAGAAGCCACTTTATCATTTTCCTGCTTTAAATAGAAATGTCTATTTATGAATTCTGCTTGTAGTTTTTTCACAAATAAAATAGTAAAATTTAATTAAATCTGCAAGCTCTCTTTTTTGGGAGATGCCAGTATTGAGAAAAGGTGGAGAGTCCTCTTGTTGGAGCAGCTCCTCAGTTTGTCTTGCTTGTTCCTGAGCCACTGCTCAAGCACCCACTTCTGCAAACACAGGTTGTACTCATGGAAAACCTCAGTCAAGTGAGTAAATCCAGTTTGTTCCCTGGGACTCACGACTTGGGGGAGACTTTGTGGCAGATGTGTCTGCAGAATTTGGGTCTCTGGTCCCTGGAAATAATAATTTTTCCCCTTTCTGTAGCTGCAGGAGTGGCAAGGCTTAGTGCAGAGGATTTAGTGAGAGCCCTTGGGAGTTCCTTTGCCTGTCTTGCGCTAACAAAGTCCCAGGAGTAAATTTAATACAATGTAATTGAGAGTCTAATTGTATTTTTGTAGCATAAAAATACTGGTATTTTGCAAGCAATGTTTTGGTCTCTGCCTAGGAAACAAGGTGATGTGAATTACTGTGCTCTTTCTAGCTCGTGTTTCCCCTCCACCACGGAGATGGGAGATGTGTGATGTAACTGTTCAAATATGAAGTTAAAATTTGAAAACAAAGCAATGGATAAAATGCCAAGGGGACAGAATCTTTTTCCTGGAAATAGGAAGGCTGTTCCTAAAGGAGAAGGCATTTGGATACTTTTAGGTATGCTGAGGGAAGTGTGTGTTCCAAAGAGAGGTCGCTTTAGAAAACCCCATGAGCAAACAGACGCTTGAATGCTTTTAACCTCACTTGGAAGCGATTCAGGTGCCTTTGTGCCAAGAACGAGAAGAAACAGGAAAGGTAGTGGCTGTTCTACAGCCCTGAAAAGCACTTGTTTGGCATGCTGAGGAGCGAGGAGAGGAACAGTCCATGCCTTGAAGAGTGTACAGTCCCTGTCCTCAACCTGTGACCAGCCAAAGCTGCCAGAGGGGCAAAGAACAAGAGCTGCAGGGAGAGGAGGAGGCGGCTGCATCTTCATCACCTTGATGCTTGAATATGAAGGTAAAAGCTTGAATGGAACCAGCAAAGGACCTCCATGGCAGGGTCATCTCCCTCAGAGCCTGCCCAATCACCTTTGCTGGGATTTCAGATGACTGGTCTGGAAATTCTTTGCCTTGGAGCCCCATGAGCCAAGGGCCACCTCCAGTGCTGGAGCTGCAGTTGTCCCTGCCACTGGCTGTCACTGCATGAAGGAGATGCAGTGCCACACTCATGGATTTGTGGATCCCTCCAGGATGCACATGCTCAGACTCAGGCTGGTGGCTTGCCTGGCAGCAGGCTGGATGGATTCCTACAGCCCCACTCGGTTATTTAAAGGTAAACCTGAGCCTATAATGCTTTAAACAGAGCAGAGCTGTGAAACTTCACTTGTGATTCACAAACTGATCAGATTAAAGGGAAACCAGAGCATACTGATCTGGAGAACCAGCAGGATCTGGAAGGAAGAGGGAGACTGGCTGCATTTTGTAACACCTGGATGCCCTCGTGCCTTTTGTAGTTGTAACAAGGAGAGGGAAATGTCAGGTCTTTCTGCCTGCCTTTCTCCTGGCTGTTCCCTGAATATTTACGTGCCCAAGTCTTGCTTGCCTTTGCTCCTGCTGTCAGCAGACACAGCAAGGCTTGTTCACTATTTTCCCTTACAATGATGGATTGCTTGATATTTGTGTGGAGCCTTTTTCCAGACAGGGTTGGGGCTGATGCTGATTCCAGCTGAACGCATCTAATAGGAAGACACTGGAAACTTCAGCTGTGTTTTCTCATTGTTTATTCTCAGCAGAGAAAAACCTGCATGCAGAGATCACCAATAACATCAAAAGCTGTTTCAGAATTTCCTAATCAAAGCACTTCACACCACTGCAATTATCCCTCTTCCAAAACTTCCCCATGGCAGAGCAGGGAAGCCTGTGACAGCGAAGAGCACTGTGTGCCTGGCTCTGGTCTGCAGTTAGCCTTGATAGCAAAGGTAAAAATGCTGCCTTCCTGCAGCCAGTGCTGCACAGCTCAGCACAGGGCTGCAGTCCCCTGGTGCTCCTCAGACAGGGATCACTCCTCGCTCAGCAGGAGCTGATCTGGCAGCCCCGGCTGTGCAGGAAGCACGGAAGGCACGAGCCAGTTGTGCTTCCTAGATGAGGAATCAAGAAACAAATACTCCCTTGTTCTCCTCTGTCTCCATACAAAAAAAGGAAAAAGAAAAGAGAGAGGCATTGCTCTCCACCATGACTATTTATTACTCCCAGGATACTGGAATTTCATTACTTTCTAACATTCTTAATTTTTTCCAACCTCTTTTCCTTCATTGTTAGGAGTTGTCAAAAGTGCTCTGACATCTTTTAGAGACTGTTCCGCTTCCCCCCTTCTCCAAAACCGTTCTGAGAAGGACTGAAAATGGCACAGTGGCAAGTAGAGAGTCCCAGTGTGAGAATCCCTGCTGCTTCACATCCCTGCCTTGGCAATCCTCCCTTCCTCCTGCCAGCAGGTGAGGCAGAGACATCCAAAGCTGATATTCCCTTAAATACTGTGAAATTCCCAGTGTATACACAGTTGATAACAGCATATCAAAAGCTTTTCAGGAAGCTTTTAAATTGGCCACAGCTACTGGAGCTGGACAGAATTTGAGGGGGGAGATCTGAAGTGTTGAAAAAAAACAAGTTTGGGAGCTGAATTTGGGTACAGAATATCCCTGTAAGCAGGAGGAGGCTGGAATGCTGTAGGAACAGCACACAGTGGCCCAGGTAAGTAGAAGGGGAATGGATAAAGCTGATTTTTGTTCCTCCTCGTGCTGTGCTGTCTGATTCATGTTGCCCAGGAGGTTTGGAGTTGGCAGGAGGAGTTTTCCATGTTCATGTGTGTGTTTTAGGAGGGATTAAAGCTCACAGTAGAGAAGCAGAACCACTGAAATTTGAATTCTGCCTTCACCCAGGAATTGATACCTATCTAATACATACAAGCTATAATCTTAAATACAGATGGTATATTTTTACATAGGTTGTAGAGATATTCTATGGGACAGGCAAAAGGTGCAGTGAAGTTTAAAAGCACAACTTGTCAAAAGTTGTCTCTGATAGGGATTTACTCTTTTTCTGAGTCTCTTGAGTAATCACCAGCATAAGCCAAGAGTAAATAGGGCCAACAATCCCTCCCACCCCTTTTGGGTGGTTATTACTGTCTTGCTCTGCAAATTGGCTTCCACACCAAGTAGGCTGTGTCTGTTCATATGCTTTACTTCCCTATGGGGTTTATAAAAATAAGATGAAGAAAGGGCAGGAAAAAAAGTAGCTTTCCATTAAATTAATTTCTTTCTGATCCAAGAAAGACAAAATCGTGGAGCAGCAGAAGGAACTGGTTAGGGCTCAAGGCTGATGCTACTCTCTGGGTGGGTTAATTTATTTATACACCCAGACTTTTTCAAAGGTTTGAAGAGACATCCATGAGCGTTGAGCCTCCCAATGGCTTTGGAAGAGGCTTCACAGAGCCTGCATGGAGGAGCTGCCCCACGGCCAGGGGAAGCCCTGTGGGTGCCTCTGCCCGGGAGCAAACACCTCGTGCCTTTCAACACTTCTCACATGCACAGTTCCTTCTCTTCATTCCCAGCAAGGAGAAGCCTCTGAAATCTCAAAATCCCTCTGCTCAGCCTTTGTGAGAGGCTGAGGCTTTGGCTGAGGGTTAGGGCAGCATCCAGGCTCTGACAGAATTGACAGCAGAGCCCGTGGAAGCCTGGCAGCATCCCTGCGTGCCCAGGAGCTGCGCTTGCTACCAGGAAACGGGGATGGAAATGGATTTAGCCGCTCCCATTGTTCTCCTTATTCAAGGCAAGTTTTGTTGGTGTGAAGTTAAGGAAGGGAAATGTGGACTGGAGCTCGGGGAGCTCCCCGGCCAAGGAATGCGGTGGTTCCCGGGGGACGGGATTGCTGCGGGATGTGACAGCCCGACAGGGACCGGCCTGTGCGACAATGGCACGGGGAGAGTGAGTGACGGGAACCTCCCCTGCCTGCAGAGCAATCCCGAGCTGTGATGGCACTCACAGCGGGAGAGGCTGACGGGGGTGCCAGGTTTTGGGAATTGCTGCAGGCTGCTCTCTCTGACTCAGCCCTGCCGGCTCTCTGTGCTGGCTGCCTCCACCTTCCCACTCATCCCGGGACGGTCTGCCATACCCCTGCCATCCCCCTGCCATCCCCCCGGCCCTGGCAGGGTCTGCCATCCCCCTGCCATCCCTCTGACCTTGACAGGGCTTATCATCTCCCTGCCATCTCCCTGGCCTTTGCAGAGTCTGCCATCCCCCTGCCATCCCCCTGCCATTCCCCTGCCATCCCCCTGCCATTCCCCTGCCATCCCCCTGGCCTTTACAGGATCTGCCATCCCCTGCCATCCCCTGCCATTCCCCTGCCATCCCCTACCATCCCCTACCATCCCCTACCATCCCCTGCCATCCCCCTGCCATCCCCCTGCCATCCCCCTGCCATCCCCCTGCCATCCCCTGCCATCCCCTGCCATCCCCTACCATCCCCTGCCATCCCCCTGCCATCCCCTACCATCCCCTGCCATCCCCCTGCCATCCCCTACCATCCCCCTGCCATCCCCCTGCCATCCCCTACCATCCCCTGCCATCCCCCTGCCATCCCCTACCATCCCCCTGCCATCCCCCTGCATCCCCCCGCCATCCCCCTGCCATCCCCCTGCCATCCCCTGCCATCCCCTGCCATCCCCTGCCATCCCCTACCATCCCCTACCATCCCCTACCATCCCCTGCCATCCCCTACCATCCCCCCCGCCATCCCCCTGCCATCCCCCTGCCATCCCCTGCCATCCCCTGCCATCCCCTGCCATCCCCTGCCATCCCCTGCCATCCCCCTGGCCTTGGCAGCAGGATCCCGGCTGCAGCAGCAGCAGCAGAGCAGTCTGTGCTCTGTTTCTCAGCGCTGCTGTGCTGCAATCCTGGAGCAGCTTGGGGAGATGGTCCCACGGGACACCCCTCACCCACAGCTTTGTCAAGCCTTCCACTTGTTTCCTGCACCAGCTTATTTTACCATGCAGGACCAGCTCTGCTTTTGGGTCCTCATGAACCCCTCTGCAAGTCCCATTAGAGATGGCAACTGTCATTTTCCTTCTGTGCCAAGTTATAAATCCCACAGATTTATATATCCAAAGTCCTCGTCAATCAAGAGATTGGGTCAAAGGCAATGAGTTAAAACAAGGGGGAGGTGACTCCACTGAGAGCAGTGAGGAGCCACTGTGGAGCTCCCTCCTGGTGATTCCCCTGAGCTGGGTGTTGTGGGCTCACTCTGCCCTCTCTGCCAGCCAGAGAAAAGGGTTTTATCTAAAGGATTTCATCAGAGTGGTCCCTTTCCTCCCCAGATCCCTACTCTGTCTGAGGAGCAGGGGCTGGATGGAGCAGGATGTGCAGCTCTCAGACCCCTGGCTGAAGCCAGAAGGCAGACCACCACCTTTCCTTGTCCTGGGGAGGAGCCTGCCCTGAGCCACTGGAGTTACTCCTGCTGATGTGTTGAGTGTTAAGTATTTTACACATGGCTGGGAGTCACTCTCCATGCAGGAAGGGAGTTTGTGCCTTGTCTTGCTGGACACTGAGAGATGTTTTCCCCTACAGCAGATCAGCAGTTTACTTGTAGTGGGTTAATGGCTCTCCTGGTGCTCAACAGGTTCTCCCTCATGCTGGGTTTGCCAGAAGGGGGTTGGCATTCCCAAAAGCTGGGATGGCAGAGTGGATCTCAAACAGCCCTGAAATCCAGTGATGTTTTTCTCTTTTCTCACCTTTATCTACCATTAATAATACTCTTGACAACTGGACTAGAGTAAATAGAGATTTTTTTTTTAACTGTATCTCTGCATCTGGATTATTTCCAAGTTGCTGGCAAAGCTGGAGGTAATCTGTTCCTGCAGGGGCTTGGGGTCTGGTCACAGACCTGGTGGCACAGAGAAGCAGAGGGTGAGCAGGGAAAGCTGCCTCTGCTCCAGTCATCCCTGGCTTGTCCTGTGAGTTTGGACCCTGAGATGCTCCTGATGAGGCTTTCACAAGCTCTCCCTTGGGATTTTGGCCAGTGCAAATAATTCCACTCGGGAGTCTGAAAATGCTGCCCGGGGAGGCAGAGCTCAGCCTGCAGCTCTGAGTGCATATATCCTTGCTATTCCATGGATTAAAAAAAAATAATAAAATAAACAGTGGTGCTCTTACCTCAGGCTATCCATTAGGAGTGTGATTTAGTGCAGGGAGGGCTATAAAGGCAGTTGATAAATCTTCTGTGCAGCACAAATAAAATCTCTTGCGGGAGGAGGAAGCGCCCTGGATAATGGAGAGGGGAGGGAACGGCCCTTTCTCCCTTGTCTAATTAGGCTGTCCAGGAGGAGTTAATATAAAATAATAGATCTGGAGAGCCCAAATCTTCACAGCCTCAGGAAGGACTTCATCCCCTTAAATTACGAGGCTAAGACCTCATTCAGCAATGCTTTGAAGGAGATCAGCTATTCACGGCGGCTGCGGGTGCGGGCGCGGGCGCTGTGTGATTGCAGCATCTTCTGAAGAGAAGAGCTCGCTCCTGTTCCCATTGAATGCTACTATTTTTATCCTCCTTAATTTCTAGAAGGTATTTCCAAGTGGGAAGCAGAGCAGAGAATAGCAGATCTTAACTCTGCCCCGCGTAACAATTGCTGTAAAAAGGAGGGAGAGGTGTTTGAAATAGCTTGTGTCTATTTTTGGTACCACCGATGTGGTAGCAAAGCTCCTGGAGGTGTTTGCAGCCCTTGGCACACTGAGGGTGAAGGGGAATGGGGTGAAGGGGTCACTGTGTCCCAGGGGGTTCCCAGGCTCCTGACTCTGCTTGGAGCCAGGAGAGTCCTGGCCATTCCTGGGGATGTTTTGGATGGGCCACAGGGAAGGGTGATGCTGGCAGGGAAGAGGGGGTGTCTCTGCTTGGCTGCATCCCCTCCCAGCCCAGCAGACCCCTCCTGTCTCACCCCTCCTGGGCCCCCCTTGCCTGTGGAGAGCTTTGATCCTTTTCCATCTGGGAGGCAGAGGAGCAGAGGGACTTAATTAGGTGCAGTTACCTCACCCACCGCACAGCAGCCAGGCCTGCTGGCAGGAGGTCAAAGAGGAAATCCTGGGCCCACCAGGGTCAAAGTGGAGCAGTTTTGGGGAATGCCTTGGACCTCGTGCTCTCTCCTGCTGAGCTGTAAAAGGCTCAAAGTCTTCCAGCATCCTGGAAAGGCTGGAGAGCTCAGGAACGACCATCACTGACTCCTGGATCACTGTTGGAGCTTTGGAATGAGGGGAGTGCTTTGGGAAGGGGATAAAATAGGATGGATCCTGGCTGGAAAACTGAGCATTGTGCAAGGGGGCAAATAGGGACAGTGATTTGTGAGTCCCCAATTCAGTTTGTGACCCTGGCCACACAGTTTTGGATGTGTAACAGGGCTTTTATCTTGTGATTATTCCTTCTGCAGCCACAGCTTTAGCTTCTCTCCATGCCCAGGTTCTCTGAAGCTGCTGAGCACAATGTTGGCACACACAGCCCTTGTGCTGGACAGAAGCGTCCTGCTTCACTTGAACATGAAATATAAATCAGAGATCAAGTGAATTACTGTGCCATGCTGCTGCTCAGGCAATAGGGAGTCTTTAAATCAATCAGGGCCCAAATAAATAAATAAACGTGCAGCAGACATGCTGGAGTGCATGTCTGATTCCTATCAGAGCAGTAATTCAAGGCAGATGCTTGCAGTTCTCTGCTTCCCTCTCTGTTACCTGGGCTGCTGGACTCACAGGAGACAGAAAGCAGATTTTTTTTTTTTTCTCTAAGCTTTCATTATTGTTGCCAAAGAAACCATTTCATTTGCTTGCCACGTGTGCAGCAAATCTGGTTCAATCCATCTGGATGCCAAGGGATGGAGGAGAAGGACTCTGGGGAGGGAAGGCTGCAGAGTGCAGCCACCTCAATGCCCGGGATGTGCTGCGACCCTGGGGATGGGGCTGGGAGCTGCAGCAGGGACCGTGCTGCTGCTGCTGCTGCTGCTGCTGCTGCTGCTGCCTGGGCAGCCTGCAAGGGCCCCACTTCAAGGGTTTGACCTCCACGAGCATCCCCACAGCAGCTTGGAGAGCTGGGTGAGCTGGGGCTGGAGGGCTCATCCCGCAGAGAGCCTCCAGCCCTGTGCCTGCTGCCTGGGAGATCCTCCCACCCTCAGGCTCTGAGACTTCCCTGGCTTTCCTTCCAGCTCCCACTGGCACTCGGCAGAGAAACATTTGAAGTGTTTGATCTTTCTGGGCTGTTCTCTCCCTCCTGCAGGTGCCGGGCTCAGGAGCAGAGATCCCTGGGGTTCTGAGTCTGCCTGGCACAATCCAGCTCCCCCCATGGCTGGCACCACCCTATTCCCTCCTGCCTGGCACCATCCTGCTCCTGCCATGGTTGGCACCATCCTACTTCTCCCATAACCAGCACCATCTTCCTCCCTCCTGCCTGGCACCATCCTGCTCCCTCCATGACCAGCACCATCCTGCTCCCCTCATGGCTGTACCACCCTATTCCCTCCTGTCTGGCACCATCCTGCTTCTCCCATAACCAGCATCATCCTCCTCCCTCCATGCTGGCACCATCCTGCTCTCCCCATGTCTGGCACCATCCTGCTCACCCGTGGTTGGCACCATCCTACTCACCCATGGTTGGCACCATCCTGCTCCCTCCTGGCTGCAGCCTGGGCAGGAGCACTGAGGATGCTCTGGGTGACCCTCCCCATCCCTGCCCATCCCTGGGGATGGTTCCAACACCAGCAGTGAATGTGGGCAGCCAAGCCTGGGCTGGAAGGGACTGGGGTGGCACAGGCTGTGCTAGCCAGGCAGAGCAGAGGCTGTGAGGTGGGAGTGCTGCCCCAGGAAGGTGGCACTGGGGGCTCAGTCCCTTTTCCAGGGCAGCTTTTGTCACTTGCAAGCAGCCCTGGGCCCCTGTCACCAGCCCCTGAGGCTGGAGGTGTGTATTTGGATTTCACAGGAGCTCTGCCTGCAGCTGCAGTCTCTGCCCCTGTATGCCCAGTGCTTTATAAAGGCAAAGGAGCCCTGATGCTGGTGGGAGGCTGCTGGCACAGCAGGGTGTTCCCTCACACCCTTTCATCTGTCCTGAGCAATATCAGTCCAAGGTGATGAGATTTCACCAAGTCAGGGCCTCTTCTCCCTTGAGCTCCCCCAGGAGAGTGTTGAGAGTGAACCTTGGACCAGCAGAGCTGGCACTTTGTGATAAAAGATAAAGTGATTGCAACACTGGGGATTCAGCCTGGATTTCTGAAGATTTATCCCCAGAGGAGAGCTGAGCTGATGCATGGGTAAGGTTTTTCCTCCTAAAACTCCACTTGTAAACCCAAAAGAATAAAGGTCAATCAGTTAAACCCACTCAGCACATAATCCTGAGCCCTTCTGAGCAAGCACAATCTGTGTGGAGCAAGGCAGGCTGACACACTCAGTGGTGCTGGATTTATCCCACAGCAGGTTCACCCCTCAGCTCTGAGTGCCATTCCTGGTGTGTTCCTGCTCCAGCAGCTCATCCCAGCCCTGGACAGCAGTGTAAATCCTTCTTTGCAAATCATTGACCCAATAGGTCATAAAAGTTCCTTTATGGCCTGTCAAGACAAGCGAGGTTCTTTACGTGCACCCTAAGTCAGCACAGTAAAACTTTTATGGTGTTTTCAATAACAAGAGCTACTGCACATGAACAGCAACTAATTTTTAAAGCCTTGGTATTTCAGCTGAGATGAGGGTTTTTCCTCTCTTCTGTTGGAAAAACACTGAGATTAGTGTGCTCAGCAGTCAGTGCCTGGAGCTGACCTCTCTGCCTGACGTGATGCTCCAGCTTCCACCATTCCTGAGCACCCCTGGAAAGGAGCTCCTGCAAACCAGGCTGCTCTTCTGGCAGCATCTGTGCAAGTGGAGAAGCTGAGCTTCAGGTTCCCAGGTGCCTTTGGGAGGCAGGAATCCCCAACCCCAGCCACTGCTGCACCCAAGGGCTGAGTGTGGAGATACCCAAAGGGAGAGGGCAGGGGGCACAGGGGGCACACACCATCCTGGGACAGCTTCTTCAGTGACTTAACAGGGTTTATTCAGAGTGCTCTGCTTGTTATAATCATGATTTCAGTCCTCTGAGGTGCTGCTGTGGCCATGAGTGCCTGTTCCACCCCAGGGTCCAGTCTGGGCAGAGATGATGGGGTTTGCTGACCTGGACAAAGGAGTTGTTTTTTTGTGGTGTTGTTGTTGTGTTTTGTTTGTTGGGTTTTTTTATAAGAGAATGACATTATTTTCTGAGCTCTGCCAGGCCTCAGCTGTCCTGGCTCTGCATCTGACCTGAGATGTCCTCAGACAAGGTGTGATGGATGCTGTCCCTGTGCCCTTTAATTACCTGGTGGGAATGACTGTGCCCTAAATCCCCAGTGCAGCAGCCAGGGGTTTTTCTCCCTCCCTCACTGGAGCCTCAGCCACCTCATTGCTTCCCTTCCCCCCTTTGCCCCAGTTACAGCCTTTGGACTGAGGCTTGCTCGAGCTGTGCTGCCCCACGACCCCAGAGTGGGGATCCCCACATTCCCCTGGCCCCAGTGGGTCACAGGATTGGGGTCTGGGCTCCCATGCAGCAGTGGGGTCCCTGCTGGCTGGAGCCTCAGCCCTCAGTGCTGCTCATGCAGGGGTTCATGCTCCAGGCACTGGGGTGGGAGCTGGTGGGAGCTTCTGCTCCCTGCTTCTGTCAGTGCTGGGACAGTCAGCACTGATTGCCCAACCCTGACAGGAGCAGGGAGCAGAAGGTGAGAGAGGTCCTGCTGTTGGGGCTTGGTTTGGGTTGATTTTATCACATTTTCATAGATGAACCCTCTGGGTTGCCTTTCTTTTTTCTTTTTTAAAAATCCCCCCTTTAAGGGACACGCAAACCTGTGGGAACCCTTCCTGCCTCAGGTCTGTCCCTGGACAAAGGACGTGGCCCAGTTTGGGGGCTGTGGGTGCTACACCAGAGCCCAGAGCAGGCTCTGTGGTCTGGGGTGCAGGGATGCTCCTGGTGCTGCTCCCAGCTGTGGATTTGCTTCTGATCTCTCATTTGGGTTCAGCAGGGCTGGAGCCAGGGCAGCCCCTCCATCTGGGTGCAGAATTTGGTCTTTTTCCCTTTTTCCCCATGTCAGGAACGACAGTGCTGCTGGAGCAGCAGCACAGCAAAGGCTGGGAATGCTCAGGGGAGCTCCAGGGAGGAACTGTTGCTGTCGATCTGTTAATTAAGATTAATGTGCTAGCTGATAAGGATGACTCTGTGCCAATTGCTGTTAGAGCCAGGATCCTGCAAGGCAGGAGCAGCACATTCCTGCTTCCTCAGCAGCTGCAGCCTCTGCAGCCTGAGCTCTGGGGCACAAAGGGGGATCTGCACAGGCTCCCCAGGGCCTCTGGGCTCACTTGCTCTGCTGGTGGGACTCCTGAGAACCTGATCTTGGGCTCTCTTGGCAAAGGAACAGTTTGAGATTTCCAGAGGGTGTTAAGGCAGAGCTCAGCATCCTCTCCTCCTAGGACTGGTGTTGAAATTTCTCCACCCAAAAAGTGCTTGAAATGAGGGGCATCACTGAACAGTACATGTGTGAATATATATTTTTTTTTCTCTCTGAGGAAGCTGGATGTGCTGGCACAGTAGATGTTATGAATTAGAGCTTGGTTTGCCTTTGCTACAGCTGCCAGTGCAGGATTTTGGAGCAGAGGTTTCTTGCTGGGCACCACAGCACCCTGTCCCACCTTGGGAAGAGCCTGCTGAACCTACATCTCCACAGTCCCTGGGGGAACCCAAAATGCCAGCAGAGCCACTGAAACTGGGACAGCTGCAGGTGACAGGACAGCTCTGTGCTCAAATCTTCAGAGCATCAGATTGTTGAGGAGCTCATTTTAATGTCCTTTACCCACTTTGCTTTAACAGCCTCCTCATCCCCTTGGTTTCTGTGTCTGGTACCAGCCTCATTAAAGCAAGCAGGTTTGCCAAAGCCTCAAAGTTCACCTTTTTGCATGGCATCATTTTTTCAGTGAAAGGTAGCAGTGGGAGGAGTGCTCCCTGAGTCCCAGATGGATTTCCCCCTCTCAGTCCCTTCCTGCCCTGCCTGCTCCTGCAGCTGCTTTCATTTTCCTGCTGCTCCCCTCAGAGGCCTCTGGCACAGCCCTAATGAGCAAGGGTAATTAACCTGTGGCACATGCAGTGCCTGCCAGCAGCGTGGGGACAGGGACAGTGGCCATCCTGCCCTGCAGCCATGAGATGCAGCCCTGCTGCAGCCAGGCAACAACCAGCCTGAGCTGTTTGGGGATCACCTCGGGCCATGGGCAGTGTCTGGGGGCATGCAGAACAAAGATTTTGCTGAAATTACTGCCCTGGGGGAGGAAATGCCATTTTCCCTGCCATGAGAGCAATTCACCTTACATCAAAGGGGGAAAATAATTTGTTGGGGTTTTTTTTTAACTTCGGAGTGGGATATGATTTTGAAGCCTCTGCTGTCCCACAATTTGTTTTTCCTTACAGGCACTGCTCAATAGCCTCACCAGCATCCCCTTCCCACCCTGCTCCTGAGCTCCATCACTTTCAGAGTTGAGCCAAAGTCTTCTTGCCCTGAGGTCTGGAGTCTGCAGGAAGATGCCCAAGTCACAAATGCAGAAGGAGACAACCTTACCCCAGCAGCTGCACCCATCACCCTCCTGTGACTGTCAGCTCCCTGCAGACAGAGCAATCTCCTAGCAACCTTGCACTGGCTCTCAGATGCAGCCTAATTCAGTTTCTGGTCATCCAGAACAAAACCTTATGAAGGCATCTGGCAACCAGAGTGACAGACAGGCTGTGGTGGAGTGCTGGAGCATCTGGCATGGTGATTATTTCAGCAAATCCCCTGCTTGGGGCTGATTCTGAGGTTTTTATAGTGAGCCTGAGTGTAACATTCAGGTGTGGGCTCCACAGCATCCTGCTGAGTGCTGGGTCCCACCAACCTGAGCTGAGTGCTCCAAGAATGATCCTGGTGCTCGTGAGGATGCTCCTGCTTCTCCTCCTTCCATCCTTGTTTCCTGGTAAAAAGGAGTGAGAGAATGTGCTGATGGTTGTGATGGCAGCAAAAAGAGAGGAAAGAGAAGAGGAGTGAGGATAAGAGTGGCATTTCTCTAGCCTAGGGGAACATCCAGCTCAAAAAATTTGAAAAATTTGGCAGCCTTCCACTGCCAGTAGATTTGTTTGTGAGTTGCAGCAGTGGAAGGATTTTAGCCACATCTGCTCTCGTGTCTGTAGGTGACTCACTGTGATGCCCAGTAACATGCTGGGCACTGGGAGCTGCTTCAGTGGAAAGTTTGAGCACTGCTGTCTTACAGAGCCAAGTCCTGACTTGGCAGGATGGGTTATGGAGCCCAAATTTCCAGCATTTACTGACTGGTGAGCATTTGGCTCTGGGATCTGAGTGCTGGTCTCTACCCGTGCTTCCCATGCAGGATCCATACAGGCAAAGCAGTAAGTCTTGCTGAAATAAATTAAATGCTGATGCTCATTTAGAAAGGATTGATAGCAGGCAGTGTGTGGCTGCAGCTGGCAGTGCAGGGATGGAAATGGAGCACGAGGCAGGGATGGGGCAGGACTGGGGCTCGGGGTCACCCCAGACCCCACAGGGCTGTGGCTGGAGGGTGGCTCTGTGCCTGCACCCTGTGGGGACACAGCTGTCCCATCCCACAGGTCCTGTTAGCAATGCCCAGCATTGCCCAGGTGTCTGGGGGCTGCCTGTAGTGAGTGTGGTCAGTAGTGCTCAGTCTGGGATGTTAAAATTTAAGTGTGAGCCATTTCCTGTGAGAGCCCTTTACTGCTGTCATTGAGCTCAGTGACTCCCACCAGGGATGGCTCCTGCCCCTGCTTTTACTCCTCATCTGGAATCCCTCCAGAGGTGCCCAAATCCCAGCCCTCTGACCCAGCTCCAGCTGAAGATCCGAATTTAAGATCCAAATTTAAATCCACACACAACATTTGGGGGATGCAGGGCCCGGGGGGTTTCCCGTGGGCTCATCCCAAACTGAAACCTTCAACCAGGATTTCACCAGCCAGTGCTGGATGTCTGGAGAGCTTGGTGCCCCTCTGCCCCAGCTCTCCCAGCCCTCCATGAAGTGGCTCCAGGTCCAATCCTGCACTCACAGAAACCTCTGGAGTGGGCAGGGCTCTCCCCACACCCTGCTGTGCTCTGGGGCAGTTTGTTCTCTGGGTTTACCCTGCCCTGGCTGCTCACAGAGGGTTTCAGATCTTGCTATTACAACCTCACATTCAAGAATTACTACTACTATTATTTCCAAGGAAACAGGGACTCACACTCGTATCTTTTATGTGATTTCTCACATCCGGAGGTTCTCACGTGACTTTGCTGCCTATTTTTAGCTCCTCAAACATCTCTGCCAGGATGAAAGCTTTAAAGAAAACCCACCCTTGAAAGGGATGAAACAGGCATTTGCTTTAATGGTAAATTTGTGAGTGTGACCCCCCGAATCCCTGCATTTCAGCAGCCTGGGGAGAGCAGGCAGGAGCACCAGGCTGCAGTTAACTGTTTCTGTGTTTGCTGTTACACCCTCCTTCTTCAAACAGCAAAGGCTTGTTGTAAAACAGAGCTGTTTCTAGAACCAGATCCACCTACAAGTCATTTAAAAGCCTCCTACCTCAATTTTGCAGGTAAAATGTTAGTCTAGCAGGAATTGAGAGGAGGGATTTTCCCCTCCATCTGCTTCTTGGCTGGTTTGGGGGAGGGAGAAAGCCACCCTGGCTGATTTCACTTGCAGCACCCACCTTGGGGTGGGATGGGTGAGGATGGGACCCCTCTGTCCTCGGGGGCTTGGGGTGGCTGTGGGAACCCACCTGGTCCTGCCCATTCCAGCACACTGGATGCAAAGCTTGGCATTTCCTTTGGATGCCTCACAGGAAGCATCCTATTTAAAAACCCCAGCCATAAATAACACACAGTTGTACCCAGCTATTAGAGCGAGAGGAAAATTGTTTGCATTGTCACAAACTTTCATTTCCATTTTTGTCTCCATTTCAGCTTCATTAACACACGCTGACCTGCCTTATCAATTATAGCTATTTCTAGTGTGGGCATTTTGGTAATTGGCATCAAAATGTCAGGACAGCCAGTTGGAGCTCTCTGGGTGCAGAAACCTCAGCAGTACCTCTCGCTGATTACAAGCTCCAGTAATTAGTGATCAGCAGATCCCACCCTCGCTGCCACAGCTGCAGAGTCCCTGTGGTACCACAGGGCAAGCAAAGCCCCAGAGCTCCCTTTGGAGTCACTGGGCACAGATCAGGGTGGCAATCAGCCCCTCCCTGGCACCCCAGAGCCACACAGAGCTGTGCACACCAAAAAGCTCCACTGGAGGTGGCAAATTTACCCTGGATGAGCCAGGGCTGAATCTGCTCTCCTTCCCCAGCTGGCTCTGCTCTGGCTGCTCCTGTCCCTTTTCTCCTCTGGATTTCGGGTCGGAGCCCTGGACCTGTCTGAGCTGTTGGGGTATGGCAGGTCCTGTTCCTGGGGAGGAGGAGGAGGCAGGAGGGGTTCAGCATCCCCAGGGACTGGCAGCTTGGGGGTGCTGGGCTGTAGGAGGGATGAGCTGGGAGCTGGAGCTGCCAGACAGCTCAGTGAGGCAGCTCCAGCAGTGGGAGGTGGAGATTTCATAGGGCCTCTTGGTGTCTGGTTTCCTTTTAACTACTGGTCTCCAGGGCAGAGGCTCTCACAGCAGAATGAGGGGAGGGAGGTTTGGACCCTCCTGTCTGCAGCAGGGTGAGGTTCAGGGCTGCCATCAGACGTGCTCCAGACAGGTCCTGCTGAGCATTGCCTCTGCCAGATTTTCTTTTCCTTTGGGAAGCTGTGTGACCATGTTCACAGGGGTCTGAGGATGAGGGAAGAGATGAGGATTTGACTCCATGTTTCAGAAGGCTGATTTATTATTTTATGATATATATTACATTAAAACTATACTAAAAGAATAGAAGAAAAGGTTTCATCAGAAGGCTAGCTAAGAATAGAATAGCAAAGAATGATAACAAAGGTTTGTGGCTCAGCTCTGTGTCCGAGCCAGCTGGGCTGTGATTGGCCATTAATTACAAACATCTAAGATGGGTCAATCACAGATCCACCTGTTGCATTCCACAGCAGCAGATAATAAGTGTTTACATTTTGTCCCTGAGGCTTCTCAGCTTCTCAGGAGGAAAAATCCTAAAGAAAATATTTTTTATAAAGGATGTCTGTGACAAAGCTGGGATGGGGAGAGGCTCTGCCTCCATCTGAGGGGTTCACTGCTCCATGTCCCTGCTCCTGCAGGGAAGGGGCAGCTCTGAGCACTGCTGGGCACTGCAGATGTATTTACCCTTCCATATGTATTTACCTTTCCCTGCTGGAGCCACAAAGCTGTGGAGACCTGGTGACCCCGTGTCACACGCTGCCCTGCCAGGGGGACAGGGCTAATTGAGACGTGACAGCCTGTGAAAACAAACTTCTCCTCAGAGGTCAAGGAGGCCGAGCTGATGAACAGATGCAAAACCTGACTCTTTGAGAAGCTCCTGGAAGAGCATCACAAACAAGGGAAGGTGCATCCCAGCCTGGCTTCACTGGGCAGGGAATTTGGGCAAATGCCTGGCAAAACCTTGGAGCTTTTGGGATGGCTGGTTCCTGGGAGAAGCCTCCAAGGGCACAGAGGGGCTGCAGGGGCACTGGCTGAAGAAAGCAGATAGCCCAGATCTTGTGTTTGGGAGGGAAAGATGAGTGAGTGATGGGAGAGCAATCCTGACCACCCAGAGAAACCCTGAACTCCTCGTGTCTGAGGTAAATTAAAATGGAATGAGAAGAACTGCCTGGCTGAGGTAGATTGTGTGTGCCTGCATTTCCCTACGGGAGCAAAAAATCATAAACAAACTCGAGCTAACAAAAAGCTGCCAACATTTTGCAATGAGGCAAGGCTATAATTCTCAAAAACAGCCCAGACCACGGGGCACAGGGGGTCCTGTGCCAGCTGCCCTCTCCCATCAGCAGCAGCAGCCTAGCACAGCCGGTGCCCAGCACAGCCTGTTAGCAGGGTGACATCCCGAGATAAATGAGTCCCATTATTGCCTTTATTCCCGGGCAGTCCCCCGAGGCACAGCCACAGCAGCAGTGAGCACTGAGGTGCTCTGGGCTCTTCCCAGCAAATCCTCCTGGCTCTGCCTCTTCCTGCAGGTGGGGATTGGAAGGGCTCTGAGATTCTGAGCCACGCTCTGGGGGAGAGCCGAGGCTGCTGCAGTGCTTTACCAAGGGTGAGCCTGCTGCCAAGATCCCCTGATTGGGAGAGAACAGCTGTGCCTGGCCCTTCTGGAGGGGTTTTTGTGGCTCAGGGGCAGTGAGATGCCATGGCATGATGTGGTGCTGTGCACTGCAGCCATCAGAAACACTCCTGCTGCTCTGTCTCAATATTTTCCTATTATTTGCCTCCATTCCCCACCTTGTCCTTCTGTTTGCTGTGCCCCTCAAGCACCTTTCTCACCCTCTGGGGCAGGAGAGCAGGAGAACTGACCCCTCTGCAACAGGCACAGCAGAGTTTGAGCTTGTTACCATCAGCACAGGTGGGAAATGGCTTTGGGGTTAAATCATCCTCACAATGATCAGGTTTCACAAATTGTTTCACATTGTGACTGGAACTGCTGTGAATTTATTTGTGCAAAGTCCTTTGTGGAGGTTGGTGCTCTGGTTCTAGAAATAGAGATATTTCCTGCACAAACGTGGGTGCAGAGATCCGGAGTTTCTGATCTCTCCTCTGCCTCAAGACACCCCACAAGAGGCTGTACAGGCAGGCTGGGCTCAGAACCAGCCCCCAGTTCTGCTGCCAGCCAGGGGGGCAGGCTTGGCTCCCCAGCCCAGGGGCTGGCCCCACATCTGGGGGATGCTGAGAGTTCAGAGATGTGATCTGAGTGGTTTAATTCTATTACTCATGAGCTCTGAATAGCTGCTTTAGACACCCTTGACCTTCTGCTGCAGAGCAGATCAAAGCAAATCTGTCTGTGGTGATATACTTTATCTGATTCAAAGGGGAAGCATCCAATGAAGCGCTTGTTTTGAAAACATTATTTTACGTTGTGCCCCATTAAATTGTTGACATGTTGCCCTCTGGCTATTTGGCATTAGTTATACTCAAATGCTATCTACAGCCTTAATCTAGTTTTGCCTTTCCTCATCTTTATTCCTTGATCTTCATATTACACTGCTTAACAAATCCGTTCAAGGACAAAATTATTTCAAGACAGGGTTTGATAAGCTGGGGGAGAGGGCTGCAGAGCCAGGCAGGAATTGTGTCTCAGTCCCAGCCCTGGAATTCAGAGCAGCCAGAAGGAGCCTGGTTTATCTAAACTTTGTTCCTTGCCTGCAGGAGCTCAGATTTGTGCTGGTCACGAGCTGTGCCAGGAGGGGTTTGTGGTTGGTGCCATTGATGGATCTCTGGCTTTGGGGTGGTTTTTGTGCCCTTCCCTCTGAGGAGCTGTGTGGGTGCTGTGGGACAGGCTCTGAGCCCTGTCCCCGTGGGTGGCACTGCTGCAGGAAGGGTTGGTTTGTTCTTTTTCACAGCTTGTGCTACAGCTGTTCAGGCTGGATCACCTACACGTTTCCCCAATTCCCTGCTGCTCCAGGGGTGCTGGTGGTGCTGTTCTCCTCATGAGCCCTGCCAGTCCTGGGCTCTGGTGACATTTTGCTGGGCTGCTGCTGATGAGGGAATCATTTATTCAGCAGGGCTGGACCTCAGTTGTGATCAATTTTGGTGTAAATTCACTCAGAAATCAGCAGGGAGAAGGAGGATACAGAGCCCTCCAGCCACTGAACCACCAGTCTGAGGGAGGGCCTTTTGCTACCACCCCTCCAAGCTGCTCCATGCCTTCGAGGGTTTATTCTGGGTATTGAGTCATATTTATTCTGTGCTCCTTTGTGATAAGCCAGAGGATTTGGTGGGGAATTTGGGAAAAGTGAGCCCTGCTGTGCTGGAAGTGTGCTGGATGCTCTCACTCTTTGCTTTGCAAGCCTAGATTGGAACCAGGTGAAAAAACGTGCTCACAAAGCAGCCAGTGGGAAAAAATAGCTTGATTTTAAAAGTGTTTCATTTTGAAAAGGGGAAGAAAAGCTAAACAATCAGTGCTGTTAAAATTTTCCATCACTATCCTTTTCATGCAATGGGACTTTTCCCCTGCTCCAAAGCTCCAGCTCCTGGGAAACAGCTTTCATTAGAGGAGCATGGAAAAGGCCCTCAGAAGTGGGCAGGGGTTTACAAAATGGAAACAGGAGTTTTCATTAAATCCTTTTCCACTTTTGTAGTCCTTTTTGGGGGTTATAGTGGATTCTCTTTGTGCTGACCAAGTCATCATCCCCAAAATGTACAACAGCGGGCAACTGTGTGTGGAATTCTCCAAATAACAGCCTGGCAACCCTGTCAGGCCCTTCAAGAGCTTCAGACAGGGATCCTAGCAATTTTCCTAGGAGTAAAACGTAAATTTATACTTTCTGTTTCTAGTAAATTGTCATGGGAATAAAAAAATAATAGCCCCTGACAAGACAAGAAAACCCAAGATGTTGAAAAATCCTTCAGCAATACAAAGAGCTGAATGGAATCCCAACAAACTGGACATGTTTAGCACCAGATCATCTCTTCCTGACATCCAAGCAGTTGGAAATATAGATATAATTAAAAGGATTTGCAAAGCCAGCATAACACTAAGAAGACTATTTTACATTATTTTTATAATGAACTTTAGTATTTACACTATTGCAGCAGGAATCCAAATAAATGTTCGTGGTTTATCTCTTTTCTGCCTCCAGTACATTGACTTTGGTTAAACAGCTATATTTATCAGTGCAATGCTGGCTATAAAAATGAAAGAAATGAACTATAAAATGTCCAGTGAAGATGTGTTTTTCTTCAGGTGGGTGGGTGCATGGGCAGTTCATAATTCTGGGGGTGGTAGCCACCTTTATTGCACATGAACAATGCCATCTACAGTGATGATCCAGATTTACCAAGGTTTTTAAGACTCAACAGCAATAGATGTGTGTTCATCAGGATCATAAAACAGCTGGAGCTGGAAGGAACTTTAAAGATCATCTGGCTGCAAGGCCCTGCCATTGTCAGGGATGTCACCACAGCTGCTTGGGAAACCCTGTCCTCCCTGTGTGGAGAGGACAAACACTGGGAGCAGCATCTGGGTACCTGCTGGGTGACCCTGCCCTCCCAATGGGAATGAATAACCCAAGGCCGACCATAACTCTGCTTTTTTAAAGATTGAATCCTTCACCTGGTGTACAGGGGAAAATGGTGCTGCAGAGACAAGAATGAAGATCAGCTCCAAACCTAACAAATGAGCAAAAAGGCCCCAGAAGAAGGAGTAAGGAGCCAGACCCCAAAAAGACACAGTGATTTAGATGGCCTCCAGCTCCCTGGGTTTCTCTATGCAGTAAAATACCAGAAAATGAAAGGTAAGGATAATTCTTCACTCCTTACAGTCTGCCTCATTCTGTAATGGTCCGTGGTGAATGGTCCATAGCTCTGCCCTTGAAGTGATGGTTCTGGTTGGGGTTGAACATCCTTTGTTCTCACCCAGGAATTTCTCTTGGAGGGTCCCTGTTATGGGCTTTGCAGGAGCCTGTCCCCACACCAGGAGCAGAGTCCAGGCTCTTGCAGGGCTGGGCAAGCAGACAAACACGTGGGGTTTTTGGAAAGGAAAAAAATAAGTAATAAAAAAATTGTTGTAGAGTGCCTGGTTGAGTTACAGTAAATCTTAGGAAGCAAGAGCAGAGGGCAGCTCCTTACATCTGGGTTAAAACTAATTGATCACTTTCCCCCAGCACACAGACCTGTCTTTATACTGAGCCTGTAAAGAAAAGTTCCCTGAAAGTCACCGGAGACAAATAATCCTTCAGGAGTCAGTGCTGACACAGAATTACATTTTCAGTCATTTTTCAGTTGTATGCGTCTCCATCCTGTCACATTAGTTTGCTAACACTTCCAATGCAACAATGAGACAAACAGAGCATTGTGCTGGTCCAAGCCAAACATTCATCTCTGCTTGGCACTGGTTCAACAGGCCTGTCAAAACTGCTGGTGAGCTGGCCAAAGCTCATTAAGTGGTTGGATGCATATTTAGCATGGAAAAGAGCTTTACCCAGGGCTCTGAGTAATGTGTGCAGCAAGCGGGCAGGAACGAGGAGGGATGGTGGGCAGGAGAGAGCAGGATGCATTCCTTGTGGATTGTACCTAAGCTGGAATAAAAGAATAATGTAAATATCTATTGAGGGAATATATTTCAAGGCAGAACAGAAGTGAATTGCAAAATCCCCGGGCCCAGTGCCAACCTTAAATGTGTCTCAGAAGAGCCATCGATGTTACTGCTCCTCGATGTGTGCAAAGTTACGGGGATGGTTTCCTTGGGATGGGAGCTGATCTGCTGGCCTGGGCTTTCCTCCCCAGCCTCAGCTTGGAGAGGTCTGACCATGCACACTGACTTCACCAAGGTCCAGGGAAGAATCTGGATTTTGGGAATCCAGCAGGAGCCAGAGTAAAGCATCCCGAGGATGGCAGGAGCCTGGCTCAGCCCCCCGTGCTCTGACACAGCTGTTAACAGCTGGTGAAGCATTTCCTCAGGAGGAGACAAATTAAGAGAGAGATTTAATTGCAGAGCCTGAATGTTTGTGTTGCCTTCTGATGTTGAGCTGATGTCAAGGAAAGAAGGATCAGGGTACAAGTGGCACTTCCCAACTCGCCCACATTCCCGTGCCTTTGCTTTCTGGACTGCTCAGTTTCAGTACAGCTCTGCAGCAGACTTTGCAACCTGCAGCAATGCTGCTGATTTTCACAGGCAAATGGTCAAATATTAAAGAAATTTACCTCCAAACATGTATACACATGACTGAAAAATTTCTTTCCTTCTTCACGTATCTATGCTCATATATCAGTGTCCACATAAATCTGGGTTTCCTAAATTCATGCCTAAAACTCCCAGCAGTGTTCCATTAAGTGCTCACCCTTGGACAAGGAACAATGAAAAACAAAAAAACCCTTACATGTTGCAGGGGGGGAAAGAGAGAGAAAAACTTACTACTTAAGAAATAATTTTTTCTGTGTGCACTGAGATGATCCAATATGAAGGCAAATAATTAGGATGCTGGAATTGAGAAATCCTTTATTACAGATGAAGAAAGAAAACTTTCATGGACTAATTAACAGAATGCTTGAAGCAAATGTTAATGATTAACCGATTGAGTATTTAAAGGTGTGGTTTGTTTTAAACCTAGCACCTCTGATTGCTTGCTTGCTTACACACTTGCAAACAATTGCTCTTTCATTCAGCTTGTCTACTTCCCCCACCTTTTTTCTCTAGCTATAAATCCTTGCAGCGCCTTGGAAGAGATCCTTTAGTTTGCAGTGATGTCTGCTCTGATCTGTGCAAGAGATTCAGGATCATCCAGGACTGAGGTCTCTGTGCCCAGATCCATCCTTGCCAAGGTGAGCATCTCCTGATTTCTCTTTGGAAGGTGCTCAGAGGTTATTGCTGCTGGATTTTGTTGTAGCTGTCAATCAACAATGAATTGTTGAGCTCCAGCGTCTGTGATTTTAAAATTGAAGTTAATTATGTTTAAAAGTGTACAGAGCTACCAGAACTGATTCAAAGTCTGTGAAAGGGAAAGGAGTTCAACCTTCCTTATCTAAGTAAAGAGCTAATGAGCATATCTAGGAGCAAGATAATTTCCTGGATATCTGTGCTGACTTCTGGTGCACGGGAGGTGAAGCTGGGTCTGGCTGTAAGAGAGGATGAGGAGGTTGTGTTACCCTGGTTGGTACCAACCCCTCCTGTGTCTGAGACTAGGGATGGGTGGTCTGAGCTCATTGCTTCAGGTCTGGCTGGGAATGGCTTTGTGTATAGGTGGCTTTGGGAATGGCTGGAAATGGCTTTGTGTACAGGTGGCTTTGGGAATGGCTTTGTGGTACAGGTGAGCATGGTCAGGTGAGGACAGGATGTTTTTCTCTTCGTGGAATCACACCAGGATGGAGGGTTGCAGAGATGTGCTGGAGTTTGATTAGTTCAGCTACTCCTCAGGGCAGAGCTTCAACCTCATAGCAGATATTCCTGTAATCTGCCTCTTGTAAAGCCCCTTTTTGGCTGAGGGACGGGATCCCATCCCTCTCCAGGCTTTGGGGAGTTAACAGGCTGCAATGTTTCATTTCCACAAACCGGAGACATGAGCACTGAGAAGACATCCAGAGCAGGATTTGCTTTATCTCTCTGGCCTTTGGGTGACTTTTCCTCTCACTATGGTGAGCATTGTTCCCTCTGCATGCAGTTACCTGACACACTCACCTGACACTTAATCACTGCAGCCTGGGGTTGCTGTTCTGCTGGCTGTGCTCAGCCAAGGAGAGCCTCGGAGGCAGAAATCTTTGGCGAGGGTAAAAAACCCCTCAGAGCTCAGCTTTGGGAAATTCTTTTTTGCCCCCACTTCTCAAGGGCTTATTATTGAAGGACTCCAGGCTCAATTAGACCATGAAAGCTGCCTGACATTGTGATTTATGGGATCTTAAAAGTGAGCACTGCTTATCAGAGTGCAGTGAGGGCCCCATGTCAGAGCTGCTTCTGCAGGATGGAGCACGGCTCTGCAGGGAGGGAGACTTGGAATTCTGCTGGGAGGAAGGTCCACAGCCCACCTGGAGGGCTGCACCACACTGAACAAGAGGGGATGAGTGAGGGAGCAGCCACTGGTGGTGGCACAGGCACTGCTGCTGCCTGGGCAGCTGCAGGAAGGATGCCAGGGATGCCCAGCTCCAGAGCTGAGGATGTGCATCCCAGCAGTGCTCTTGCTTTGCAGCATTTGGGAGTTTCTGCATTTCTACAGGCTCTGCATTGTCTGGAGTGACTGGGAAAGCACAGCTCCATCACAAAAATACTAATTCTGATGTGTTTTAGCTTTTCTCCAGCTGACAGAATGGCTGAAATGTGTCCCTTCTCACAGCTGGCCCAAAACCTGCTCAATTAAATTATTGTGGGGTTTTTTAATCAACATCTTTAAACCAATTGCTTTTTTGAAATCTCTGGTGCTCCTCTGCAGCACTTGCAGGAGCTGCAGCCAGAGCACAATCACAGCTGGCACATGAGCAGCAGCTTGTGAGAGCTGTCCCCGGCCCTCCCGCCTGTCCCCAGCCCTCCCGCCTGTCCCCTCTGTGGCTGTGTGGCCAGAGCAAGGTGATGTTGTTGCTGTGACTCACAGCATTCCCATTCTGCCTTCCCCAGCCAGGACTGGGTTTCTCAGCCCTCAGGAAGGTGTCTGACAGCCCTGTAGTCTGATGCCTTTGTGACAAACCCAGTCCTAACAGCTCTGGGTCCAAGGCTGCTTTAAAATATATTTTAAATTAAATTATTTAAATTTTTGCCCAGTGTTCAGGCAGCTTAATGTGCTATGAAAGAAATACCTCATGACTAAATAGTGCTCTTCCACAATAGATGCCATAGCATGGAGCTGCTGGCTCCAGCACAACATCTGTTAAGAATCTACACATTATAGCTGACGGGATTTTTCACCTTAAATGAGGTTTCTGTGATCTGCATAGTTCTGTTCATGTTCCTCAGGTGGTGAGGGGAAATGTGGCTGCATGACTTTGATCTCCAATGTGCTCTTATCCCAAACCACTGTTGAGAGGCTTAATTGTACAAGATGCAAAATAAAACCTCTGTTAAAGCAGCACTTGGATATTTTAAGTAGACTTAGATCTGCAGTTACAATAACAGAAACTACAAAGGATACCAGAAGATAAGGCTCCAACAGTGTTGGCTGGATTGTGCTGCATACCCTGTGTGTTTTTTGACATGAACCCCAGTGCACACATCTTACCAAAACCCCTGGGTTTAACACTGGGTTGCTTGTGAAAATTCCTTCACAATATGAGCACCCCTGGCTGGTGGGGGAGCACAGGGCTGAGCATCCCTGGTCCTTCATGGCCTGGTGCCCTGACCCTTGTCCACAGCTGGTGCAGAACTGGGCTCTGCAGCCTCTGGGGCACCCTCTGAGCTGGGATGCTGCCCCCTCCACCTCCCTCTGTGGGTAGATTCTCCCTGGCTTCCACTCTGCCTTTTCATCCCTCTCCTTGCCTCCAAACCTGCACCAGAGCTGGCTTGGTTTGGTGTTCCAACCCCTTGTCTTCACCTTTTCACAGTCCTGGAGTACTAAACCATGTCATGCAACACCAAGTTATGGGACATTAAATCATTTCCTCAAAGAATTTTAAACGTCTCCAAACTAGAGCGTTCAATCTGATAGCTCATAGCCAAAGTACAAAGTTATTTTTCTGCATGTGTATGTTTCAGGTTGGGGGATTTTTTTTGGATGGAAAATGGAGTAAAAGGAAGCCCAGGTGGTGACTGAAGCTGGAGTATCCTGGAGGAGCAGAGGGATGTGGCCCCAAGCAGAGGCAGGGGAGGGGAATGCTGGCAGGTGACAAGGGGAGATAAAGTAGGTGATGCTGGGCTGGAGTGGACAGCTGCAGGATAAAACTATAAGAGATAAAACAGCACAAGAATAAAACTTTGTGTCTGGTAATGAGATTTGTATTGGGGAAAGGGAAGAGCAGTAAAGACTTTTAAGAGTTACTATGAAACTTCAGGGTTTTTTAAAATATATTGCTTTGTCCTTCAAAGAGACTGACTTTATTCGTTTTTTTTTTAATAATGCAATAATCAATAATAGATTAAATCTCCATTCCATTACAAATCCTTTTGCACAGTAACAACAGAGCCAAAATCTCTGGTGGTACTTTAAAAAACATAATTTGAACCCAAATCTGGCTGGGGTGTGCTTTATTCCAGGTCTTGCAAGACTGTCTGCCCAGACCTTTTCCCTTTTACAGGCTGTGCATTTGATGAAAGCCTGGCTGGAAAGCCACAGCCTGTGAGTCCTTCCCAGCCCCCTCATTAGATTTAGCCCTGCAATAGAGGCTCAGAGACTTCAGTGCCTGTAAATTAATTTTCAAAGTCTCTCCAGCCTCTGGGATGGGCTTTGCTGCCAGCAGGAAGGGCTTGGTGTGCTCCTGGAGTGCCAGGGATGGCCAGAAAACAATGGACTGCTGCAGGGTCCAGCTTGAGGGGTGCTGCAAGTCCTGTGTGCATCTCAAACCTCACAGATTTCTTCTCCATTGGCTTCTTGCCTCCCCCTGCTCTCCTCCTCAGCCTGAAGAAAATTCCATGCACTGAAGGTGTCCTGCAGGACATGAACACAGGATTTCTGTCCATGCAGGATGGCTCTGAGAGTGGGAATGGTGAATGGTGAAGGAGAGCTGCCTCCTCCCTCATTACAGGAGTAGTGGGGCAGTGAGAGAAGGAAGCGCTCCCTGCTCTGCCCAAGTGTCCAGGAGGGTTTTTGTGGCAATCATGGACAGGTTTCTGTCCATGCAGGATGGCTCAGAGGGAAGGGTGAAGGAGAGCCCCCTCCTTCCCCATTACAGTAGTGGGGCAGTGAGAGGAAAGTGCTCCCTGCTCTGCCCCAGTGTCCAGGAGGTTTTGTGGCAGTGATCCCCTGAGCTGCCCTGCTGCTGGGGAATGTGTTCTCTCCTCTGGAAGCAGAAAATCCCCCTTTCCCAAGCTGTCTGACTGCTCCTCCCCAGAGGATCAGCATGAGCTCATAAAGAAGTGTTTGTGAAGGAGAGCTGAAGCCCAAAACTGCTTACTTGGCAAAATGCAGGAAGAGCACGGGGGAAGGAGGGAGCATTGCTGGACCTTGAGCTTCTGACACACGCTGATGCTGGAGCACATGTGGGACATGTCTCTTGCAGTGACATCTTAAAATTGCCTGCTAAGCACAGGCCAGGCTGCAGATAAGCATGGGCTGATGGATGCTTGCATGGGGAGCATAGCTGGACACCATATGGCCAAAAAAAGTGCAGGCAGAGAATGGGTCCAGCAGGTATTTCTCCAGCAAATCTCTGTGAATTTGGGGTTTTGCTGCTTGGTCCTTGGGGTGGGGATGGCTCCCAGGGCTGGGTGACAGGCACTGGGCAGCTGTGCCAGCCTGGGCTGAGCTGTGTGCCCTGGAGCCAGGCTGCCTCTGGTACCCACAGCACATCCTTCAGCTGGTTTAGCTTCATGCCAGCATCTCTCAGGTTTCTCTTAGCAATGATGTCAAGCAAGGGTGACTCTCCTTCAGCAGTGTGTGCACAGGGCTTGCACAAAGTCCTGAGCAGCACCTGTGTGACTGAGGATGCTGATGTTTTTCTGGGAGCTGTGTCTCCCCTGGTTGATAAATCCCATCAAATATCAAATGTTTTAATTATCACCAGAGTAAACAAACACATAAAACCCATGGAGCTCGCTGGCAGGAAGGCAGGTCACTGCTGCCCAAGCCTGGGGTGAGGTTTGCTGCTTTCCTTTCCCAAACTGTGTTTTCCTGCAGCTCTGCAGGATATCAAACCCTTGGGAGAGGGCCTGTATGTTTATGTGTGCTGACTCCCAGCCTGGATTCTCTGAAGCACCTTGTCCAGTGGGTCCCTGTGGTGTGTGTGCTGAAGGAAAAGCTGAATTTAACATCTGGCTGTGACACGAGGCTTCCATGTGAAGGCATCCAGCAAAGCAGAGCAGGGTGGAATTCCTGCCCTCTTTGAAGTCAATGGGAATTTTGCCACTGACCTTGATGGATCCAGGCTTTCACCCCTGGCTATACAGCAGCTGATCCAGCCCTTTTGTCCATCAATCTCCTGGCAGCAAGTGCCTCTATAAATCGCCCCTTGAAAGAGAAGAAAGGACATGACTTCAAAGTGTCCCCTCGCAGTGTTCTCCTGCAGGGGCTGCTCCTGGCTGGGGCTCTGTTGAGGGAGATGTGGCTTCTGACACATCCAAGCACTCAGAGTGGGCTCACAGGGATTTCCATCCACCAGCAAGCAATGGGGAGTCTGTGGGGCAGATTTACTGCCCATGCTACTGGCTGGGAAAGCGAGGCACTGCTCCAAAAGTGACACCATTTATTTTCACCACAGGTGTGTCAGAGCAATGGCTGTGTGCTCTGCCATGCACAGAGGATGGAGCAGGTTACAGACTGAGCATCAGAGCATCCTGCTGGTTTGCACTGAGCAAGGAGCAACTGGTGGGGGTTTTCAAGAAGCTTTTGGCTTTGTGATGGTGTTCACAGGGGTGTCAGGTTGAGGGAAGAGATGAGGATCTGACTCCATGTTTCAGAAGGTTTGATTTATTATTTTATTATATATATTACATTAAAACTATACTAAAAGAAGAGAAGAAAAGGTTCTCATCAGAAGGCTGGCTAAGCTAAGAATAGAAAGGAATGAATAATAAAGGTTTGTGGCTCGGACAAAGAGTCTGAGCCAGCTGGGCTGTGATTGTCCATTAATTACAAACATCCACATGAGGCCAATCACAGACCCACCTGTTGCATTCCACAGCAGCAGATAGCCATTGTTTAAACTTTGTCTCTGAAGCCTCTCAGCTTCTCAGGAGGAAAAAATCCTAAGGAAAGAATTTTCATAAAAGATGTCTGCGACATAGACAAACTCTTTTTACTAATTTGGATGTGACATTCAGACAAGATATTGTCTCTGCTGTGAGTTTGGTATCCCTGGTCCAAAGGAAATCTGTGGAGGGCAGTTATGAGAGCAGCTCCCTGAAATCATTTCACAGCAGAAGGGGATGCAGATGCTGCAGGGCACTGGCTGCAGGGAGCTGCCCATCCCACCAGGCAAGGGCTGCCTTTACAAAACACCATCCAGAGAGTGATTTGCAGGGCTGAGCAAACAAAGAAAGGACCCCAGCAGCAGGGCAGGCTGTTCCCACTTTGCAAAGCACTTTCTTCACCTCACAATATCCTCAGGGCTGCCGGAGCTTTTCCCCCATCATGAGCCCCCACTGACTTGTGGGCCTCTCGCTGGCAATTTGGGCAGAATCTGCTTTGTTAGATGGCCTCCTGCTGCTCTTTTCTTTCCTTCTCTCCCCACCCCTTTCTCTTTTCTTTAAAAGCTTTATTGCAAAGCAATAAGTCGTTTCCCACCTCCCTGCCTCTCCCTTCCCAGACTCCTTTCCTAAGTCACTGGGAATTTTTTCACCTATGCATGTAAGTTGACTCAAACAACATTCACCCTACCGTCAGTTCTCAGCTAATAAAATAAACAGATTGTTATGAAAGTCAGAAGTTTAAGAAGTTGTGGGTTTGGCTTCCTTTACTGTCCATTTTTTTCCAAGGGAACTTGTGCTGCTGCGTGTGATGATTGGGAGAGAAAATGCACACTCAGGGCCCAGACAGTGCTTGGACAGAGCTAATTAAAATAATAATCCAGCTCTTTATAGCGGTTGGAATGTCTGTAGGCTCACCATACCCCTCCAGAGGCTCAGGCACTTCCCTTGGGTGAGCCCAGGAGCATCCATGGCCTCCCCAAGCATGGGCAGTGAGTGTTCTGGCGCTGTTCATGTCCCTAGATGCCTTTGTTTTAGAAGCTGCTGATTAAATTAGATTAAATGGGACATTTTGTTGCCCTTGTTGGTGTTGGGCACCTGGACTGTAGGAAGGAGCAGGACCAGGAGGTGTCTGATGCCAGGGATTGAGGCAGAATTAGAGCAGGGCTGTGGGATAACAAGAAGGCAAAGCCCCCTGGGATGGGGCAGTGGTGCCTCAATGCTCTCAAGGGCCATTTGTGACCATCCAGAGCTGCCTGAGACCCTCCCACATGCCTCCTGCTCACCAGGGTGACCCCCCAGCCTCCACTGCTCTCATAAGGCTTTGTGCTGATTTGTGTGGAATAAATGAGCCACTGGAGTAAAAAATGTGTCTCTGCTGCTCAAACAGAGCAAAAAAAGTGACATGAGGTCTAGGGCAAAAGTCCTGAGAGCTTCACTTGCCTCTTCCCAGAGTAACAACTGCCATTATAAATAATTTTCTCCTTTCATTAAAGCTCCAGTAAAAAGAAAATTGGCTTCAAAATTTCAGATGTAAAGTGCTAAATTGGAGGAGAGGTTAGCTGGAGAAAAAGCTTTTCCAAAGGAGCCTTTTTGGGCAGCCCTTCAGATGGCATTAGCTGTCATCTTTGGGGAAGAGCTCACCCAGGGCCTGTTTGATCAAAGTCCCATATTGTGTCATTTAGGACAAAACAGTAAAAAGCTCCAGAACTGGGAGGGAAGAATTAAAGCAGGCAATGCAGTTTTCACCTCTGCCTCTTTCCCAGAAAGGCTGGTAGCTGACTGGAGGCACTGTTATTATTCCATCCACGGTGAGGTCCCATTCCACCCACAGAACAGTGCTCCAGTCTCCCTCCTTTCTGCAGGCAGAGCTTTGGTACCAGCTTCAGGTGCCCTGGATAGATATTGATCATTTTCTTAGGCTAATTCAGCCTGTTTTCCATTTTTCATCCCTTTAAAGCTGTTTTCTGTCTCAGCCCAAGGGGCATTCCTGCTGCCATGGACAGCACTGAGCACCTGCCCAGCTCAAGCCCCTCCTGGGAAATCTCTGCTGGCTTCCTAAAGTCCTTAATTTATCTGCTAAAGGCCAAATTGTAAACAACCTAATACCCCCTCAGGCCTCACAAGTCCTCCTAATTATTAGCACCAGAAGGGAGCTAAGTTAGATTCCTTCTCCACTCAGCTGGGGGATTATTGCCACTTCCAGACCTCTCCCTAATTTTTTAACAGCAGCATGTTTGGGTCTGTTCTGGTAACCAACAATGAATTCTAGGTCTTTGATGGATACTCTTAATTTATTGGGTCTATGGGCACCACAGACTTATTTTGATGCATTGTGGAACTTTGTCTTGAACTGGGGTTTTGTGATTTACCACTTTCAGCTGGGGAAATACAAAGGATGCAAAGAGTACATGGAGAAACTCTGAGGTTTTTTTTGTGTCCTCCTATTTCTCTTGTTCATTCCTCACAGGTAAAGAGTTCTCTTTCTTCCCAGCTTCTTTTTATCTCAGAAGCTGCAATATTCATAAGTGAAAAAAAGGAAAAAAAGTAAATGTAAAGAGGCAAATCTCCAAAGTCTGGAGACCACAGAGCTGCTGAATAAGACAGAGCAGTGTGAAGGTAATTGCAGGGGGATAAAGGATGTCTGTGCTGTGGGATGTCCTTGTTGTAGGATGTGGTTGTCACATACACACTTCCTACATTTTATGACATTTCAAAATATTCAGAGTGAGTGTTGTCAATCAGCTGGAGCTGCAGGGTCTGTATAAACCAGCTGTGTGTATTTAAGGAATTCAGTTATCTGGACCTGCAGATCTGTGTTTTTTCCCCAAAATGAAAGGCAAACGGTGCATTTCCCTTTGTACCCACAGCCAGGTCTTTTGTTTGCTCCTGTGTCCCCAAAGCTGCCATGTACTTTTAAAAGCAGCTTTAAATTTGAATTCCAGATGGAATTCCAAAGTTTAGAACGTGACTGTGGCAAGTCAGAGGGTCCTGAGGAGCAGTATGGCTCAGGTAAGGGCAGTCTGTGCAAAATATCCATTCCTCATCCGGTATTTGCACAGACTTCATCCTTTCTCCATTCTGTCCTTCTCAGCTGCCCAGGAGAGTTCCTGCTCCTTTCTTCCCTTTCTCTCACTCCTGCCTCCCCTCCTTGCCTCAGATCCACTTAGGATTTCTTCCAAAAGCAATATTTTTTGCAGGGGGACATTTTCCCAGTGGGTCTCACATCAGCATGTTGCTTTGATCAGTACATGGCTGATCTCCTCAGCCAGCCCTGATGCTGTTTGATCAGAAGAGCTGTCTGCAGGTCCCAGCCCCTGTGCTGCTGCTGGCAGTGCCCACAGCCCTGTGCCCGTGCCAGCCTTGGCTCTGCCCGCTCCCCCGGCAGCCATGCGTGCCACCAGCTGCAGCACTGGCTGCATTCCAGGGGCTGCTGGCACAAACATCCCTGGGTTTTGGAGGGCTCCAGTGCTCAGGGGGTGAAGGGAGCAGCCCTGGCAGGGAGGATGAGCATCACTGTGGGGAAGGGACCACCACAGCTGAGCACTGGTGCCGGGCAGTGAGTTTGCTCCTGATCTATGGAATATCTCTCCTGTGCCTCCCTGGTGTCCTGGTTGGGGGCTCAGTGGCAGATTTGGAAGCTGGTTAAGCATCTTTTTTTCCCAAAACTGGGCTGTCTGGGCAGCCTTCTTCACCAGAGTTTGCTGTGATCTGGGCTGTTTCTTGGCACCAGCACAGAGGGTCAGGGCACTGCCAGCTGTCTCCATCTCTTGTCTTTTTAGAGGCATTTCAGTATTTAATTGCTTTCTTTATGGTCCTTCTTAGAGCAGCTGTTAGCTGGAGGTTGTCAGAGCTACTGGAGGTGCAGGATGTTTCTGTAAACACCTCAATCCAAGCATCCTCATGGTTAGACTGAGGACAGCTTGCTGCTGACTCCTGCCTCTGCCAGAAGGGCTCAGACTGGAGAATATGAACATTTCACAGATGGGATTAAGCACAAGTCAATCCTGTGCCCACTCTTACCAGTCCCTTCAGGACATGTGTTTGTCTGGAGCTGCTGGAAATCAAGCATTCCCCAGTATGTAATTTATTTCAGGCTGTTCCAAAGGCTGCTGGAATGCAAGAGACTTCCAGAGTATTTTAATAAATATAAAAATTTAAAACAAGTGCAGACGTGCTGGCTCCTGCCAATTCTCCTTCCTTTCCCATTCCGGGTGTGTGTTGCATTACTTTTTTCTTAAAGCACCAGCTGAGGGGAGAGCGAGGCAGGCTGTAACCGTGCGGGAGAAAAAACATCCCTGCCCTGCTCCCCGTTTCCCTCCAACCTCTCTGAACAGCTCATCCCGTGTCTCTCCGTCCCCTCCTCAAGCAACCAACCACCTTTTCCTACAGGGAGCATCTTTGGGATCACAAAGATGGGATTTTCATTTGGAGCGTGTTTGTTCCTGTGATCAGGCACGACCACAACGGCTGGGTCCATCTCTTGTCAGCGAGGGCTCCTTGCAGCGGGGACCGTGGCACGGGCAGCTCCCTCCCTGTGCCCCCGCACTGCTCCATTCCCCTCCCGACCCCTCTGGGCATCGATCCCGGGGGCTGCCGAGTGTCCCCGGCCGGGGATGTGGGATACAGGACGAAGGATGAGGGATGCAGGATGCTCAGCAGCGCTCCCGCCGTTGTCACCGCCGTGGCCGCGTCCCGGTGGCCGCTCCAAGGACTCGTGTCGCCCGGAGTGACCAGGAACATCCCATCCCACACCTTTTCCTGCTGCAAATCCGCTGCTCCTCATTCCCTCCGCGCTCCCCGACCCGCCACGGGGCTCAGCGCTCTGCCGAGCTCCTGAAATTGCTGTGAAATGAGGGCAACGCTAATTAGTGCAATTAGTCCTTTGCTCTTTCCCTGATGGAAAATGAAGGCAGCGGCGGCCCGGCGAAGGCAGGCGCAGCTTTGCCCGGGGCTGCGAGGGTGTGCGCGGCGGGGATGCGCTGCCACCTCCCTGTGCCTGCCGAGCTGACCCGGGGTTAATTGAGAGCAGCTCTCTTAACCCATTTCGCAAAGACAAATTTGCTGCCCGCGTCCCTCCCGGCTGCGGGATTGTGGCTTTCTCGCCCCGCTGGTGTCCCGCCAGCCCCGGGGCAGCCCGTGGGCTCTCTCGCCTGGAAACGGGATGAGGCAGCGGGAACATCCCCAAGCCAGAAATTAATCCAGCTCCACGCGACCAGAAACTTGTGCTGTGTGGCTGCAGAGACGAGCTTCCCCCCACCATTCCAGAGCTAATCCTGCCCAGAGCTGGTTTAGCACAGTCTCGCCTCCCCGGTATCTACAGGCACGGAGACTCAGCCATTTTGACATTTCTGGCTGCGAATCCTGCCCTCAGCAAACACACTTGATGCTGATACAAGGTCTCTTGGCTGCCTGTGCTCGTACCCATCTGTCGCGGTGGCACCGTGCCCGCCAGCAAGATGCTCTGCTATATTTGCTGCGGCATAGGTGCCAAGCAGACCAGATGTTTTCAGCAGGAAAGTGAAATGGGGAGGCAGGGTCCTTTTTTAAAACTCCTGGCTCTCTTGGCAGCTCTGTGGGGTGCAAGTGTGTGATGGTCCCTTGCCTGTCCCTGCCAGCCCCGGCCACGCACCCCGGCTCTTTGGGGGCGCTGCCTGAGCCAGCTGCTGCCTGTGGAGGGACAGTCACAGGCTGCCCGAGGTGCCTGGAGGCAGAAAGTCACATTTCTGGTCCATGGGGACAGCCAGGAGGGACAGTGTGGGCAGTGATGCCAGGACAGGTGCAGGTAATGCTGTGGGGCTCTGCCAGCGCCGAGGAGAGCTCGCAGCTCGCATCTGGGATTTGCATCTCGGCACCTCTCCGCAGCCTGTGAGTCAGCACTTGCTCAGCCCTCAGACGAGTCCCAGGAGAGACGGTAAATAAGATGTTATTTTCCTCTCCGGCTGAGCAGTAATTTTCTGCCAGCCCACACGAGCAGGGAATTGCAGCGCCTAATCGCAGCCCCTTATCCCCTTGGCAGCGCTGCTCAGCCCCGGGAGAGCAGGGCAGGAGCAGGGAGGGGGTGCAGACACCGAGCAGGGAGAGGAGGATGCTCTGGCTGCATCTGGAGTCTCCTGCAGCAGATGGGCTGCACCCAGCTGTGCCTTTTGGGGCAAAGCCCAACGCAGGTTTGTGCCCCATAGCCCCGAGCGCTGGCAGCAGCCTTCCCAAAGCTGGGGCAGAAAGGAGGGGGAGTGTCTGGCTCTTGGCTGCTCTGAGGAATTTCAAGTTTTTCAAGCGAGGTTGGAAAAAAAAAAGCATCAGTAGCGGTTGTGAGTGTTTCAGGAAACAACTCGTTGGTATCTGTTCTCACCAGTGAGAGAAAAATCAACCCGGTAGGATTACAGCCTGCTTAAATCCGGGAATAAAGGATGTTTGAAGTTCGTCTCTATTAACAAAACCCCTGGAGTTTTTTTCTTGATATTGTTGTCAGGGAAATGTTGAGGTTGGAGATATCCGCCCCGTGCGTATTCTGGCTCGCCTGTCAGATGGGAGAGCTGGAAGAAATGTGTGTGGGAGCCTCTTCCCAGTGCTGAGACCACTGAACGAGGCAAATTCCAGGTAAGCTGAAGAGTGGCCACCTATAGCGATGCCCCTTGGCCAAAGAAGGAATGTGATCCTTCAGAGTTACCTACTGACAAAACAGAAAAACTGCATTTAAAACACAAAGCAAGGAAAATGTTCGATTAATTCTTGTGAAAATCTGTTGGTTCTATGTTTATTGTTCTGATTGACTTAAAAACTGAGCTGCATCTGTGTTATTCTAATTAAGCAGCTCAGTGCTTCTGCAGTGTCGTAGTGAGCATCTTGTCATGCAGTCGAACTCTGGAAAATAGTTTGAAGGCTCCTGAGACCAAAACCTGTATTTTTATTGCTTTTGGCTGCTGATGTTTGTGGAAGTTGGAGCAATGACCTGATAATTTGCCAATCACCATGAAACATGCGCTGTTAAACTTCTCTCCCGGGTGTCCCACGTGAAATCTCAGCTGCTTTAGATGCTTTGAAATACAACTGAGCTTTTTTAATTTATGGGGAGTTGTGATAGACCTGGGAAGCTGATGCTGCTGGCTTTCAGACAGATGAAGCTGGGTTTTTTCAGTGCAGAAAGATTGAACTTCTTGCACTTTGTATTAGCTAGTGCCTATGAGGACTAAGCCAATTTGCTGAGCCAACTCCAGAGCTTGCAGCATTTGTTTGTTTTAAAGTAGTGCTGGCCAGAAAACAAAGATCCTGTAATACTACTGTAGTGAGGCCTTGGGTTTCCTTACCTTTAATTACAAAACCTTGGAAAACTTTTTCTGTTGGAATTAAAAACTGTTGAGAGACAGAAATTCATCTTCTGTGGACAACAAACGCCTACGGAAGAGCCACTGCCTGCTCCTGCTGCTGGAGGTCCTCATCAGCAATTCTGCTCATCAAAGCTGACGTGGTTCCCTCAAAATAAGCTGGTTCCAGAAGATCAGTGCACTTTCTCTCCCACTTCCTTTCAAATCCAGCTCCCAGGAGGATTCAGAGAGATTTCTGACTGCCCAAAGCAAAGAAGGACAAGTCCCTGTGAAGCCTGTTCCTGGTGCAGGGAGGCTGGAGCAAGGTTAAAGGCAAGAAAAATACTCCTCCTGGCAAAATAAAGCCTCAAGGTGTATTTAATGAGATTAAAGTTCCCTGGTTGCTCTCTCTTGCTTTCTTTCTGTCTTATTTAATTTCCAGCTGAGCTCCCTTCCCAAGCCACTGACCTCAGGGAGTCACTAGAGATTCTGCTGGGTTGGAGAAGTGGCTGTGCCTCTGTGGCACCCACAGGAGACAGGGAGGAACCCCAGGGTGTCTGAAGGTCACCTGCTGTGTCCACAGCCCCAGGATGAGGCATGGAAACACTTCAGCATTCAGGACCTGCCCTCTTGCCCATGGCTAGTTCTGTCATGAGTCAGTGATTTGGAGCAGAGGAATAATTTGTCACTATTTCTTCTCCCCACCCCTTGGTCTCAGTGCCTGCCCTCCTCACACGTCTGCCCAGATGCTGTGATGAAGCTGCTGACCCTTTCTGGGACCTTTCCCATGATTTCCAGCAGGCTGGGGAAGGATCTGTGTCAGCAGAGAGGCTGCTCATGCTTCTCCCTTGCGGTGCAGATGCCCAGGGCAGGTGGGCATGGAGGATTCACCCTGCAGGGCCAGCCCAGGGCTGGGCCATCAGCCCAGATCCTGTGCTGCAGCCTTGGAGCAGAGGAGAAATGAGAATTTGGGGAGGATTTGCTTTACCTGGCACATGAAAGGAGGAGGCAATGAAGGAGACATCAGCTGGACCCCCATCCCTCCTGCCAAGGGGCAGACAGGGTGCTCCTGGGCTCTTCCCACCTCCCTTCTGCCAAGGGCTGCTCTTGGATGAGACTTTCAAATCTGCTCTTCCCCACCCCAAACAGTGGTTCCCTGAACCCTTTGGGAAAGCTGGGACATGTGCAACCCCCAGTGCTGTGCCTGGCTCAGGATTGAGCCCCTGGCATGGGAGAGGCTGGAGAAACCCAAACACAGCAGCAGCAGCAGCCTGCCAGGTGCCCTGCCCAGCCCTGGCTGCCTGCCCAGCACTGCCAGGGCTCTGGCATCCCTGCAGGCCCTGCCATGTGCCACCACTCACCCCAGACCTCAGGGCACCTGGGAGGGGCAGATGCTGTCCAGGAGGGTTCCAGATGCTCTCCTGGGGCATCCCCCTTCCCAGGGATGCTGTCCCTGGTTCCTGTTAGCCCCTGGCACTGCTGAAGGAGAACCCATCACTGAAGGGTATTTTTAACATCACCTTGGTAAAATGTAAAGGCTCCAAGTGTGTTGGCAGACAGAGAGCTATTCTTCTCATTCTGATGAAGAAACTATTTCCTTGTACATCTGGTTCATATTTTTCTTTAGGTTTCTGCCAGAAACAATTCTGAAAACAAAACGCAGAGCCGAGCAGAGTGAATGTATACATTCCTGAAAGATTCCTTCACCACTCCTCTCCGACCCAAATCTACCAGTCCTCTTCACAAACCTTCTCTTTCTTTTTTTTTTTCTTTTCATTTTTAATTTCTTTTTAATTAGTTTTCTTTTCAAAATGTGGAAACATATGGCCTGATCAGCTCTGGAACACTGCTGCCTGCATCATATATAATGATCTACATTTAGAAAATAATTACAGCGAATAGGACGAGAAAATACTCCATCACAGAAATTTAAAAAATTTTTTTTTCCTTTTTCTAATTGTTTAAGCCTATTATCTCTCCAGTCAGATTTGTCTGGAAAGCCTTATTAATGACTGTGTGACACGAGCCTCACGCTGGGGCCTTGTGGCTCAGAGATGTGTTTTTCTTCAAAAGCCAGGTTTCAGCCTGGAAAAGGGGAAGCAGCAGCCAGTGGAGTTTGAGGCCATGCTGGGCTGCACACATCCTGCTTTGGTGGGCAAACGTGGGCAACTAGCCAGGGGGGCTTTGCTGCTGCAAACCTGGGTGGGTTGGGCTGTGAAAAAAGATTTTAAAAAAGGGAAAAATAAAAATCCCAAAGGGAGAGTGATATCCCCGCTTCAGCCTACCCAAGCACCAGTAATTGGGAGGGAGGGGCCGGACAGGTCACGGTTGGTGCCCCCAGGGGCTGGCTGTGCCACCTGTGAGATGGATGGCACCCACGGGGTTGTCATGGCACCACAGTCCCCTCCCCAGCACTGCCAGCGAGCTGAGAGCTTTGCCTGACTGGGAGCAGAGGCAATGTGCTAAGGGAGAAATGTGCAGCCCCAAATTATTTCTGTTCCTGGTGGGAGGAGTGCAGCTGCCGTGTGACAGTCAGTCTCCTCTCCCTCACCGAGGCATCCAAGGCATGGAACACCTCGTGTTGTGCAGGTGATGCCGTGGAAATGTTTGAGAACCTTTTATTGAGGCAGGTTTGTGTTAAGAGAAAGAAATCAGCCTTGGGAGGAGGACCCCCCCTTTACCTCCTCCAGGTTTTCCTTGCTGGCTTAGTGAGGCTGCAGCTCCAGGGTAGGACAGAAGAGGAGGGTGGCTTGGACATGACCTGCACACCACTCCGTGTGCCTTGCCTTGCTCTTAGGCCCTGTATAAATGTTGATTTAAATGCCTGTGGAAGTGCAGGGAGCCCTGTGTGCAGAGCAATGGGCTGGCTCTGGAGGAGGGGACACCTTTGCTGGGGGCTGTGTGAGGTGCCCTGTGGGACAGCAGGAGGGGACACCTTTGCTCAGGGCTGTGTGAGGTGCCCTGGGCTGGCTCTGGAGGAGGGGACACCTTTCCTGGGGGATGTGTGAGGCGCCCTGTGGGACAGGAGGTGGGGACACCTCTGCTCAGGGCTGTGTGAGCCCTGTGGGACAGGAGGTGGGGACACCTTTGCTGGAGGATGTGTGAGGTGCCCTGTGGGACAGGAGAGGGGACACCTCTGCTCAGGGCTGTGTGAGGTGCCCTGTGGGACAGCAGGAGGGGACACCTTTGCTGGGGGATGTGTGAGGTGCCCTGTGGGACAGGAGAGGGGACACCTCTGCTCAGGGCTGTGTGAGGTGCCCTGTGGGACAGGAGGAGGGGACACCTCTGCTCGGGGCTGTGAGGTGCCCTGTGGGACAGGAGAGGGGACACCTCTGCTCAGGGCTGTGTGAGGTGCCCTGTGGGACAGCAGGAGGGCTGTGGTTTCTGGCAGGGCTGTGAACCAGAGCCTGCTCCTTCCCTGCAGAGAGCTGCCTGCTTTCACTCCAGTAATTGCACGCTTGGAAACGCTCCTGCTAAAAGACCAAAATGACTGATTACAAAAATTGGAAAGGATTAAAATCTCTGAAACAATGCAAAGGGAAGAAAATAGATGAACCAACGAGGGAATGGGCTTATCGCTTCTTGAGCAAACAAACAAGTGAAAGCTAATTTTCTGAGCCAGCAAATGAATGATTAATGAAGCAAGCCACGATTAACCCTTCATCAGGAGCTCACCTCCTCGGGTGACTGCTCTGCACAGCTATCGCTCTGCTTCACACTGGAATAAAGACACAGCTTGATGGTCATAAATCTGTTGCTCAGATTGTATTTCAAAGGGCTCTGGCGTAGCAGGTATATCTGGGGAAGGAAGAAAATATGGTTTAAAGATGTTCCAGATGTACAGTGGGATGTGATGTTGTTTCAAGAGCCACCCATTTCTGTGTCTTTCCCAGCAAGGTAATAAACAAGTTCCCTTGACAAAGGCACAACATATTTTGAAATATGAACTTGTCTTTTTACCGCATTTTGTTAAATGATTAATTTGCCTTATATTAACTTAAAATGAGCTCATTAAAAGATTTCTTTTTTTCTTTGAAAGCGCTGCTCATTATATTATCATTTTAAGTAATTAAATCAGAATAAATGGCTCTGTGAAGCTATTTTAATGTAACATCTAATTATATCTGACCTAGACACTGAACTATAATCATTAACTACATGAACTGTGTAATGTTCTGCAGACTCTTTAATAATTTATACGGGCTGGATTCAGCTGCGTGGAGTTGTAAGCTCAAGTGGTTGGATGCTGTGCACCTGTAGTGGTGTGGCACAGCTGATGGGATTTTGCTTCTCAGGCATTTTCCTGCCTTGCCTTGGCTCTGGGAAGTTTTTCCTGTGAAGTTGTGCAGGCCGCAGGTTTGGCTGGACCTGGCTGGGGTTGCTTCTCCTTTATTGTGTGTACAGAGATCGGGCACAAGTGTGGTGTGATGTTTTCCTCTGTTGGATGCTCTAGTCAAGGTAACATGTTTATACAATATATTTTAACTGTATTAGATTGTGATTTAGATGTTTTCACATGAGCAGCCAGCTTCAGCTACAAGAAATTTTGGGTTTGTTGTGTTAAATTGTGTTCTTGTTGTGTTTCCTACAGAGGCTTAGACTGCCCTTCCATTTCAAGCAATTTTTTTCTGATTTGTTTGCATACAGATTCCAGACTCATACTCCCTGAAAGACTCATTCAAGTTAGGCTTAATCCTGGAAATAAGTTTGTTTAGGGAAGGAAAAATTGGCTTGTGGGAGTTTTAACCCTTCCCTCCTCAAGGAAAACGAGAGGGGCTGGGTGCTGCCGTGGCAATCGATGGTCCATCCATCTTCCCTGCCCCGCCGTGGGCTGGGTGCCCTGTGGCAAGGGAACAGATGTACCATGTTGTAGCACATCCAAAAATTGCTGGTGCCACCTATTGGTGGAAAACTGCAGATTAAAACGTGATTAATGTGTGTTATTATGCCCTCTGCTTATCTCTCCCCAGCTGACAGGTGGGTCGGGCCAGTTCTGCTGTTAGCTTTAATATCGGTGACTGTTGGCAAACATTGCTGGCATTCCTCCTGTATCTTGGGTGTGATTTGCAAACAGGAGGCTGTGCTGTGGGCAGGGCAGCTGCCAGGGGACACGTGCAGCCCCAGGGATGCCTCTGAGGACAGGGCAGGCAGGCAGCTCTGCAGTGCAGGGCTCAGAAAAGCCAGGCTGGTGTCGATGGTGCTGCTGCATGTGACAATAAACCCACCGGGCTTAGAGAAATTCTGGGTATTCCTGCAGAAATTTGTTGGGTGTTCCATGCAGGGGCAGAGGTGGTGTGGTGCTGCAGAGGCACAGAGCTGGATAATCTCTCCAGCCACAGGAGAGCTGGGCAGGATGCAAAGGCTTTGCTGCTCTCTGGACTCTTCCAGCCTCAGGGGTTTTCCAGCCTCGCAAAGGAGGTGAGGGAAAGCTGAATCCCTGCCTAGGGCCCTGCTTCCTCCTGCCTTGTTGCAGGGGACCTTCAGCCAAGCCCTGATAGCCACAAAAAGCCCTGCTGGCCTCCTGCCTGGTAGGCTTAAGCAGTTTTATAGCTGTCATATAGAACAGCCCTATATTAGCAGCAGGTTTAGTACTCCCAGGAAACATCCAGCCACAGCTCTGACATCATGGACTAAAGGCTCCAAAGGTTCACTTGCTTAAGTGGCTATTTGTAATAGAGTCTTTTAATAAAATCTCATTAAAGGAGAGCTCCTGCCCGAGCCTGGTTCCTCAGATTGCTGGAACACAGCACCAAGAGCAGCCTTGGGCTGCTGCAAGAGGCAGGGGAGAGTGAAAGGGGCCCTGCAAGGCTCTAGTGAGGGTTGGGAAGAAGTGCTTGGGGCTCATCCATGCTGCTCCTGTCTGGATCCAGAGGAGTAAAAGAGCCTTGCAGACTGCAGAGCAAAGGATGAGCAGTGCAGAGGGAAGGGGGGAGAGTTACTCCCAGCTTTTGCACAGGGACCACCCTGGCTAGGAAGGACTGGTGGGAGACAAGAAGGGCTCAGACTTGTCTTCAGTTTTCCCTCCCCACCACAAGCTCAGAAATGCTGATTATCTCAGCCCCTAAGCAATGGGCAGAGGATTCAGGCTGCTCCTGAGTGAAGACACTGTGCTCTGGTGCTCCCAGGACTTCCTTTATGTTTCCTGCTGCAGTTTGGCTGAACCATTTCGCTGTGTGCTTGAAGAATAATCTGAATTCCAGGGAAGAGTTTTCTAAACACTTGTCTCCTCTGTAATTTTACTGTCATGTCATAGAAAGGAGCTGCTTGAAAGACTTCAGGAAAGAAATTATTCTCTACTTCAATCCTAGGGGGTTTTTTGTTGTTTTTATTTTTTTTTTAAATACCTAAAAAAATTACCCTTTGATGTGAAAATTATATGCACTTAGAGATATGCTAATAAGAAAATGATTGGAGAAATGTTGAACATGGAGAACAGCTCATTTCCGGGCTCCTTCCCTCACCACCTGCACCCCTGACAACCTCAGTCCCACCCTTCCACATGCACATCTCTCTCTAAAGCTATTCTAAAAGCTGCTCTCATTTTCTGTGGGTTCATAAGCAGATTCCTTGTTTTAACTGGGGGGATTTTTAAAAATTATTTTTAGAGTGAATTTTTACGTCCATCCTGTGGATTTTTTTAAATTCTTTTTTTATATTTTTTAATTCTTAAAATTATTTTTAAAAAATTCTTTTTTCAAGTGAATTTTCATGCCCATTCTGTGGATTTTTTAAAATTATTTTTAATTTTTTTTTTTCTTAATTCTTAAGATTATTTTTTAAAATTTTTTTTCAAGTGAAGGGCTTCATGCCTATTCTGTGGATTTGCCAGAAGGATGGTGGTAAAATCCCTGCTCAGGAGATGCTGAAGGACCAGCAGTGCTTTCCCAGTCTGGACTGTGCTCTAATCCCAAAACCATCACCAAACATGGCACAGCTAAAGCTTCTCAGCAGATCCCTGTGATCCTTAGTGGTCCCCAGCCTCCCTTCCTTAGGCAGGGATTAAAAACCTCCTGCAGAATGAATGAAAACTGCCTGTGCTGGCCCCTGGTTTGGAGGGGATACAGCATGCTCTGGTGTCTGCTTCCTTTCAGAGATGCCTTGCCTGTGGTTCTTTACATATGTGAAATGAGATAAGCCAGGGGAAAAAAGGGTGATTGGAGAGTGGCAGCCAGGATTGCATCTTCTTGTTTTCTTCCCTTGCTGGCAGCCAGGATTGCATCTTCTTGTTTTCTTCCCTTGCTGTCTTCAAAAGCAGAATTTTAGAGTCAACAAAGGCAGGGCTGGTATCATCACAGCTGAGGGTGGGTTTGTTTGTAGCAGGTGCCCTGCTGTGTGCCTGGTGTGCTGCTGCAGATAGGAAAAGCTCTTCCAGAGAGCCTGAGAAGCAGGAGATGAGTCCTGTCTGAGGAGTGGGATGGTGGCTCCCAATGTGCTTCTGCTGTGGCATCCTGCTTCCCTCATGTCCCAGATTCCTGTTGGTAGGTGTCCTGCTCCCTATGTCCCAAATTCCTGCTGTGGTGTCCTGCTCCCTCCATGTCCCAAATTCCTGCTGTGGTGTCCTGCTCCCTCCATGTCCCAAATTCCTGCTGAGGTGTCCTGCTCCCTCCATGTCCCAAATTCCTGCTGTGAGGTGTCCTGCTCCCTGTATGTCCCAAATTCCTGCTGTGAGGTGTCCTGCTCCCTGTGTGTCCCAAATTCCTGCTGTGAGGTGTCCTGCTCCTTCCATGTCCCAAATACCTGCTGTGGTGTCCTGCTCCCTCCATGTCCCAAATTCCTGCTGTGGTGTCCTGCTCCCTCTGTGTCCCAAATTCCTGCTGTGAGGTGTCCTGCTCCTTCTGTGTCCCAAATTCCTGCTGGCATCTCTGCTGATGCAGGGCAGCAGCTCCTCAGGCCATGGGTGGTGCTCGGTGCCATTAACACAGAAATTAGAGCAGCTGCTGCTCCTGCTTCAGAGACCCACACGGTGCTACAGTGCAAACTCCCAGCGACAGCTCTGCCTGTGCTGGCAGCCTGAGAGGGGCAGGGAAGGCATCCTTTCACTGATTAGCTCTGATTCCCCTGCTGGGGAATAGCCTGACTTGCTTTATTAGTGCTTTTCCAGGTGGAATTCTTGGTAGATAACATGCCTGTGAGATGTTGGCAGAGGCTGCTGCTGCAGTCTCACCTCGTGTTGCCATCGCTCCTGTGCTCTCCTGGTGTTTCCTGGCTCAGCCCTCAGGGAGCTCTCCTGCATCCCTGTGGCTGCCCCAGATGCCTTTCCTGTTTGTGGGGGCTGATCAGCAGCCTCCAGCACATCCCAGTTTCCTGGAAATCCATTGGAAATCCATGTCCTTGTGTTGTCTTTCCCCTGCTGTTGGAATCTGGGGTGAGGGGGGAATACTCTTCTTGTGTCTTCCTTTTCCTCTTGGTTTTTTTTCTTATGAACATCTGTTGAACCACAGGTAGTCATGTCAGGAAAAAAAAATAAAAAAACCTCTTCAAAAGAACCCTGATGTATTGGATTTCCAGCTGTTTTACAGGGCTGCTCCAAATCAACTGGTTGCATTAATTAATTAAAAGAACTTTGATTTCAAGGGTCCCCAGAGTTTATACCTGGATTCCATGAAAGCATGCAAATCCCATGTAGTAAATGTTGCTTTTGCTCATGTATTATTTGGTTCCATATTTTTCCTGATTGAGAGAGGCATTAAAAATATCTATGAAATGTAAAGTATGCATTATAAGAAGTGGCACCTTTGGCACCAAAGGAACTGAATACAGGAGTGCACATGCACCCACCACACCTGCCTCAAGGAGAGCTGCTGAGCACTGGAGGGGTGGTGACCAATGCTCAGGGTTACATTTCACACCCATCCCAGTCCAGCAAGATCTGAAATCTGTATTTTGGGGTGGAGACACTCTTCATGCCTGGTTTCCTTTGGCAACTCGCTCCATGCTCATTTTGTGTCTGGCAGGAGCACAGTGGGCTCTCTGTTTGCTCAGGCCCTGGTCCTGCAGAGGGTTCAGATCCAGCCTGGGCTTTGCTCTGCATCAGTGTTAAACAAATCAGTTTCATGGAAAACTTGCATTTGGGTTCGAGGGCTTGGCTATAGGCAAAAAATTTCTGCTTTCAGTCCTAAATTCAAAGCACTTGGAGGCACAGGGCCAAACTTTTCACCTTGACAATGAGTAGAGGAACAGGGGAAATTTCACTGCTAACAAGGCCAACTTTGGATAGGCTGGGTCTATTTGGGAGGTAAATAACATCCCAATTATTCACATATACATATATACACACATCAGGCATTGCAGAAAGAAGCCCTATTTATGAAGCCTTATATTCAATAAATCCATTGTAACAAACTCTGACTTTCCCATAAATGTGCCAAACTATGAAGTAACTTGGATAGGGCTGCACAAGTGCTTTTGGAAGGTTACTGTTAACCTGTCACGTGGAAGCAGTTCTGATCCTAGGATCTCAGGTTTCATCTGGGAATGGAGATATTCTGGCTCTAGAGAGGCTGTTAGAGGAAAGGTATTTTAAATGGCAAAGATGTGTGTGTTGTGAATGTGTTTAAAACTGTAGGTATGTGGAGCCTGGTACCTGTGCAGCAATGAATCACAATAAATAAATGCAAATGTCCAGGAGAACAAAAGGAACATTAAACAGATAACAAACGCTTCACTGGGAAACAGCACAGCTTCAGAGTCCATAAATAAAACCCCCTAATCTAATAAATGTTCTGGAGATAACTGGAAAAAATACGGAAATGGTCACTTGGTTGTGAGGGAGCATATTTCACTTCTGCTTAGCAAAAGGACTGGAAGCCTGTGCAGTTGAGTTGATTCATGGCCTCTGTAATGTCCTGGTTATCCCCAGTCACAGCAGGTTCCATGCAGCAAGTACTCCAGTCTGTCAATGTCGAGTTCATATTTTAAGGACAAGGGAGAGCAAGCAGATTGTAGTTTGCTGATGGGTTTTTTCCTTCCACCTCTACCCACCCCACTTTCTTGTTTTTAGGAAATGGGCTGTTGATAAGGGAAGAAGCTGCACAGAAAGGACTGCCTGGTGTGCTAAGAGCTGGGAAGATGCAACTTCCTCTGAACTCTCCAGGAAGAGAGGAGGTGAGTCACGGTGCATGGAGGGTCTGAACCTGAGCCAGGAGGGAGCAAACACCACCAGCTCCCCCAGGACTCCAGTGAAAATGCTGTGCCAAGGAATTCAGAATTGTTGGTTTTTATTTTTTTTTAAATCTGAAAAGCTACAGAATAGTACTCATTCCAATCAAGCAAGTTTTCTAGTGCAAAATATATATTGAAATATGACATACTGGTTTTCCTCTTCATAAGCTGGTTCCATTTCAGGTCAAATTATTTTTCAGTTCAAAATATATCTTATGGTAGAAGCAGTGAAATATTTCTGGGGAATCAAATTGAAAGAGGTTGAAATTGTCAAAAGTAAATTATATCGCTGGTGTAAAAGTGCCTGCCTGGTGAAGTTCTGATGTGTGCAGAAAAACCAGGGAACTTTGGTTTAAGCACTCCTTTTATTGCAGGAGTTCCTTCTCATCTCCCTGCTTGTAGCCAACAAAGAACAAATGGACAGACTAATGCCAGACAAGTGGGCTTCACTAAAGCCTTTTAATATGTTCAGGATATCTAGAACCATGTGATTTTTTTCCATCAGGATGCACAAGCTATGTGAATACAAAATTCAAAAGAATAAACTTCAGGAAGGGTGGATATTCCTTCTGCCTTATAAGACATAAAGAAGTAGCCCCTTCATTCTACTAAAATACCCTAACACATCTGGGTAGATGAAAAAGGTCCTCAAATATGTTTTTCAGAACTGGCTTCTGTTTCAAGTGTGATAAAGTGCTGTGGTAGGAGACAAACACCATTCAGCTACTTATTCATTTTGGTTACATTTGTAATTTTCTTATTAATGTAAGCTTTACAGTCTTTCTTCTTCAGGATGCTAGAGTCAGTAAAAGCCAAACACTAGAGTTAAATAAGTTACTCATTTATCTCCTCAAAAGGGGCTTTTAATGAAACACAATCTGCATCCCTGTATTTCAGAAAACCCCCAGAATCCCTGGTGTGTGCTGGGACAGGTGATAACAGCCTGTTTCCAGCACAGTGGTGCTCAGAGGGTCGTGTGTGCTCTGCTGCCTTTGCTGTTCCCCCTTCCTCTCACAAATTACTTCATCTGATGCTGGTGTCACCCTGGGTGGGTGCACATCTCCATCAGTGACAAACAGATGCTGCTCATGGGCTTCCTCATCCCAAATCTGCCAGAAGCCCTGTGGGCTGCTTGCTGCTGCTGAGGAAGGAGGTGTTGGGTGTTTTGTTTGGGTTCTTTTCATGTTGAGCTGAAGAAGGCTGAATTTGGTGTGTGGTCTGTGCATTTCCATGAGGAAATGCTTCAGTGATCTGTATCTGTTCTGGCCCTGGTGTTTAGCCAGGGAAGGATGTTCCCTGGTGTCTCCTCAGGATGTGTTTAAGTTGTTTGAGCAGCAGCCTGCAGTGCAAAGCACCTGGTGCCAAACCTGCCATCACTGAGCTGTAAGGGCTGTCCCTCCTGCTGCCAGCTCTGTGCTCTTTTCCAGGCACAACTCACCTGAGAATGCACCTCGCTGAGTTGTTAGAGGGGAAAACTCAGCAGAAAGGGGTGTGGGGTGTGTGCCAGGAGCAGGGGCACGCTGTGTACCCACAGGTGTGTCTGTCTGTCCCTCCCTCCAGGGCCAGAGGAGCCTTTGGAGACAGAGCCCTCTGGGGAGGTGGCAGACAGGGACCTGCCCAGCAGCTGCTCCGTGCTGCTGCTGAGATCCAAAGCTGCCTGTGTGCAATGCTCACGCTGTGTTCTCAAGTGAGCTGTGTCTGAACTAAAGAGACTCCTCACAAGTCTATATTAAGCACATTAAAAGCTGAAGCAGGCTGCTCAGGCGGGTGCTTTGATAGATTTTCTGACTGTGCTTAGCGTAACGTTAGAGCAGGGAAAACCTCCCAGCCCTGGCTGATGCTCCCCCTTTGCTCTCAGTGTGGTTTTCTGCTCTGAGTGGTGGGCATGGTGAGGAAAGCTTGTGCAGACACTGACCAGCAGGGCTCTGTGTGAATGCAAAAGCTTCCATCACCCCCTCTGGATCACCTGCATCAGCAGATCCCTGGCTCCTGCTGTCCCTGGGCAGCTTGGAGGAAGAGTATGGTTGGATAATAAGCTGTAATTACAGATCCCTTTATTCATCATTGCCAGTTAATGTTGATTATCATGTCTGTAGTTATTTTGCATTTATTTTGGTAGAAGTGAGACAGAATCCATGCAGTTTGCATTTCTCCAAGTAATAGTCCCAGAGCAGGATGGTGTGTACTTGTGCAGATGCAATTTAACAGCATTTTAGAAAGCTAATGGTGACTTAGATGGGGTTTTACAAATATTCGGGGAAACAAAGTCTTTTTTCCTTAAAGAACTCAAACACAAACATAGCAATGTGATTCCAGAGCAGCAATGCTTTTCCAGGGCTGTTGGTCACAGTTCGAGCACCAGTGGGGGTGGGGAGGGATTTGGGATCTGGGCACCTGGAAAAGGCATCGGCACAGAGACAGCTGAGAAAAATGAGAAATTGTGAGGTGTTGGTTTTGGCAGGGCTGCCCTGTGCTCTGGGGGGCCTTTCAGAGCCTGTATTCCCATTTTCTTTTGGGAGGCCTTGGCTGGGTGAATACCTTACACCCAGAAACACCACTTTGTGTGCAGCCTGTTGTCAGGGCTACAGACACTTGCAGATGTGCATGTGTGAAAAATGCTCAGTAAACAACCCGGGATTCTAGGTGGAGGATTTTAGGAGCATCACATCCTGTTATCACACACTTATCACCTTCTGCTGGTCTGGTCGTGCAGGTTTCACCCTGTCAGTGGCTGCTGGCTGGAGCAGGGATGTTTTATGGTACATGGGTGACCAGGCAGCTCCATCCATGAGAAATTCACAGCTCCCTGCTTGTGGAATCTGTGCACTTGTAGCTTCAGAACCCCTCCATGCGTGTGATATGGGGTACACGACCTGCTTTATCTTCTGCCTCTTGTCCAAAGGCCCTCTCCCCCTTCACACACCATCCCCAATCCCGTGTTTAGCTCTTGGCTTTCTCAGCCTTTCAGCGTCCAAGTGATAACATCTGGTCTAGCACCGAGAGGGGAATAGCACTTGTAGGAGATCATCGGGAAAAGGATGAAACTCCGGGTTAGAGCTGGAGCCTGCAGTTAATTCCCTGCTCTCAAATAGTGTTTTCTGAGTAGGTGATAATCACTGGGCCTTTCCCGATTAATTAAAGGGCTTTACAAAGCAAATGATGTGGAGAATACGAAGCCTGGGAGAGCAGTGGGTAGGAGAGGCTGTTGGTGTGATTTTCATCGGGTCTGACAGTCTGCCTTGGTGGGAGGGAAGGGGGAAGGAAAGTTCACTCCTGGGAAACAGCCTGGGCCTTTCCCCAGCTGAGTTTGGGGCAGAAAGAGGGATTTGTAAGGTGGAAAGTGGGTGAGACACTGCATCACTGGTTAACTGGGAAAGATTGAGCCTCCAGTGGAGAAGTAAACCACAGCCCTGCTGCTCCTGCCAGTGGGAGGCAAGGTTGTGCCACCATCAAATATTAATGTGTGACCTCCTGGTGATGCTTCAGAAACCTACACTGATGCTCTTCATGTTTCTTTAAAGTCCATGGGAGCTTTGCCACTGAATTCTATAAGAAAGAGACAATATTCCAAGATTGCTGATTTAAAAACTTTTCATCAGTAGCACTGCAAAATGAAAAAAAATTTTAAAATTAAATCTGTAACTGATGCAAGAATCAAACTCTGGTTTGAGGAATTTTGGTGGTTTTGGTTCTGCATGTAAGAAAAATTAACTGAGATGAATTCTGAGCTTGTTCTCCATGGTGCCTTTTACCATCTCTGCAGTCTTTCTCTAGAGACACTCAGCCCCTTGAATTGAGGGTCCTCCTGGGCGTAATTTTAGTTCTTTAAACTTCTAACTTCATTGGTAACTTTTTACTATTGGACTTGATAGTCTTAAAGGTCTTCTCCAACCTAAATGATTCTACAATTCTACGTGGTAAATTTGGATGGTCTGGAGGTTTAATTGAGGAGGGAGCCTACCTGCAAGGAGACTTTTGTAAGAAGAAAACTTTATTTCCCAGGATGGGATCCCATTACCCACCTTCGATCTTTTATCCACGTTTGGGACCTGGGTGAATGTGGCAGCACTGGTAATGAGTGTGCAGTGGCCAAGGAGGGTTGTTTGACACTGAGGTTTTCCATTCAGACTGCAGGAAGCGTGCCTGGACTCTCAGCATGGCTGTGATCAGATCCATATGAGGACAGGGATATCAAATTCCCCAGCTCCCCACAAAAATGTTGTGATTAATCACGCTGAGAGTTGCAATTAGAGCAAATAAAAGCAGCATGTTAGAGAAGCTAAGAAGGAGGTGATGTGAATGTTATTAACGAGCAGGAGGTTTTGGCTTTGTGGAGCTTGCTTGAAATGTGTCAAACAAATAGAACCGAGATAAATGTAAAATCAGCTGACTGCATATTACCCTGGAGGATTTGAAATGAGTGTTGGGGAGGGGAAGGAAGATCATAATTACCCAGAGGAAAAGGGCTGAATCTATGGAGTGGAATAGTTATTCATGTTAATTGTGTCATCATTGCACAGATGCCGAGGGCGATGCGCTGGGAGGCTTTGCTTGCACGCTGTGCCAGGGGAGGGTTCATGGGGTGGGCATTTACAGACCCCTAAAAGGACATGGCTCCATCAGACCCCCTCTAAATGTTCATCCCTGCCAGAGGAGAGGGGTACAGGGATGTGGGGCTTGAGGAGAGGTGGAATCTCTGCTGTTAGTGCAGCACCGTATTTGCAGAAAGTATCCCAAACTTGTCTTGTCCTGTTTTCAGCTGCTCTTCAGAAGCTTTTCCATCAGCAGAGTGATTATCATTGATTAAGATCTATTGTGGCTTAATTAAGCTATCATATGGTACCTTTTCTGCAACTTACTTAAACTGACAGCAATGCTTAATCTGGCTTTCTTTGCCTCTTCTTCCCTTGGTTATAAACCTTGTATTGGGTGGATTTTATGTTGGTTCTTTCCAGCATATTTTATGGCTCTACAGCTTTCCTTATCTGTTTTTGTGCTGTGTGCTTGCAGAGATTTATGGGCTGAAGTATTAGATGCAGAGCAGGAAAGGGGGAAACAGAGCTAAACCCATTAAAACCCTGGAATCCGAGCATTGGAGGCATTAAGTCTCTTAAAGAAATGAGGGGAAAGCCTGAACTAGGACATGGATGTGAAATCCCTGTGCTCTGGCCTCTGGAAAGAGCAGGCTGGGGTTGTCATCCATGTCCTGTGGTTCAGGCTGGGGAAATTAGAAAACTGGGAAGTTAAAAAACTGTACAGGAGCTGCTCACTGTCAGGACAGTCACTGGCTCTATGTGTGCTTGCAGAGTTGGGTTTGAGAGGATGTATTTGGGGATTGCAGCATTGACAGGGTGCATTTGCGGGGTTGCACCATTGATAGGGTGCACTTGGGGGGCTGCACCATTGACAGGGTGCATTTCCTGCTGGGGGAGAGCTGGTGATGGAAACTGAAGGCGCTCTGAGCAGCCTGGTCTAGTAAAAGTTGTGTGATCACCTTGTTTCAATGCCTCCTATGACTGGGGTATTGAAACAAGGTGATCTTTAAGGGCCCTTCTAACCCAAACCATTCTGTGAGACTTTCTGTGGGCCCAGACCCATCCCCTTGTGCTGAGTTCTGTCTTGGACAAAAAGTTGTTCTCACTGTTGACTGACAGAAGGAATGGCTTCTGGCTGGGCTCTCCAGAGGAACAAACCTGCTCTGGGCTTTGAGACAAGCTCTGCTGCTGCCCTGCCTCTGTCACTGCTCAGTGCTGGCCCTCAGAGAACTCCTCTCCTGCTCTGACATCCCCTTTGCCTCAACCACATGAGTGGCTTCCTCCTGCTTCCTCAGCCTCAAGGTCAAGTCTGCTCCTCTTGGTCTAATGGGTTTTTTGTCATATTTATTAGGTGTTTGCATGTGCCTACCACTCAGCCTTTGAAGCTGTCCTCTCCCCTACCTGAGTCTGGTTTGCTCATCTGCACAGTTATTGGTTGTATTTGGGTATTATCTGAGGTTGAATGCTGTAGTTGTTAATTTGGGCTTTAAAAATAAACTCAGATATTGCAGAACACTGAGGGAAGCAAGGGCTGAGTACATTGGCTCATGACCCCTTCCCATCCAGGCTGGGCTGGCAAATGTCCCTTAACTGCAGAGAACAAGTGGTGTGCACTGTTATCCTGCCATAAAAACAAAGGACTCTTCTGTCCAAGTGATAAAGCCTGGGGGTCACAGTTTCTAGCTGAAACAGACCAACAGCTTTCAGCCTTTTTATTGCACTTCTTCAAAATTCTCACAATTCTCACTACTCAGCATTTTATTGCAGCATCCTGTGCTGCTGACCTGGGCCACTGCTGCTCCTTGTGTCCCCTGACACAGCCCACGAGGTGCTCTGGTGTTTGTCTTGCACTGACTTCATCCAGCTTGTCAGGTGTCTCCCATCTGCTTTCCAGGGCCTCTTCTTTATGGGTGCCACCACTTACCTGCTTAAATATCTCCCAAATGCTCATTTTAAGTAAAAGAATGCTAATCCAGAGCAGATGCCTGAGTGCATCTTGGAGAGGATTGCTCGTGGCCGCGGTGCTGTCATCGCTCCGCCCGCTCCCCCTCGCTCATGTGGTGGCCACCTGGAGCTGCTGGTAACACACCAGGGGCTTCCTTCCATCTCCAAACCCAACCTCTGTCTTTGTTCTGCAGCTCGTGAGGTTTCTTCCCGTGATCCAGGGCCTTGCATGTGCGTGGGGGCCACACAGACCCATCTCCCCCATGTCTCTGTAGGCACCGGGGCAAAACTGGCTCCTTGCTAAAGCCTGAGAAAAGTGTTATGAGAAAAAGTTCTGCTGTTATGGCCAGGTTCTGCTGTTATGGCCAGGTTCTGCTGTTATGGCCAGGTTCTGCTGGCTGTGTCTGCAGCAGCACGGGCTGGCTGCTTTGCTGACCCTCATCTAAACAGAGCTGATCCCCAGCTCACATTGCCTGACCCATCTCTCAACCCCTCAAGCCTGAAGAAGCGACGATTTCTTGTGTGGCCCTTAGTTTTATACCTCTTCCTCAGGGTTCAGCCTCTGGAATGGTCCTTCCTTGCCTGTGCAGCTCTGGGGATTGTTGGCACGAGTGAAATTTCAGCCAGTGCCAAGGAACAGATCTTGGGGAAGGTGGGAAGCCACACATACCCAGTGTGACAGCATGGGAACAGCTTTTCAAATAATGCAGGTGGAGTCCAGGCCCTCCAGGGCCAGGAGCAAATGACAAATATTGAAAGCTGCTTTTTACAAAATGAGTTGGCTTTTATTTATTATTGTAGCTGCTGTAAGTCAAGGGAAAGGCCTTGAGTTTTTAATCTATATATTGGTTTGCTCTGCTGGCTTGTGCAGACCCATAAGGAAAGTGGAAACTTGCTCCCTGCTCCATCCTGATGGCTCTGCTGTCTCAGCAATGATTACATTCTTCCCTGAAGAAAGCAGAGGAAGGAGAAGAAGCTTTATAGGGAGAAGAGAGGTTTTATATAGAAACATCTCTTCCCACTCTCCTGTTAATATCCATCAGATTCAGGGGGGCAAATTGGATGCAACAAAGATATTTCAGAACTGTAAGAGATTATTTGGATGAATCTTTCATGTCAGAGCTATGGTTTTTGTCTTACATGAACGTCTGTGATACTTCTGAGTGTGATGTCTCTCCTGAAAACAGCAGAGTGCAGTGACATCTCGGGCGAGTGCTAATATCAAAAGCTGTGGGTAGATACTGTTTTATCAGATGCTTCCTTGTAGACAGAAGTCCAAGAAAAGCCAGGATTTTGCAATGCAAACAGAGGTCTGAGCCTGTCCCAGCTCCAGGTCCTGCAGGAGCTGGGGGAAGCTTAAACTATGAAAGGCAGCTCAGTGACACAACACTGCTGTTGGGAGTCCAGTCCCCTGTGCTCTGCCTGAACCTCTCCTGGGAAACTTCTGCATCCCACAAAGTCAAAAGAAGGTCAAACCCCACCTGAAAGCAACATAACTTCATTATTCCAAGTTCACAGGTGATAAATTTGGCTTCCTTGGCCAGATGTGGGATATATTCAGAGTCATCTTTAGCCAAAGAGACACTGGTGCTCTTGTTCTGGGCAGAGCCTCAGGTCACACCCTCCTTTGCAGCCTCCTGGTCCAGCAGCTGGCTCATGCCTGTGACTCCTTGGTCAGGGGTGCCATCTCTATCATGAATGCAGCTCCCTGATGGGTGCTGGGAAGTGTCAAATGAGACTTCAGTGCAGGGAAGAAAAATATGCAGCTGGAAAATAATTCTGAAGGAATTTTCACCAAGGAAAAAGCTCTCTGTGGCTGGGTCTCCTCCTCAGCTCCAAACTGCTGAGCTTCCTCAGCATCACTCTCCAACCCTCTCTCTCCTCTGTGCTAATTTGCAGCTCTGTTGGTTACATCTTTGCACACACCATCTCATGTGGCCAGAGATCCCCCAGCAGCCTTGATTTTCCTCTGACCCATCATATGGGAGAAATTTAAGAAAGCTTAAGTGGATTTTGTTTATTTATTCTGCACCTCGGCCATCAGAGACTGCCAGTGCCAGGGTGTGAATTACAGTAAAATAAATAAATGCACTAATTGCTGCTGCTTTATATTGGAAGCCATTCTTGCTTATGAAAACATCTCAAAAGGTGCAGAAAGGAGACACATCCGCTCCAGACCAGGCAAATCAACTGTCTTAATGAACATTAACACAGGCTGCTCAAAACCCCACTCTGAACCCAGATGAAGTTCCCACACTGGGCTCTGAGCTTGGGGTAAAACTCATGATGTTCATCTTATCACAAGCACAGGAGTGTTGGTGGAACAGTGTGAATAGAAACAGAGGAAGAGCAGAACAAGGGAGAGGTAACTCAAGTTTATGCCGTGAAGGAATTCACACCCACTGGAGTTGTGTGCATGGCTGTAACCACGTTCTGCTGCAGCCCCCAAGCCAAAAAATTGACACAAAAAGAAAGGATGGGGTGTGGGGGGGAGGGGAAATGTTAATCACCATCTTTCCTTTCCTATAAATGTGTTAATGGTTTAGTAAGTGTTTCCAAAAATGTCTGTGTGGGACTAAAATAGAAGCTGTGGCCAAGTTTAAAATGAGCTCTTGGATGGGGAGGGTAAATCCTGGTGATCCCATCCCAGGCAGAGGAAAATGTGCATGTCCAGCACAGGAGGATGGAGAGGGTGAAGTGTTTGTGCTGGGAACTTTGTGTTGGCTCTGTGAGGAGCTTGGTCATCCCAGCAAGTGGGAACAGGGCTCCACACAAGCAAAAAGTACCACGTACCAAAGCATGTGAGGGTTACCATGGAAATCAGGAGTTGTTACTGAAAAAGCAGGAAAATCATGAATGATCTGGAAAACCATGGAGTTTTGGAGCTTCCTGTCCTCTGCTCCGTAAAACCCCACCCCAGACTGTTGAATTCCTTTTTGGGAAGGTGTTTGTCCCTGCTGCTGCTGCTGCACAGGACAGCAGGCTGTACATGCATTTATGGGGGCACATAACCCCCACTCTTCATTGCAGCTCTGGGCTCTGGCCTCTGACTGGTCTAGAGGAGGAGGCAGGAACTGTAACCAGGGCATGGAAATTACCTGGGAAACCTCTGCCATGGGTCACAGCAGGGTGTGACAAACCCCAGGCAGAAAACCCCCCAAATTATCCATGGGTATCTCACCTGGAAGGCTTGTCCAGACCTGCTCCCAGGGCAGAGAGTGAACCAGGAGACAGGATCAGAAAGCTGGGCAGAGTCTCCATAACTCACCAGTGGCTGGTGGAGGATGCCCTCCATGTAAAGGCTGGGATGGGGCTGTAACTTGCCAGAGGATCTGGGAAAGCACTCCTGCTCCCAGTATCCACAGCATTCAGAGACTCACAGCCATGGTGAGCAGCAAAGACTCAGCAGCTGGCTCCAGGACAGATCAGATGGAAGCCATTCCTAAATGAATGTAATGATGTATGGAAGTAAAATGTTATTTTGGAGCTAAAAGTTTAAATATATATAACAGTAACGAAGGCAGGAGATCTGCCTTGGGAATGCCAGCACACTCGCTGCTTCCAAGGTTTTATTTTAAAGTCAGGATACTGGAAATGCTGTTCAGCATGTTTCCAATGAGCTGCTAGGCCCCCTGGAAGTGCTAAGGCCATGTTTGCTGAGAAGCTGCATGGTAGGTCCTGCTGGAGGCTGCTTGGGAGCTACTGACAGACGCAGGGCTTCACCTTTGGCAGTCTGGTGGCTGAACTCTGTGCAAAGCCATCCAAAGGACAGAGCCCTGTAAGATGAAGAGGTTTCTCCTTTCTGGGCAATAATGGGAGCAAGAGCTCTGGAAGCCCTGACTGCACCTGCAGCTGTCCCACTGCTCTGTCAGCGCCCCTGGAACAGGAGTGTCCCTGCTCTGGTCCATTCCAGGGACTCTGCTGCCTTCCTTGGCCCTGCAGGGCAGTGTCCCAGCCCCTCTCAGTTTCTCACTGCTTCTGCTGCAGCAGGTCAGAGGTTTTTCTGGGTAGGACACACCTACAGGGATGGATCCATTGCTCCCACAGTGCTGCTGGGATATTTTTGTTGTTGTTGTTGTGTTTAACTTTCTGCTGTTGACTTCCACCTGTGGGCTTGTAAACTCAAGCTGTCCATTTGCTACAGGTCTCAAAGCATCATCTTACAAGGAGAGAAAGAATTTTCATTTATAATCCATGAGACCTATTTAGGGATGGGCTGTCCTCCCCCTCCCTCTGCCAACAGACCTCTAAGTGAACAAACAAATGTCTGGAAATACAGGCAATTTAGCTCGGAAGAGATATCATCAGTGGGGTTCAAAGGTTAATGGGCATGGAGGATTTATAACAACCCTGGCCTATAAAAAAAGAAAGGGGGGAAAAAAAGGAAGAGGAGAAAAGAAAAAAAAGGACTGGGTAGTAATCTAGTTGACATCTATTGTTCTTTGTATAACAGCTCATCTGTATTCTATCTGGTCCAGGGTATTGCAAAGAGAATTTAAAAACACATGTGTGCAAACACACACACACACATCCATCTATATATATATATATATATATATGTATATGTGCACATATAAACTGAAATATAATGAGGGAAAAAGCCCCTGTAAGTTGGAACCAACAACAGCAACCCATATATCTTTATTTGCCGCCAGCATCCAAGTGCTGAGCTCTCAAGGAGCCTGGATCTGTGCCATCATCTGTCCGTGTCTGATCTCTTTGGTAAATACGGCGGCTGCCAAGAGTGAGGCAAACGAAAAGCGCTCGCAGATTAGAGAGAAACACATGGCAGCCACTGACCTGCTGAAATCATAAAATACGTCATGGAGTAAGGAAAGAGGGGAAACAAATCATCCTCTCAGGGACTGCCCATCTGCTCACATAAAGCCACAATCATTATTGCAAATAAATACGTTCAGACCGGAGAAGTCTGGGAATAATTTGGGGGAGGTGGGTACCTTTCTGTGTGTGTGTGTCTTTGGAGCCCTCTGGAAGTTTTCCTACATAAACAAGGTGAGATCATCATCCAGAAATAGATATCTATCAATTATTTATGTAGGGAGCAAATCCTTGTTTTATGGGTACAATTAGGGGGAAAAAAAATTCCAAGACAGGATGGGGCCATAGCATTGGAAAGGAACCCCTATGGAATTTGCAGGTCCCTGTTTTTCCAGTGAAGGATGGATCAGTATTTATCATCTGAAAGACTCTGCAGTGTGAATAGTGGCTGTGTTTTTGCTATGAAGTGAAAGGATACACATCTTGCTCTGCCTTTTTATTCCCTTGGTGTTCCACAGGGATTTATCCAGGTATTAGATTCAGTACAAGAGTCCTACTTGGGTTAGATTCTTTTTGTTGGTGTTTTTTTGGTTTTTTAGGACTTAACAGATTAAATTTGATTGGGGCCTGCTGGAGGCCTGGTGTAGTACACGTGTCTTCCTAAGATCCAGGATTCTGGGTGAATAGGGGCTGATTCAAACATGCAGGAGGAGAAGGCTGAAAACCAGAGATACTTTAGGAAGTTGGTTATACCTTAGGAAGTTGGTTATCTCTTTTTCTTCCCCTTTGTTCTTTTCCACCAAACTGTGCTGAAAACTTTTACTTTGAGAGTTATCCTGTGTTTGCTGGTACTCCATTCCTGCCCAAGACAAAGTTGCAGGTACAAGGATTTTTGTAACTCGGGAATATTTTCCTAAATATGTGCACAAGGGTGCACAGGATGGACTGAACCTACAGTGGGTCTGTGACTTCCCTCATGTTCCCACCACAGGACTCAAACCACGTGTTTTAGGTGAGGAAAAAAAACATTTGAGGATGGGGTTTCCTATGAGGGAAACCTGTGAGGGCGTCCTGCTTTGGCATCCAAAGGTCTCCACAGGAAATCCCACCCTCAAATGTTTTTTCTTCACTCAAAACACGTGGATTGAGTCCTGTGGTGGGAACATGGGGGCAATGTGTTCTGTGCATCCTCATTTCCCATGGTAGGTGTCTGGGAAACTCAAATAAATGGATTTTGTGGGTATTTAGCCAAGTGTCTTTCTAAAATACATTGGTCAGGTAAAGCAGAGTTTCAAAACCACCAGAACAGAGAGAAAAAGGTGGTTTTACAGTTTTATTCCTTCCCATCTGAGTAAGCAGCTGAGCAAGTGGTGTTGGCATCTCTGAGCTCCCCTGGACCTGCTGAGTGTCTGTACACACATGGACAGACCTGAGAGGTGTTTGGGGATGGCAGAAACACTCACCTGAGGTTGCTCTGTCCCATTGGTTTGGTTACCTGGCTGTGCTCCTGGTTTGGTTACCTGGCTGTGCTCCTGGTTTGGTTACCTGGCTGTGCTCCTGGTTTGGTTACCTGGCTGTGTTTGTGTTTTGGTTACCTGGCTGTGTTTGTGGTTTGGTTACCTGGCTGTGCTCATGGTTTGGTTACCTGGCTGTGTTTGTGGTTTGGTTACCTGGCTGTGCTCATGGTTTGGTTTCCTGGCCATGCTCCTGGTTGGTTTCCTGGCTGTGCTCCTGGTTTGGTTACCTGGCTGTGCCCCTGGTTTGGTTACCTGGCTGTGCCCCTGGTTTGGTTTCCTGGCTATTCTCATGTGCAGGTTGTGTCTCAAGGTGCATTTGTGCTGCCCAGGGAGGTGTCTGAAAACCCAGGGCAGCTGCAGCCCTGTGTGAGGTGTAGCCACAAATCCAACTGCTCCTATCACATCTGGCCAGTGTTTCTGGTAGGGGATCATGTGCTCAGAGCTGTTTGAACCAGGAAAAACACCAAACCACTCTGAACAGGCTTTTTCCTGAGGCACCACAGAGCTCCATGTGCAGCACCAAACCTGTGCACCCCAACCTCTGCTTGATATAAACCAAAGCCCTCATTTTATCATCCAGTGATGCTAAGATCTCAGATTTTGAGAGATTACATGTTCCTGGATGTTCAGCAGAGCTCTCAAGAGCCCATGTGAATCTGGGGCAGGATGAGAAGGAACTGGCCAGCTGCCCCTGGGCACCCTGCCAGCTCTGCCCACTCCACTTCCTTCCCCTTGAGTGGGGATGTGAAGGAGCAGTAAAATGCTTTAAGCCTTAGGGACTAAAAGCCCCACAAATTCACAACCTTCCCAGTCTTATTTCAGGGTTTCAAGAGTTAAAACAGCAGCAGTTACACCAGGAGAGACTTCACTACAAGATGACTTAGCAGAGTCAGGAAGAAAATGAGGAAAAATTCCCCAGCTCTGAGTACAGGCTGGCTCTGTGACCCCTATTTTCTGGGGAAGTCAGCAGGGTAGTGGAATCTTGTCACAATGTGCTAACGTATAGGTTCCTCCCCAATATCTAAAATTGACGATTTCATGCCTGGTGTCAAGTAACTCTAAAAGAGGGGGTTCCCATCTCTGTTGGCTGCTGCTCTTGCTGTGCTGTTGTGCCTTTAAAACTGCACGAAGGATCCCAGCTTTCTGCCTTCTCCGAATTTATTTTTAATATTACTCAGCTTTCCACTCTTTGCCTTTATCTCCAGATTCCTCTGGGAGTTTTTTTTCCACGGGTAAATCCCAGTGCAGGCCACAGTGTCCCCCTCTGCAGGAGATAACCTGCTGCAGTGGGTACCCAGCCATTCTTCTGCCTGATTATAAAACCAGAAGGTGTTTTAGTGTAATCTCCTGAGCATTTGTTAGCCTGTATTATTTCCCTCGGATTTATGATTATCTTTACACACTTTGCAATTATTTTCTGATCTTGTAATTCTCTTAGCTTCTCCTAACGTTCAAGCTAACTTGATGAATTACATCTTTGCTTAACCCTTTGCCTGCTGTTGGCAAGGAAAGCTGGTCATGTCCCCTTCCTCTCTTGTCCTACAGGACTGGAATTCCTGGGTTATATTTTTAGTAGATGGCTCTTTACCAGTATTTTTTTAGTTTGTGGAATGGCAGAAATTAAATTTTTCTCTTTCACTTGCTTTGTGCCAAAATTTTTATCCTTCGTGACAATAGGAATCTAGATATATAACATGAGCTGCAATATGTCATCTTCAGAAAATAATGATCCAGCCTATTTATCATATTTTTAGTTTCCTCTTTATGGATCCCAGGGGGTGCTCTGTTTTGTTTTCCTTTGGTTTTTTGTCTTCGTTCCAAGAGCAGTGATGAAATGACATATCTCACTTATTCCCTCGAGATCCTGGGCTTGCATGCTTGCTGTGCTACAGAAGTTAGAGCTCCTCATTCCCTCAGGGAATGTTGTCTCCCAGTTGCTGAAGCTTTCATGGGGCTTTGTGCCAAACTGTGCTGGATAGCACGTTCCAGCTCTTGTGAAGCCAAGGATGGGGGTTAGAATGTTGGGATTTGCTCCAGCCCCTCAGCCTCGCTCCTGAGGATGCCTCTCCCAGGAGCTGAAACCTCAGGTGCTGGTTCCACCTCGCCCTCCCCTGCTGCCACAAAATCCAGCTGAGCTGGGGACCTCACCTGGCTTAAAAATAATCCTGTGCTATGGTGAGGAGCAAGGATTTGATTCCAGGAAGCCCTGGAGCTGTTTTCCCTCTCCAAAACACCCTCCCAGGGCAGAAACAGGAGAGGTGGAGGGTGGGGTGTGTGAAGGGGCTGCAGGAATTGCTGCAGGAGGGAGGGATTGCTCAGGGACACTGCCTGCTCCCTGCTCCCTCACCCTGCCCCATCCATTCACGTCCCAGCCACAGCCTGCACCTTGCTCTGTTCATCACATCACTGAAATCAGCTGAAGTTCTGAAAAAGAGGAGAAATTTTATCCCTGTTTTTGGTGCATAGGAACATCCCAAATCAGCTTTGCCAGAAGAAGATGTTGTTGGGATTGCACCTCTGGGCTGCTTCTGTTAGAGGGGACCCAGCTCTCTGGGGAAGGCTGTGTTGCATCCTCATTTTCCTTCTTAATGGTGAGATTATTTAAGGCCATTAACCTGAATTTTTAGGTAGCTGTTTAACCATGGTCACTGTAAATAGAGATGAGTGCAGGCTGTCAAGCTTCATGCTGGAAATGAAGCAAATCCCATGGATGTGGGGTGGTCCCAGGCTGGCTGGGGAGGTGACCCTGCAGCCCACAGCACCGTGGGTTGGGTGCTGAGGTGAGGCTGCTCCAAGGGCACCATAGCATCACTATGGTTGGTGTAAGGTTGCTGTAAAAAGCTTAGAGACCATGGAGCCCAACCATTAACCCAGCAGAGCCAGGTCTGAGTTTCTCTCTGGGCCAGCTGCACTGAGGCTGCTGCAGGGATTGCTTGGAAACCCAAGCAGATGCTGTGTCTGCTCCCTCCTGCACCTCTTGCAGCCCCTTTGGGTGGTTTGAGGGAATGCTGATCCCATTCCAGATCACATGCTGGTGAACCATGTTGGGCTGTTATGAAAATCACTGCATTGTAAAGCATAACATTGGCAAAGGTTCTGTTCTTTAAGAGTGCATCCTGGGGAAATGATATGTCTCACTTCAGCTGGGAGCACAATCTTGCTTTGAGCCCCCAGCAATTTAAGCACATTCCCTTTCCCATATGGCTGTGGTGGGAAATGGAGGCAGGCCAGAAATGTGGATTTGTGCTGTCCTCCTGTCCTGAATCTGGGCAGGAATCAGACTCTTGCTTCCTCTGTGTTAAAGGAGGTGACCTTGCTCTGCTGAAGGGTTTAGGGCTGCTGGTTTATGTGTGGCCATACACAAAACCAATGTCCTTTCTGTGCAAACAGAATGATTTCTGCTTGAAACAAAAATTAAATAAATTTCTGCATCAGATGATAGACCCCAGGATATACATGTAGGTTCAGGAACCTCTTTGGTCTTCCAGGCAGGTAGGAAAAGGCATGGTGTGCTCTTCAGAAACATCTGAAGGCATGACAGCAAAAGCACCACGTGGAGCTGGATCAGGGAAGTCTCCCCTGCTGCTGGAGTGAAGTGATGGCCATCTCTGCCAAAAGCAGGGCCAAACTCATGGCACTGAGGGCTGGGGCAGCAGCAGGGCAGGAGGACTTGGATTAAGGGAGACAAAAGCCCTGGGCTCTGCTGTGCCAAAGTCAGGAGGGTATGTCCTTCTGTGCATGCTAATATGCCTTAATAACCTCATTAGCCATGGAGGCACTCGATAGACAAAGCTCCTCCTTCATTCTCTAAGAGAATTTCAAGATTTGAGGGCAAATCAAGGATTAGCAGGCCTTTCAAAGGCTTAGGGAAGCATTTTGTGAGGCTGGGATTAAATTACATTTTTATCAGGCTGTAGAAATGGGCTCTGCTTCCACCCCCCAGTATGTGACTGGCCAGGCTGGTGTGGGGCTGAGTCCCACTGGTAGCACCAGTCCAACACCAGGCTCAGGAGATCCTGCCCAGTCCTGGCTGGGGATGAGCTAGAGAAACCCCCTGGAGCTGGGGAAGGGAGCATTTAGCCATCCTCTGCCTCCATTCAGCCCCAAAACACCCTCAGCTGCTGCACCCTGCACATGGGGCAGTGTCTGCTCTGGTGGTTATCCAAAAACAAGGACTTTGGCACCAAAGAGCACCCAAAATTCATGCAACACCTGTATGTTTACAGTCTGACAAATCCTTAGGATTTTCCTAAAGGAAAGGCTATTGGTCTGTGCCAAATAATTAATTATAAGGAGTCTGCAACCCTGCTAACCCTGTTTTATTTCCTCTGACATTGCTTTGCTGAATTTGGCAGAGGATGTCCCATTTGTTTTGGTGAGAGCAGTAAAGACAGACTGGATCACTCTAGGAACATCTCTTAGGAGAATTTAATCACTCTAAAAAGCAAAGGCCAGTACTGTGCCTGCAGAGCAGCTGGTCACAGAGCTGTCCTGATGGGACAACACTATAATATCAGCAATAACAACACCAGGAGCCAGAGCAGCTCCCTTGGCTGTGGTGAAATCCCCTGCCAGTGGATAGGGCACAGCTGCAATCATGCCAATTGCTCTCTTTATTTTAAGCTGTGTGGTTTAACATTGTCTTTACAATTGAGCTTTGTCATGGTAGTTAGAGTTGCACCTGGGGATTGGGTGGTAAAGCTGTGCCTGCCTTGAGGAAGGAGGAGAGATGAGCTGACCTAACAGTGACTGTGTGCGTGTGTATATATATTTATTTATATGAACAAATATTCAAAGAAGAAGGTTCTGGCCACTTTCCTTGCCCTTTGACCAAGTGTTGTGCTATTTCAAGCAAATTGGAGCATGAGACCAATAGAACAAACTGCAATTTGCTTTAGCAAACATTTGCAGAAGCAGAAACCAGGCTCAGTTTCTTGATGCAACAGAATATAACCCCAAATACTGAGGGGAGGGGAAGGGGAAGGAACCTTAGAGCCCCTGTGGAAGGGAGGGGAACTTTGGGCTTTGCAGTGAAATAAAAGCCCATTTTTGAAAAATCACAGCTCGCTCACATTAGGGCTTTGGACAGGTGTTAAAACCCTTACCACAGCCCATCTTGTGCATCTGTGTAGCTGGTCTGGGTTTGCCTGCATGGGCCACCTGTCTCTTCAGATCTAACTTTACTCTTTGCTTACGTTTCCCTAAATGCCTTGGGCAAACAAATGTAGTTCTCTTAATGAAAAATGCATATATTTTGGTTAAATGGATCTTGCTGTCACTGCTTTGCTGCCTTCCCCTCAGTCAGGGCTTGCTAACAGGCTGGGCTCCACACATGTGCTGAATCCATCATCTGTCACCAGTGTGCACCGAGGCATGTAAGGACCCTGCTCTAACTCTATTTCCTAGCAACCAGAGGAAACCATCACACACACCACTATTTTTCCTCTGTCAGCAGGATTGCTCCAATTTATGTAACCTACAAAATGTGTGTTATCACCACAATAAACCATATATTCCGAGGTGTTATTTACAGCCAGATAATCACCAGCCCTGCAGGCCTGGTGCCTGATATGTCCCTGCTTGGGACCTCAGTTCTTTGGAAACCCCATAGAAATGTCATCCAGGGCTTCTTTGACAATGGCACTGAGCACTTAATTATTGAGGAAGATATCATATGATGTGTGGCATGCTGGAGTATTAAAAAATAGCTGAAACCAAGTGGTGCTGGAGGGTCTTCATTTGCAGGCTACAAAGGAGTAGCTGTAACTGTGAATAACCAGGTGGGATGTGTCCAAAGGGGCTGCTGGTGAATCTTAGCTCTCAAAAATGAGAAAGATCAAAGTATGGAGGGGCAAATTCATTGTAGGGAATGTTTAGAAACAAGGATTGTTGGTGACCAGCCCTGCTGCTGGATACCTGTGTTGCAAGGAGGCTGAAGGGATGGGGCATCACTCCGGGGCAGGAGCATCTCTGCACGGGCTGCTCTGCAGAAAATGAGGTGTTAAATTCCTTGGGGAATTTGTCTCTCGTGGTGTCCCAGCGCCCCATCCTGCCCGGTGGCCCCTCTGCCGTGTGGAGTCAGTGGAAGCCTGGGTAGGAGCGGGAGCCACCTGCCAGCGCAGGATGCTGATCCAATTAACTTTTCTAGAAGAAAAAGGGCTTCTGGCTCTTTGGCGCATTTGCAAATCACAAGAAGCAAATGATTCAATCAACAGATGAATATCAAGCAACCTCAGTGAGCGGTTTCTGCATCATGAGCCTGTTTAACAGCAGATTGAGCTGCAGATTAGTGAGACATTAGAGCACAGTGTGATGCATCACAGCGTAAATGGGAAGGCTGAAATCAGCACGAGGTTCCTGGAGAGCTGCTTTATTTTCCTGTAATGCCAAGCCCATTATAGCCCAAAGGTTCTTAAATAACTCTTCTTGCAATAGATAATAATACAGACTATGGAAGGAAATTAGGGAATACAAAAGGAGTTAGAGCTGTGGTGAAGGAATCATCATTTGCAGAGGGTTCAATGGAGTGGGAATGCTGTGCAGCAGGAGAGGGATCAGAAACTCATAGGAGCTCATTATGTGAGCCTTGCATGGTCTAATCCAGAGCCAGGGTGTCCCATGGGACACCTGCTTGGATCAAGCACCCTCCCAACACCCAACATTTCCTTCCCAGTGTGAGGAGACTCACTCAGCACAGCTAAATCCACATCAAACCTCCACAGCCACTGAGATAATGATGATGTAGGGGGAGTATCACACCAGCTTTAGGTCTGAGGCTCACAGAGGAGCTGGCAGGGCCAGCCTGACCCTCCAGAATGCCTGTACTGGGTGTTTGGGTTGTGACAGTGATGCAGACACCGCTCCCACTGTGAGTGTGATGGATGCCTCACCTTCAGGATGCATAAAGGCACCATTGCATCAGTTAAGCAGGACTGTGGCAGGCTGGGGAGCTTTTGTTTGCTCATTTGTTAGCTGTTCAACCCGAAACAGTGGAGCCTATTTACACATGTAGCTTATTATTTGGAGGTAGGCAGCATGATGCATAATGCGGCCTCCCAGTCCGAGCAGAGCATCGTGATAATGACAAACGTAAGGTAATGCTTGTTTTCCTTGGCTGCCTCCCTGCTGAGGGGGCAGCTCTGCCAGCTGAGAGAGAAGTGCAGAACAGGGGTTGACACACATCCCTGGCACCATGCTGGCCTTGGAGAGGGCTGGATCCTGGCTGGCTCGGGTGCTGCTGGTTGACACCGTGCTGGCTGTGACCAGCCTGTGAGAGAGGTGTGCACAAAGCCTGCTCCAAGCCCCAGCAGCCAGGGCTGTCAGGGGAAGCTCTGGCAGGTCTCTGAGGTCTGCAGGGTGGTGGTGGGCAGCACTCACCCTCCCCTTACAGGTCCTTTCCCCAGTGCTGGGGGTGTGTGTGCAAGGAGCTTTGCGGTGACCTGGGAAGGAGAAGTGAGCAGCTTGAGAATAACAACCTGAGAAGCAAAAAACCCCCACAGGAATTTTTTTAGCTCTCAGCAGCTCCTGCTGTGATTCAGCATGTGGCCTATGCATGGCTGACTCAGCCTGGTTGAGGATGTCCTGCAGGGATGGTGGGGATGGTGCAGAGTCTCTGGAGTTCCCCTGGCCCCTTCAGAAGTTCTGCTCCAATGAACTCTTTTAGCTGGAGCTGAGTTACACCAGATCTTGGCAGCAAGGTTGGTGTAAGAAATTCACGAGTTGGAATAAGGCAGAAAATGTGATTTAAACTGGTTCAGATCTGTGTATCTGTGTCCAGTGAGTGCAGCAGAGCAACCTGGTGTGAATTAACTCTGTGTCCAGGCAGTGTCTGGCACTGAAGGGTGGAGAGCCACCATCTGAGCAGGCACAAATTGGGCATCCTTGTGGACCAGGCAGGAGCCAGATGGGTAGCACCAGCAGGACAGGGTGGTTTGCCTGAGTAGAATGGGCACAGCTGGAGGAGGAGAAGGGAAGAGAGCAGCTCTCAGTGTCCTGCCAGCCCAAACCTGCTTCCCTGTGGATCTGTGGATGCTTCTGTGTGTAGCATGGGTAACAGGGATGAGGAGTGGCTGTAAGGAACTCCAGGCAGGGTGCTCATACCCAGGTGTTGGAGGACACGACTGTGACAAAAAGTACCTCTTTGTCCTCATGCAAACCTTGTTCTTTGGCCAAAAAAATACATCCAGCATCAGCTGTTTGCTCTGTTGGGGGGAGGCAGTGTTAGGCTGGATATCAGGAAAAGGGTGGAGGGGCACCAAACTGGCTCCCCAGGGCAGTGGTCCCAGTCTCAAATCTGCCAGAGCTCCAGGAGCATTTGGACAGCACTCTCAGGGGTCATGGTGTGATTCTTTGGGATGGTCAGTGCAGGGCCAGGAGCCACATTTGATGATCCTCGTGAGTCTCTTCCAGCTCAGGATATTCTAGGATTCTAACTTCTTTTTGTTAAACGCTCTCCAGGGCATTATGTGGAGTTTCTGCACATTTTCTTACCCCTTCAGCCTCCCTGCACTAAATCAAGAGATTGTTTTGGCACGCCATACATTTTAAGTGCTCTGGGGTGGTTCAGGGGGTTTTGGAGGCTTTCCTTGCTTCTTCTCCCTTACAAAGTCCAGGTGCCAAGGCTGGTGTGGGTGCCTGATGAAAGCCAAGGGGCTCCTCTGTGCCCAGAGCATTTTCTGCTCCGTGCTCTTTGCCACGGAGTGATTTCAGTGTGTAACAGCATTACCGGGGCTTTGGCTTTGTTGAAACAGTTGCAGCAAATTAAACTTTCTCCGGGGCCATGGGAGCATGTGTGTGCTTGGAGCCAGTGTGGGATCTGCCACCCTCCCGGGCTGCTCTCCAGCCCCTCGGAGCTCTCCGTGATTGGACTGATTCCCTGAAGGATTTATTTACCTCTGTTTGCAGCTCAGCTCAGTTTCCCTCAGGCTTTGGTAGATGAAGTTGGGCTGCTTTTAGTGCAGAGGCTGCTGAGGGCAGGGGGGAGCAGAGGGAATCCCTCTCCCTCCTCTTCTGCTTTGCAGCTCTCATTGCAGTGGAAAGTCCCTTTCTGCTGGCTGCTGCTCAGTGGGGCAGGTCCAGCCCTCAGTGGGTGATTTACATGCTGTGATTCTGGGGAAAATCATGTTTTAAACTCAGCTGAGCAGGCTGGCTCTGCAGAGAGCCCAGAAATGCATGGGATAGCTCTGGAATGTTCTGCAGCCCCACCTGTGCCAGGCTACACTCTGCTTTGGGGCAGGGCAAAGAGAATATATCTTCCTTATAGAATATATCTTCCTTTATGCTTGCATTGCATTTCCTTTCCCTCCCACAAGCACAGCACAATCCAGATCCCCCCAAGGACTTTCACAAACCCTTCCAAGGAGGGAAGGATCAGCAAGGCAAAGTTTGCTGTGAGCTCCACACATATTTTGAAGTGTTTCCATCTTGCGCCGATACCCATCTGTGTATTTCTGTGTAAGCATCTTCAAATCGAAGCTCTGATGTGCTAAAATATGTCCTAGACAGTTTTGATGAGACAAGACAGTCCTAGATATGCATGTTAATGGTAAGCTGACTCCCAAATTCCTGCGGTATGGGTAACCTGGGTGCAAAAAAGAGTCACCCCCAAGTACTGTGGGTACAGGGCACAAAGCTGCTCTTCCCATCTGGACAGGACTCACTAAGGTGAAAAACACTCTCTTGTTTACATTTTTTCTCTCCAGTATGATATTTTCAAAGGAAGGCTACATTCATTATCTTCTTTTCAGGACTCTATTTTACTAATCCCAGGTGACCAATGTATATGAGAAGGGTTCCCGTAAAATTCCCTGAAGTTTCTGAGGTGACATCTGTGGGTGGCTGGGATTTGGTCATCCCCACTGCCCAAGCTGCCCCATGATCCTGCCCCTTCCAGCCCTCCATGAGAGTAGCAGGCAGGAGGTAGGAAGTAAGGACCAGGTAATTCCCTTTGGTGTTTACTTCCTCAGGGCAGGCTTTGTCCAATATCCAAAATGACCCAGCAATATGAGTAAAAGTGTTCAGATTCAATCCATTTCCAGCTGGTCTCTGAGGGTATTTAGGGAACTGAGTGATCTGAATTTGATCTGGGTCCATGTTTCTGACCAAAGTCACTTTAATTAGGAAAAAATAGCCTACAGTCATAACAAGTTTTAAAAGTGAAATTAATTTTTATGCAACACCTGGCCTTTGCAATATCTGCATCCCTCACACCACTCCTCCATGGATTACCAATGCTACACAGGTGCCACGCAGACTCTCTGCATCTGAGCATCTGTCACAAGCTGTTTGTCATTGGCTGTGTGCTCCTGATGCTGCCTGTCCTGTGCTGAGCCTGAGGTGTCTCAGTGGTGATTTAAGTTCTTCATTTCTTCTGAGCTGTGTCAGGAGCATGTGGGGCACAGTGGAGGATGGGGTGGGTGTTCAGTTTGAGAAGGGCTGGAGCTGATGCTGAGCTAAGAGCTTGGGGAGGCTTCAGTGTATTCAGGATGCTCTTAGAGGTGCCTCTCATGGACAATCAACCCCCACCATCTCCCTAGTTATGGGCATTTTCCTTTGTTTTGCCTTCTCCCTACTTATTTCAGAAATGGGTTGTTTATAAACAACAACTTTTGTATCCCTGCTTAGCTCAGGAGGTGTGGTTTGTGCTCTGGTCCTTGCTGGGCTCTAAGCTCAGCTGTGAGCATTCCTTCATATCCTTCCCTAGACAGGAGGGGATTGGTGGCATCTGGGGCAAGGTGAAGGTGTGTTTAGGAGCACAAGCAGAGCTCTATCCCGGGCAGCAGCACTTGGTAACAATTTGTTTTACCTAGATGTGCACCAGACACTCAGGAACTGGAGCTGCAGCCGGCTCTGGGTGTAACCTGGGATTTCTGCGAGCAGATCTGCTCGAGCCTTTGAACAGCAAAGCACATCTTTGTACCTGCATGTTTGTGTGCAAGATATAAGCTGAAACCCTTGGGTGATTCACGGGCTCATCCTGTGCAGCAGTGACTCCTCCAGCAGGCACACAACGATTCCTGGAGGTCCTTCCCAAACCCGACTTGTTAGACCTGCTTCAGTGTCTCCCTGGTTTTGCAGCTGCTGTTGTTGTTGTTGTTGTTAATAAGTAGCCTGTGAAACCCTGGGAGGCAAATAAATATTTTGGTGGAGTTGGGCCGAGGAACCTTTCTTTATTTCCATGGTAACTACTTCCCCTGTTTTGGGAAGCACATTTTGCAGGCAGCGGATTTGTCGGCCTCGCTGTGCCGGGGGGGGTGACAGGGCAGGTGCAGATAACGCCTTGACAGGAATGGTGCCGGTGCCCTGGCTGCCCTCGGGCTGCTCGGGGGTCACATCCCCGTCTGTCCCTGCCTGGGTCCTGTGTGGCAGCGCTCGGCAGGGAGATGGGGATGGGGATGGAGATGGAGCCGCGCCGGGCGGTGTTTGGGGCTGGCGCTCCCTGCGAGCGCCTCCGGCTGCTCTGCAGCAGCGCTGGCAGCCGGGAATTCTGTGCCACGGGAGGCTTTTGCTGGCAGTTCAAGCAGCAATGATGCGGGAATTCTGTGCCACGGAAGGCTTTTGCTGGCAGTTTAAGCAGCAATGATGCGGCAGCCGGGAATTCTGTGCCACGGGAGGCTTTTGCTCGCAGTTTAGGCAGCAATGATGCGGCGCGGGCGGCCGTGCCCCGCAGCGGAGCCCGCAGAGCCCCATCCCCTTCCCCCGGCTCTTCCCTCCTGCGGGGTCGGGTTCCTGCCGCTGGTGGCTCCTGTGCTCTCCTGCTGACGCCTCCCAGCTGGTGGATGTCCATAAGAGTGGTTTATGCCCTTTGCTGGAGGCTCACCAGAGTGGATTAGTTTACATGAGCTCCACACGCAATGTGCCGGCAAATGAGGTGCAGCCACCTCTTGTGTGGACCTGAAAGCCTCCGAGCTGGGAGGGAGAAATAATAAAGCTGGTGGGTGAGAGTGCAGGGGAAGCTGGATGTGGGAGGGAAAGGAGAGGCAGAGCAAGAGCATCTTCCTGCCGGGAGCGGCCCTGCTCCCCTGGCGGCTGTGCTGAACATTGACCGCTGTCAGATTTGAGGGGGAAAAGGCAGCTTGGTTTTACAACCACCGTGTTTCCCTTGGTTGTTTATCCGTTTCTTTCCCCTCCCCGCCTCCAGGGTGGCTGTCTGATGACTGGGAGTACCTTAGCCCCATCCAAGGGGCTTCTACCTTCCTCTACCCAGGGGACCACCCCAAGCTCAGTGCAGTGGGTTTTTGGAGGGGTACCTGGAGCCTTGCACTGCAACCTCTTGTACCTGACCTTCCCCAGCCATAGCTGGCTCCATGCTGAGTTACAAATCAAATTTAGAATGGAAAGGCTCAGCTTTAGAGCCTTACAAGTACATTGGGACAGTGTCTGGGCTGTAATAGGCAAAGAGCTCTGCTCTGTGGGAACTGAGCACACAGGGAGGGTATGCTCACTCATCCTGCTGGGTCCCTGGTGTTTCTGACCTCCACAAGGGAAAGCTGAGCAAATATGGGATCCTTAAGTTTGGACATCCTTAATAAATGTAAGGAAAAAGAGGATTAGCTTGATAAAATCAAAGCAGGATTTTCTTCAGCTAAAATGGAGACAGAAATATTAGTTTTGTATCAAATCAAAAGTTTCATTTGACCTGGAGCAAGGTTGTTTGTTCCTTTCAATCCTAATTTACCTTCCTGTTAAAGCCTTGTAAAATTCAGCTTCATCATAAAATCACAATTTAATTTAGAAATGAGCAATTTAATTTTTAAAGAGACTCCCAGAAATTTCAGATTTGGTTGTCAGAAACTTTGTCACAAAGGAGGGATTTCTGTTCTCAAGTGGGTAGACCTTTGTGCTCGTCCATTAACTTCCTCTGTAACAGAGCCTGTGGGGTTTTCACGTCTTGCTGTGTTTGTGGCTCTGCCAAAAATAACAATACTCACAGCAAAAAGGTTTGGTGCTGGATCTGAGCATGATCCCACAAACAGGGGGTGTGCAAGTTCAGGGCTCTCATCTCTGCTTTTTAGGGACCACTGGACACCTACAACAGACCTGAGCCCAGGTGTGCTGCACATGATGCCTTTAATGATGAATAGATGAAAATTTTCTGATTTAATAATGAGGAAGGTGACGGTCACAAGGCTGTGACACAGGCTGGTGATTTGCAAAATTGCACACAATCTTTTGAAACAAATGGCTACATAAAAGTATCCCAGACCAAAGTGATCCAGGCCAGGCTGGATGGGGCTTTGAACCTGACCAGTGGAAGGTGCTCCTGCCCATGGCAGGGGGTTGATGTTTAAGGTCCTTTCCAGCTCAAACCAGTCTATAATTCTCTGATTCTATAAACAAATTCACAAATGACAGCTTTGGGCTACAGTCTGCATTTGAGCTGAGCTTAATTCCTATTGCTACCTCAGTATTTTTGTAGCAGGAGAGCCCTAAACCTGAACATTCAGGTGGTCTGTTTTTGTAAAAAAGATAGAGTTGACTAAGAGTGTGGGGAGTAAGCTCATCAAGGGCTTCTGTGTATGTGTCTGTGCAAGGTCACCTTTGCAGCCACTGAGAATTTTTTGCCCACCTGCTAAAGGAGCAGTTTTTCCTCCTGGGATGCTTTGCTTGGAGTCTTCATCTCTTTCACAGGAAGCATTAAATAAACTACTTTAAATAAGTAAGATTTACATCAGCAGGGTTGATAGGGATGTTATCTTCCCTTCTCTCCTGCAATTCACAGTCTCTGCTCATATCCATTGGCATCAGCCTGCTGGGAATGTTGTGCCTGCCTGCAGTGCTCTGCCAAGCCACCACAGGCAAGGGACAGTCACCAAAAGACACAGGATGGACTTTGACACTGCATTTGATCTGCACGTGAGGCTTTCTGCTTTCAAGGGGAAAATCTGTCTATTATAATCTCCTGCCAGTGGGTAAACTGTGCTTGTCAGCTCTCGTTAGGAAAAGGGCTGTTCCTGGGAGCTGGGTTTGCTGAGGCTGTGCATCTGTCTCCCCAGAGGAGGCCTGCAGCTCTCACTGAGCTTTGTCACTTGCACTTCAGTTTTCAGGTCAGACCCAACAAATTGCTGCTCGTTCATAGGAGGTGAATATGGTGATCCCAGGGGCAGCAGGCCTGGATGTAGGATGGTGTTATTTCACTACTCTCCTATTGCTCTCAGTCAAGGTCAGGGCTGCAGCCAGTTTATAGCTCAGCAGAGCTGCAGAAGATAAAGGCTTTTCAGGAGGGACAGCAAGGACTTGGTGGGTTTACCTCTCTCTTCTTCCCCTGGTCCTAAAGCTGCCAGCTGGGAATACAGAGAGGAACTCCCCTGGTTAACATCAGCTATGGGGAACATTGAGAAAAATAGCTAAAGTTATTATTGACTAAAATTGACTGTTAAACAACTTATTTGTAGCTAATAAAGCTGGTAGGATTCTAGAAAACATCTAGTTGAATGCTTTGGGAAAGTTAGCAACAGAGGAGCTGGAGTTTCAAAGGTAACTCATTTGGTGCTTCCCTTCCTCTCTGCCTGTGGCCAGCAGGAGCCTTCACACCTCCTTCTGCAGAAGAGTTTCCCTTTGGCCACTTCCTTGTGACAGATGGTATCTTAAACTGTCCAGAAAAGGTGATTTTAAAGTAGATCAGAACCATCTCCTCCTGCCGTGCACAACACTGTTAGAATTCCTACACCAGCCCTAGAGACAGCCCACTCTGATGGTCTCCTCTGAGACTACTCCTACTGGTTAGGCCAGGATAATCTCCTTTTGTCAGCCCAGTATCATCTTTCCAGGTTTGCTCCAATTGATTGTTATAATTAATGCTTATTTTATTCAAAGTGTCAAATTGCTTCTTGATGAAGCAAAGGAGATGCACTCCACTGCAGAAAGCGCGACAGAGGATTTAATTGGTATTGAGCTGCAGCCGCCGCTAATGGATTTTAAAAATACAATAATCAAAAGGAAATTGGCATAACATGACATGGAGATAAAATGTTCTGACATAGCTGGTGACCTGCCCTGGTGCATTGTACTGCTGCAGCTTGGGTCAGGCCAGAGTATAGAAAGAAACTTCATCATTCTCAAGCAAAACAAAACCAATACAATAATAACAACTACAACACTAATAATAACAACATTAACAACAACAACAACAATATTATTATTATCATTATCATTATTATTATTATTTGGGAAGGAATTCAGTGGCTTTGCTGATTATAGCTGTCATAAGCCATTTTTCTTCTTGTGTTGACACCAGCAGCTCAGGTCAGCCCATCAGAAGTTGTTTCTCCTTTGGTATTTCACGTTTGACCCTCTTCCTGCCACAGCTGGTATTGTGATTCCTTGATGGATTGAATAGTCCCTGTTATCTGTGGTGGAGCCTGGCAGGGTGAGTTGCTGCATGGACGAGGGGATCATCCCCTTCTTTGAAGGTATGGGAAGGGGTGGCTGCTCCTGGAGCACCAAACTCTGGCACTTTAAGCACAGCCTGATGAAAACCTTGGAAGGCAAGGAGGCCTCTTTTTCTGACCTGTTTTCTGCCATCCTTTAACACACCAAACACCAGGTGGGGTTTGTTTGAAAACCTCCTTGTGCAGAAACTGGCTCTGCCTTTATCCAGCCACTGATTCCTCCTCTCTGCTCAGCCTCCTCCAGGCTCTTACTGCAATCCTCTTTGGTGGGTTAACCACCACCCAACGGACTTTTACAAACCCTGCCAGTTTTCCTCCAAGCCACAAACCTACTGTGTGTTCCCAGGGGGCACAAACCTGGTAAACAAATCGCTTTGTCACGCTCAAGCCGCGTCCTTTCAGCAGGCACCGTCATTTTCCTGTGATAGCCTTTGCTGCAGTTCTCCTCATGCTTGAATACTTTGCTGAATATGATGGACTTAAACATGTGCTAAGTGCTTTGCTGAACTGGGTCTTTCTCCTGATTTATGCCAGGGTAGATTAAAATGGAATCAGCCCCTTAAGTGGTGTGTGCTGCGTGTTGTCAGCGCACCGAGACACCGCGACGGCACTTGTGTTTTAATTAAAGGTTCCACCTATTTACACCGAGTCAATCAATCCTGGCACAAAAATGTCCTTGCACTGGATTAGCACCATAGTGCAGACAAATGACATTAAGCACAAATGGCTTTCTGGAGAAGTAATTCATCTGCATGGAAATGAAAAATACAATTATTTTAACTGATGCTGTCGCGTAATCAATCATGCTGGGCATGCCACGTGCCCCCCGTGTTTGCAGGGATGTGCTGGCTCTTCTGGCTCTGAGCTGGGATGGCAGTGCTCATACTGATGTGGTGGGTACCCAAAGGGATCCAACTGCCTCCCAAAAACACCACCTGGCTCTACCTGGGCTTCCAGATCCAGCAATGGTATTTGAAGCTGGGCTCAAATCCCTGCAATGGTGTTAGTTAGGTCATGTGTAGAACAGAAATGAGCTGAACGTGGCTTCACTGATAGGGTTTTAGTGGGCTCAAGGCTAATAGGTGTTTTAATGGGAAAACACAGCATTCCAGCCTGTTGGAACAGCAATAAGGGAATCTATGGGCCATCATTAATATACTCCTGATGATTAAAATCATTCTTCCCTCAGACCTTCGTCTCAACACTCTCAAGGCATTTATTAGTGGTCCATTATATGCCCACTTCAATCTTACTGCTTAATTTGAACACTAATTAACACCATCATGCCTTCTAAAGCACAAATGGTACTTGGTAGGATTTCATTATCTCCATGCCCTGTCTGCAAGCAGAAGGAGCTGAATTTCACCTGAAAATCCTCCTCCTTGGACTCCTGGGGCTGGGGTGGGTTCCACCTCCGTGTCCCACCTCCCAGGTCTCACAGTTTGGGGGGAATTTGGTGGGAAGCAAAGCAATGACTTCATTTCCCGAGGTGCTGGGGCAGTAGCCAGCAGGACAGCTTAGATGTCTAAACAGTGCTTAATTATCTGTCTGAACAGGGGCCCAGGGCTTGGGGCTGCTGCTGCTGCTGCTGTGAACTCTGCTCACTCTCGCTGGCTCGCCCAGAGCAGGGGAAGGCAGAGCCAACCCAAAATGGAAAGGTTTACTGGTTCCAGGTCTCCCCTGTGCATTGTGCTGCCTTCTCAGGAAGGACAGAGTTCAATCAACCTTTGAAAGTCAGTGAGGGGTATTTTTCCCCCATCGAAATATCTTAAAATAAATCTCCTCTGCTGCAGATCATGCCCTAACTCCTTCCCAGCAGTAGGAAAAATGAACACCAACTTTCTGAAGGAGATTTTATAGTTTTGGAGTCTTTTATCATCTCTTCCCAAGGCTTTTCTTCTCTCTAAACTGAATTATGATCATTCCTTCTGCACGTCCCTGTGGGGCAAGAACTGTGCTCTGTCTCCTTGTCCCCCTCCATTTCAGCTCCTCCTCTCAGGCACTGTAAGGTTCCTACTGCTGCCACCTCTGGCAATAGCTCCTACTGGGATATTGGCTTCCCCCTGCTCCAAAACAGGGTTTTTTCCTTTCGTGTTATATTCCTAGGTCCTCTTCTACCTCTTAGGGCTGCTGCCTAAGCACTCATTTTGTACTTTGTATTTTTACAGCTAATTATTCTTAGTTAAGTGCTGAAGGTTCTCAGGCTGCTGGGCTGCTGCCTGTTTTTTTAACACTGCTTCTCCATTTCTCCTACTGAACTCTTCTTAGTGATATTTGAGCTTCTCTAGAGTCTAATAACTTCTATTATTAGTCTTTTGAAACAGCAATAGACTCTCATTTGACAGCATCCCAAATAGTTTGAATACTGAGTATGAGAAAAAGCATTAGAGGGAAAACCTGCCTGCTGGGGGAGGGAATGTTCTGCTCCCTGCTGCTTCCAGGCTTTGCAGGAGTTAGTTTTCCTCCTCAGAAATGCATTTGTCACCATCTCCTCTTGGCATTGCTCTAACTGAGGGGTGGGAGGGGGCTGTGTGAGCGGGGTCCCTCTGTGCCCCAGTGCAGCAGGGACAGTGGCTTTGCAGAGAGCTGAAGTGACAGCACCTCAGGGCCAGAGCCAGTCCCCACAGTATTAACACTTAAGAAGAATCAGAGTTGCCATCAGCTTAAAAGGGAGTGGATAGGCAAAGGTTGGGGCTGCTCTTTTCCCCTTTGGGATTGCTCTCCTTCGGCCTTTTGGCTCAGACTGAGTGCAGCATCAGTTTAATATCTGATCCCTCCCCTGTCAGGAGGCTGTCAGTGCTTCTGCAAGGGATTTGACACCGTATATATTTCCTAGCTTGTTACGATCCTGCCCTGTCATGATCTGGGGCTCAGCCTTCACAGCTGATGTATGGACTGGTGTGGGGAAGCAGCAGCAAAATTAAGTCCAATTTCTCAGCACAGATAAGCAGCCCCCAGAGCGGGGAAGCGAGCTCCATCCCAGCAGCAGGCACTGCACTTCCCCTGGAACGGCAAAGACAGACAAGGTGTTGGTATGAATAAAAACTGGGTGCCAGGGAGAGGCTGTCAGTGACATTACTACCTGTCACACGTGTGTAAAGTCATCAAACAGCGGGGTGGGCGGCCGTGACAGCCCTGGGAAAGACATCTCTATCAGCGCTCAGCGCCGCGTGGGGCGAGGCTGCAGCGCGCTCAGGGCAGGCAGGCTGCTCCACTGGAGGTGGAAAATGATATATTCAGCAATGGGAGTAATTTGATTTGGCTGAGGTTCACAGCGTTTGGGAATCTGATGTGAGTCTTCCTACTATTGGATACTGCCCCAGATTCCCAGTGCTGCAGCATATCGCATCTCCCTTTTGGGCTGTGTGGAGTAAATGAGCTTCTGAGCATGGTGGTATGGATTTTGCACCCAGATGGGCAAGTTTTCTCCTCTTCTGTTATAAACTGGATTTTAACTCTGCAAGAAAATACAGCAAGCAGGATATTCCTGCACCATCTGACTGATAAAAGCAGCCAGTGATTGCATCCAGAGGCTTTTTATCTGCCCATCTCAGATTACACCTGCTTTCTAGAAATAGCCTTGGCCAAGGCTGGTTTGGTGCTGGAAGGGCTTCCTGGAGCAGGGTATTTTGTCCAGAAAGTGATTGAGGTGCAACTCCTACAACAGAGAGGTGTGGATGTGATGGAGTACGCTGGCATCCTCACAGCTGGATCCTCACCAGGGACTGAGCCTGAAAATCATCAGGTGGTGTATGATTTTTTTAGGGAGGTGAAGATCTCACTGGAGATCTCACTGTGGAGCAGGAGCAGGCTGTGAGAGCTGGAAGGGAGGGAGCAGCACTGAGAAACCAGCTTGAAATGCATCCCCACGAGCTGTGTGTGCCAGCAGCTGGATGCTGCCTAGCTGCAGCCACCTTGTTACACTGCTTTCCTTCCCCTGCTGAAGCCAGGACTGATGCTTTGCTCGAGCTCAATGGTTCGTGTCAGCGCCGTGCTTTGTGCTGGGCTGGATGGGAGCTCCAGGGCAGAGCTGGGGCTGGTGCAGAGAGGGGCTGTCCCTTCCTCGAGCCACTGGGGAATGGCTCAGCCTTGGGGGAGCCCCGTGGGGCACTGAGGTGACAAACACCGTGCAGCAAACCCCACCCCAGGCAGAGCAGGGTGAGGACACGCACCAGCTGCCTGCTCCGAGCAGCCCGCCCACGCCGCCAGCAACACCCTCGGATTTTGTGCCAACTTTTAATTGCATGAATTTAATTATAGGGATTTTCTGGCTGTGTCGGGGGCTGTGAGCATCTCCCCTGCAGCTGGGAGCTGTGCAGCTCCCTGTGCAGCCAAAGCAGAGCAGTAGCAGGGGAGCTCAGTGCAGGGAGAATGGGTGGCCAGGCACAGCCCTGCCGTCCCTTGGCCTTGAGTTGAGCTGGTTAGAAAATGACCCTCTTCTTTCTGGGATCTTGTGTATTTTTCTGCATTGCAAAGCAGTTTGAGCAGTGAGCCATCAGTCCTGCTCTTCCCTGAGCCTCCTCTCTCCTGATGGTTCGGAGCCTGCAGAAGAGCTGGGGTCTATCAATGGACCAACTCTCCCACTGGTGGTGGTACTGCCACCAGCGCTCTGCCCATGCTGCCAAAGCCATTCCCTGCATGATCTGTGCAGGGATACAAGGGGTTCTGAAATCAGGCCAACTCTCCTGGGTCAAGGATGGCTAGAAGAAGAGATCAGCAGCTGGTGGGTGGCCGTGGAAGCCCTTGGGAGAGCCCTGCCCTCTCCCTTCCCCTGCTCGTGCATCCAGGTGCATGCTGGAGAGCTTCAGTTTCTGGCTGATACGGCCAGGTCAGCTGTGTGACCAGAGATGAGCACATCACTGAGTTTCAGGCAGTTTTATCAATACCTTTAGCTACTGAGGACCCACAAACAGTTACTATTTGCCCCCATGGATTGGAGTTGAGCTGACAGTTTGGGGTTAGAAGCAGTTCAGTTCCTCCCTGTTCCCTGTGGTGTTTTGCTCTGCCACCACTTGACCTCCACGTCCCTGCAGTAATAAGGTCAGCACGTGGGGCAGCTCTGTCTTCCTTCTGCCAGCCCTTCCCTCTCAGGGCTCCCTGGAGTTTTCCCTGCTTATTCCTGCCATTTTCCCACTTTGCACTGTTTAAAAACAAGCAAGCAAGAGCTCCCTGGAGCCAACCGCTCATTTGCTGGCAAGGGCTGCCTGTTAATCAATTAAAGCTCTGTGAACCCATTTGCAGCAGGGAGGATGATTAAGATGCTTTCTGTCTCTAATGCATGCCTGGGGGAGGCTTGCCTGCATGGTAAGGGCAGGTGTGTTGGGCTGGAGGTCCTGCAATTCTGCTTTTATAGGTCTTGGAATAAAGAAGTCAGATATTCAGGACAGTGAGGGAAGGGAAGAGGTGTGGCAAAAATAAGTGCTTTCCTGATGGATGTTATTACCTGAGCCTGCTCTCCAGGCAAGGATTTGCTGATCCACTCAGAAGTGGCTCTGGGAGAACATCCCCCCAGGGACCATCATGTGCAGAAGAGGTGGCTGATGTGGGCAGTGAGGGAACGGGCTGATGTGGAGGATATTCAGGAAAATTGACAAGAAAAGGTACTGCTGAGGCCAGCACTGAAACAGCACCAGAAATGTGTGAAAGGCTGAAAATCATCAGTGTCACTAAACTGAGGGTCATGCTTGTGATTTTACACTCTGCTGTCAGAGCAAAGCTCAGCTGTGGGAGCCTGCCAGCTCCTCTAAGCACTGCTTTAATTTCCACCACTCATCTTCATTTCCAGGCATGAATTTGGTTCATCTCAGAGCCTTAAGCAGGGGAATCAAAGGACAAAAACCATTCTCTCACTCGGCCAGCAAAAGGGTGCAAGGTCTATGTGTCATTTTGGGCATTGTGATGGATTGATGAGAAGTTCATTTTAATAACACTGATGTGCCATAAACTGCAGTGCAGTCCTTGTAAAATGAAAATTGCTTTAATGCTTGCACTTAGGGAAGTCACGTACCAGCCCCTGAGCTGGCCACCAGTTCAAAATCCACAGTAAGCCAAGCCAAAGAAGTCTTTGCACTGGCACAATTTACTGATCTGTGATTTAATAGAAAAACTATTAGTGTTTCAAAGGGTGACACTGACTGGCTCGGGTTTGATATTTAGTTAGATATTACAGAATTTGGCAAGATCCAAATCTTGGCCCAGGGCAGGAACCCTGGCTGAGGAGGACTTTGCAGCATGGGGCTGTGGGTATGGAGTCATTTCATGGGTGGAAATTCTGGGGCAAAAGGAAAAGGGCTGGAGAAGCAGCTGAATTTGGGAGATGGAAGCTGAGGTATCCACACAGCTGGGAGTTGTTCAGAGCAAAACCCAGCGTGGCTGGTGCTGCTGGCATGGGGAGATGAGCACCAGGGATCAGGGGCAAATGGGAAATGGATGCTCTGCCAGGAGCATCCCCATCCCAGCACAACCCTAGAGAGCATCTTTCCATCATTGTGTCTTTGTTCTTTATAAATTGTAAAAACAAACCCTCCAATCTGCCCATGCACTGGGAATACTCGAAGAGAAATAATTGGGCCAATTAGTGATTTAAAAATAAATATATATTTACTATTTTGATAGTAAGGTTTCAGACAATCGCTTAGGCCAGAAAATAAACTCAGAGTGTGGTGGCCAGAGCAGAGCCCTGCCCTACAGCTACCACCAGAGAGCATCCTTGTATACTTTTTCTGTGGAAAAAACAGCACCGAGCTGGGAAATAACCCATCTTTCAGCAGCCTGTCTCTTTTTAAGTGTTTCCCAGTCAGTAAAGATATAATAATTGAAAGTTGTCTATCAATCATGTTAGCAGACAAAACAACATTGTTTCTCTTCTCTTTTTCTCCAAAGTACTGGAGCTTGATTGGCTTAACAATGGGAACAAAGGCACCGAGTCAAAAATCCCACTTAAATGTTTTCAGGTATAAAAGCACATCATCTTTGGGGAGGGAAGGTGCAAAATTCATTGTTTAGAAGCATTCTAGGGGAATGCTCAAAAGGCCAAAAAAAAAAAGCTATGGAGAATAGAGTACGTCAGGACAAAATATATTTGGGGCTGAATTTAAAATCCTGCCAAGAAATTTACATATCTGCATGTCTGTAGCCCCCTCACCTGAAGCAGCTGATATAGCCAGAGAACAGGTCAGGGGATCAAGCTTTGACTTATTTTAGTGCTTTCTTGGGGTGTAAAATCGTGCTAAATCTAGGTTAGCACTACGCTGTGGATGCAGGGCCAGGATGGGCTGTGGCTGAGGGGCACTGCCTAAATGATGCTCTTATTTTCCCTTTTGCCATCCAGGTGCTGCCCAGCATCCAGGCTCCCCAGAGGTGCAGCAGTCACCTGGGACTCCTCCTCAGTTTTTAGGTGCACTTTGCCATTCTCATGAGCCCATTTTCCCCAGAAATCCTTGTCAGGTGTCTGTGTAGGTGGGTGACACCCTGCAGGGCTGGGGCAGGGGCTGCTCCTATGGTCCACAAGCAATTCTGCTTTGCAGGGAACAGCTTCCAATGTTTATTTCTCTTCACCCAAGGCTTTCTGTGGAGAGCTCCTAAGTGGTTTCAGTAAAAAAATAATTATTTGTTTGCTACAGGTCTGAAAAGTGGCAGCTCCTCCAGGCTAACAGGAACCTGTTGTCCATGCAGGAGCGCACAGTAAAAGGTTTGCCAGAATTTTCTGCTTTATTCAGGGCAGGTTCTGCATTGCTTCTTGCTGTGCTTGTTTCTGCAGCAGTGTTTGTGTTGTTTTATATACATTTATACAAACTGAATTAGCAGAGGATGCTGAAACTGATCTAAGGTTAGACCATGGAAGAGCAGAAGACAGATCTCAGTGCAAATCATTTCCCCTTCCCAGTCAATCAGGGAAAAGGGAAATAAATAAGCAGTGAGAGGCACCATCACTTCTATAATCACTTGAGCAAGAGCAGGACCAGCTCTCTGTGAGTCACAGCAGCGCTGCTGCTTCCCCTTTGCAGACATTAACCAGTGGTTTTAGGGAGGTTTAAAATTAGTGGTCTGTTAGTTACTGTGTGTTTCACTGTCTGTGCAGCCTGCTGGGAATGCCACAGCCTTTATAGCTCATAGACACCGTCCCCAGGATGACTTTTAGCTCTGGATGATTGCAGTTTGGGTAACTGAAATGCAGACAGCGGTGAAAATGTGGTTATTGCACCTTGGTACCTCACACCTGTGCTGTTCATTGCCTCCACCAAGTGTTGTTTGAGTTCATTTGGGATTTTACTGAATACTTAGGGTGTGGGAGGGAATGTCTGAGCTGCCCTTTTTCCTGGTGTGGTCCAAGTTGGAAAATGCTTCAGTTAGGCTGAAACCAGGGTTTCCATCAGCTGAAGTCACAGGTCTACCACAGAGCAAACACATTTCCAGAAGTCCTCATTCATGTGTGGTTCTGGTCAGACAGGCAAAAAGATTCAATCTGTGGTTGCAATATTTTAGTTTCCTTTCTCCTCCCTGCAGAAGTTTCCTTTTCAGATGATTTTCTGAGTTAATTCCAATTCTGTTGCAAGAGGCTCATGAAGCTGTTATTGCTCAGTCACTCTCAGTCTCCCTGCTAATATAATGCAAGGATAAGCAAAGTTCATGGAAACTGCCTACACTGGAGGAATGAAACAAGAAGGCATTTCTGAGCACTGCAGGTTTTTCAAAGCCTCTTTGTTCAGAGATAGGGAAAACAACCTGTAAAACTTCACCCTGACAAAGGGAGCTGCAGATTTAAGGCTATTGGGGAGAGTCATCTCTCCAGAGGTAGGTTGGCATGTGGGTTCACAATTACAAATGTGATTTATGATTCATCCCACTGGGATTCAGCACACTGGGATGATGGAGGGGGGGAGAGTCTCTATATTGGGACAGACCTTGAGTGATGAGGGACAGCTCACAACCTGAACAACATGGAGAATGAGGTCATTCGAGATGAAATGCCTCAGCACTGCCAAGCACATGTTCATTTACTGAAAGAGTAGAAATTCAAAGTGATTTTTCATAAGGGGGAATATTCATTTGCCAGCAGACAGTTTGTTTTAGGCTCAGAGCAGCATCTTAGCAGCCCATCAGGTGCCACTCCAGAGCACACTGCTCCCTCTGCAGTCTCAGTGCCTTCAGAGGCAGCACACAACCATGGCTGGAAAAGAATCATTCTGCTTGAGAGGCACCTTATGCCAAGAGCACAGTAATTTTCAAAATAAATCAGTTAAAAGGCTCTTTACAACCAGATTGTGATGTAAATGCAAACCCTTATGATTCAAGCTGTGCAATACCCCCTAACTGAGGCATAAGAAGATTTTTCTCTGATTTCCACATTTTGCTATAGCTTTTATCCAGAAGGCTGCTGATTTGCTACTTTGGAGATAAGATGCAGGACATGGAGAACCATCAGCTTGATCATTTTGGCATTTCCAGGGGTGCAGCTTTGTGATCCCACACCCAGCAAAGATGGCTCTGCGCTGTCCTTTGCCTCTTGTTTGAACTTGCAGTTTGAAGGTATTTTCCCCCCTCTGGAATCTCTAGAGAGATAACAGTCCTGAAGACATCCCTTCTTGGTGTTCCACCTTGGCTTGCCAGTGTCCTTGGCAGGTGGTGTCACCCGTGGGAATGGCCAGTTGGAGTGGGAGGAGGAAATGCTGTGAGGGGCATTTCATCTGGGAGAAGCAGTGTGGGTATTTTATTGGTGCTGATGCCAAGCATCTGCCTCAGTTTTGTCTCTGTTGGTTTCCTGTGGCTGCCCTGGGTTCTGGGCAAACCCTGGATACAGCCAGCTCCCCCCAGTCTGTGATTCTGTCCTGCTGACATCCTCTCCCTGTGTCAGAGGGATTACCAGCTGCTGTGAATACACTCATGCAAAGCAGAGAGTTAAGCCTCAAACTTCCATCTGTTCATAATAAAACATCTTCACTGGCTGAATTTGACCAATTTAGTGATTACTATTGGGAGAGCATGGTCTCTCCAAGACCTCCAGCTGTTCCACCATGGAAAGCCTCTTGCCTTAATGTAAAGGGTTGCAGTCATTTCCTCTATGGTTCATATCTAATTTTGTTACAATAATTCAGCAAGTCCACTTTGGCCAGCTGCTCTTCAGGCCCTCTGGCCCACATGGCTCATACACTGCTGATGTGATGGTGTTGAATCAGTCTTTCCTACAATTTTGCATCTGTCCCAGCCCTTGGAGTCATTCCAGCAGTTCTCAATATCCAGCTGATCATTTCACAGCACCCCCCTCAGTGATTCACTAGCCTGTGAAACCTCCTCTCTGTGCTCCAGTTCCTCACTTCCCAGGCTGGTGACAGACATTGAAAATATTGTACAAGTGGCACTTCCAATAAATCAGCAGTCATTTAAACGCCTGGTAGTAACTGACAGATCTGGTGGGTTCTGCCTGGCATCTCCTCACAGATCAGGATGTGGATCTGTCTAAACTCACATACAGCATTATCCTAAGGCTGTTTTCAGCAAAAGTTCAGAGATCTGTTGGTGAGGAAAATTCCATAGGGTGGACAAGAGACCATGAAATGATACCTAAGATGTCTTTGGGGTTTTTATCCTGGAGAAAAGAGGCTCTGGGGAGACCTTTTTGTGGCCTTTTAATACTTAAAGGAGATTTATAAGAAAGATGGGGACAGACAGGGCCTGATAGGACAAGGGGTGATGATTTAAATGAAAGGAGGGTAGGTCCAGCCTAGATTCTAGGAAAAGTGTTTTGCAAAGATGGTGGTGAGGCCCTGGCACAGGGTGCCCAGAGCAGCTGTGGCTGCCCTGGGCCCTTGGAAATGTCCAAGGCCAGGTTGGACATTGGGGCTGGAGCAGCCTGGGACAGTGGGAGGTGTCCCTGCCATGGCAAGGGGTGGATTGAGATGATCTTTAAGATACCTTCCAACCCAAAGCATTCCAAGATCCTATGTCCCCAGCATAGATCAAGGGCTCCTGGCTCCCTGTCACTGCCTTTCTTTTCCTCCCCAGTGTCTCTTCTCTTGGTCCCATCTGATGCAAGCAGAGATCAAAATCCCTCCCAGCTGTAAGTGCTGTCTTTGTTCTCTTTGCTCTCCCTCAAACCCAGGGCTGGCCCCTGATTTCCTGCACTGGTTTCATTCCAGTACTTCTCCCCATACTGTGCCACGTTTCTGCTGCAGTGCCCTGCTGTGCTTTCCCCCCTTTTTCTTCTCTGGGCTTGGGATCTGCTTTGCAGAGGCACTTGGCAAATATCACAGTGAGGAAGCCCTAGCTTTACTCTCTTTTTTCTCTCCAGAACTATGGGTGACCATGCAGCAGCCCCTGCTTCTCTGTGCCTTGATATTCTCTTCCCTTCCCGTTGAGAGGAGAAGTCTGGCTGCGGCCCTCTGGATGCTGCACTGTCCCTGAAATCCTCACAGAGATGCTGAGGCATTGGTCCACACTGTAATCACCGAAGGATTACAACCAGTGTCACTCCATATTAGTGGGATTATTAAGTAAAATTGGCTTATAGGATCCAGCCTGCTGGCAGCTCAGCCCAGCTGAACAGCAGCTGCAGGTCCCTCCTGCCACCGCCCCGCGCTGCCTCCCTGCCGCGCTTCCCATCGATTTCAAATTTCACTATTCACTCCTCAAGGGCTTGGGGTTTTCCTGTGTCATTGATTTATTGCTTTCCTGGGAGTCAGGACAAGCTCCAGGATCTTCATTCATCAGGCTGTTGTCAGTGTCAGGGTTTTGCCCAGAGATTTCAGCAGTGAAATGATCCCTGTCCAGCACTGGTGGTCAGTCAAAATTTGAAGCCAATTTATTCTTAACAACTGGTTTTGCTTGCTATAAACCATCTCAATTTCTAGCAGAGGTGGTCACTGCATTATATGTGGTTCCCTGTTGCTGGCACTGAGGTCATGTGCAGGGCAGGGCAGGTTATGGGAAGATACTGCCCAGCATCCTCCAACTTTGGGAAGGATCACAGGAACTGTTCTGGCCTTTGCATAGATGCCTGCTGCCCAGCGTGCTAAACAGCCTGGAGGTGGAGAGACCCTTTTCTGAGCTTATTACTTCCATTTTGCAGACTTTCAGAAAGGGGGAAGAAAAACATCAGACTTTTCCAGCCCTCCAGTCACCAGATGAAATGAATCCTTGAAAGCTTCAGAGAGTGATGTTGCCAGGGAGGGCTCAGTGAGAATTTGTGAGGTTCAGTATAGCAAGAGAGTGCTGTGCTGTGCAGGGCACCCAGAAAAATAGGTGAAAAGTAGGTAAAAGTTCTGCTCCTCCCACTCAAGCTTACCTTTAATCAAATTCTGCCTTTTACATCACTGGGATGTGTAACTGGTTATTTTCTTATTAATGATGGAGTAATTGGTTCCAGTGCAGGGTCTGTGTCCATTAGCACATCTGCTCAGACATTTGTACTTCCTGATACACACTCTGTGTACAAGAAACACATTTGTTCCTTGCCTGGGTGCGTGCCTTATCTAGTCCACCTCATCTCCCCATCTGAATTTTAAAAAGAAAAGTAATGAGGAAGGTTATTGCACCATGAAAGTAACAATGCAAATTGATCATCAGCATAGCAATGTCTTGGGGATGTTTCTGGAAGTTGCTTTGGTGAATTCCAAAGTGCATGAAGGCTCTGTGGTTTAACAGAGTTCCTGCCTCAGGCAAAGGCCCCCTTGACTTGGCCAAGGTTTATAATTCCATCCTCAGTGTTATCACAAAAGTTGTTAAAATTAAGTATAGCCCACTCTTTATTCTGACTTGCTACTGCCATAACAATAACCTTTGCTTCATTTTGAGGCTGGACACTGTGCCTGATCCAGATCCAATCCACAGTCCAGCTTCTCTCCCATTTTGCCCAGGAAGGTCCCTTGCCTCCAGCAGCCAGGCTGGGCAACTCTGGGGGCAGCACAGAGAAAGTTTGCTCCCTGCTAAACACAGGCAAAGATGCCAGAGCAAAGCAGGGAACCTGCTGGAAACTGAGCAGAAAAAATAACTCTGTAAGCCTGAGTTATGAAAATCATAGAACAGAGCTAAAATTTATACAAGACAAAAGAGGGCTGAGATGACTCAGGTCTTGCCCAAGGAATTTAATTGAAAACTGTAACTTTGGGGAATGCTGGGTTGTTTTGCTCTGTGTTTGTGTGCCTGGCTCCCTTCCAGAGGGCGAGCGTGAGGCTGGAGCTGCATAAGTCTGCTCTGGCATGCTGGGGAGCTTTGCTAAGCTGCCTGACACTGCTTGATCCTTCTGGATCTAGAGAGGAGCTTTCCATCATCTGCAAAAAATTAGAGGTTATGTGAGCACGAGGCGTATCTGTCAGTGATCAGGCACTGATGTGCTGTGCAGCTCTCCCGTGGCTCAGGTGCTGCAGAGCAGCTCATGCTGCACACCTGGATCTGAGCCTGGCCACACACCCACCACGGGCCCCTCAGAGCTCTGAGAGCCCCACAAGTCTCCAGCAGATGTTTCATACCCTCCTCTGCTGTCAGAGGGGTGGGCAGCTGCTGTGGATTGAGAGTGGAACCCAAAGGGAGCCCAGCCCTGGTTAAACCTGTCCTTGTGGCAGATCCTGGACATGCTCTCAGCTCCAGCTCTGGTTAAAGCTGTCCTCGTGGCAGCTCCTGGATGTGCTCTCAGCTCCAGCCCTGGTTAAAGCTGTCCTCGTGGCAGCTCCTGGATGTGCTCTCAGCTCCAGCTCTGGTTAAAGCTGTCCTTGTGGCAGCTCCTGGATGTGCTCTCAGCTCCAGCCCTGGTTATTAAACCTGTCCTTGTGGCAGCTCCTGGATGTGCTCTCAGCTCCAGCCCTGGTTAAAGCTGTCCTTGTGGCAGCTCCTGGATGTGCTCTCAGCTCCAGCCCTGGTTAAACCTGTCCTTGTGGCAGCTCCTGGACATGCTCTCAGCTCCAGCAGCTCCCTGCAGGGCAGCACTCACTCAGGGCCAAGAGCATCTTCTGTCCAGGCACCATGCAGGTGTGGAGCATCCTGGGGTCCTCAGGCTGGACAGGAGCCTGTGTTCCCAGGAGGAGGCAGAGGTTGGAAAGAGGACCCAAGTTCACATCACACTCCAAACATCCTTGGCCCAGGGTGTTTAGGGACATTTTCTGAGCAAAAATGGTATCCATTAGGGTCTGGTTTTGCTGTAGACAAAAAACCCCCAGGTTTAGTGTCCTTTTGGTGTGAAATAGGTGAAATATGATGCATGTATCAATCTAATCCCTTCTTGCTTAATCTTAGAATTAATCTAAGAATTCTTAATCTAAGAATTAGATTAACAAAGGGCAGTCAGTGCAGTCCAAAGGACAAAAGCATTTGCAAGACATCCTTCATGCCTTAACAATTCCCACCAGTCCAAAAGGGAAAGTCCCAGGGAAGTCTTGAATTTCACCAGAGATAATTGTGGTGCTTTCCCTTTTCTCTTGTCTCAATCTCCTTTCCCGTTTCTGCCCAGCCCCGAGGAGCTCTGGGAGGGAGCCCCTTCCTTGCTTTGCCTCATGGCAGCTTTTGGTGTGTCTTGTGGGCCTGAGGAGTGGTGCCAGTGCTTCAAGGGGTACCCTTGAAGCTGTGAGCCCCTTGCTTGCCCTGCTGAGCACATTTTGGGTGCTCCCAAAAACCCCCCAGAGCACACAGCTGGAGCACAACTGCATCTCGCTCGCTCTCTGCATTGCAAACTCTGTGCAAAGGGTGAAATAAATAAGTGAATAAATCATTGGCATTGTAGCACTGCAGACAGCTGGAAACATGATGTAAATACTAAAGGCTGGGTCTGAGCTTCCCAGCAGTGTTTGATGTGGGCCACAGGCACAGCTCCCCAAGGGACTTCTGGTCCCTGAGGACCTGATTTATGCCAGTGCTGCAGATCAAAAGCCAGGATGTGGTGCTGCACAGCCATAATAATGGATATCCAAATTTCCTTCAGCTCCAGGTCTGGGGAGACAATGCTAAAATTCAGCCACTGGCAGAGCAGGAATTAAATGATTTGTGTTGGCTGCCTCAGGGAGGGGATTCACTGTTTTCATCACATGCCAGCACTGGTTCAGCCACATATGGAGTAAAAGAGGAGGCTTTATAAGGCTTTATGAATTGGCTGGATACCAGAACCTGAGTCCTGCTGGATGTAGGGCTTATCCTTACAAAACCCATCTTATAGCTGTAGGAATGAGTGGGTCTGGATTGCCCTCATACAGCACAGGATTGCTGCAAGTGTTGATGAGAGCTTTGGGTTCTTCAATCTGCAAAAAGTCATTGTGCAAAGCTCTGAAGTGTTGTTAACAGGTTCCATTATTTACTTTTTAATATTTGTCATGCCAACCATTAAGCAGAGTGGCCCTTACACTGGCCCTTACCCCAGAGGAGTGCTTCCCCCTGGACAGGGGCATCTGTTCCTCGCTGGGTAATCAGACCAGGGGCACCCCTCAGCTCTAAGGGGACCAAATTGTGGATTCCTCCTCTAGCACGAGGCCAACCTGCAGATCCATGTGATGCTCCCACACTGCAGATCCCCAGCATGGTGTGGTGTCCAGTCTGTGCTGGCTGTCACAACCTGAGATGTTTTGGTCCTTTGCACTCCACCTCATGTAATCCTGGCCCATTTTGTTGTAGTCACTAAATTCCCCATTTTTTTTCCTCTTCAATTGCATTTTCTTTGCTCATATTCCAGAGTGTTTGTAAGTCCTTCTTTCCTGTTTCCAAGATTTCAATGAGGATCAATTTTGGCAAGCTTTGGTCCATGTCCCTGCACTTCATGGCATCCCATGCCTTTTGATGGCTTCCACTTTGGTGAAGATTTTTTTTTCAATATCCATGCCAGGTCTCTCATATCTTCCCCTCAATGTTTTGTCTTCCTCCTTGATTTTTTCCTCTGCTTTTGCAGCATCTCTGAGGTTCATTTTGGCATGTTTTGGTCCTTTGCACTGCACCTCATTTCCCCCCAGACCATTTTCAATGTGAGATTTCTCCCACTGGAGAATCTGGATCCTTGAGTATTCAGGATTGTGCCCTCCAGGAGACAACATCTAAACTGTACATCACTGCAGATTACTCTATGGCTTCTGCAAATATGAATTTAAATAGTCCATTATCTCAAAGCACTGTTAATGTTTTTATTCCCACTTCCTAGATGCATGCTCCATACTGAATATCCTCCAAGTTCATTAGCTTCCATTTCATGTTGCATAAATTTGTAGTCTGCTCTTCTAAAGAGAAGATGAAACCTGACTGCAAAATTTACTGAACAATTGTTCCAATGTAGCTTAATTAGTGTCTTGCAAGGATTTTGCAAGCATCTGAGATCGCTTGGAATGCTTGAGTCATTTTATTATGAGATTTAGGTTTAATATTTCAGATTAATAATACATATGAACGTTTATTAAACTCTAGGCAGCACTTAAAAACAACAAAAAATGGTTTATCATATTTATAACAGCCTCAAGGAAGAGAAACTTGCAAGTGACTCAGGCTCTGCTCTCTTTTCCTTTGTGCTGAGCTGTTTCTGGGGTTCTGAGGGAGGCTGAACTCCCTGGGAGGAGGACAGGCTTCATTCCATGGACTGCTCTGTGGCTCCCAGGTTTTCTTCTGAGAACAAGTAGATGGCAAACTTTAAATCAGACTTGGGATGTGGAGAAGGGGTCTGCTCTTTGGAAGGGAATTGCTTCAAAAATATAATTTTCTATAAGAGTGTTCAAGAATGGGCCCCAAATGTTCAGGCACCAGGAACCACCCTTTGCTAAAGGACACTTTAACCACCATTTGAACATGTTTTGGAGGGCTGTGGATCTGAGTGAGCTGGTTCTTGGTTGCTCTGCTGTGCCCCAGCAGCCCATGATGCAGATTCAGTGCAGCTCTCTGCTCCCTCCAGCACTTGCTGGGTCACACAGCAGCTCATGTACAGACCAGTGTGGGTTTTACATCTGTGCATTCAGACTCACACGTCCCTGATTTACACACCACTGCCAGGAACACCTTGTTAACAGGCAGCACTTCATGTACTACCATAAAAAAAAACAAACCAACAAACAAGTCTCCCAATGTAGAGATTTCAAACTTTTTTGAGCGAGTTTTCTTAAATTTAGGAGATCAAGCTTTCTCCACGTTTAAGTGAGAGCAGCAGCATCAAAATATAGCAATGCACCCATTTGTGTCAGCCAGGCACTGAGATGCACTCCTGCCTGCTGGGGAGAGGCAGAAGGAAGCAAGCAATGACAGTTAAATAAAGAATATAATGTCTAGCTTGGGAGTGAAGCCTTAGGAAGCAAATTTAAAACCATGCAACAACATGACAGAGTGTAGGACCATTGGAAAGGTCCAGCAAGTGTGATTAATCCATGGGCTGTTCTCCAGTGCCTGCAGGCACCTCCACTGAAAGTGCCAGATCAGGCTGGGGAGGGAAGGACAGGCTTTGCCACTGAGCCATCAACAGTGACAAAAGCAGATTTGGAGAGCTGAGTTCAGCTCTCTGTGTGCATCACTCATTAATTTAGGGTTTGTGAGACACACCAACCCAGTGCTGGCTCTCTCCATGGGGCTGAGTTTCCTTTAAGCTGCTTTCACGTGGTGTGCAAACGGCAAACAGGCGCGCTGGTGATGCTCACAGCAGGGCCTGCACTGGAGCAGCAGCTCCAGGATGACTCAGAACAACAACCTTGTGTCATCCTGGGTGAGCGAGCCAGCAAGAGGGGCAGAAAGGGAGACCAAAGGGGGCTCTGCACCCCACAGCCAGCCGGGGAGCTGTGGCAGGCTGCTGCTAGGGCAAGGGGCTCTCATGGACATGTCCTGCTGTGCTACCCAAGACTGATTTATCCTGTGAGTGAGATGAGGAGGGGCTGTTTGGAGGAAAGACTTGATTCTGTGCTGATTCCTTCACTGAGGCTTGTGCAGAGCATCCAAGAGCCCCTGTCTGAGTGCTCTGCTAGGTCTGGGGGTGGGAAATGCTGGTGGGAGAGCAGGGCACAGCACCCAGGGCATGCTTCAGCTCATTTTGTTTGTGCTGTTCACAGCCCTTCCAGCCCAGCTCTCCCCTCCTTCCTGCTCTGCTCCCATCCAGCCCATCAGAAACTTCAAAAACATGTCAAATGAAACTTCTCAGAGTGTTGTCACTGAATGATGCAGGGGGATGGGGTGTGCTGAGCTGGCCAGAGCTTTCTCCTGGAGCTTAGGAGAAACCAATGCAGAAATTCAGCTGGATTTAGCATGCAGGGGAACAACCAGTGGGCTGAGGAACAACCATTTTATACTTTGTCTATTTGATTGTCACTGGTGTCTTGAAGGAAATGTAGGTCCTGCTAAAAGTGGTGCTGGTTCTATTTTTAGTATATCTGGGTCAAGATCTTTCTTTTTATGTCTGTGATCAAGTTCATTATTCACTTTGTGGGCATTGCTTTTATCCTCTTGTTATGTTTGACTACAAGATTAGTGGACCTGACTGTGTTGGTGCTTTTCAATGGCGGTGTCAAAATAAATAAGAAATTGTGATATTGCAGAAACAACCCAAATGCAGAATTGGTACTTGGAAGGTTTTCTCCGCCTAATCAGGGTTGGTTTTGAGGCTCACTTGTTTTGTGTTCCCTGCTCATTTCTGTGTCTAGCCAAGTATTTACAATCGAGTAAAATAATTCTACTACCCAAAACATAGAACTCCAGATCACCCACATGCTCCCAATGTGGCACATTTCTTGTCCAGCCAGGACAAGCCCAGCAAGTTTAGTTCAAAGGCAAGTCTGTGTTGCATGAAGGACTTCCCTGTGCTCCTGCCCACTCAGCAGCACCCAAGACAAACATCCTCCTGCAGCCATCCAAATCAATCTAATTGTAAGCAACAGAAAATGGTGCTTTAAATAAATCTCATTTGCATACTGAGAAAAACTTCCCAGCTTACTGAATATGGAAATTACTAGTGGAAAATTATTTATCGCCTCAGCATCAAAATACCAGAGGTTGGCTGGTGCCTTTGGGAAAATCGTTTGTGATACAGCAATATTTCTCACTTCCCCATATATAATGTGATCTGCCAAATTTAATCCAGTTTTGCATTTGATGGTCCCCAGTAGGATGAAAAGGTGAAGCTAATGTCATATAAACAATACCAAGCATCATCCCCCATGAAATTTTATGTGACAGTTGAAAGGTGCTGAATTATCCCAAAATAGCCCAGGGACTTCACAGTTCATGCAACCTGGCAGTTTACAACAATGCAAATATTTTGCTGCTCACTTAGCTGCTGTTGTCTATTTTTAATTGTGAATTCAATCCCAGTATTTCAACCTAGAAGGTGAGAGAATGGAGGGGGCTCATGCTGTGCCATGCACTATCCTCAGTAACAAAATGCTGCAGAGTGAGAATGTGGAGGCAGAAGCAAGCATTTGCTGAGCCCAAATGCTTCCCTCTTCTCACACTGTTGATCAAATAAAAGTCTCATCTGCTGCTATTATAGGGTAATTTTCCCTAAATGTGGTCGGAATGAGAGATTTGTCCAAGGACATATCATGAGCCAAATTGCAGTTTTTACCATGTAAAAAAATATCCTCCTCTTCTGCATTTTCCCTGCCTTCCCAGCTCCTGAGAGCTGTCTCCATTACGTGGGCACATCACTAAGGGAACTCCTTGTTTTTCTTGTCATTATCTGCAAAAAGAACCTGATGTATATGTAGGCTGTTAAAAATGTACACATTTATTGAAAATTGCCTGAGTAAGATGAACTGCTGTTGAGAGTATTTGAGTTCAGCCTACAAAGTGCTGCTGGTTCCCAGTCCAGGCAAAAGGCTAGATGTGTTTTTCTGTTTCCTCTAGATTCCCTTGGGCAGTATTGCCTATCTTTGACATCCAAGCTCTGTAAAAAAAAATTTTAAAAACCACAAAAAATGGGGATTTGGAAAAATCCTGTTGTGGTTTTGTCTGTGCTGAGGTTGCCCAGCTCATCCCAGAGGAGGATGGTGGGGTCAGCAGGATGTGATGGAGGGATGTTTGCTGCACAGAGCTCTTTGTGGCTGCTGGGCTCTTTCCATTCCTTAGCCAGATCTGCAGCAGAGATCAGCATTGCCTATCAGACTGAATTTATCAGGAGCTGCTTCTCTACTTGTTTTAGTGGGCATAAGAACTTCTAATTCACCTATAGTGCAGCTAATTGCCAAAGGAGCTGAGATGGTCTCGATACATGGCACGGGACCTGAGACCCTTCTGCCCTTCCTTTTGGAAGGGCTTTGCTTTGGCTTTTCCCCTCCCTGGGGAGGCAGGGGGCTGTCTGCTGCCCACACAGACCTGGGTGACACCCAGTCCCTCTGCCCATTGCCAGCATCACAGTGCCAGCCCACAGAAGGACACAACTGAAGCTACAGCTCAGTAGGGTTCATCTTGCTGGGATTTGTGCAGCTGTGAACTCGGGCAGGATCAGACCTCTGGCTGAATTTCAATTTTCATTCATCATTTTTGGCTGGCCCCAGAGCCCCAGGGAGCAGCATTTTCCATTAGCTGTAATGGGTGTGAGGTTTAGATTGGGGCTGGAAGTGGGGCAGCAGGGAGGGGTCCTGGCCACTGCCACCACCTCTCCCTGGGAGCTGCTCTCTGCACCAGCCCCTTGCAGGGGACAGAAATCAGCAGTGCCCTGTCCTTGTGAGCACTGGGAAATCCTGGAGGTGCTTGGAGATTCTGTCCCTGCTCTCAGAGAGAGCCAGAGCTGAAGTTTCACTGCAGGGTAGGTCCAGAGCAGTGCCAAAATTTGGGAAGTGGGCTGGGGGCAGGAATTTTGCAGAGCAGTCGACTGCTCAGAGCAGCTGTAACCCCCAAATACCAAGTATTTTCTCCCATTTTATTTATAAAAATTAGATAGATAATCCTAAAGGCAAAGTTAATATTAGTCAGTGATGAGATATCTTCACCTAACCCAGCCAAATATCTGTTCAAATACTGATATCTTGCATTTCCAATGTGAAATGGGAATAGCTGCATTACATAAAATACAAGAAGAGAAAGGCATATTATTGTTTTAATGCAACCTTTCCAAACAAATTTGTATTCGCATTGTATCTTAACAGAGAGATGCAGGAAGCAGACAGAAATTTATCTACTCCAGAGAGTGATAAATCAGTGCCTGGTTCACAGGAACATTTTTCAGACATCTCAAGAGCACCATGCACAAAAATATACATACCATGAATTTCCTGAGTGGACAAGGGCTAGCTGGAATGACGACAACAGTAGGCAGAGCACAGACCAATAGCAGCAACCTGGCAGGAGAAATCAGAATTATTCCTCTGGAAATGCAGTGAAAACAGCTAGGAAAAGTTTGTCTGCTCATTAGGCAAATGATTTGTATTTCCTTCCCTGCCTGTCCTCAATGTGCCTTTCATGTGGAGTTCAGCTTCCAGGATGCTCAGGGCTCCTGAGGAGCTCACTCCCACAGAAGCATCTCTTCCCCACTAGTTTGAAGAGCTCAGCCTCAGAGAAATTGGAGCCAGTGGAAACTTTTGGAGTTAAGTATCACTGTCAGGAAGAGGCCAGCTGAGGTCTCTTAAAGAGCATTTAGTAGGAAACTTCTTTGTGGGACTTGCACCCCTCCAGCCTAATTTCCCCTGACAAGGCAGCAGTGGCAGCAGGGTTGTTGGACCAGTGGAGCAGGGACTCTGTTTTCTTTCCCTTCCTGTAGACATTAACAACTGCTCTCTCCCTTTTAAACAAATCCACACAATAGAAGACAAGTTGTCAAGAAACATTAAATCAGTCTGTAAAGCAGCCAAAGCCCGGACTCAGCTTTTGCATCTGAGAGGGCAAAATTTTCTCCAAGATGGATTGTGCCACCACCAGGGATGGCAAGGACACAGTGCTGGGAGGAGATAGCATCCCCTTGAATAGCAGGACATGGGTGGTCTCAGCACACCTCAGTGGTGATCCTGTGAGGTGTTTTGGGGTGTTGTTTCCCAGAATTTAGTGCAGGTTTCTTCTTCTGGTGGCATTATCCACACTGGGACTCTGTAGCCACAAGGCATTTTCTGACTTGCCCCAGTGCTGCCTCCAACAAGTTGTGTTGAAGCAAAACCAGACAACAGTGCAACTCCAGTGAAGGAGAGTCCTGGGCAGGCAGTTGATGCTGGGAATGAATTTATGTCAGGTCTGGAAAATCAATGCACAGGAAGGAGAAGCGCTGCACAAATCTGATGACTCCTCATTTGGCCTTTGCTTGTGCAGGAGAAAAATTTTATTGAAGGCACCTAAATTTGAAAAGGCTGAGTTGACATGGTTATCCCAGTTAAATATTTAATTCTGTGCTGCAATTTTCCTAAGTGGATGTCAAAAGTCTCACAAAGCTTTTGGGTGTCACTGTTGTGTTACAGGTGACCCAATCACACCTTTCTTCTGGCACCTTTGGGTCCAGGAGGTCTGTGTAGGGAAGCTGGTGGTCCCGTTGTGGTGAGGGCAGAGAGAGGGACTCTGGCACTGTCCTTGGGTCACAGCCCGAGTTTGTCACCCTTTGTGCCCCACGGATGCACAGTTCCTGGGCCATCACCCTCCTTTCCTTCTGTAGTTATTTGCTGACTCTTCTGCAAACATGAAGCCACAACTTTAAGCATCAGCCTTGCAGCATCATGCACAGGATTTACTGGGGCATTTGCTCTTTATCCTTGCAGTGCAAGTTTCCTGCTTTTCCCCTTCCAGAAAGAGCTGTAATGGATAAAGCAGCATCTAAAATAAACCAGCTAGGAGTGGGTGATTGGCTGGCTTTGTCACAACAAGCCAGGAGGGACCAAGCTTGATGGCACAAAATGCAAGGCAGCAAGAGGGAGCTTCTCTGTGAGTGATTTGGACGTGAAGTGTGTGATGGTGGAGAGCCCCAAGGGGGGTGGGAGAAGAGGAGGTGGAGTTCATCAAGCTGAATCCCCCAGGGGTGAAACAGTCTGCAAAACCAGCTGGATCTCCTCGAATTTTTTTTCTCAGGAGAGTGTTGGAAGGCTGGGGAAAATCTCCAGACCCACACAGGTGGTACAGGGGAACATCCCCCAGCCCAGGCTGTGGTGGAGGAGAAGCAGTGAGGCTGTTCCCAAAGCCACACTGTGCCTGTTCCCTGCTGCTGAGGAGCACTGGGGGTATGGCAAATGTGCCAGCACCCTGGCCAGCTGGGAGTGCCTTTCTGCCTACGAGGGAGGGCTCATCTGGCACCTGATTGCTGCCATCTCCTTCCCATGGCTCCCATGAAGTCCCCATAACCAAATGCATTGTGTCCCAAATTGATGCCCGATTGTGCACAGAGCTCATCAGGGCTGCTGGGTCTTGAGGCTGCCAGAATAGGAAAAAATTATTCCATGGCAGAGATGAGTCTGTGGAAAGTATGGCCTGAGGCAGACAGAGCAGGAAGGAGAGGAGAATTTTCAGTCTTTTTTGGATCTGTGTGGGCAGCCAGGACCTCATATCACCTCCGACCCCAGCAGGCAGGGGCTTGGCCTGGTGTGATGGGAGATGCTTTTTCCCCAGTGCTTCTCTGTGATTTGGGCTGCATCAGCTGCAGGGTGAGTGAAGGCACAGCCTGAGCTGGCTGGAGGATGCTGAGGCTCCTGCAGGCTTATCTGATGGGCAGCAGTTCAAGAGGGATCCTGTGATAACGAGGACACTGTGATTTGCTGCTCCTGCTGCTGGATGTCAGCGGATTTTTAATGCCTCAAGGACAGCGTTTGACTAGGGAGAGAATTCCAGAAATGGCAGATTGTACTTAATTGGTGATGTAATTAGTAACGCAATTATAAATTGTCTAATGCCAGGAGTGTATTGTGGCTAATAACAGCCTGTGCCATGAGAATACATTTGGATCCCAGCTCTGGGCCTGCATCCTGTGCTGGCTGCTCCCACAGCTCATCAGCAAGTTACAAAGACCAAATCCTGGTGGATCCTTCCCTGGAAGGAGCCTGGGTGAATGAGCTCCTGCAGTGCTCCACCAGCATGTGCTGACAACGCTCTCCTTGTTTATTCCTTGAAATCCCAGCTGTGTGGAACACAACCATCCTCCTTTCCCCTTTTCCTGATTTAGATCGCAGGCTGTGTGCAAACAGGGAATATTACTGCCTCTGAATATGTGCTTGGCTTCTTAAGCCTTGAAACCCCTGAAAGCTCCCACTTCTGTGGGGTTCAGTGCTGAGATGGCAGGAACTGGCTGGTCTCCACCACCAATATCAAGACAGTAGCAAAGTTGATGACCTTCCTGGAGGTGCTTGGAGGAGATGAGGAAGGAGCACAGAGCCAACTAATTTAAGAGTTGACCTAATAGTGTGACTTAGGTATTTTTCAGCACACTGATTTCAGGGCAGGAAATTTATGTTTGCATGGGTACCCATGGAAATGAATGTGTCTGGCCATATGCCTCCTGTTACAGGATTAAAATCTTGGTCAAAAATTCTGGCATGAAGAATACTCCTATTTGATGTAGCTCTAAGAAAGAAAATAGTTTTGACCATATGAGGAGAGATTATGAGAACAAAGATAGTACTTTCTTGTATAATTATTAAATTATCATTATCCCATAAGTGCAAGCTTCTGGGTAGCTCAGTTAGTGTCTTAAAGCAAACATTTGTTATAACTTGCTCCAGAGTTTTCATCACATGGCTTTGGATTTCTCTAACTTCTTATTCTTCCACCAGTCAGCTGAATAATTAAATTGCTAGTCTGGGGATTTTATTGTGCTGAAAATCTGCAATTGAGCATTTGTTGCACTGAAAATGGACACATTTCTTTTCCAGATACATTTGGACACAGTAGGGATCTGAATCTCTAGTGATTTCATTTATAGAAATTCCACAAGTGTTAAGTGGTATTAAATTAAGTGAAATGAAACACTCTGAGTCTAAATATTTCACATATCTGTATAAATAGCTTCTTCTATTACTGAAGCATAAAAGTTGCAGGCTTGCCCCTACATTTCATCACGGTGAGTGAGGATTTAGCCCTGGGACACCTCGTAAAGGTGATGAGTCTCAGTGTGCCCGTGCACTACTTTCCCATCTGTGCAAGGTGAAATGCAGGCAAACAGCCTTTTCATTTCCTCACCTTCACAAAATGCCCCACAGCTTGTTTTCCTCTGGCCTATCTGGAGCTCTGGGCTGTTGACACTATACATTAATTTTTCTTTCAGAAGCTATTTGTATTACAGGGCCTGGCACTGTATCTTCTGCAGCCCAGTGAGTAACATGGGAAGGAGCTGATCCTGCAGAACGGGTTGGGCACAACCCCGTGGCCTCTGCTCAGAGCTGGACAGGCACAGGCATCAGGGCAGGGACTGAGCTCTGCCAGGACAGACAGGGATGAAGGGCTTATGTTCGAGCTTTGGGTTTTATTTTAAAAGCTGCCTCCAGTGAAGCTTATTAAAGGCTGAAAGAAGGAAAAGGATGACTTGACTTTCAGGGGCAATAGCAGCCCAGCTGTTCCCCCCCAGCTAATCCCTGTGTCCCAGTGGAGGTTTACCCAAAATTAGTACTTGCTGACTTTCATGTCGGGAGAAGCCTTTAATATTTGGTTCCTCAAAGCCTGAACCCTGGCATTAGCAGGGGTTATGGAGGCTGCAGTGAGGTAAATCTTGTAATTTCACAAAGTTGATTGAGTTTGTCTTGATTTTAGATGGCTCAGTGTGTGGTGCTCCTCATCAGGCCAGACCCACTGCTTATTGAAGTCACTAAAAGACTTGTGTGGATGTCAGCAGGGTTTGGGTCAGGCAGGTAGTGTGATTATGATGCCTTTTTAACCCACTGATGTCATTCAGAACCTGTTTATTACAAAAAACCCAAACAGATTTCTGGGATATGTAACTGGCTCTTGCCATTCTGTCAGCAGCAATGTCTGGGGAGGTGCCCACCCTGTGCTGGGGTGTAACAGATGGGGATGTGTGCTGAGAGCAGCACATCCACAGTGCCCTGCTTCAACACACGGCAAATATCTGCCTTGGTTTGCTTAAAATCATGTCATTTACAAAAGAATCTTCCATTACCACTGACTAGCCCTTTGAGAAGGGAGATTTTGAGTCCAGTTGGGTGAGCTTTGCTCCGTGGTGGTTTATGAAGCTTTGTAAGCATTGCTGGGATGTCTTTTGAACAAACACCAAACAAATGGTGCCAATGAGAGGCCACTGGGCCTCCTCAGTGGTTGGATCTCCTGTCCCTGGTGCATTTTCTCCTCTGAATTACAGTCTCCCTCCCCTGGTGTACACAGACCTCTTGAGCTGACCCATCTGTCAAGCCTCATGTGTCTGCTATAAAAGAACAGCTTTCTTCTCTGCTCAGCTATCTGAGCCCCTGGAAATCTCTTGTGTCTACATCCTTTAAGGTTTGATGCTTTCCAAATCTCTTCTCTCACCTTGATTTCTGTGTTCTGTGCTTTGGGCACTCCCTGCCTTGGCCACCCTGCTTCAAAAGAAGAAAATTTTGCTGCTTTTTAGACAGAAAGCACTGGTGGTGTTCCTCCTTTGGTGGTTTCTTCCCTGGAATGGGAGTCACCAAGATTTCAAAATCATTTGTTATCACTGTTTTGAGAGCTACACATCATAAACCCATGAACAAACATTGACCCCAGACACGTGGTCAGTGAAGGATCTGAAAAATGTCCTCAAGTAATTAACTGTTCATACTGAAATACTAATTACCCATCTCAGAAGAAAATTAGGAGAGAGAAATCAGGGTGCTTCCCTGGAAGCAGGGTGGGGACAGGGCAGTTACTCCAGAATTGAGGTTGTCCTCATTGACCTGTCCCCCTCCACACCGCCTGCCTGCTGCCAGCCCATCTGCCTTTCAGACACCACCAGAAAAAGCCTTCATTTCATCCCAGCACATGTTAGTGACTGAGAAGTCTCCCAAGACAGCTAAAGTATTTAATGTGTCTCACAGGACCCACTGGCAGGTTTCTGCAGGCTGTCCTTGGGAAGCTGTGGCTGCTGAGGGACTGTGGGGCACAGAGCAGGAGGTTTGGAAGCCTGGGCTGCTCCCTGTGGTGCCACCAGCAGCAGCCACTGCTCAGGAGCCAGAGGAGAGCCTGGCCTCACCCCGTGCTCTTGCCATGGCTCCTACTGCTGCCCCGTGCTTCGTTTCAAATTATGATGATTTGCATAGAGAACGCTGCCTGTGCGGATATTTTTAGGCTGATAAAATTATAGAGATAAGCTGGGACAATGAATTGAATCAAGGGAGTGGCTCTGGGCTCCTGTTTCCCCTGCAAACAGCTCCTGCTTTATTTATAGCTGTACGTATGTGCGTGTGCAGCTACGTGTTCACCTCTTTCCCAAAATCAGATCAGATCTTCCTGGCACAGATGACTCCCAGTGCATGTTCCTTTATTCATCACAGGCCCATCACATCAAGTTTCATGTCTAAGTCATACCTAGAAACGCATGAAGCAGAGATTTTTTGAGCTGAATTAAGATCAAATGAGTAGGAGGTGCAGCTACGAGCCTTTGATGTAGACAAACCAGGAAAGCTCTCTCCGTGGTGAGGGGCTGGGAGACACTCTCTCCTTCCCAGCACAACTCAATTCCCTCTTCCTATGAATTGCTTAAATAACTAATAGCTTAAAAGGGTGCTCCCATGAGCACTCATTGGCTTTCTGATCACTTCAGAGCTGTCCCTCCGACTTGTAACGAGATCTTTGTGCTCTGTCTCCATAATGCTGCTACAGGAGTTGAAATAGTAATTAATAACCTTACAACCACTCTTGATTTACAACCACTGCTAAGGCTGGCCAGGGAGAAAATTGTGTTTGCATTTTGGCCCACTTGTTTTAATCAGGCTGCTGAAACACTTTTAACTTGTTTAAATACCTGTGAGCCTTCCTCTAAAGTGATTGTTTCTATTAGTCATGAGGATGTATTGCTCAGGGATTGAGCTTCAGGCTGAGTTGTATGGCTGGGGAATGGGTTGGGCTGTAAATTCCCCTAACATGGTGGGCATGGGCTGTGCAGGGTAGGGGGTTTGTTCTTACAGGACTGCCTGTAATGTTTGTGCATGTTTTATACAGCACTGGCAAAAGGAAATGGAAGCAAAGCCCATGTTGTCAGGGCTGGAGGGAAGGAGAAGCTCAGGCTTTACTTTGTTTTACAGGATTTCAGGTCAGGGCTGGTCTGTGAGGGAGGTGGGAGATGGTGCTGTAAGGTTTGTCAGTCACAAATCTCTCTGTCATTCCTAAGTAAAGCAGACATGTTAAAAAAAAAAAACCCCAAGTGCTGTCCTGACTCCTGAGATCTGATGGGCAACTTACAGACTTGAGACACAATTTCAGAAGTTTAAGATGATTCAACTGGTGGCAGACCAGTAGGCTTTGTGTCTTACACTCTTTTGCCAGACATTTAGATACTTTTCCCTGTCTCATGTTTTTCCTTCTAGCAGCATTTCACAGTAGTTTTAACTACATGGACAGAAGATATGAAAGAATACTCACTGGATTGAATTGATTTATTTAATAACTCATCACTCATTTCATTTCCCCAAAAGTGACAAACAGTTGTTGCGCCTTCCTCAGGTCAGCCACACACCAAGATGAGAAATATCATGTTCTCATGTTCTTACTTTGATGAAATAGATTTTGTTCTCATGTTCTTACTTTGATGAAATAGATTTTGTGCTCTTTAACAAGGAGGAGGGGCTAACAATCAAGAGAGGAAAATGACATAAACTCACATTGTTTGTCTTTGGGCAGAGGATAAGCCCAAACAACCAAGCTGAAATCTCAGTTTTATCCTATATATTTCTCACAGTTAGAGTCCAGGATGTTGCAACACTGATTTAAGCCAAGAGTAAAATGTGGATCCAGTCCTGACTGTAAGGTTTGGGTTCACCTTTATTCCTCTGGCTGCTTTAGCCCTGTCATAGAGGACCATGATTTAGTCAAAGCTGCCTAGAAAAGTGCTCTCTGTACTTTTTTATCAGCAGAAGTTTCCTTGATCACCATGTTCCTGCTATTTTCCAGGCTCTGATATTAACAGCATGAGTTGCCTGTAAAACAGCATAAGACAGGGAAACACCACAGCATCTCTTCCTCCTGAGCAGCCCTTCCAGACTCCTCTCCTTGGTTGTTAGGACAATCTGGGTACAGTAGCACTCAAAATGACAAATTAAAAAATTAAAAGTCACTTTTTCCAACTTTAGATGCTACTACAATTAAACACAAACAAATTAAATGAAAATAATTAAAGTTCCAATAGAACCTCAGTAGCATTAAAGATCTGCAATCATATCTGTGCAGACCCATGGTAATTACAATGCATGCACAGTAATAGAAGCCTAATGGTTGCAAAATGTTCTTTGGATTAATTGGCTTTGGCAGCTTACACACTCACATGATTTTCTACATTTTTGCCCATCCTGACAATCATTCTGTGCTCTAGGCAAGCTTTGCCTGAGCTGTCTGTCTTTATAACCATCACATTATTCTGGCTTTTTGAACATCATAGTGCAGTAGTTTGCCTCTCAGCATCCAGTATGGTTTAATCATGTCCTTATTTGTGCACTATTGTGCAGGGCACGGCTGCTCCTTCCCTTTGCAGAGCAGGCAGTTTGCACAGGGATGCCAACGGTGTTCCTGGAGCCAAGGAAGGCTGATCTTCCTTCACAGAGAGGGGCAACACTCAGGGATCAGCACAGAAACTGCAGGAGATCTTAGCATGGGTTAGGGAATGAATGCCAAGCCATGGCTATTTCCATGTGAATAATGTTCATTGTAACAAACACCCAGCAAGGGCTGGGAGCGTGGCCTCCAAACCCACTCTGGTTTGATAAACTCACTGCAGAGCAGTCACAGGAGACATCCCTGCCCCTAACTCCCACAAAACCAGAGCACTGAGCAGGGCAGCTCCAGGTCAGCAGGGCCATGGCCCAGAGACAGCCTGTACCCCATGGAGGGGACACCCCTCTCACAGAGCCCCATCCCACTGCAGGAGAGGATTTACAGTGCTGGAGCCCTGGCTCTGCAGGGGCTAAGGCCTGTGCATTGAATTAGATGACACTTAAGCACGGACTTAAGTGCCTCACTGCATCAGGGAATAAATTGCTTGGAATAAGGGAAGATGACTTGCAACAGAGAGGCCACAGTACGGCAGATTAAGTCTGCCTTTAAAAGTTAGAGTTATGGAATTAAATCAGCACCAGTGCTGGCACTAAAGTAAACCTGCAGTAGGACGAGGCATGGTGGAAGCATTTTTTGTTGCTCCTTGCTGTGAGTTTCAGAAAAGCTGCAGTATGGTCCCATCAGAAAGATGCTATCATTTCAGAAAATAACAACAGCATTGCTGGTATCTTACGGAAAATCTTGAGAGAAATGAGGAAAACATCCCCAAACCAATGTACAGCTTGAGTCCTGCAAGTGATGTGGGTTTATTTCTGTCACAATTAAGCTGTGCAGTACATTAGGCAGGGAGCAGCAGGGGCTGTGCACCGTGGGAAGCTGCAGGGAAATCCTTAAGCTGCGTGGTCTGCATGCAGAGTGATGTGTGTGCTGGAACTTTGAAATCTGGGCTTGTTTGAAGCTGAAACTTGAAAGCAAACCTCCAGGGAGGAAGCAATGTGAACCTTTTTTTTTTAAACCCTGGAAATAAGAGCACTTTCTGCTCACTCCTTCACATAAAGTCGACTAGATGGGCTCTGAAAAGTCCCTTGACTAAGCATCAGTTCAGGTTTTCAGATCTGTTCCTGCACCCAAATACAGTGGTAGGACTGGCACTGTGCCATCTCTTTGTGGTTCTGGACTCAAACTAAAGCAAGAGCTGGGTGAGAGGATCCTCAGCAGGTGCTGTTCCTGTGGTGGGTAGAGGAACATTCCTGCAGCAGGCAAAAGCCCTGGCTGGTGGTACAGAAGGTGTGACCGGGCCAGGTGTGCAGCACAGTGACCTCCAGGTACCAAACAGCCTCATTTGTCATTGCTAACGTTTGTAGAAATGTCTTAAGGTTTTCCCTTCCAGAATTTGGGCTGAAATACTCCAGAATGTCCCCACCTGTAGCATTTGGGCTTCTTCCAGCTATCCTGCAGTCTGCAGACACTGCAGCCAGCTTTAGGAGGGCAGTGCTGTAGCCCCTCTCACACACAGCTGTGGTACAAGCACATTGCAGCTCTCCAGGCTCTCCCTCTGGGACAGACCCGGGCTGGAATGGGCACAGGGGGCACTGACCCTCTGTCTTTGGGGTGTCTGAGGTCAGCCACAGGCTGGTGGTCTCCCAGGCAAGCTCAGCACAGCCAGGGGTGCACAAGGGGTTCCTGTTGGTACTTGTGATGCCCATTCATGCAAAACCCATCAGCAGGGCTCTATGTATGGAGCAGTGTCCAGCCTGTGCCATGGTGGGACCCAAACAGCACAGACCACCAAGGACCCCAATCCTATCACCAGGGTCAGCAGTGGGCACTGGGGGTGGGGTGTGATGTGAATTTCAAAGTAGGTCCCATTTTGGGACACCAGCTGCACAAGCCAGTGGCACCTCACTACCTGGAAACCTCTGCACTGTGCTCCAAATTGCCAATCAGCTTGCCTGGCAAAGCTCAGATACCTTCTAAGAAAAGCATTCATTTTCAGAGCCCAGGGCTGGAGCCAAGGTCACGTCTGTGACGCACCCAGCCAGTGCAGAGTGTTGTGACAGTCCTTTAAGGAGTGATTAAACAAATGTAATAGGCAGGCATGGCTACCCAGGGCCCATCTGTCTGAGGAACAGTCAGAAGTTAATTTAAGTGACTCCTCCAACATGTTGCCTAATTCCAGTGGCAGCAGAGCTAATTAAGATGGAGTTGGTCCAGGAGATGGTGGTGTGTCTGTGGTGTGCAGCAAACACTGCCACAAAGGCACCAGCAAATCACAGCCACCCTAACGAGCCAGTCAGCACCAGGCATCCAGAGCAGAGGAGCTGCTCAGCAGCATCATTAACCAGATATCTTGGTCCCATTGATGACTTCATGAATATTTCATATTCATTCCCCACCAGTCTGTACTGACAACTTGTGACACGGGACTAGCTGGACTAAAATGCATTTAATATGCAGTTGCTGGAGCTGTAAATTTATCATCAGATGTTATTTTCTTAAGAATACTCTTCCAAGAGCCTGACCAGCTACTCAGTGACTCAAATGAGCTCCAAAGGCCAAAGAGCAAGCAGAGCACTTCTCTAATGAGTGTTTTAATGGTTGTGGTAACACAGAGCAAGTCAGCAGTGTGGGTCTGCAGCCCTTGTTAGGGAAAGTGAAATTAGCAGATCCCTGAGAATGGCAGAGCCAGCTTGAAGGGGTCGTGCCTGGAGAGCAGATGCAGCAGTGGCTTCTTTTTCTCTGATGGAAATGAGTGACTTGGTGCAAAATTAGCTTGCTTTTGTAGAAGGGTGATGTGAGGGAGGTCGTATGTTTTTGTGCCAGGTTTGGGGTTGTTTTCTTTTGTTTTCCAGCTATCTACTTCACTTAAACTCTACTTTTAAACCACTCCATGTGGGGAAGTGAGGGGTGTGAGGCAGGGAATCTGGGGCTCTGCTGCCATCATTGCTCTCTCAGCAGTGAAGCTGCCAAGGAGGTTGCTGTAGTCATTCCCAGGAAAACCAGCCATGGAAGAGTGAAGGGTTGGAGGTCCTTGGTCCAGGGACAGCTGTGGGCACCTTTTCCCACCAGCCGCAGCTGAACGAGCAAAGTCTGTGTATTTTACTGCAACTCCCAGCAAAAGTGAAGCAAAGTCTATTTTGTATGGATAAAATGTGTTAGAAGAGCCTGGACCAGTGAGGAGCAGTGGGAGGTGGCATTGTGCTGCTGGAGGTAAAGCAGGTGGGGAGAAAGCTGAGAACAAGTTGGGAGAACCTGCTGGGAATGCTGAGGAAAGTGTCAGGCTGTCCAAAGGCTCGCTGTGCGCTGGATGGGCTGGGAGCCAGCGTGGTTTAGGGACCTGCCAGCCATGCAGATGGCCGGGGCAGCCACGGGATGGTGTCTGGGGGTGGCAGGGAGCCCCGGTGTCACAGCAGTCTCTGTGTGTGTGTGTGTGTGTGTGTGTGTCAGGGGTGACTCAGAGCCGCCTGTCGGGATGCTCCGGCTGCTCACAGTGCTCACAGCGCGGCTGCCCCGGCAGTGAGTAATGGTAGAGGTTTCCTCTTCCTTTCGTTTGTTTTCATAAGTTGAACATGAGGTTTGAAGAAGCTCTGCCTCATCCCCCGGCTCCCCTCCAGCCACAGCTCCCGGGGCTGTCTCTTAGGGCAGCACCAGGAATCTCCTCTGGTGAGATTCCTGGGGAATCCGTGCAGGGCTGTGCCTGCCCAGAGAAACACCAGAGCCACGGGATCCCAACCAGGGGAGCTCAGGATGGGGGATTTTACCAGCGATGGGTTTTCCTTCATTGTCCCCATCCCAGCTCCAAGCACTGGCCGTGCCTACACCAGGCAGGTTCCAAGTCTGGCAGTGACATGGAAAAAAACCCTGTAACATTTTAGTAGAGAAGAAGGAATTGCAGCTTCAGATTGAAAGCAAGCTATATGTTTACATGAACCTTTTGTTCTGAAGCCAAGGCTGTGACTCAAGGGGAGGGCCCGGGCTAGCGGGAATGAAAGCAGATCCTTTCCTGTCCTGTCTGAGCTCCTGGGCTCATCCACGCAGTAAACACTCTGCAGGAGGCTGGCACATCCCACCTCTTGGAGCCAGCAGTGGAACAAATGGCAGTGATCTCACACTCACTGAGGACAGCTCCGGAAGGGCACTGTCCCCTCTTTTTCCATCACTGGATTTACACCTGGAGCAAAGGGGCTGGGAGAAGAAAAGACATGTCTGAAGTGAGGAGCTCCAAGAGCCCTTGAGGCAACCTGGCCATGAACTTGGTTGGCTGTAATGCCTCTTGTCCATAGTCTTTGCACTGCTCTTTTCAGCAGTTTAGGGGCTCAAATATTGTGTTGTTTTTTCCAGCTCACAAAATGGGTTACTAAGGAACACAGAGATAAAAACCACAACTGCAGTGTTCTGCATCACTGTTTCCCTGTGTACCTACATCAGAATTCTCTGCAGAGGAGCTGGTGCTCCTCAGGCTTGGCGAGGAGCTGGCAAAGGGCTGGCAGGAGCGGGTGGCAGGGAGGATGTGGATGAGCAGTCAGAGAGTCCTGTGGTGGTGGAGGCAGGGCTTGTTGAACGGGTGATCCAGATCTGGAGAGGAGGCAGGAGCAATCTGTTAGAAATCAGCTGTCAGTGAGGGTCTGCCAGGCCTGATCCTGCTCTGGGGCAGGGCACTGGCTGCCTGGGCTCTGCAGGTGCCCTGCAGTTCCGTGCTGCTGCTCTGTGAGCAGTGTTGACAGTCCCATATGGCAGCGGGCACGGCCGTCACCCCGCGCTCCGTCAGCGCAGCCCTCGCAGCACCTGGCGGGTCCCTGAGCCTGAGCTCCCTGCAGCAGCATCCTGCCACCCCCTGCCCTCAGCTCTGCTCACACAGACCTTCCCTCGACCTTCCCCAGCCCTCCTGACCTCCCTCAGCACAGCTGGGAAACTGAATTCCCACGCGAGGTGTATTCCCAGGGAGCTGTGATGTGCTCGCGCCAGCTTCTTGCTTCCACTGTCAGGTATGGAGGTTTGGCTGAACTGTGGATTTGTATTTTCAAACAGAACTGGCCAGGGTTGTGTCCCTGCATGCTGGGAGCCTGTGGGGCTGCCTTGGCGTGTGGAGGGTGAGCAGCTCCCAGCCAGGCACAGGACAAAAGGGATGGTGTCCATTGAGGTGTGATCCTGGGACGTGGTTGGCAGGACATCTTCATTTTTAAGGCAGATTTGGACTGTCTGGGCTGGCATGCATTTTGCCTCTCTCTACAATGCAATTGATTTAAAATTTGTTGCATGTTTAAGCAGCACTGAACCAGAAGGGTCAGATGTTAATACTATATAATTTATTTCTTCTCAGTTAACTTTCAAGCAACACACCGAAAAAGATTAACTCTGCATCTCTCTGTCACCTCTGCAGCAGGGGCAGCAGCAGAATTGCCACAGATACTGCAAGTAGCTACCTATATTTTATTCAGCTGAGTTCATTTTTATCTCTTTAATCATAAAAATATAAAAACAGGGTGATATCGCCACTCGTAATTACGTAACGAGCCACTGGACAAGAAAGAGCACATTTAAAGTTGTGGTATAAGCAAAGGATATTTGGGGGGTTTTAACGACCTTGAGTATTGAAGCTGAGAGAATGAAACAAATGTATGGGATTACAATGCATTTAAAATACAGGAGGGAAATAATAAATCAGTTGAATAGTTGTAAGGAAATTGAAAATTGTGGAGAGAGAGTAACAAAACTACATGGAGATTGAAGGACTTAAGTCTGTTGCTAAGAATGGTAATGAGAATATGCAATTTGAATAGGTCTAAACTGCCCTTGAAATATCATTATAACTTATTTGAAAAGACATTTACCATTTGTATGGTTTTCCCAAATGCAATATATTTCTTTGCATCTTCGTTCGTTGAAAGCCTCGGAAATATGTCTGAAATAAACCCATACTGGAGTTGAAAACAACAGAATGTTCCAGGAAATCAAATCAAAAGCATTTTTTTCATCAGTGGGGCTTCCACAAGAAAGTATCACAGCATAGAGACACAGCAGCAGGATCCAGGTTAATTCTCTTTTCTTTCTTTTTCCTCCTATAAATAAATGACCAAAGGGAATGAGGAGCATCTTTTGCTTTGCAGAGCGAGCCATGGTAGCAGTGCTCTGCTGAACATCAAAATGCTGAGTGTTCATTTTGTTAGTGCTGCTGATTTCTCTCTCTGTCCCTGTTAGCTGTGCCCAGTGCCTGGGCACAAAGACTGCTGTACCTGTGCCACTGCCTGTGGTGGGTGTCAGCAGGAAATTGGGAATGCCAGAGAGGGAGAGGGGAAGTCAAACAGGCAAAGGGATTTAGAACTGAGCCCAGGGGTTATCAAAGGCATTGGGAACCATCCCACAGCCTTTGCAAAGACCCTTTCCCTGTAACCACCTCTGAGCCACTGCAACAGGCGTTACTTCATAACTTTCAGCAGAGAAACAGGAGAAATTTTGTTTGAAATTTTCTTTGAAAGTATGTGCCAATTTCTGAAATACTGTTTCCAGCAAAAAGGCCACTCAACAGCTATTGTCACTGCAGACAGGAGAAAAAGAAGTGTTCCTCACCTCTCAGTTGCCTCTGTGCAATGAGTGCTGGTAAATGCCTCTGAAATAGGGGCTCTGAGTTGCTCCAGTTGCATTTTGATAAACTTTGAACTGATGTTGTAAGCAGTTTCCAGACAGGGATAGCTTAGGCATTGTTGCAAGTCACCCACAAGAAAGTGGAAGAGTTTATTTTAAAAGTTGTTGCAAGCAATAGTTTAGTAATGAGAACTTAGAAGCTTTGGTGGTTTTAATGCAGCCTCCCCAACCCAGTCCTGTGAGGGCTGGAACTGTATGGGAAGATTTTGCCTCTTCCAAAGAATCATAGAATCCATCAGGTTGGAAAAGACCTCAAAGACCATTGAGTCCAGCTGTTACCCCAGCAGTGCCTTGTTCATCAGTAAACCATGTCCCTCAGTGTCACACCTACCCTCCTACATCCCTCCAGGGGTGGTGACTCCCCCACTGCCCTGGGCAACCTGTTCCAAAGACTCTCAGTCAACAATTTTTCCTGAAGAACACACAAGTTGCTTCTTTTTAGCAACTATTCCTCTTCATGTGGGTAAAGTCCACAGTTTTAGCTGGCTGTGAAGAGGCAGAGGAACAGAAAAGGAAGTGGAAATAAAGTCAGAGAGAGACCCATTTGCTACCATCCAAGCAAGCAGGTTGGGTTTTTTTTTTTCCTTTCTTGAAGATTCAATACACATAAGTCAGGAAAATCAAACTTACAGTTCCCCCAGTAGCCATAACTCTGTTCCTGGCAGAGAAAGAACAAGACATAAATATAACCTCATAGCCAGTAGCATGTGTGACACATGTGCAAGGAGGTGAGTTATGGGTGCTGTGGGGACCGTGATTTTGAATGTTCTGACTTGGGAGTTTGAATTTTCAAGTCCAGTGTTTTGGGTAGTTTCTTTCTTTCCTTTTTCCTCCCTATAGTTATAAAGTGTATTACAGCTCTTGCTTTGCTTTGCTCTGTCATGGCAATTTGGATCCTTCAAGCTGATGAGAACTTTGTTTTTTTCATGAGAATCACAGAAATATAGAATGGTTTGGGTTGGAAGGGACTTTAAAGCTCCTCTAGTTCCAATTCCCTTATAATGGGCAGGGACACCATCCACTAGACCAGGTTGCCCCAAGCCCCATCATCTTGTGCTGAGAAAGGCAATGAGAGGAGGATGAAATCCAGGGCTGTTCAGTGGTTGGAAACTTTGCAAACCCACGGTACATAAGTGGTAATCCTGACCATACTCATATGAAGGCAAACACAATCCTAAATGGCTAAATCATTTCCTTCCAGTGTTGTTCAGATTACCAGGAGACTTTCTCCTGTGGATAGCTGCATTTATTCTGGTTTTGGAGGTAAATCCTGAGCTGATACTGCATCTAAAGAGACATCTGTGTTTCTCTTTGAGGTCAAAGCCTTTTTGAGTATTTTTATGTTTCCAGGACTGCTTCAAATACCTTCCTCCTGCAAATCCACTTGGCTAGAGTCAAGTGCAGGCTGCAGAACTTTTGTGTAAATATGTGTTTTGAAAACAAATTTAGCTGAAGCTGAGAGAACTTTAGTGGAACTCATCCCCAGGCAGGCCAGTGTCTCAGATCCACATGTGTAAGTTCACTGAGCAGAGATACATTCAGATAATTTCCTAAATGCTCTGTAGATTTGTGAGCAGAGTTTGTAAACTTGAGCTTGTGCTGTATCACTGTGTTAAAATACACCCAAACAGGCAGGTCATCCTCTAAATATCCTGTCCAGCTGCAAATCTTCACTCCAGGAATACTTAACCATTCCAGAGACTTAAGTAAGAAAGAATAATGTGGCATAAATATGCTCCATCTGACTTTTTCTTGCAATGCTTTGTGCAGATTTAACATGCACGTCAGGTGTCAGGGTAGCTGTTGGAAATCCGTAACGCTGACAGTATTTGGTAATAAAATAATAATCTCTGCGTGTATCTCTGATGGAAAGAGATTCACATCCTTTTGAATCCCTAATTGTGTGCCACACTACATTAGAAACAGATAGCTCATTGTCTCCACCTTTCAGAGATGGGAAATTCAGAGCAACATGCAAGACGTTCCAGAAATAAGCCGGTTTAATGAAGCAGCAAATTAGACCCTTCTATCTCTTTATTTAACATGTAGTCCCTTGAATTTATCAGAGTTCATTACAGAGGTACAAAATGGAAAAGAAGCTGCAAAATTCATTTGTGATTAGAGCTAATGATTTTGAAAATGGCTTTTCATATTTTCCTAGATAACAGCTAATATTTATTATTAAATTTATGTCACGTTTGCTCTAATGAAATTACATTCCCTGCCTTCCCTTGTTTCTGTTGTTTATGGTTTGGATTTTATGAAAGGAAGAATCATAAAGATGCTATATGTTTCTTGCCAACTGCAGTGCCTTTGACATGGCTTCTGATAGCTTACTCCTGTGACTCATGTCAAAAGAATGGTTTTAAAATTTCCTTCCCAATTTATTCCTTCTATATCACTTGACAGATAATGAATCCAAGTAAATGCATGGAGGATTTTTTTTTCCCCTCATAATTTCAATTTCAGACACGGAGTGAGTAATGGACTCAAGGCTGTAAAGTTAAAGGAAGGAAAAGACATTTAAGCAGCAAAATAAAAACATCCAGAATTCCTATCTCTTTCCAAGCTCTGCTCCCCATCCTGCTCCTGGCAGGTGAGTAGGTGCAACCAGGGGAGGTTCACATCCACCCTGCTGCACATCCCTGACAGCACCCATCCTGCACAGGGCTGAAATGAGGGAACTGGGGAATGGCAACATTAATTTTGCTGTTATTCATCAAATCTTATCACATACTGGGGTACAGGAGCCAGTGCCAGCCACCCAGCTGGGGCTGGAATGGGGACCTCTTATGAGACCCTTCCAGGGCCAAGGAGCTTTAACGGTTTTCCTGATTTTGCCAGGTTTTTCTTTAGTACTGTCACAGTTTCCTGAAGGAGGGTTTGTGTCATGGAATGAGTCTGATAAAGTGCTTTCAAAATGCTTCATAATAATTAGAGTTAAGATGAGGCTTGGAACTAGATGATCTTTAAGGTCCCTTCCAACCCCAGCCTTTCTGTAATTCTAAGAAATGTAATGTCAGCCTATTAGTTCACTTACCCATGCAACAGCAGAGAAATGCTTTGTTTAATATTTGCAAATGCTGTCAATACTTAATGATCCTTATTCCTGAATACCAGACATGGAATCATCATTTCTGACATAGGGTGTTAAGTGAGCTGCTTGTGTTACTTTTGGGAAGGATCTCCTGAATCATTGTTTATATTGACTGTTACTTTGCTCTGCTCTTTCTTTCCAGCCTCCCTCTCTTTGTAGTGTTTCTTCTCTTTCTTCTTCATGTGGTGAAATCCAAGTATGAATGGGAAAAGTTCATTCGTAATGTGGCCAGCCCTGTGGTGACAAGCTGAGAAAGTTTGTGGTTATTATTTCCTCCTATGGGGATCTGGTGGATGGCCATTTGAGCTTTGAGAGAAACAGTTTCTTTGGCAGACCACAGGCAATCTCTGGGCAAACCAGCCCAAAATGTCCCCAAGGTAATGCTGTTGGACCAGCAGTGCCCTGCATCAGACAGCCACTCCATCCCTGAGGGATGAGGGATTACAGCATTTATTCCACAGGCTTTTTCTGTCTGGTTTTCTGGTGAATTCAGAGATCTTGTGCTTTTTTTTGCTTTTAATTCTCTTTACCCACAGGGCTCATGGAGTTCCCATACCTGACATGTGACCAAGTGACCTTGCTTGTAAGTTTGTTAAATACATGACTAGGAATTAGCTGTAGCAATATCCCCACAGAGCTCGAGCACTGAAAGGAAAAACTCATTATTCAATACCTTATTTCATGCTTTGGAAACAGAAGCAACAACCTTAGCACTTCCTCCTTTTACAGCCTTGTGGTTTCCGTCATTCTTTTCAACTCATAATGAGATTTAGTGTTGGAGAGAGATGGTTGTGCCAGAAAAACCAAGGTGGGATGGTTTTGATCAAAAAAGAAAGTATTGAAATTTGCGGGAAAGCTCAATTTCAGCGTGGAAGAACAAAGCTAACGCCACCTTTGTGATGATCTTTGGCGTTGCCCCCCGACTCCTGCTACGTCAGGAATGTTTGTGGAAAGTCTGCAAGGTCTCACTGAGGGAACTTGCCAGAGACTTTCCTCATGCCAAAAGAAACGTTGTCATCCCATGGATGCTCAGTCAGCTCATGGATTAGGTCAGGCTGGAGACATTGGCAACACGCAGCAATTCTCTGTCCCTGCGTCAGGGCTGCCAATGAGCCGACAAAGAGGAGAGGTTTTCTCAGAGTGATCAGTATCACATCACCAAGAGAAAAGGGAAAAAAAACCCCTCAGTGTCTGTGCACCTCCTGCAGTAGATTGAATCTGAAGGCAGGAGTGCAGTAAAAGTATGTTTGCTGCTAATAAACTGAGCAGAAGTGACAGGGAAGTCAGTGCAACACAGAACATGCATCTTGCTTTTTGCCATTTTCCTGATGATCTTGTCTTACCCAGGGCGTTTTGCAGACAAGTGCAGTTATCTCTTATCCCTGGTAAGGATGCAACGGGAAATACAAACACTTGAAGGGTCAGGATGCTGTAAAGCTGTAACAACTCAGAGATTTTTGCAGCTGTGCAGGACTATAAGAGTTATAAATGTATGAATTTATCATACAGTAATCTTAAAATTACCCATTTCAGACTTTTATTTTCAATTTTTTTAATATCTAGAGGACTGAAAATGTGGATTAATTTCTCTCAGTTATGAGTAAATGCCACATCAGGAAGGGGCAGTATGGGCTTTGAGGCGCAGAGATGTGCATGTGCCACACACCCAGTGTGCAGCATCCCAGAGCCCAGCCCCTGCTCCTGCCTGTCTGTGACCCAGTCCCAAAGGAGCAGCTGTTCCCCCTGCAGAAGGACCAGCACCCTCAACACCTGATCTCTGACACTCATCCAGCCAGTCCACCCTCAGTGGAGGAGGACTAGCCGTGGGGATGGAGACCACAAATACCAGAGTGGAAGATTATGGCAGCAACAGCAGTGGTTCAATGGCCTCCCTTTAATTTAACTGCTTTGGCCACTATTAAAACACCACAAGGGCTGAGGTGGGAGCACACAAATGCCTGGGGATTGCTCATTCCTGGTGCTGTGCCATGGAGTGCTGTGTAGGCCTGACATGGCTGCTGTCCCTCCTCCTGGCCCAGCAAGCTGAGCTTGTGGTCAGGATTCCAGAGCCCTGGGCTACCTCATCAGCCCTGGAGCAAGCCCTGCTCCAGGCTGGAGCTGGCCAGGCTGTGCTGAGCACAAGCACCTTCATGTGACCCAGGGGCCAGCCTGCCCAGCCTCACGGGAGCCACCATCAAAGCTCAGCACCCTAAAATGATTAATTTCCATACCAACAAGGTCCTGATGAATACACTCAGGGCTCTAATCTTAATGAATCACATAAAATGTTATGCCCTTTGGAAAGGCAAATACAACCCCAGTGATAATGAGCTGCTTTAGTTTCTGCCTTGACGTCCAGCTCTGCCTTTTGGGTTTACTGACTCTACATGCATATTTTGTGAGCAGACCTTTGCCTTTGGATCACCAGGGAGCTCTGCCACTGGGGTCACCCCCATGCCTGGAGCACCAGTGTGTATCTGGAGGTGTAGGAGCAGATGCTGGAGGTACAAAGCAGAGATGGTAATTACTCACTCATTTCCTAAAGGAGCATCTGAGAGGTGGCACTGACCCAAACTTGGTGATGCCATGAGAGTAGCCCCAAAGTGAAGTGTTGAGGATTTTTTTGCAGGTTGAAGAGTTTTTGCAAGACAATGGCCACATTCAGCCAATGCACAATCCAGCCCACTTGAAATAACAGACAATGGACATGTGCAGAAACAATAGATAATGGACATATTGAGAAACTGGGTCGATATATCCTTAAGAAAGATACAAGAAGAATCATCAAGACTCAGCAAGTTTGTCAGCAAGCTGGAGAAAGTGAGAAAAAAGAGAAAGCAATGGGTAGGCCAGACGACCACAGCAAGACATGTAAAAATCAGAAGATCCAATCAGTATTCTATTTTAGACACATGATCAGCCAGGATTAACCAATCATGTATTAGCTAGAGATGCGTGGACAGTAGAAACTTATTATAAATTTAGCCCTTTTAAAGATAAAAAAACTTGGCTTCACTTGATCGCATTGATCATGGCGTGATATCCCATACCTGATCCTTCTCAGCCCACAGTGAAGAAACATCAGAGCCAGGGAATGCCTCCCTTCCTTTGGAGCTCTGGGTGGGCAGCAGCCTGACCAGGGCAGCTTGGGGGACCCAGGGTGTGGAGCACAGAGCTGTGGTGTGGAGCACGGAGCTGTGGTGTGGAGCATGGAGCTGTGGTGTGGAGCACAGAGCTGTGGTGTGGAGCATGGAGCTGTGATGTGGAGCACGGAGCTGTGGTGTGGAGCACGGAGCTGTGGTGTGGAGCATGGAGCTGTGGTGTGGAGCACGGAGCTGTGGTGTGAAGCACGGAGCTGTGGTGTGGAGCACGGAGCTGTGGTGTGGAGCATGGAGCTGTGATGTGGAGCACGGAGCTGTGGTGTGAAGCATGGAGCTGTGGTGTGGAGCACGGAGCTGTGGTGTGAAGCACAGAGCTGTGGTGTGAAGCACGGAGCTGTGGTGTGGAGCACGGAGCTGTGGTGTGGAACAAGGAGCTGTGGTGTGGAACAAGGAGCTGTGGTGTGGAGCACGGAGCTGTGGTGTGGAGCATGGAGCTGTGGTGTGGAGCACGGAGCTGTGATGTGGAGCACAGAGCTGTGCTGTGTCCTGGCATGCAAAGGGCTGGAGCAGCTGTGGGGGCGGCCCTGCTCTCCCTGTGGGACCTCCATGGCCTAGCCCAGCCTTTGAAACTGCAACAGTCAGGGCTGATGCTGGGGAAGAGAACTGAGGATTTGGTTTGTTCTTTTTCAAAGGCTTTATTCCTCTGACAGCTGAGCTGGAGTCAAACCCGACTGTCCGCTGAATCCAGCCCTTTTATTTTTTCCCTCTTTAAGTTCCGAGTTTGCACTTTACATACAGTCATGGCAGGCTTAAGCTTGACTGTCAGAATAAAAGCCTTTTCTTTTCGTAAAGCTTCCTCTCTGCAGTTCAAAACACCTCCAACCCAAGTGATGTCAGCTTCAAAGGCTGGCCCACACTGCACCCAGGGCTTTTCTCCTGCTGCTGACTATTTAGGGGTCCCTTGATGGCCTGTGGATCTGAGGGAAATCTGTGGGGCTCCAGCTGCTTCAAGGAGAGCTGTCAGGGTGCAGCAGAGAGTGGGGTGGTGGATGCCAGCCAGGGTCAGGAACTCCCATTGTGCTGGGAGCTGCAGTGGGGATGCCAAGGCCAAGGGAGCTGTGTTTCCATGCAGGGGATCACTGTGTCCTGCCACTGAGACAGGCAGGATGAATTTGTCCTTGCAAATAGAAACCTCCAGAGCTTCTCCAGCTTATGTTGGATTAGAGGCAGAGGCATAAACAACCACAGCCATTCCCAGGGCAAAGGAAAGTCACAGGTCCCAGGACATGAGGAGTTAATTCCTGAGTGCTGCTGGTTGAACTTGAGTTAGGATTTGTCTGTGGCAAAGTTCTGCCCACATTTTGGGCAGCTTTTCTGGTAGAGGAAGTTGTTTAAAATGCAGGTAAAGGTGATAATGTACAGAGGGATTTCTTTAAGTTCCTGATTTACTGAAACCACACACTTTCCTTTACTTTTCCCTCAGTTAGTGCTTAATATTAAGCAAGTAGGACTACTCAGTTGAAGAAAATTATATGTATAGTTGAATATTACTCCATTTCACATTATTTTCAACAGAGTATCCTGTTTAGACTGTTCAGAAAAAGTAAAATCCATGTCCATGAAAATTGTACCTGCTCTTTTAAAAAAATCCATGCATATTTCTGGCCATGTCCCCCCAAGCTGCAACCAGGAAGTGCAGAACAAGGAGCAAACACGGGGAAGTTACAGCTGACAGTGTTCATTCACAGAGGAGAAGGAAACAGCAGGAAAAGGTCAGTGCAGACTAACACTTACGTGTTTTTTTTTCAATGAAGGATACACTCCTCTCTCTTTTCTCCTAGGCAATTAGTGTAATTACAGAAACCAGCCATTTAGCAGACTTCTGACTGAGCACTGTCAGCACTGGCTATGAGAGGTAAGGCACTTGACTTTACGCCAGTCAGACACAAAGCACTTGCTGCTTAAAATGTCATCTCAGACAAGACGAAATGAGCTGGAACCATCCCAGCTCTGACTATTAACCTTGGCAGGATGAGGCGTGTAAGGACACCCTGATGGCAGATGTGAAAGGGATCTGAATAAGTAAAACAGAAAAGGTTTTATTGGGGGATTTAAATACCAAAGCGATCCACTGAGAATTGATTTGTTCACACTCTTTACTATGTTAGGTGATGCAAAGCTAAAGGATGGCTGGTTACATCACTCGCTGGAATTTAGGGTAAACTGAAGGAAATATTTCATCATCTGGAGTGTAATTGCTCTGTCTTGCTGCAGGAAGTTGAGAAACTGGGTTTAGAAAGAGCTGGATTTAGAAAGAGCTGGAGCAGTACCTGCCTGTTCCGGTCTTGATGCTCCCAACAGGTCTGAATAGAGTCAGTAGCTCATGCAACCACACTTTGTGGGACCTTGAGCAGATGGCTCAGTGCTTCTCAGAACAGGGAGTCCACACCCTCCAACCCTGCAGGATAATCCTGGCTGGGCAGTGACCCTCATAAGAAATCCAATTTCTTATTTATTCATGGAGCTCCTCCATGGAGTGACGAAGGGAGGAGTTGCTTTAGGAAATTGTGCTGTTCCCCAGAGACCAAGTAATGGACTGAGCTTAGGCAGCCACATTTAACTGTTCTCTCACTGCTGCATGCTCCTGTCATGGCACTGAAGTGTATTGGTCACTGAGGAATTCCTAAATTAGATGTGCCATGATTGGAATTAATAGCAATGTAAAAGAAACAGTGCTCTGGAAAATAGGAATTCTATTCCTCTGTGAGCAACAGCCTGTTGGTTAAACCCCCCTAAGCCCATGGATGTTGGCTGCAGGTCATCTTCAGACTCAGCAGATTTTGCAGGGAGGCTCTAGCTAAAGAACATGAGTGTTTTGAACATTTGGGATTACTTTTGTATTTTAAAAAAACAGTGGAGTGCTGGGAAGGGATTTGCTAGATAGTACTTGAAAATTCAGCCTTTAGAGGGAGAGACTGGAGACTCTTCCCAGGCAAAGAGCCAGGCCCTCTCTAGAGGCAAAACCCCACTTATCCTGATGATCCTACACATGTGTAAAAACTTGATTTTGCAAATCTAGTCACTTGCCTTGTTTCTAGCAGATTTCATCAGCTAGTATTACCCCAGCACAGGGTTAAAATGGATCTCTTGAGCTTCAGTGTATTGTCAAGGCAACAAGAAACTGTGTTATGGTCTTATTCAGCCATTCCCCAATACTGTGCTGTTCTCAGGCAAAGCTGTTTTGGTGGCACCCTGGTCACAGAAGGGAGCAACAGGAGATACCAGCTCTGGGGGCAATGGAAAATGTCACTGCCACTGAGGAACGGAAAATGTCACTGTCATGTGTGCCTGAGCTGGCACGCTGTTTGGGTGTAGCTGGTAGAATGGGAAAATGCCCTTTGGGAACCTGGGCAGTAAAAGAGGTGGTGCAGATCTACATCCTCAGCATGGGGACATTGGCTGATGGGGCAGGGCTGTGGTAGGGAGAGATGGGCCCACCTGGGTGTTCATTGCCCAAAACCCCTGCCATGCCACAGAATCACCCTGGAATCGGAGATAAGATAATACCAGCACCCAGTAAAGAGGTTTTGAGATGGCAGAGCTGCTGCTGGGCTGTGTGGTCCAGCACGGACAACCCCTGTCCCACTTTCACTATCAAACCACACTCCTTTTGCTGCTTCCTTTCCCTCAGCCTTGTGCCATCCTCGTCCTCCTGAGCCTCCATCCCTCCCCATCTGTTTTCTGGCAACTTCTGCCCAGATAATGAGCTGTTGGGAGGATGAGACTCATCTTCCCAGCACTGGGCTGGCAGCAGAGGCAGGCAGCCAATGCCAGCCCGCATTGCTGGGGGTTTGCTTTTGTCTGATCTCTGCCATAAAAGGAACCAATTTGAATTCCTGGAATAATTAGCTGCCCTTTGCACTAGTGGCTCTTGAAAAGCGAGCTGGCAGGAGAACAGAGTGGGAAGTGGGAGGATGAGGTGGATAATTTGTCCTTTGTAGCATCAGGAGATGACGCTGTGGGTCACGCTCTTCCCTGGAAAGCAAAGCTGGGGCTTCCCTGCCCTCACCTGGGGCTGCTGCACCTCGGGTCAGAGCCAGCCAAGCCAAGGCCAAAGGATCTCAGGGCTGCCAAGCCAAGGCCAAGGGATCTCAGGGCTGCAGCCCTGGGCAGTGCCATCACTTGTGCACCTCAGGTCAGAGCCAGCCAAGCCAAGGCCAAGGGATCTCAGGCCTGCAGCCCCAGACAGTGCTCTCCCTTGTGCACCTCTGCTCAGACCCAGCCAAGCCATGGGTAAAGGATCTCAGGACTGCAGCCCCGGTCTTTGCCCTCCCTTGTGCACCTCTGCTCAGACCCAGCCAAGCCAAGGCCAAGGGATCTCAGGGCTGCAGCCCCAGGCTGTGCCCTCACTTGCGTGCACAGGACTTGCCCTCGTCATGGCTGTTTGTCAGCTGTACCCAGCTAAAAGATAAACCCAAGGTGCTGATTTCTTCTGGGTTGAAAACTCTGCATTTCCCGAGAACAGCCCAAACAGATCTAACCTCCACATCAGCACTTTATTTTCTGCATCCTAAGAGAAAACCACAAACTGCACCACTACTGAGCCAGGGGTGGGGTTCTTTCTCTTGTGTAGCCAAAGTTCATTTTTAATGAGAGCATGTGAAGCTAAACCCTGGCCAGTTGTCACCCCAGTGGTGGTTATACCCCAGTCATAGCTGAAGGAAGTCAGGAGAATGTAATTTACTAAGTGCTTTGGGATTCTTAGGAATATAACTCACTAGAGAGACATTGCAATTTTCTAAGTTCATCCTTAAGGGAGAAGTAAGTGAAGTTTCTGTGTTGGAGGTGGCTCTGGTGAGGGAAAACATTTTGCAGCCATCCCCACAGGGTTGTTAATGCATGCTTTTTGCTAACATGCCATTTCACTGGAATTTTCACCCTTCTGAGCAATCTTGCATATGGATGAAAAGGAGAAAAAGGAACTCAGTGGTACTCCAGGCCCTGGAGGCCCCTCAGATGGGCTCTGCTGGGAATACCTGCCTTCCCATGGCAGTGACAGATGAAGCAGCACAAACTACAAGGATGGAAGGAAAAAGTCAGAAATGAGAAAAATGGAAGAGAAATTAAAATTTTACAAATCTCCTGGGGGGTCTGAGAGCCAAGGCAGATAGGTAAGTGGGTTGGATCCTCTGTGTACGTGCCCTCCCTGTTTCTGCCTTGGCTGACCAATGCTCAGAGCACCAGGGGAGGCTGGAGAGCCATGGAGCTGCCAGTCCCACGCCAGCAGTGGGGAATGCCCCATCCTGTGGTGTGGACAGAGATGTGGTCCCAGCTCCATACACACCCCAAATGAACAGGAGAACAGCCACAGCTGCCACTGGCCTTGGGAACACAGTGGGACAGAACAGGGGTGCAGAAGAAGGGATTTTAGTGGTGAAATTCTGGCAATTTGCAGAACAACTGACCCTTCTCTCTGGGCATTGCCACGTTGGTTAATTCTTTCCAGACCCAATATGCTAATAGGGGCAGGAGCACAACCTGCCCTGTATCCTCTCACTGGCCAGCACCACATTCCAGCCAAGCAGTGGAAAAGTAAAGCAACAAAACCAAAACAGAAACTAAACTGTGTGTTAAGGAGAAAAAAAACCCCTGCTCCCTGCAGGCAATCTAAGGAAGCCATATGGCACCAGTTCAGTAAATAAAAACTGAACAAGTGTCCTCTTCTTGGTCCCTCTGGAGACAGTGGCAAGCCAGGGATTAGCAGCATTCATAGTGTTCCCACAGGTTTCCATGAAGAGGGACACAGGAGACTTGTGTGGTGCTTGGAGAGGTGGAAAAGGCAGAACTGGTAGGGATCAGAGGGACCCATGAGGGGCCTGGCAGGGAGAAAAGTTGGGCTGGTTTGTTTATTGAATATGAGCCTAAAAACCTGCTTGGCTTCGGTCTCACCAGATCCCATTGAGGCATAGGATGAATTGCCTGTTCATGGTGGGAGCAGATCTACAGCAATGCCCTCCTGAATAACTCCTCTCCAGTTCTTATGTTTGGTCGATCTCTGTGGCCATGAAAACCTCCCCAACTCCTGTCCCCATGGCCCTGTAAGTCCCATTTCAGTGAAAAATGTCCTCACTCTCCAGGTTAGGTGTGCAGGGAGAGACCCTGGCTCCACCAGAGGATCCTCTGCCCACAGCTCACAGCTCATGGCCCATTTTGGTGTGCAGGGGAAAGTTGTTTCCCACCAAAAGCAATCAGCAGCAGAAGAAAAAAGGCTGAAAGAATGTTTCCCCAAAGTCCAGTGAACTCCCCAAACCAATTCTGTATCTTCTTGGCAGGAACTCCACATTTTTTTAGAAGACATATCTGAAAATTACAGAAAGGCACTGAGTCCCTGCCCATCACAGAAATCCACAGTTCCTGCTGAATCACTTGGAATTGTGCTGCCCTGGTCTTTGCCAACACAGTCATGTCTGCACAAAAGGCTAAATAAATCTGTGTGCAAATCAAAGAAGAAAATTTCATGAGTAACTAGGAATTGTTAGTTTTTGTGGTATGTTTGCAGGCTTTTTCTTATTCTAGCACTGTTTCCTGAGCAGACTCTGTAATATTCCACTTCAATCCCTCTAAACTGACAGGAGAGCGTGTACTTTGCAATCAAAGTGATTCATGCAATTACATGAGCCAGCGCAGAGTAAGGGAGTGAGAATCCCTAATCTAGAACATTAGCACTTATCTGTTAAATGCTCTTTTTTAACATACTGCAGAACCATCATCTTAGTCCTTACATAAGGATCTTCAGGGACTACTATGACAACAGCAGTGCTGAAAAGCAGCGTAATGAGGCACCAGGAGCACTGGGAACAGATCATACAACAGCAGCTCATTACAGCTACTTCTTGTCTGACCCCAGAAATAAAATCACTTGTGGATGCTTTTTTATTGCTGAAGTTCTTTGTCAATCTGTTTCACCTTTATTAGGATATTCACCATATTTCTGTTTATATACTGATTCTTGATGTGGTCTGCAAGATTATGTAACTAAGAATAGAACAGTGTGGCTATTCCCAGGGGATGACAATATTCCCAAAATCATGCCAGAGACTTTGCAGTTTGTTGATCTATTGGAAAGGTTATGGAGATGAGCTACCAGAATCACTTGTTGGTGACAAAAATGTTGCTGTGTAATGAAACAGGTATTGTGGAATTTGTTCCCAGCTTATTACACATGGAAGCTGAAAATACCTGATATTAGAGGGCTTAATATCATATGCTGGTCGAGATCAGTGAAGTTCATACAGGAAATGAGGTTTTAAGAGTTGGAGAAGTTTGCTGAGGGAAGTTGTCTTCATTGTTGCAAGCCAGTGCTTGATATCTCTTAAGTGCTAATTTAAAATGCAATTTTTCTCTACATTTTGGATTCACTAACAAAATTTATGGATTGATTTGCTAGGAATTCAGACAACAGTGCCTCTTCTAATCCCAACATCAGCATTTGTGTTTAGACTTTTTAGAAATTAGTTTATTTGACGTCAGAAGAGGCCAGGCATGAGCACGAGGTGCGTGGATGCTGCTGCTCTCCTCACCTGCCTCCCATCCTGGGGCTTAGAAACGTGCTGAGCTCTCAGCCAATGCTGCAAGTTCCCGCAAGCAGCAGCCCCATGGATGTCCCCAGGGGCAATCCCACGTGTGAGAATTGCATCTCACAGCCTGAACTGCCTCCCATTTTCTCCACATGATGCAAACTGTGTGATCCAGCCTCACACAGGGGGTGCCCAGGCTTGCTCACACCTCAGATCCCGGCTGGCTTTTACAGGCTCAGGGAGAGCTGCAGGTGTGAAGCCTCCATTTCTCTGCCAGGCTGCTGCTGGTAACCTGAGAAGGCACTGGCCAACTCCAGCCACATCAGAGACAGAGGCAGCAAACTTAGAAGTCATTTACGAAAATACTTGCAACTCAAACATAAATGGTGCTTGCGTAAAGGCTGGGGACCCAAATTAATGTCAGCAGAAATGGTCCGTTCTGCCTCATGTACAGACCTCAAGAGAGAAGACAAATTATTGAGAAGGGTCTTGGGCTGTTTGTCTGTCAACCTCTACTTTAATTAATTAACATTAATTATTGATCTAAAGCAGAAATGTTGGACTACATCCCAACTCAGGGCACAGCTTAGAAATTTATTCTTGAATGACTTGTGTGTTCGGGTCATTTCAGGCTCTACAGGCAACTGAATTGAGGTCTTTCATACCTTGGGTGAACTTTACACCTAGACTATGCATTTTTATATATCTGATATAAATAAATACATTCTTCCTCTACAAGAGTCAGCAAGCTTTCACCATTTTGCTGAATCAAGACCATTTTTGGATATACAGTGACAAAGATTAGACAAATTAGATACTGTCATTATTAAGAGAGTTTTTAGGGCAAAAAGATAATTCTCCTGTCTCGCATTACATGCTTCTTCTCAATTCTTTTATGAGAAAATTATCTTTTTAGATAGCTGATGTATTCACATTCTTAGTCTTCAGAATTCTGTAAATTCTGTAGTGCATTATCACTTGAATATGCCAAATAATTATTTGAATGCCTACTCATAGATAGTCTTCAGTAAAATTGAGGCTTTGAGAAGAATCAGAGACTCATCAACTGCATTCATGAAATGGGCACTGTGAGGATTTACATTTAAGACATGTGGATTTTTTCTACTTTGGCAGTAAAACAATTGTTATGACACTGAAATGCAGAAAGTCATCTCCTCAACTTTCACCTTTTCTTTAAGAAGAGGAATGATTTAATCAGAATTAATATTTCATTTTGTAATCACCTAAAGGTCATATAGATGTGAATAGTCTCTTCTGATAACAAACCAGTTTTAGCACAAGTTGGTAGTAAAGAATATTCACATTAGGGTGGATTCTAGTAAGTCTGTAGCATCTCCATTGTAATGTATAATGCTGCCCTTCCAGTCTCAGGATTGACAACCTTTCATAAATGATACTTTTTATGTCAAATGTCTTTTACAAGAAATGACTGAGTCTACACAAACCTGCACAAAATTCTTCCCTTCCCACTTATTATTTCTCCTCAATTCTATAGTGTTTTTAGAGGATCAGGAGGTTTAGATCTTGATTATTTGGTTTTGAAAGTTCTGGACACCTGGAGATTGTGAAAATAATCATTCCTGGCTTACATTTGTTTTTAGTTTCTAGGATACAAACAGAATTTAAAACAAGCTAATCCCTTCACCTGGTTTAAACTGCCAGTGCTTCATGCAGCAACATGATTTTACAACAGCTAAGGATACATCCCAGTTATTTTTAATCCTTTCACATCAAAATTGGCTTATCCCAATTTGCTTTTAAAGCATCCTCGGAGTAAACCCTGTTTACCCAGCCCATATTTGTCTTGAGTGCACTCGTACAAAATAACCCCAAGCACCCAAAAAGGCCACGATTGTAATGAAAACACCTCCAGACAGAGTGAGCCCCCGAGGGGAGGCCACCAAGGAATGGATCTGACAGCTCCTGACTGGGACTGAACCGAGCGGGAGCGCGCGAGGGGCTCGGTGCCCCTGCTCCCCTTCAGCCAGGGAACCAGGCTGGCTGAGGGCTCAGGGAAGTGTGGGCTCTGCAAAGGCTCAGCCTTCCCCGTTGGAACAAAAATATGAATTGAAAAATCTGGCGAAAACGGGACCTACTTGTGAGAACAGGACATGCTGGAGGAGGGGAGTAGAGTAAAGGGCACAGAGACATGCAAGTAGGAGCAGAGAGGCAGGAAAAGGGATATAAAGGGAGTTAGGAGGCAGAAGAAAAGCAAAAAGAAGTATAAAGACCTGGAAAAGTAAGGAAAATAGAGAAGAAAAGGAGTGAGAAAGGCCAACAGGCCTTCGCTGTTGGAACAAGAATATAAATTGAAAACTCCGGGAAAAACGGGACCTACTTGTGAGAATGGGACATGCTGGAGGAGGGGAGTAGAATAAAGAGAGAGAGATGGAAGTAGGAACAGACAGGCAGGAAAAGGGATAAAAAGGGAGTTAGGAGGGAGAAGAAAGGCAAAAAGAAGCATAAAGAGCTGGAAAAGTAAGGGAAATGGAGAAGAAAAGGAGTGAGAGAAGAGGGGAAGGAAATGCTGCATGTGTTTCAGTGATGTCCTCCTCTCACAGAGGATGGAGGTGCCCAAAGGTACCACCATTAGTGGTCAGGCCTTGGTTTGTGCTGAATTCCAGTGGTGTGCATGTAGGAACAAGTGCTCACTGAGAACACGGGAGCATGGCCTGGGCTTTGTGCTGGAAGGAGCCAGTGGGGCACAGCTTCTGCTCCCAGTGCTGCTTCTCACTGTCTTCCCATGGATCTTTGGTGGGAGCCAGCCCTGCTGAAGAAGGGAGCTGTTTTCCTCTTGTGCCCCTGGCTGCCATGGGAGCTGGGAGGGCTTCGGCAGAGGCAGAGATTGCCCATGGCAAGGAGGACAGAACCACAGGAGAACAGGAATTCAAAGGAGTTCTGGGCTTCCAGCAGGAATTGGGATTGATCCAATTCTTACTCAGACTGTGGGGTACTTTTGATGCAGTTCTTTCCTAGATAAGATGAGCACAGCCTGCATGTCCCTCATGGCCATGCCCATAGCTCTGCCAGGTGTCGACAGAGGCTGGGTTGAGTGCTACAGGTGGTTTCTGCAGGAAAACCAGGGAAAAGAGAGAGTAGGGGTGACATTGGGTCTGAGTCTGCTGCTGGCCAGGGAGCAGAGGGAACATGGGCACAGGTCCCTGCTGGCTCCAGTGGCTGTGGGCTACCACTGCCCCACTGGGATGTGCTCTGACCTGCTGTGGAATGCCCCCATCCTGCTGCAGGATCTCCTCAGGACCTGCTGTGTCCTCATCCCAGCTTACTACATGACGTCCCCAATATGTTGTGGAATGTTTCCCCGTTAAACTGCTGGTGGATGCCTCCCTACTCCCTTATCTGCTATGGGATGTGCAGACCCAGCCTTGGGACGAACATCTAGACCAGCTGCGGGACATCCTCATATCTGCTACAGGGTGAACCCCAGCCAGCCCTGGGAGGACCCCACCACGCCTGCTGGGGTCAATCCTTCAGCCGCACTGTGGGATTTCTCCCGAGCCCTGGGACGTTCCCCCAGCCCCGCTGTGCGATGTTTCCCGATAAGCCCAGGTCCCCCAGCGCTGATGCGGGATGTCCCCAGCGTGCTGTGGGATGTTCCCCCGGGCTGTCCCCATCCCGGCGCGGTACCCCCGTCCCTTTTCCCGCGGCCGCGCACCTGGGCGCGGTGTGTGCGGTGTGTGAGGTGTGTGCGGTGTGTGCGCGGTGTGTGCGGTGTGTGCGCGGTGTGTGCGCGGTGTGTGCGCGGTGTGTGCGCGGCCGCGGCGCTGCCGGGCGGGGGTGACTCAGCCCCGGCTTTATAACGGCGGGGCGGCTCCGAGCCCGGCTCGCTGCGCCGCACCATGCGGAGCCTGCGCGGAGCCCCGCCGGCGCTGCCGCCGATGCTGCCGGTGCTGCTGGTGCTGCTGGTGCTGCTGCTGGCCGCGGGACACGGAGCCGTCATCACCGGGGTGAGCGCCGGGGTGAGCGCCGCCGCTCGGCACCGACCGCACCGACGGCAGCCGGCACCGGCGGGGAGCGAGGGAGGGACGGAGGGACAGAGGGACAGAAGGACAGAGGGCTCCGCCGCGGCGGCGGGACGGGAGTTGGGGTTTGTTCGCAGGGAGTGATTGCGGGACGGGGGAAACGGCCCGGGATAAGGAGTGCCCGGGGAGATGGAAGCGGGATGCTCTAAGGGGTGCCCAGAGAGAGGAGCGCTCTGCCGTGCGGGATGCCCGGGGAGGGGAGCGGGATACCGGGAGAGGGGAGCGCTCTGCGCTAAGGGGCGCCCAGAGAGGGGAGCGCTCTCCCGGGCGGGATGCTCAGGGAGAGAGGAGCGGGATGCCCGGGGAGAGGGGAGCGCTCTGCTGGAAGGGGTGCCCGGAGAGAGGGGAGCGCTCTGCTGGAAGGTGTGCCCGGAGAGAGGGGAGCGCTCTGTCGCCCGGGGCTGCTCCCTGGGCATCTCTGCTCCCTGCACTGCCGAGACTCGGGGTCTTCCTGCACTCAGCCATGCCAGGACGGAGCTGTGCCGAGTGCGGTGATGGATGACCGGAGCTGGGATAAGTGGTAACGAGGACGTGGGAGGGAGAGCAATGCCAGGTGATGAGAGGTGACAGGGCTTGGGGTCCGTCTGGGATAAGTGGTACCGGCCGTGGCATCTCTAGGGATGAGGGATGGTCTGGATTCAGTGGTATCAGAGCCTGGGGGGCTCTCTGCAGTGAGTGATGCCAGGATGTGTCAGTCCCTGCGGTGGGCAATGCCAGGACTCGTGGGTCTCTGAGATGAGGGGATGCCACAGTGTGGGGTCTGTTCCTTTGGGGTGAGGGATGTCTTCAGGAGGGCTGTCTCCAGGCTGGTCCGGGAGCATGCAGAGAATCCTGCTGCTTTTCCAGGGCTGGAGCTGTCTCCCATCTCCCTGCATGCAGCCCCAGCTGTCCCCAAACCTGCTCTGAGAGGGTCTGGCTGAGGGCATTGCACTGCCCACTGTGCACCCCAAGTTCCTCCAGCCCCTCTGTGTACAGGGCAGGATTACAATCCTCAGAAAACTCTGTTTTCCTTCTTTTTTTTCTTTGTCTATGACTCTGTTCCTTTTTCCCCTCAATAGCCACCCCTAGCAAACAAGTCTGTGTTGTTGTTGTTTTTAGGCTCAAGATTTACTCTGGCTGTGAAAATACTTTTTTTTCCTAAAGACGTTATTTAACCCAAAGTGTTGCATCACTTTTTAGTTAAATGATTTTTTAAGTGTTTGCTTTGGATTAATAACTCAGCATTTGCATTCCTTTGAGAGCTCACATGTCTTTTGTAACCATCAGAAGTTGCACTCACAGCAGTGGATTTCTCTGTGGCTCTCCAGGCTCCCTGTCCGGACCCCTGAAGTCCATGAAACAGCTTGTGGGCATTTCTCTGGAAGTCAGATCAGCTCCAAGGACTGATTTTTTTTTTTTTTTTTTTTTTTTTTTTTTTTTTAGAGCAGAGAATGTGAAGGAATTTTTTAATAATTGAGGATTTCAAGTGTCTTTTAAGTAGAAACATTCCCAGCAACAGAAGAGCAGTTTATCTGTTATTAGAGTTGTGGCTACACCTTTAAAGCATAATTGACCCATTAAATAAAGTAATTGTGAGGCGCTGAATAATAGATCAAGGACAAGGCAGATTCAAAACGTAAAAATAGATTATAACTAGAAAATGTTACTTTATTAACTATCGCAGAGTATTTCTGCTTAAACCACTTTAATGCATTTTTGGCTTTTGATGAACAGGCAAATCTCAGATGAGAGCTGACGTAGGTGTTCCCCAACCCCTGAGCCTGAGAGGTGTTTTTCCTGTCCAATTTAAGGACTTTTTTCAAGCTTTCCTTAATTCAGTGGTGGTTCTTGTGCTGAAACCTGTTGCTTTTGCAGCTGGCATTTCACCTGGAACATATTCTTGGGTTGATTTTCCAGAAAACTGTGTTTAAATGAAGTGCTCATGTGGTGTTTGGGGAAGTTTAGGAGTAGCAGCAGGAATTACACATTGCAGATAAGATGTGGGCAGGAACACTTGGGTTGAATATTTTCAAAACTTGTCATACATTTTTGGAAAGGGAGCCTTAAAAGTTCTGCCAGATGTAAATATGTGTGTGTGAGGTCAGGAAAGAAGTTGTTCAGCCCCGACACTCTTGTTTGGTAGAACACACCCAGGTGGGTTTTTCAGCTGAGTGGTATTTCACCCCAAGACCTGTCCCACAAAGATGAATGGACTTTGAGATACATAACTTAGAAAAAAAGGGAGTCAGGAGCTGCAAGGCAAAAAATAGCAAAGAAATAGCAGAGCCTGTGACTCCAGCTGAGCAGTGGACACCCCAGCAGTGTGCTGGGGGCAGCCAAAATCACTGGACCTGCACTTTTCTTTGTGACTAGGGCAAAATAATATCATTAGAGTACTTTTCAAATTATCATTATTTTATCTTTTTAAGAGAGAGGTCAGAAAGTGAGTATAATCTACCTGGCGGGCTGCAGTGGTGGTTTTATGGCCATATTAGTCTTACAAGCAAATGTTCTGTATTTGGGCTTACCTGCAGCACAGAGCTCTGTGTTTAGGAGCTGTTTGGGTCACACACACTATTTAATAGTGATCCTAATGCAACAGCTTCTTCCTAAATTACTGACCGAGCTTTAAACTTGTATTTTGATCTGGCTCCTGCTGGTCAGTGCAATATTTACCCAGTCAGTACAGTCTAAAGCCATTTATCATGTAAATCCCAAGGTGAGATCAGTGAGTTTTCCCCTCAAGAGCATGTTTACTCTGGGAATGTGCCTTCCCCAGAGCTGTTATCAACATTTACGTATGTTTTTATGAGTTTCCCATTTACGTAGTGCTGACCAGTGCCTTCCATCTCTCACTGCTGCTGCCAGACACCCAGAGCAGTGAGTTAATCAAGCTTACATTCAGATTGCAAGCAGAGCCTTTAACTGATGGCATTTCTCACTGGAAAAAGGAGACTGGTTTTTGCATTAAATCTATATAAGCTTTTGATTAAAAACTAACTGAAAGATGTACAGTAGCATGTTTTCAAACCCTAATGTGTCAATTGCTCTTCATGGTTTGTGGGTTTTAAGACATATCCACCAGTTTGCATTTTGGTTTCTGCTTATCTAAGCTGTATTGGGTAAGTGGCTAAAATATGTTTTTGCCTCCCGTGAAGGGGAATGTTACCACAGCAGCATATTTTTGGATGTCAGAACTTATGCAAAGCCTTTCTTAAGACCTCTTTTAGCTATGTGTAATTCGATAACAACCACAGAATCCACATTTAAACTTTTGTTTTAGCTACTTCCACTTGGATTTCTCTAACAAAACTCTCATGCAGTGTTGCAAGAGCACTCACAGCCATGGTATTATCATGTGAAGTTAGAAGGAATAGTTACCTAAAAGTCATTAAATTAATGGATGATTTCCTATCTCAGCTTCTCCATAAGACTAGTTTGGTGACTCTTTTGGTGACAAGTTTAGTGTGCTTGGTCCTTGCTCCTGCCTGAGCTCACTCAGGCTCTGATTTGGGAGCTGGGAAAGCGAGTGGCACATGTCGTGGTCTATCAGTGCTCAGAAGTTTGGACTGTAAATCACTGACAGTTCTGGGTTTGGCCCAGAGCAGCTCTGTGTGTGATCCTGGCTTTAAACAACCTGATCCCACCACCAAAATGTGGCAGAAGCCTGGGAGACACAAGTATTGCAAACCAGCCTTAAATCTTATTATTCAGCCTTAATGAGCCATGATAACTTAGGGGTGCTAGAGGCAGCTCCTGAGCACCTGATCCGTCCTATTTCTGGACTACATTTATTATTCATGTAATTTGCTTAATGCTGTGTTGAATGCAGGCCTGTGAGCGAGACCAGCAGTGCGGGGCCGGGATGTGCTGCGCCGTCAGCCTCTGGATCCGCAGCCTCAGGATGTGCACCCCCATGGGAAACGTGGGAGACGAGTGCCACCCCCTGAGTCACAGAGTGAGTACCTCACCGGGGGGCTGGAGGGATGTCCTGAGCTCCACAGCACATGGCACAAAGCCTAGACCTGGGGGAAAGGCAGGGAAGCTTCCCATTCCTTACAGTATCCAGCCACCTGCATCTGTCTGGGAGCAGAGATGAAGGCACCTACGTAAGGAAGTGCATTAGTGTCAGAATTATGCTGAAGGGAATCAGAGGATGAAAGCACTACATGCTTCCCAGATTGTTTTCTTATTAGTTTGTTATTGCTGCTTTGTTTTGTTGCCTGATCCAAAACAGCCCTGGCAGTTCCCAAGCCCAGCCCTGCCAATCCCTCCTGGTGTGAGCAGGAGCACAGCAAGTGCCACCAAGCCCAGTGGCAGTGGACAAGATCCTGTCACAAGCATAAAGATGTCACCAGTTGGTGTTGGGACAGCTGGTGCATTGAGAAAGTGTTGACACACATTTGGGCTTGAGAAAAGTCTCCACAGGCTCTCTTTGTTTCTGTTCTACATATTAATTTTAAATATCTATGTATACACACACACACACACACACACACTGTATTATTAATACAATGATTTTAACAAGTGCACTTATTTAAGGCTATGCAATTATGTATTTCTTATGCAGTATGAAAAAAAGCTGCTTATTTAAAACAGAAAAGATTGAATGGGATGTTACCAGGGAGCTTGAGAACCTGATGGTCTTCAGAGTCATCCTCAGGGAAGAGCACAGCCCAAGAGTCATCACAAATGGAAGATATAAGGCAATAAATTCAGATCATAAATGCACAGCTAGTTAGCTGCCTCTCTCACTTTCATCCAAGGCCTGGCTTCTCAGTTTATTTTCTCAGTTTTAGGAAGTTTAATGCTCTATTTTATTGCAGTTAAATTTTTAAAACTTCTGCTGTGATATTGGGGAACAAATGGTGATTTTTACTATGTAATATAGCAAGTCCTTCTCATAAGGGCTCTTTCCATTACCAGGAATTAGGATAAGAGGAATTGTCTTCTAGAGGGTTTTATGAGCTTATTGTTATTGGGCAATAATTTAAACTGTCTATATATTTCAAGCTGCCTGAATAATTACAATCAGAGTAGATGCCTGTCCACCCCAGACACTGTCACTGATGTTTATAAGCTTTATGAGGTTAATTTTAATTTCTCCACTGATCTTCCTGAGAAACATAAACCAAATTGATTTACTGGAGAACATGGAATGAGTTTATTTTAGGGATGGAGGGTTTGCTCAGTGGTTCCTGTCTGGTAAACACTTGTGTAGGGAGCAGCTGGGTGCCCTGATCACCAAAACTTTTCAATTTACTGCAGGATAGGTCAAAATTAGGCACCACCATGGCCATGGCACCTCAGGGACATCCAGAGGAGCCAGGACATAACTGGAGGAGATAGCTGGCAGCTGGGGTTCCACCTCCTGGTTTGCTTCTCAACAACTAGATGGTGATGCACTGATGCCATTAGCAGTCCCAGCTGGAATTTTGAGGCCAGGTCTGAGGCAGGGCCAGGCAGGGTTTGCAGGCAGGTGAGGTTTGGCAGCACGGGGAATGAAATGAACATTTCCTTGCAGCAAGTGGAATGTTTAGAATAAACCACCTGGGCTGTCAGGAGGCTGAGAGCTCAGGTTTTGGGTTTGGTGCAGTGCTGGGTGTGGGCACCCACAGGGGTGATTCCCATGGGGATCCCCAGCAGGGGTGGGAGGTTGTTGCCTCTCTGTTCACACTGGAGCAGAGGGGCTGTTGTGGGTGACACATGGAAACCCACAACATCTCTTGTTCTGGGGCTGCTCTTCAGATGTTCTGGCCCAGGGCACTGCAGGGGATGTGAGCTCCCTGCCCACCTCCTGCATCCAACAGGGTCTCACTGGAGTCAGGCTGGTGCTTGCCACCACGCATGGAGGGCTGTGTGGGACTTTCTTAAAGACAAAATTTGTACACTGACACAAGAAAATCTTGGAATATTAAAATTTTAGGCTTCAACCACACAGAAATCTGGAAGTGAGGGAATTAGGGCTGCCTGGCTGGCTGGTAGCAAAGGCTTTGCGCCTCTGTGCCTCCTTTGCTGCATCCAGGGAATGCTCAGTGTGTGCTGCCAGCTGGCAGCACCACAGCTCCCAGACACTTCCCACTGGGCTGTCCTTTTTGGCTCCTGCAAGAGACAGAGCTTGTGACCAAGTTGTTGAAGATTGTCAGTGCGTGTGCATGTCATGGCACAATTAAATTTGTCTAATCTACTCCATATGTGCTCCCTCCAGCACAAAGAGGCTGGAGGAGGGTGGATGAAATGAGAAACCTCTGTCCTGTGGTGAAAAGGATCCTGCTCACAGGGAGGTCAGGCAAGGTGACTCCAGAGATTCCTTCCAGCCTGATTACCACGGGATCCCAAGGTTCCCAGGTCCTGCTCTGTGCCATGTGACAAGGCAGGATTCGGGACACACAGAAAACCCTGCACAGTGGCACCACAAAACGTGATGTTAAAGGCCAGTGTAGTTTCACAACAAACTCCTTTATGAAATGGCAGTAAATGGAGAACATGTGTCACAGATGTAGATTTACACAGCAACATGACTGCTAACATCCTGCTCCTAACCGTGGCTGGGCTGGGTGTACAACAGGGCTGCCTTTGCCATCTGCTCTGTGCTGCAGCTCATGGGGAACTCTGGCTGTGAAGGGAGGGAACTGGGCAGTATTCCCCATATCTCCAATATTCCTCCCATTTCATCCCCCCAGCCACCATTGCTGTGGCTCTCCCTGTCACTGATTGTGGGAAATAGTAAATATGCTATCAGCTAAAAAGTTTTAAAGATGCTCTGTAACAAAGAAATCTTTGGCTGCTGCTGGCTGTACATATTGCCATCTTCCTATTGTCTCAACCACGTAATGAGGCTGATGCTGCAAATAAAGCTCAAGGAATGTACCCCAGCAGTCCCATCCTGTTTGTGAAAAGGCAAAAATAACCACCCCAACCCAGCTGATGTGCTTGCTCTGTCCCCAGGTGCCCTTCTCCGGGCGGCGGATGCACCACACCTGCCCCTGCCTGCCGGGCCTGGCCTGCCTCAGGACTGCTCCCAGCAAATTCAGGTGTTTGCCAGACTTCAGGAAAGAAGATGTCTTCTTTTAGCAGGAACTGTTCTGCACTCCAAAGAGCCGCGCAGTATTTTGGTTCTCTCGTTGTTGTGACAAAAAGAAAGGGTTACTTGCCAGGGGAAACCCTGCACGACTTTCCTGCCTCACCAACATCAGCTGGAGATGAGACTCTGCTGTTGTGGCCAAGGTTTTCAGGAGGGACTCGCAGTGGAGGATGATTTCATTTTGGGGTAACCAAACAACATCTACTAGAGCAAAACTCTCTCTGAGGGCAGAGGTTTAACCATTCCTGAATTATTTTGTGGGCTTCATGGTTTACTTTAACCCCAGAATGAAAAAATCCAAGTTATTGCCAGTTTTGGAAAAATTTGGCCACACCTTTACACTTTGGAAGACCTGAATTGAACTGAGAGTTGGATAACTGCAGAGTGTGAAGCATATGACAATTGCCAAAAGAACTGTATTTACATTGTATTTCATATCTTTATTAATATAATTTTATTTGTAAGTTAAGCACACCTCTAGGGTAAAAGTTTAAACAATAGATGTAGTTTTTACACTTTTAAAAAGTGGCACATGGAAACAAAACATTTCAGTATTCAGAGCATTAAAAGATTTACTTATTTTAGTGTTCTAAGATGAGAAGTTGTTGTTACTTGAATTGGTGTAAAACTACCTGATCATCTCAAACTATGTATTAAGATGTAGTTTATATTAAAGTAAAAAGGAACCCTGAAGTTTATTTAATTAGGCTGCCTGACTTCTTGTATATGTATCAAATTTGCTGTGCAAAAATTCTGTATCAGAATAATGGCAGTGTATGATTTGATTTATTTTAATATTATAACATTATTTTGTCATTGTGGTTTTTCATTTTTATTCAGTGTAATCTGTTATCCCACACTTGATTCACCACCTAAGCTAGCAGAGCTCCTTATGGATAGCTTAGCAAAAGATTATGTGCCTCTGGCTGTTTTTTAGGAAACTTGTAGTTTACAAGGCATGAATTCCTCAATCAAGCTGCAGTTTCAGCATTTGGAGGAATCTTGGTGTAAATAATATGAGAAGTTTTTCTTGGCTGGTGCCTCAAAGGATCAACTTTAGCCCAGCAAACATAAGATTTGTGGGTTTTCTATGAAATACTGTGTGACTTCATATTTACTTGTCAGTCCCCAGAGCTGGAATTCCAACAGTTTGTGTGAGATTCACATGTTTCTTGCTCTCAGACATGCAAACATATGCTGGAACTGGAAAAGTGAAGTCATTCATCTTTCAACAATCAGTGCTTTGCTGCTGGTGGAGATGGGGGGGTTGGAGAAGTGAGCACACTGTGTCCAGGCCAGACCTGTAAAACTGAGAGGAGAAACATCCCTGGGAGTTAGCAGGTGCCTTCTACTGGGCTCCACAACCTTCCTTGGGGGGCAGAAAAGAATAACTGGATTAGATATTGCCAGATCCTCGTGGATTCTGCATATGTTAGGGAAATAAAAGTCTTGGGAGAGATTGTATCCTCCTGGCTGAAGCCAGCCCATCCCCAGGGTACCCACTCCAGTGCCTCTGAATTTTGCCTCCCCCTTTGCAATGGTGATACTGCAGCTGTGCAAGTGGTGATAGAAAAAAAAAAGGACTGAAGTGCCACTGGAGGGTAATTTCACATCTGGTTTCCATTAATGTGATCAGGTACAATGTGCCTGTATTAGATCTGAAGTCTCAGAGGGGCTCAACACAAACCCAAAGGGCTGGTGAAAGGCTAAGTCATTAATGGAGTTCAAAGTGACATGCCAGCACGGCAGAAATTCCCATAACCTGAATTTAAAACCAACCCCCAAGCCTGATTCTACCATGGTCACTAAATAAGGGGGCTCCCCAAACACCCTGTGCACCCCCAAAGCCTGGGTTGGCAGAACACACTGGAAGTGTGCAGGTTGATTTTCTGTCCATGTCTGTCCCCATAAAATAAGCTCAATACCATGGATTTCAATTTACACAAAATCAAGAAGAAAAATAGGAGCAGTCCAAATGTGCCTGTGTCCCATCTCTTGCTCCATTTTTTAAAATCAGAGCACAGAAAATGAACCATGGGAGGAAACAGCAGCCCTGCTACTCATCTCCTGCTGGCCTAATTCACCTACTGAAGGCAGTAGCCCTGGTTTGTATCATTGTAAAAGAGTGGACTTTGTAAAAGAGTTATACCTAAGGACTGCCTCAGACCTGCCAGATCCTGGGAGAGTTTATCAGACAAGAGCAGAGCAACTTTGTAGTTGTAATTTGTGCCAATTAACTTGTGGCTTTAAGCATTTATCTGGGTAATGAGAACAGCCCCAATTACACGAGTTCAGAGATCACACCCTCTATAGCTGTGGAAGCTCCTGTGTCCTGCAGACACTCCTGGACAGGGAATTTGGATGGTGCAGCTTTGAGAGATGCATTATCCCATACTTGTCCTTGAGGGGCTTCTCCACACCTTCCCTGTGATGTAGGAGAGACAAAGGCAAAACCTCACTGTCCTACATCCCCACTATATTCACTTGGCAATAATTATTACGATTCCCCTTTTAGTAATTTAATTTCCCTTAATTGACACTCACAATGGAGGTTAGTTGATTTGAGAGAATCATTGTGGAAGGAAGATTATCCCCATTATTTCCTAAACTCTGCACTAATCAATTATCTTTTCTCCCATCCTAGGGGAGATTTCCTCTCCCAAGCACACCTGCAAAGGCCCTTTAATTTCTGCCTGCAGTGGAAGGGGCTGGAAGGGCAATAGGTAAACCCGTGACCACAAGTATTTCCAAATGTGAATGGCCATGCAGTGCAGTCCCCTCTGCTTTTCCCTGGAGCCAGCTTTTGTCTTGAGGAGCACAGCAAATGACTCAGGATGCCCCACAGACTGGCCAGCCTCCAGCCAACCCTGCCACAAAAAGTTTTCTGCAGTCCCCTGAGCTTGCCCCAGAATCACCCTGGAAAGTATCTCAGGCCAGGGACAGCTTCCTCACCTGCCTTGAAGGAAGGAAGGGGACAGGTCCTTGCAGGAGAAATCAGATGAGAAAACAGAACAGAACTTGTGCAGCCCTGGAACCTCTTTGGAGCAGGGGAAAAACCTCATTCCCCATACCCACAGCCTGTGAAGAGAGAGGCTGGCTTAAACACTTCCCTTTATTCACTGCACTTAGATCTGTGCCAACGTGTGTTTTAACTTTATTAATATTGCAGTAATTTCATTATTAATAGAAACGTGTGCATTAATTTTTAATATTATATGAATATTGATATTACAGATATGCTATAGAATAACGTTGATATCCCACCACACTGGAGGCATTTCCATGTTTATTGCCAGATTTTAGGTTAGCAGAGAGGCCTTACAGGAAAGGGCACCATCACATATAATGAGTTGCTGCCTTAATTTGATTAGGTGCTTATTAGGAAAGGGGAAGCAAGGTGTTTGGGGTTTGAGGGTGCACAGCTGGCTGAGCCAGCACACACTTATAAGCCTGGGGGACTGCAGGAAAGGCTGTGCTCCTGAGCACCAGCAAGCCCAGCTGAAACTCAGCTTCATCTGCATCCTCCTGCCCACGATTCACCCCTGGAAAATTTTGCCACTTCAAAAAAAGTGTTACAGAGGTAAAGTAAATTATTCTGGTTTTGTGGCAAGGGGGACTCAAATCTGAGTGGGTCCCTACAGGAGAGACAGGTCAAACACTGGTTTTACAGAACTAGTAACTGAAAGGAGCTGAAGGGGCTGAAAGTCATCATGGTGTTTGGGAAGATAAAAGGGAATAATGCATACCTCTATGGAGAACACTTAAAGGTAAGAAAAGTGATTATTGTTGGTATTGTTAATTTGTAGTGGTGTGGGAAACAGTAGTCTTGTTGTGACCCCAAAGCTCTTGTGTGTTTGGAGATCATGAACATTCCTTGCCAAGAGGGACTGAGCTAATTTTCTTCATCAGCACAATCCACCAAAGCAAAGGATGGTATTAGCAAGTGTGACCCCAGACCAAGGTCCTTGCCAGTGCCTCTCCCTACCCCAGCAGCTCAGGGATTTGTTCTTTCTGCACAGATGGATATTCAAAAGAAACAGAAGGTGCTAAGAATCCCTTGATTTAAACAAGATGTCTCAGGAGTTTGATCCTGACAATGTGTAATGTGTTTTCCAGAAGGAATTAGAAAATTGCAGGAAGAAAATAGACTGTGCAAATGCAAGAGGATTTTGATAACAGCAAAATCAATGTGCCTTTCTCTGTTACATAGATATGAAATGGCAAACCAGCAGGGGTGCACTCATTAGACTGATCAATAATTCTGAGCACAGGAATGGAGATGAGTTTAATGCACATCAGCAAATCACCTGTGGTTTCTCAAGGAGAGTCCTGAGTGCAGGCAGACCTAGCCCAGTGCAGTAGGACACATTCCAAGGATCTGGCAGGGCAGGTTCCCCCATGGGGCATGTCTGCCTTGGAGGATGGAGGCAGCCTTTGGGTCACTCTGCCTGGTCATCAGGGCTGGGAAAGGCTGGATGTGAAAGGCTGAAGCTGAGCAATCCTGGTGCACTGAAGGGAGAAGGATGGGTGGCAGCTTGTTCTGTGACAAGATGTAGAGTGCAGGGTGACAGCAAAATGTGCAGGAGAGGAGGAAAGAGCAATATCATTACAGAGGAGAGGTGTAAACCCCCCTGTAGCAGGAGTTTCCCAGAAATCTGAGTGTGAGAAGCTTAGTGGGGCAGAAAATGAAGGCAAGCACAATGCTGAAAGGACAGAAAGTCTCCTCTGCAAACTGGGAAACTCTATGCATATTAATTGTGTGCCAGGAGTGCCCAGAGCATACCAGGCTGATGGTCTGCCCCAAACACCTTGCTTCTCCTTTCCTAATAAGCATGTAATCAAATTAAGGCACCAGATATCAGGTGTTACAGGCACATGCCTGTCCCCAGAAGTTCACAAATCTCCCAGACCACATAAGGCAAGTGCCTGTGCTGCACTTAGCATGTACCTGCACTGCTGCAGCCTGAGCCAGCCTGGGATGCAATCACTGCATCCCAGCAGATGGGACAGGAAGGATGGGCCATGGACCCTGGAGAGCTCTGCACTGCACTGCTTGGGCAGTGTCTCCCTTCCTAGGCTGGGATTTCCACCAGGTCTCCCAAACTCTGGTGCCGTGCCTCTGCCACAGCATCGTAACACATGGAAAGGATTAAATCTGCTTTTAAAGCATAATGTGGCTTTGTAAATCCCAAGGCAGTAACGCGTGCAGAAGCAGACTAAAAATATGGCCTGGTTCCAGCCCAGCAAGCAGGGCTGGGTCGTCTTTATTTACTTTTTCTCTTGCACATGTGAGTGTACTCATGTCATTTCATGCCGAGATTTGTGGGCTCTTTCACCACAAACAGGCAGATGTGGCTCTTGCTGCAAGGAGTTTGCAAACCAGCAAAGCTGATATTAATTTCAGGGGGTGCAGGATTTACCCTTTATTTACTCCTCCAGGCTATATGGGAGCCCAGGCAGCAGAGCACACCTCTGACCTCTTTCATGGGCCCAGAAGGGTCAGCTCAGGGAAAGGCATCAGTGAGGCAGCTGCCAACATTCTCGCTCTTTCCAAAAAATTTCATCACATCCTGTAGAATTAGTAGGTTCTTAACTTTTCCTCTCCAATTTCTTTTCTCACATGGATGAAACCTTGACAGAAAGGTTCCCCACCCTTTCAAATCCAACAGCAAAATTTCCTGACTGTGGTGGTGTCCTAATTCCAGCTCCCTTCCCCACCCTTTCATTAAACTCTCCAAAGTCGCTAACAAACCTTTCACACATTGCAACAGAGCCTTCAACTATTTGGATTTGGTTTCCATCAGCACTTAGGCTCAGACAGATATTGCACAAACAGTAAGAAAAAGTCTGTCCTGCTGAGTATTTAGGATCTATTGGGGAGGAAAATCATTGCCAAGCTCTCTGTCCCCACTGGCAGCTCTGTGGCAGGTCCTGCAGAGCCAGGTTCCTGCAGCCTCCCTCATTGTCCTGCTGGGCCACCCTTTGGTGATGCTCAGCACAAACATGTCCCTCCTTGCCTTCACACCCCAGCTCCAGCTTTACCTCTGCCTGTGATGCTGCTGGTTCCTTGGCTCAGGTCCCCACATTCTCCCCCTGCAGTCACTGCAGCTTGGCTGAACTTATTCCCTCTCCATCCACCTTCCTCCACACCCAGATGTCTCCTGGGGCTCTGCTGGAGACAGGGGCAGCTCCCAGGGGCAGCTCAGCCCCGTAGGCACCCCGAGATGGTCTCTGTGCCCCAGGGCCACTGCAGCCCTGAGGCACCCGGGGGCTGTCCCCTCACTCTTGGCACAGCACGCTGAGGGACCTGCTGTGTACTGTGAGCATGCAAAGCCTAATGAGGGAGGGAAAGGAAAAGGAAAAAACCCACTTGATTTACTCGACTATCAAGCCACTCAACATTTCCTTTCCAGCACCCTCCTGCAAGTGCTCAGTGACAGATGGGGACAGATTGAGTGGTTCGATGCAGTGAGGTAATATTCCACTAAATCATTCCTCTTTCTCTCACTGTCAGAAGGCACCCAGACTTCAGCCCTTCCTCTGAATCTTCCTATGTTTCCCTCCTTAATGACAAAGCCATTTTAGCTCTACCTCTGCTAAAATCTCTGAGAGAAGCAAGCACTGCTGTTTATACGCTATGATAAAATGGGTGCTGTAAAACAGTTAGCAAAAGGGAGGAGTGAATCACCCTGAGACAGAGAGGGTTCTGGTGCTGTTCCCTGGTGTTTCTGATTTCTTTTTCTTGCCTGTGTGCTGGGGCTGAGCCCCAGCCCGTGGTGCAGGGGCCCTGGCTGGGCAGGCAGCAGGCTCTGGGCAGGTGTGCCGTGGGCAGGCGCGCAGGCTCACACCGCACGTCTCACAGATGGAAGATCCATTTTTTTCTCTGGATGATTTGTTCCAATGGTTAATCATCCTCACACAAACACAGGATTATTTTTTTAATGACAGACCAGTAGATAATGTTCAGAAACTTTTAGGATGGGCTTTCTCTCCACCGGGAATCTCTTGATTTTTGCCTACTCTATGAATGCCATGATGACTGACTAAAATTAGCTGTGACTTCACAGCTTCCCTGTGCCCTTGCAAGACTAGCTTTGAACTTGAAAGCCTCCTACACAAAGTGCTTTGTGCTATCAACCTGGTCACAGCAGATGACAAAAATGTGGCACTGAATGCAGTGGCCTTCCGATAAATAGACCCACAGTATGGCCATGCATGACTCGAGATCAAAGTCAGAGTGCAAGTGCTGAGGTCATTAAACATGAATAGAAATACAGAAATGCAACAGCTTGCATGAAAGGCTGAGCTTGACTTTAAAGTGATGAAAGCTTGTGTAGTCAGCGATTGTTCACCCGTGATAATGCTCTTGCCATCAGTGGTTCTCTGCATTAGAAAGGTGAATAACTAATCATTCTTGGGATAAAGGATCGAGGTGTGGGGCAGTTAATTATTTGTACCAAGTGAAAATAGGCTTGAAGATGCTCAGCATCAGCAGCTCTAGGGAAAGTCAGAGTGCCACAGATGTCAAGCTGGAAAATCAGTTCCCGGTCACCAGTTCTACAACTGATGGAAAAGGATCTACCCCACACAAATCCTTCAGGAATGACATGGCATCAGAGTCACCAGCATGAAAGGAGGTTTGGGGTAAGATATCCATAGGCACAGCCCCAACCCAGCACTATTCAGCACCAGCTTATAGGAGACCATCTTCACGGATGGTCTTTCTCGGATGGCTGCATTTCTTCAACATGTCATATATTTTTTAATATTCTGAAGCCTAAGAACACCATAGCATGGGAAATGCTTCCTGGTTCCTATCACAATAGAGTTAATTATAGCCTGTGAAGTGTTTTGAGCAACCACAAAGGAAGCTGTGCAAAAAATGACGACTTTAGGAAACCTCTATTAGAAAACAGCCCCCCTGCCATGTTTCTAATAATTTTTTGATTAGCAGCATAACTGTCTAGTAAGGTTTCTGGGGTATTCTGATACTGCGTGGAATGATCCAATCTGCAGCCTGAGCTAATGAAGTGACACTCGGCATTGCCTTCTGCCAATACGTGTCTGTAACTCTGTCTGGAGCCACTTCCCTCAGGGCGGTTTGTTGGCAATTCTGAGCAACTGCAGGTGCCTCTAAGGAGCAAGGTGACTGTGCTTAACCATGTGGGGCGAGTGGCAGAAGTCCAGCCACATCCTTTTCTGGGAAAAGAGGGAAAATGCCAGCTTAGCTCTCCTCTGAGCTCTGCACAGTGTGTCCCAGGGCAGTCCCACAGCATATGGCAGAGCAGCCTTCTGAAAATGTAGCTGCACCACATCCAGGTAGAGCCTCAGGAAAGAACTGTTGCTATCAGACTGAGCCAAATTCCTGCCCTTTTCCTCGAGGCTACTGGCTTCACACCAGTTTGGGAGGCAGCTTTGCCTCCTCTGTGCAGAGCTGGTACTGGAAAAGCAAATGATGACAGCTTGTGGGCTACACATCCCCTGCTCATCTTTCACCTCTAGCACAACCACTGAACGAGACCTTTACCCAACAACATAATTTGGCTGAGGCCAAATGTTTCAGCTCCTTTCCTAGCAAACCCTTTCCAAATCTAACAGCAGAGCTACAAGCACCCCAGAGTACTGCAGGCACTGAGTGCTGTAAATCAGAGATCATCTTAGCTGCTAACTGGGATTTCAGACCAGTGCCATTTTTCAAGCTGGCCTGACATTTAAGTCTATACTAAAAACCTCTGCTGACTTGAAGATTTTGACTGGAAATGCTTGTAAGGAATGTGTTAAATACCTGGGGAGTGAGTGAAGATGCCAGCAGCAATCAAGATTTTTCTGGAGCAGCTCTCAGCACAACTGCAATCCCTCACCACAGATATGCAGAAGCAGCATGCTGTGACCTCTGAGCCAGACTCTGAAGAATCTCTGGGGGAGATGATATTGGTATTTCCTGTGGTACTCAGCACTTGTGGTGCCCAGAATATGGGAAACTATCATGCAGCTGCCTGGAGGGGTGGAGAGAAGACTGAATATGCATTCTGGTGAAACACAGGTTGGTGGGAGAGCTCTGCTGCTGTGCAGCCCACCAGACCTCCCAAGTACTTTGTGTTTTGGTCAGTGGGGATGGGGGAGAGGGGTTCAAGCCATGTGAGTTTTTGTAAGAGAGCCCAGGACTTGTACAAGCAGCACTAACTTCTCATGTGGGAGTAATTATTAACGGCCAGCTCTCATTGAGTCTCAACCCTTGGCACTTGTGAGTGAGACTGAAAGCACTCTGGTTTTTGCAGGATGGAGGATTTACAGCCACACCTCACAGTCCATACAGCAGCAACCACCTCTCCCTGTGCTCATTCCATTCTCCCCAACATCATTTTTCTCTTTTTGTTTTTTTAATCCAGAGCAGGTTTTTATCCTCCCCGACACCCCTTCTCTGATCTTGGTCAAAGCATTTAATCTCTGTGACCCACTTTCCCCATATGCAGACTAAAGGCTGCTATGTGAATGCTGTGCTTTGGAAGTGCTTTTTTTTTTTCTTTTGCAACTTTCTTATATTTTCTCAGATTTCAGAAGGAATATTTATCCTCTGGTGCTTCTCCAGCCCTGCTGGTTTTCCCTACTTTCTTGGTGCACTCTCAGTGAGCAAAGTAGTGGTTTTTGGTGTGCTGGCACTGAATACTCCCTAATTTTCTGCCATGTCCTTGATATTTAGTTTCACATCTTTTGGAATTAAGCCCTATTGTAGAACACCTATCTAAACCCTGAATTAAAGCAACTGGAGTTCCTTCTCTTTTGTACTACCACAGCCTGGATCATAATTTGACTGGCATCACAAGTACCTAAAATATAAAATTAACTTCAAACATTAACTTCAAACAGCATTGATTTTGCCCTCAGAGTATATCAGGAGTCCTGAGACAGCCCTGGAAGCTGTATGCAAGCAAAAGGCATGGTATACAGATTTTTTTTTTTCCCTATGCTTGTGCTGTAGCAAGACTGGGTCTGGCTGCCAGTGATGGGTGATAGCATAGCACACGTTATCTTCACAAGATAAGAATCAATCACCCATCTTGTGAGGACATCAATGAGCCAGGGATGCCTCTGCACAGAGGGTGGGATTCAATACAGCAGCACTGCTTGATAAGCCAAGCCTAAATAAAACCATCAGGTCACCCAAAGGTGAGTGTTCATCCCCCACATATACTACTGACTCTACAACTTGTGTTAATTTTTTCCTAGAAGTGAAAAATCTGGTCCTTGCAGCTTTTAAGGAGGTTTTAAAATAACTATTTTCCCATCTCTGTGGTTTAAATAGAATCATAACCATACTACTTATAGCCTGGGAGAGAGTGAGGATGCCAAAATATCAGACATTTTTAATAGAGTAAAGAGAAAGAAAATATTGGCTTGGTTACCAGCAGGATTAGGAAAAAGATGGCAAGATCTGAGTTACAGATCACAGTTCTAGGCCCCTACTATGTAAGCAGCTTCTGGGAGAAATGTGACATATGAGAAAAGTTCCAAAAGTTGGAACGCTGCAGAAAAGACCTAAAAGTAAATCAGGGGTATAAAGTAACCTTGGAACACAATTCCCAGCAACAGCATCCATGCATTACCCCAGTCTTTGTAAAACAAGTCTACTCCATTTCTCTTCAAGACTCACTAAGCTATGATCTTATTTTCCAGCCTGAAAATATAATTAGCACAGATAACCAGCTGCTGCTGTGATCTGAAGTATGTGACAGCTTTCTTTCTGTACCCAGGTGCATTTTCAAGATGCTTTAGAAGCTTTGGAAATGATTATTAAGTCTCACTTTGTTTTAAAGATACCCCATCCATGGTCATATTTCTGAGCCCAGTTCTGGCAGCATTGGTACTGCAATGTACAAAAAACTCAAATTGAAACCTTCTCCTTATGTACAGCAGGAAATGGTGCCTTTCTGGTGTCCAAATCCCTGCTGGGGGTGAAAAACAAGATTTAAACCAAACCAGGAGCCCCCCCTCATTTCATTCTCTGCTTCAATCTGAAGCTGTCACCTTTGCCCTCCTCTGATCTGCCATGTTTCTTTTGTGCTCCCTTCACACTCACAGGACAACAATGTCTCAGTTGATGTCTACCAGTTTTGGACTACTCTCTGCAGAAATACTCAGCAGATGCAGATTGTATCCCTGCTATTTTGTGTGAGACTTGCTCCAGCACATGTTTGTTAAATGTTACATGATCCATCAGAAAGGGGAAGCACCTCAGGGCCAGCTTCCTCTGAGGTAGCTAAGCTGGGCCAGGATCCTGCCATCAGCTTACTGGCTGAAATACTTTCAGAGACGTTTTTGTAGAACATAGCAGGTTAAAATGCCATGCTTAATAAATGTAAGCTTTCCATTAAGAATACAGTTTATAAATGAGTATGGTATTGACCAAGCCACAGTGTTAAAAAACTGCTTTGCCAACTAAAATTAGCCATCCACAATTACACACTCTTCTATCATTAACAGAGAAGCAATTAGCTACAACAGAAATTTGGTTTCAGCAGACACAAAGAGTTGTGCTATTTAAACCTGTTGCCCATCATGAATTTAAGTCTTCTTAAAAATAGCTTTAGTCACTTTTATTGGTATAAACACCTAAATTGAGATCTAACAGCAAATAAGGATTGTGCTTGTCCATAATAACCTTAGCTGTGAAATCTACTCAGACACAAGACATACAACCTTCCACATACACAAGTTATTTGTCAGCAAAGCAGAATGCTGCCATTCTGAAACAATTACATACAGTAAAGGTTTTCAATATTTTATTAAAGAAAACAGTCAAAATGTACAAGTATTACCCAGGTTTGTAGATAACTTCCTATAAAGGCAGTAAAATATGAATTTCAATCTAGGTTTTAAAAACTGCTATAGTTGCTTATTTTTAAAGTTGGTATTTTAAAATCACGTTTCACAAATAGTTCTGAAATATTACCAAATTAATAGTGCAACAAGAAAATTTGAAATTAGTTCTACACTGTTTGCATGTCAAGCAAAAGTTATAACTAACAGCTTCAAATACTCAAACCATTTGAGAATGAATGAACCCAACAGCTCCCACCAAAACTGACTTCTGACCACATTTAGGAACGTCCTCTTCATGTTCTTCACTTAAAATCAAATAATAATAAAACAACACCTCTTGAGGTCATCAAAAATAACTTTAGTATAAAATTGTCTTGGCCCTTATCAAATATTACATGAGTAAAATTGTTAAGCCTTTATCAAAACAGACAGGAATAGGGAAACAAAAAAAATGTCATGGCCTTAATCCGTATCTGTTGGAATCATGTTTAGAAACGTTAGAAGCAAGACCAGAAACTCGGAGCCCTGTTTTGTTTTTAAAAACCACACAATCACAAAGAAAAAACAGCTTCTTACTGCCTAAGGTTTGGGGGTGTTCTGCTCAAGTACCTGTTTCCATAGACAGCAACCTGTTATGTTCTGAAGAGAGCATACGCAAAATATAGAAAAATAAATAAAATAGCTTCTTACAGCCTAAGGTTTGGGTGCTGGGTGGTGGTTTGGCATGTCCCCCATAGGTCACACTCTCTTGAGCTCATATGCAGAAACATGGAAATTTATATCCATCTTTCTTTTTTTTTTTAGAAAGAGAAAAGCCCCCCTACATCCCAAAGCTCTTGAGATCGCAAAGGATGGTGCCCTGGGTGCTCTGGATGCTTTGGCAGCATGGGAAGTGGGCTCGGAGGCAGACCCTGAGCTCCTTGTTGAAGATGAAGCAGAGGATCGGGTTGACCCCTGCCTGGGCAAACGTCATCCAGACGGAGGTGGTCAGGTACACCTGGGGGATGGAACTGGCCTTAATGAAGACCCGCAGGTAGCAGGCCACAATGTAGGGGGACCAGAGCAGCAGGAAGAGCAAGGTGATCATGTAGAACATCTTGCAAAGCCTTTTCTCCATCTTAAACTCCTCCAGCACCAGCAGCCTCTTGATCTGGCTGTGGGTAGCCTGCCTGATGCCCACGAGGGTGGGCGGCGTGGGCCCCCTGCCAAAGCCAGCCGTCCAGTTCGCAGCCGCTTGGCCAGTGGCTCCTGGCCCGTGGAAGGTCCAGTTCTGGCTGATGGCCGGTACCAGCTGGGCCGGCTTCATCTTGCGGTGCCCGTGGATGAAGAAGAGCAGCTTGATGTAGACCAGGTGGGTGGCGGCGATGACGGCCGCCAGCATGAGCATGAAGCCCAGCGTGTCATTGGCCTTGACGTAGCGGTGCTCGAAGATGCACTGTTCCTCCTCCCGGATGAACTTGTAGGTACCCACGTCAAAGACGGGGGGAAAGGCCATGGCCATGGAGAGGGTCCACACCATGCACACCACAGCCAGGCAGGTCCAGCCCGTCATGCGCTTGGCGTAGAAGCGGTGGTGGGCGATGGCCATGTAGCGCGTAACCCCCACGCAGAAGAGCAGGAAGGCGGCGTGGAAGCAGAAGAGCACGGCCAGGAAGGCCAGCACCTTGCAGCTGAGGGGCCCGTGGGGCCAGGCGGCCCCGCTGCGCACCGACAGCATGACGAAGGGGAAGCAGGCGAGCGAGCGGAGCCCGTCGGCCAGGCAGAGGTCCAGCAGCAGGTAGTAGGGCGCGCGGTGCAGGTGCCGGTCCTTGAGGATGAGCCAGGCGAAGAGCACGTTCCCGGCCAGGCTGACGCACAGGATCAGCCCCAGCGTGGCGAGCTTCAGCCCGGAGGCGCTCAGCAGGCCGCCGGCGCTGGGCAGGTGCGGGCTGCTGCTGCTCCCCAGCTCGCTGCTGTTCGCCATCGGGTCCTTCCTCCTCCTCCTCCTCCTCCTCCTCTCCTCCTCCGCGCGGGCAGGGCCGGGGGCTCAGGGCCGGGGGCTCAGCGCCGCGGCAGCGCGCCGGGGCCGAGGGCCGCGCCGCCCGGCGCCCCCATGCCCGCAGCCGCCGCCGCGCTGCCGCCGCCGCCCCGGCCGCCCCGGCGAGGCGGGGCGCTGCCGCCGCGCTCCCCGCGGGCCATGCGGCTCCCGCGCCCGCGCTAGCTCCGCGCCCGCCGCCGCCGCCGCCCCGGGGGCATCGGGGATGCGCTGGGGAGGAAGGGGGGGGGGGGGGGCGCGGAGCGCTGCGGAGCCTCCCCTTACCGCCGGCTGCTGCTCCTCCGCGCCGGGCGAGGGGCCGGGCGAGCCTGCGCACAGCAGCGGCGGCGGCTCTGCCCAGCTCCCGCCGAGGACAATGGGGTAAATCCCCCTCCCTCTCTCCCTCCTTTTTCCCTTCCCTCCTCCTGCTGCTGCTCCTCCGTCCCTCCGCCCACGCCTCCGCCCCCCGCGCAGCCCGGCCCCTGCGGAGCGCGGGGCTGAGCCAGGCGCGCAGCGGCGCGGAGCGGCGCGGAGGTCCCGCTGCCGCAGCGGGGATGGGAGCGGGGCTGGGCTGGGCGGAGCGGGGCCGCCCGCAGCCGGACCCCCGGCCCCCGCCCTTCTCCCGCCGGGGGCGAGTGCCGGGAGGGGGCTCGGGGACAGCCGCAGGGTGCGGTGCGGTGCGGTGATGTGTCCGGCTCCAGCGGCCGTGGCGGGGATCCCCTGCATCTCCTTCCGGGGTGCGTGGTGCCGTTCACAGCTGATGGAGACAGTGTATCTGGGCATAAAACAGGTGTGTGCGTGTGTATAACATATACACGCATACCGGTAGCTATGGCACGTGTATTGGTTCAGTATAGCCACGCATTAGTGATACACCCGTGTCACAGTCACCAGTGTGCTTCTGCTAGATTTGGCCGTGCTAAATGGCCATTTAACTTTCTGCTCGCAAGCAAGGCGAGTCCAGCAGCACCTGTTGCAGTGCAGCATCTGGGTGTGCTGTCCTTTGCTTGGCAGGGGGTTTAGAGGGGAAGGAGGCTTGCAGCAAGCTTACAGGGCGAATGTTTCAGTGTGAACATCAAGGAAAAGGTGCCTCTGCAAGTCAGGAGCCTGACGTTTGGGTTCCTAGTGGAACCTGTCATTTGGAGTCTGATTAGGGCTCTTAAGAAGATCAAAAAGGATGCTCTCCGTGTTTCTGTGTTGTTCAGGAGCTTGCCAACTCCCAGGCTTCGTTACACAGGACCCACAGAGGGCTGGTCAGGTTTTGTGAGCTGGATAAACCACATTTGACCCGACTAGCACAGAGCATCTGCTGATGCACCTGTGCTGTTGGTGCAGGTTTATAATGGGCAGTTTCATGTAGGCCAGTGAGGCACAGATCCTTGTCCTCTCTCTCCCACTTTGCCATCCCTGTGTATGTAGGGCAAGGCCTCTCTGCGTGCCTTGTAAGGCACGCACCAACGCACGGCCCTGGGCTCACTGGAGATGCTAATGCAATTATCGTACTATTACTGAGTTTCCTTCATGGCCTCTTGTGAAGGACACGTCTGAAATCCTTTTTGAGCATTCTATTAAAAGCCATCAGTAAATTCAGCGTTATTCCAGAAACTGTAGCAATTAAATCATCTGCATCAGCCCCAAAAGTGAAGGTTGGTGGAGCATCTTTCGAGCAGATCTTTCTGGCTGGTTTCTTTCAGAAAGTCTTTCTGCATGTAGCAGGGACCAGCCTCTGACCCTGATCGTGCCACCAGACGTCCAGAGCAGCTCTGCTGAACTCCTGGCATTTTAACAGTGGTGAACTAAAGCCAGACTTTGGCCCAAAGATGTGTCAAAGGCAATCTGTATCACACAGGACTTAATTTGCCCCAGGATCTGGTTTATGTCCGTTATTTATTGCAGTGTTAGGAGACCAAAGAAATCCTGAGAAGGGAAAAAAAACCAACATAGGTGGTAGATAATTGAGGCTGCTTTTTGCTTCCTACCAGTGCATCTGAGCTGTTTTCAGTTGTTAGGTTTCTCATTTGCACCGAAGTTTTACTGTGACAGAGAATTGCCCACGGGTTGTTCAGTGCTTTGTGCAATTTTCCAGGCGTTTCTCACATTCATGCAGTGACTCGAGCGCCGGGTTCGCGGTGTCCCCTCGGCAGCCCTGGCGCCTCTGTCTTTGTGGAGGATTCGGGACACTGCGTGTGTCGCTGGCCCCGGTGCAGCCCAGGAGCAGGCTGCCAGGACAACGTGCTTTGCCAAACACGAGTACGAGGATCGATTGTCCTCGGGGGCATGTGGCTTTTCAGAGGAGCCGAGGATCCCTTCTGGCCCGTGTTAGCTCTGTGATCTCTGCCATCAAGTGAACAAAAGGGAATAACACACCTGCTTTCCTCCTCCGCTCCTGCGGGAAGGGTTCCTCCTCTCCCTGAACGCTCGCCAGCGCAGCTGAGCTGGCTCAGGAGCTGCCGTAATTCACTGCTATCTTGCCAGGCCAGCAGCAAATTGCTAGCTCATCTTTCTTCCACCTGTAGCGAGAAGAGAGCCGGCAGGGAATGGTGTTTCATACATTTTCCCAGGGCTGCTTCCCTGATGAGGCTGTTATATAGTGCTATAGGAGGTGTGAGCCTAGAATTTGGCTGACTGAGAGATGTGACACTAAAGGGACAGCCAGAAGGAATGAAGAAAATAAAGGGCAGGCAGGGGGTTAACAGTCCTTATATAAGCAGGCTCCTCGCCTCCCAAAGGGGCTGACCTGGCATTAGACCCACGAGGATAACTCTGCCTCTTGGTTACACCCTGCCAGGAGAAGAGCCCTCCTGCCCCACCTGCGTGACCCCATACAGGCAAGCCAACACCAATTCAGGCTGCTTCATGTCTTGTTGCATCAGACCCATCAGCTTCAAACAAGTTCCTCATCCAGACTCAGTCTCAGCTTGGACATTAGTGCCAGACTTACAGTATTTGACTATAAAATAGAAACAGGGTATTTTGTAACCCCTTTGCTGGGGTGCTCAAGGAGCTCTTCGCACCTGCAGGGACTGCAGTGCCTGTGGAAGTGTCAACCACTGAGAGTCAAAAGGAGCAGCAGGGACTGCCCCTGTATCCACATGGCAAAGCCTTCATCTTTGGTCCTGCCGGGTGTCCAGCCCCCAGCCAAGCAGGGACACCTCTGTGCATGGGTGCACCCTGGACACTGAAACACAGAGCTCCTTCTTCCAGTGCCCTGCTGGGGGCTGGAAACACTGCGAGTCTATTGATTTGGGCATAGCCAGACCCATCAAAGCAGTCGTGGGGAACAGGTAATTCCCAGAGATTGTAATGAGAATGTTAAGCTATTTTCCTTTCTCCCTTCAATCACTTTCACAAAACGAGTTAATGAAGAGCTATTCTCTGCTTACAAAATGGTGCTGCACAAGCTAGATGGATTCCTCTGACCTTTCAGTGTGCTTTACTTGAATTGGCTGCCTCTTCATGTTCTCCTCTCACTGCCTTGAACGGGAAAGACAGCTGAAATAGGGACTCTTGCAGCAAATACTATGGCATATTGCCTTCTTTCTATCAGTCACTGGTGTGCTTCCTGAATCCTGTCTATTTATTATTAGTGGTTTTATTTGTGTTCCTGTGGCTGGGAGCTCTGCATAACGTTTCTGGAAAGAGAAGTGTGTGTACCCCTGTAACAGTGTAGTTGAAATCAGTCTTGTCCCTGGTGTGATGTAAAGGAAGAAGTAGGAAATGTCTGGACATGCCTGAAGGACAATCCCTGAGCTCCACCATGGCTGACACGCCACAGGGAAGCAGGACAGGTGAGAGCAGTCAGCCAAAGCAATTTTGCTGTCACAAATAATTCAGGCAAGGAAAAGTTTTCAGGCTTTGCAATCAAGGAGATGGAAAGGTCAGGCTGGAGCAAAAAGGGATAACAGAGGCTTCAGTTGGATCTGGCAGAAAAAGATTAAAGGTCCTCCTTCCCAGCTTCCTGTAATTCCCAGAAATTCTCTGAATGACGCTCATTATTTGTGTTATCTTAGCACCTAGTGGAGTGAGTCAGGGACCAGGGTGCTACACAAACTGTCCTTTTGCCAAGGAAACTTAAAATCCATCAGTACAATGGGAGACACAGCTGATATGAGCCCTAGAGAAGGGGGAGAATGAGCAAAGCACGAGGTTGCAGCCTAGGGAATGGCATTGGCATAAGGGTGGCTATCAGTCATCCCTGGAAGGGGAGGAGGGAGTGTCAGGAGCTAATGAGGCAGGTTTGTGGGTGTTTACAAGGATCATGGTAATACTTTGTGGCAATGACAGAACAGATGATGACACATTAAGGTAATGTTTGGGCACTGGGTAATGTGAAAACAGTGTGAGGAGATTAAAATCTGCAACATTTACAGTACTACCCAAAATAACCGCTCTGCACAGGAGCCCGGCTTGCCCTCTGTAACCAGGGCACAGGTATGGTAGTTGCCAGTGAAATGAAGACAGATTTAAACCAATGCTGGAAAACTTCCACCCTGCATCCAGATGCCAGGTTGGGGATGGGGCACTGCCATCAGGCTGGGAAGGGCATGGGCCAGCAGAGCTCAGCAAAACACTAATGAAGGATTTTGGATGTGGTTTTGTTCCCATAATTATTAGCACAGTAGTGCAAAATGTACAGATGACACCAGAGTGGATGGGACTATTAATGTCACCGTTGAATCCTGATTTCCTGGATGGCAGTGGAGGATGTGCAGGCGAGCAGTCCCAGAGCTGCATCTGTGGCAGAGGGGTATCTGACAGCTAGCAATCACATTTTTCAAGGGCTTATTCCTGGCTGTTTAATACTTCATCTGCTCTCCTGGGGAGGGAGGAGGGAAGAACGGAGGAGTATATTTGGCACAGCAGGGAAGTGGACTCGGGTCTTTTCCATCCCTTAGTGCTGTGCTGTTGCAGGGGGAGAGAAAGCCTCCTTCCACAGCAGTACTAATCCTCCTCCACAGCAAGATGAACGTTTTGAACTTGAACAACTCCTCTCATTTTTCCCCCATGTGATTGTGAGTCAGGCTGAGCTTCTCTATTCTTCTCCATAATTGAGTAGGAGATTATTTTGACTGGAAATAACCAGACACAGGTATCATGGCTGTGAAAGCCTCCATGCATGCCACTTGCTGAAAGTTCTGTAGCCTTCTGCAGAGTGACCTGGTCTTTAAAGTCTTTGCTCAATGGAGAGGGAAGAAAAGCAGAGAGGAAGAATAGCTCCTTCCTGTTCACTTCTATCACTGTCTCTGCTAAACTTAACCTGCTGAATTGTTGGTGACACACTGTTCTTCAGAAGCAGCTCCTTTGTGGAAGACCTCCCCTGTGACACGAGGAATAGCTGCTGTGAGACAGGAAATATCCCTGACATGTTGGCTTTCTACAGGAGCTCATAGCTGCTATCCAGTCCCATGGACATGCCAAAATAGTTACGAGAAACCATTCCTTTAAAATCTCCCCAGATTTTCCTGTCCTTCTCTTCCTGTATCTATAGTTGTCTTCCATGAGATGCAGGCCAGCTGCTTGGGTTGCATGCCCACCCCTCTGTCCCAGCGGCAGGGAGTGATGGAGGAGTGCATGGTGAGTGAGAAGCAGATGCAATATGAGGCTGTGGCAGGGCGCGTGGCAGGGGATGCTGCCAGATGCCACTTCTGGCTCTTGGTGGGTACCAGGGAGGCAGATGCAGCCTCATGGCAGGGCTGAGTTTTAGCTACACACACTCCTACCAGCAAAGCCAGACACTAAGGAGCATTTCACAAGATCAGGCTTTCTCCAGTTTATACATAAGTGGGATTGCTTCAGGCTATGGAACCAGCCTGCTGCAGACTAGCCAAGCTCAGAAGTTTTATCTGAGCTCTAGCAAACTCAAGCCACTGCTGTTGTGCTTGTGCATCTAATATCTCAGCTGCTTGCTGAAGAGCTAATGAGCTTTTGGGGATACATGGGTGCTATAAACTCCTTAGGCCAGAGATAAGCAGCTTATTGCCTTTAGGAACACTGCCAGCCCTTGGCTCTGCTGCTGCGCTGCTTCTCGGGCCCAAGTTCTTCGTTAGCAGCAAGGGCTGTGAAGTTCTGAAATAAATGTATTCCTGATTCCATGAATACATGTGCACACTGCAGCCTCTCCACAGGGTGAGGCAAAACCAGGCAGTGGGACAAGCAGGCAACACCAGGCTTTACACACTGCTGTCACATCTCCCTGTGTGTGACTTCAACCCTCACAAAGCACATTCCATTCCCTGCACTGAGGCTGTGCTGTCTCATCTGTACAGGATGAATCCACCACCCTCAGCACAGTGAAATGGCCTTTGGCACCCAACAAGAAATTCACCATGGGCAGTGTGGGCAGCTTCAGAACAAAAGGTGGCTATGTTGGTTGTGAGCCAAATTATTTCCATTGCTATCCTCTCTTTGCTTTTGAATAGACCTATTGTGAGTATCTGTCCAGAAAATTCACTGGGTTAAAAAAAAATAAAATGGAGGTAATGCACAACTGAAAGTTCACTTGCAAAGCCAGTGTGAAGGCAAGTTTTTATTTTCTACGTATGAATTCAGCCCTTGCTGTTGTCCACTCATTGTCTGCAGTGTCTACCATCAAAAGCAATCCCATTGCAAATGGCCAACAGGCTGAGGTTGCTACTCCTACAAAATGCTAGGGAGAGCCTTCAAATCTGCTTGGCTAGTCAAAGCATCTCTATCCTTATTGTGTATTTTACTTTTTCCCTCCCTTTTTACCCAGGTATAAAGTAGCCAAACAGCTCTCTTTCAAGGCATAACTAGGAGCAGAATTTGGGTGCAACTCTCAAATTTTTATTCAGTTGCTCTTGTTGGAGCAGTTTTGGAATTAATCTGGTCATCACAGAGAGTTATTTGACGTGCTGGAAGTACCTTCTGATACCATCTTTTAATTGAGTAGATAAAATCTGAAATATTATTTCTTTGCTGCTCCATTGTCCTTATTTGTTACCTTTCCTGCTGGTTTACACAGCACAGCTTAGATGAAGCCAGAACTACTCCCTTATTTTGGCACTCTGTGCAAATGGATATCCTCTCTTTGCCTATGGCCCCTTCCCCCCACAGCTGGTGGAAACGAAAGGATGAGCAAAGTAAAACCTTTGGTGTGACTAAAACTGTGAGATTTAACTGTACCAGAGAGTCCATGAGCACTGCTTGAATGCTAAATTCATAGTTAAATGGGTGTTGTCTGTGGAGATAACACCCCTGCTGGGGTGTTGGAGTGGAGTGATGATCTGGCAGTGTTCTGTGACACCGTGAGGTCAGCTCAAAGCTCTCCACCACCGCTGCTGGAGCAGCACAGACAGTTCAGTGCCATGCCTGGAATTCAAATCCAGCCATCACCAGATTCATGCTCACGAGCTGAATGCCATTAACTGACCCTTCTGTATTTAAATCACTTCTTCAACAAAGGCGTTCTCTTGTCATTTCACTTTGAACTGTAGGAATAGCACATTAAAAGGCTTTGCAGTTTTAAAGTGTTGGTGGGTCTCAACCAACTTTGTGGGCTAAATAAAGCGTTAGAAATATTTTTCACCACACTATCCTATCAACTGAACTTTTAAGGCAGAATGATGAAAAGAAAAATATTCTTTTAATAGTGCTTTCTCTCTGGTAAAAGGTGTTGCTAACTTGTTGAAGCAGAGCTTGGAATAACAGATGAAAACTGTCAGAAAAGCTGTGATGTACTTTGGATCTGAGTGAAAATTGTGACCAAAATCTGAGTCTGCCTAAAGCCTGAGTTATATGCCAAAATGCCCAGGATTCCTTGGATCATCATGCAAGTTGATAAGGGTAAGAACTTATTTCTTTGGGATTGGGTTTATTCTCAGGCATTCCTTTTGTGCAAAGGGTTTTTCTTTGGAAGGGCTGGGTTCTTTCATTTTTTATTCATTTGGCCTTTTGCCTTTTTTATCTAACAAAGTTCACTTCAGTGATGCAGGACTGATGAGAAAAAATCCTCCCAGACTTGTGTTAAACCTGAAGTCTTCATACCTGAGAGAAGCAGGGCCTGGGCCTTTGGGAAGATCCAGCAGGATTCCACATTTTTTGAGGTCTTGAAAAAGTTTTTTGGGGTTAAACAGAAACAAAGCTTAGGGGGAAAAAAGGACACTGGTTATAGGCATAGCATAGAAGCCTTGTAGAAAGCCTTTGGGTGCCACTGGCATGCCAATTGATTTACCTTTGCAATAAGGACATGATGACTGGGAGGATCACGGAGAGCTGTATGAATTCTATCCGTGCAATGTGTGAGCTCAGCCTGGAAACAAACCTCATCTGCCAAGTTCTGCAGGGCCATTTCCAGCTTCTCTCCTCGAAGGAGAGGCTCTGCTACCAATGAATAAAGTGGGAATTTTGACACTGATTTCAAAGGAAGCTAAATTGAGCTCCATGAAAAGGGAGCACTAGCACGCAATGCTGCTCTTAGTTTTTTCTTATTAATGTGACTAATTAAATGTTTGTATTTTTTAAGCACTAACAGTTTTTTTGATGGTCGTTTAGAGACTTTGAGAAAGTCAATAATTTTGATGAAATAGGACTGTAGACTCCAGAACAAAGTCCACATGGAATCCGTGATGTTGCTAGGATACAGCTATTAGTATTTTCAGTGGCTGGGTTATTTTTTGGTGTGGTTTTTTTTTTTGTTGTTGTTTCTTTTTTTTTTTAATAGAGTTGGCCTAACCTCTCTTACAAACAGTAGAACACGTGACTGTCTGATCCCATTTACATGATGCTCCTTCAGTTTACCTTGATGAAGCCAAACTTGACCCTTTAATTTCAGCCACTTTTACGTGTGAAGAAGAAACACAAAGAGCAATTTTGACGTGAATCTTGTTTGTTTTCTTAATGGATGTGCAGGATTTTCTCCCTGTGGGTGTTCCATTGCTGAAGTCAGTCTCCCTCTAGTGGTTTATTTCCAGAGGGGGCCTTTGCTTTGCTGGCTTGGACAGGTACCAAATGTGCTGGTGTGATGCAGAAAATGATCCCCGTGAGCTGAACCATAGAGCAGCAAGCTCGTATAAAAACACTATATCCTGTAATTTTTATCTGATAGAATGCACTTATTTTTTACAATATCCAGAGTAGTGGGGGGTTTCCATCCCAGACTCACTCTGCAGTCCAGGCTAACATGGTTTGTGCAGTGTGTAGCATGTGACTCTTGCACATTGTTTCCTTCAGCTGTACACTGGGAAGCCTGTAGAAAAGAGATCAGTATTTAAGCTCATGTTCCACATCAAAGCCAGTGCCAGATGTGGTGCCAATAACATTATGACACAGAATAGCATTGAGGATGGTGCTATTTTGGGATCCTCATGTTTGGGGAAGCAATATCTAAGTGAAACACTGCAGATATTTTACTAGAAAATCAGGAAAAGCAAGATGTTTGGAGTTTGTTTACAACATGTAACTTTGAGACCTGTCAGGTTTCTTTCATTTATGCTCCTGACCTCACCTTTGCTGGGTATCCCTTTAGCACCTCAGAGAGCCCCAGTGCTTTCCAAGTGTAGGGAACAGGGAAGGATAGAAGCAGAAGCCCAGTGTCCAAAGCTAAGTAAGAAATTCCAATCTCCTAATACCTGTTGCATGGACTGGATGCTGGGTTAAGCCAGTTCAGCTCCCCAAAGATGGCTAGGTAAAGAAATAAAGATCTAATCTAAAGCATGATGAAGTCAATCTATGCTCTTTTTTAACTGTAAAGGGTTTTGGATGAGGCTTAGCCTTCCTTCACAAGTGGTGGTAACCAGAGAGAGCTGTGATTCTGGAATGCATCAAGGATCCTGGAAAGACTGATGTCTTTCCAACTTATACATTACCTTGGGGTAGGTACTGCCTTCTTCATGCTCATATCTGGCAGTTGCTTTTAATATACCAAAAGAACTATTGGACCATTTTTTTTCCTTTATTAACTGTAATTAGAAAGCCTGGAGAAATCTAGGATCACCTGGCCCAGAAGTTAGCAAGCTCCTGTTCCATTTTCACAGGAGGTCGTGAGATGCCATCTCCTGCCCATGAAACATTTTACACAATGTTCAGTTATGTAACAACTTTAAGGGTAAGGTTTTACTTTTGTTTGCCTTTTTGTTAATGCTCAGCTTCTATTGGGCAATCAGGAATCTTGGTCCCTTGGGAAATGTTAAACCACCTTCCTTTGGATGCTGCTCCAGAAAGTCTGCACAGTGGTTTCCATGAGAGTGATTTTGGAGCCAATTTTTTATTTCATTTTTGTTTTCACTCTTCAGGATTAAGTTTCTACACAGTCTCCTGGCCAAAGCTGACTTAATTTTAGTACATAAGTTGAGCAAGAATGATTCCATTTATTTTTTGGATATATAAAAAAGAATATGTATTTACTCCTTTCGCAGCTGCAGTGTGCCTGGAGCTTGGTGCTTTCTGCTTTAAAAACCGTGGGATGTAACCCTAACCCTAATCCTCCTTTCTCCCCACTCCAGAAGGCAAGTTTATCAGCTTTTCTGCCACTGAATATACTCCCTCATGCTATTGGTAAAATTCTCCTCTTCAGTAATTTTTCTGGTAACTTTCCAGCTCATGACAGAGAAATAACAAGGAACTGTTGAGAACTCAGGTCCACCAAATCAAATCTAATAAATAAACCCACCAATTATTTCTGATTATTCTTTTTGCAGTCATGACACAGTTATGGTCAGGTTCAGGATCTAAGTTGAATTTTTGCTTCTTTTTTTTTAAAAAGCATCATTTAAACTGGTGTTTAATCAAGTTACCAACCAGGTCTGTTTGTTTACATAAGCCATGTGGAGATAGGCATGTCTATTTCTTATAATCAGTGTCAGCAGTTAAAATCCATTTTGAGTTCCTGAGTCCTCTCATTTCTTTTTCTTAAGAATTCCACAATGCTTTAGACGCTAAAAATTCAGTTATTCTACAGATTTTTTATTTATTTTTCAGATTACATGTAAATGCATTAATTAGTACTGTTTCCTAACTCATAAATCCAAGAGTGTATATATAAGAAAAAAAATGGGGGATCATAAATACACAAAATTGTATTTTGTTTACCAGTAACAGGGATAGAATAATGATAGGAAACAAGAATGAATGCAAATTTGACTTATTTTATACACTCAAAAATCATTTAAAGTATTAAAAAGCAGACAAGAAATGGAACCGTGATCTTAATTTACTGCTGTCTGTGGAAGTTCCCATCTCTCTGCAGAGCACCACAGAAGTGGCTGGGACATTTATTGGTACATCCACAGAGATTTGATGGAGGCTTAGGCTTGTATCAGTTGGACTTTCTGTAGAATATAACTGTGGGCACTTTTTTGACCGACTTCAGTAGTACCTAGTGTGGAGCAGAGCTGTTTCCTCAGGAGATGATATTGATTTTTGACTGCTGCTACATTTTATCCTGTACTTGCAGAGAAAAGCAGGAAGAAGTGACGCTTAAAGATAAATAGCTGTTGAGATGGATACATAGTTATCTCTTTCTATTAAATTACTGTGAGAGAGATCCATGACATACAATTTTAAGATCTCTAAAACATATCTTTTCATTAAGTCATGCTGTTAAAATAAATATCCATCAGCTAAGTGGTACTTTCTGTAGCAACTAGTGATGTGCTACCCTTGGGGTTCATGGCCTTGCTTTTATCATAGCAGCACTGGATCCCTCTCCTGCTTTAGAAGTAAATGCCGTTATTTTATCTACATCAGCACTTGTTTCTGTGAATGCCTTGGCACAGGCTGAACATCTGGAGGCTGGCATCCTGTGGCCAGGTCCTGGTTCATTGCCATCATCCCACACGTGTCACAAGGCATCTGCATTTCCCGTTAGTGCTAAACCTTTCTTGGTATCTGTGTCTGAAACAGCAACCATCTGATAGTGCTCTCTGCTATCTTACCCCGTAAATGCCTTGGGAAAATGAGCATGATGAAAGCTTTGGGGGAACATTATTCACCAGTTTGACAAAAAAAGATCCTATCTGTGATCCTCAAATGCTTGCAGGTCAGCAGTTCCAAAGAAGATGTAGAGAAGCTGGCAGGTGTTTTACTCTTCAGATAAAATGAGATTTCCTTTTTAAAATGTTCCAAGGTCAAGTGATAGAAGTTTGGAAAACACGAGTTTAGATCTGCTATTTATTTTGTCCATTCTACAGATTTCCACGTTCATACCCCCATGTCTCATTGGTAGGAGTCTTGCCTGCAGTGATGTTAGGGAGCAGGGGGAATTTCAGCAAGCTTGCAGGGGCTTTTGGTGCCACCTTGGGAGGCTGATTCATGCTGGTAGCTCTTTACACTCGTGCTTATCTCAGGAAGACTCTGGTTCTGCTTGTAGTGGCTTCTGGCTCTGAAAGGAAAGGTTGCCTTCTTAGGTTTTCTACATTGTACAGTCTTTCTTTATAGTTATTTTTTAGAATGAAGTGTCAATATGCATTACTGAATATAACAAATAAAATATGAGAATTACCAATCTGGTCACTATATTGTGTAGCACAATCAACTCTGGGATTGCACAAAAGGAAAACTCAAGTGACATGACCATCAAAGACTGGGCTGTGCTGGATAACAAACCACTTTATGCACTTGAAACCATCCCTTGATGGGATTTGGGACTGTGGATCTGGGTGTGATATTTGTGTAAATACAAAGCTGTGAAGATGGTTATACTTTTTGATGTACATGTAGACATGATGCAAATATCCTACGTAATAAACTTTGCAAATCCCAACTGTCACTTAGCCTGGGTATCACACAGTGATAACCCACTGACCCCACTGACAGAACCCAAGCACCACACAGGTGCTCACTCACTCCCCCACCAGCGGGACTGGGGAGAGAATTGGAAGGGTAAAAGCTGGAAAAGTAGGGGGCTGAGATGATGACAGTTTAATAGGGAAAGCAAAAGCTGCACATGCAGGCAAAGCAAAACAAGGAATTAATTCAGTGCTTCCCATGGGCAGGCAGGTGTTCAGCCACCTCCAGGAGAGCGGGGCTCCATCCCACGTGACTGGGGAAGACAAACACCATCTCTCCAAGCATCCCTCCTTCCTCCTCCTCCCCCACTTTATATACTGAGCACAATGTCAGATGGTCTGGAATATCCCTTGGGTCAGCTGGGGTCAGCAGTCCTGGCTGTGTCTCCTCCCAGTTTCCCATTATTTTGCAGGATCATGGCCTGCTTGCCCTGTTTTCTCACCTGACTTCAAACAATGCCTTTTAGATAATCTTAATTCTCTTGCAAGAATAGTTTAACTCTTCAATATCTTTGTGAGGGGAAGTATGTGCATATAAACATTGTCAAATAAGCAGTGTTATTTGTCTACTCCAGGAAAGACAAAATATTCTTATGTAAGGTATTGTCCTTATGTGCTGATTTTTCTCTCAGTATGTTGTAGATGAAATCTATATAAAGCTGAATAGATACATTTTGATAACTGAACCATTTTGATAATGTGTTAATCTTCCTAACTGAACACATCAGATATTTGAAACTAAACTTAATAATTTCCCTTCTTCCCTATAGCAAAATTTATTTACCTAGGATCATCTATTTCATCTATTACAGCTTATGAGTAGGTGGCTTACTATGAAAAATGATGGTTAATATTATAAGAATGTTCAATCCAGTAAGTGCATTTTGACAGGCTTTGATGGCTTGAAATCAGTCTTTGTATTCAGAATGGATTACCAGATTTATTTAGTTGCCACAGCATGTTTTTGACTTTATGCTTTGTAAATAAATATTTTGCTTATTTATACCAAAAGCAGTTGTGGCTAAGCACTTACAGGGGTATTTTCAAAACTGTTTGGCAGCTTTTAAAGCTTCCGCTAAAGCTGTGATGAGATTCCCACTGGGAAACAAAGGCCAGTGTGAGCACATATGAAACAACTTCTATACTTAATTCTTTTCAGAAAAACAGAAAAGCTACAGTTCAGCATCAGAAATTAACATAAGCGCAAGCACCTGGAGGTTTATTCATGGATAAAACAATGGAATTTATCTTTGTATCCTTTGTTCTGTATTCGTGCTGGAATAATGAAGGAGTAGCAAAGAAAGCTGGCATTAGGATTCATTTTGTGGAGATTATTCCTCTTTCCACATTCCTGTGTGATTCACCATGAGATGCTGTACAGTGGGTCTGGCCTGATGAGGCAGCTCAATTAGTCCTGATACTGCACTAAATTTTCTCCTATAAATATTCTGACGATGCAGTAACATCACAGGGCATGAAACAGGCAGACCAGGAGAAGCACAGAAATATTTTATGTGCAGACTCTCCATGGGAAACCCAGATGCATAATTGTAGGTGAAGTGGTGACAGAACAAGTATTTCCACCCCCAGAGGATCTGTCAGTGCCAGGCTGGTGCTGTGATCCAGCTCCTTCCTGTTCCTGTGCTCTTGGGGATTAGCAGGATCTGTTGAGTTCTTGGAAATGAGTTGTTCACCATGGCAGTAACTGACAGGTCAGTAGGGCATATGGATTATTTGTATTGTTGATGGCAGTATTATCTGAATGGGAAGAATCCAATAAGGGCTTCATTTCGAGGGTCAATATTTGCAGGGTCTTGTTTTGTAGTACCATGTGTACTGAGGTTTTTAGTGAAGCACACAATCGTCTCGCTACTCCTACCTTAAAGCGCAAGTTTTTGCTGGAGAGTTACAGAAATAGGAATTTCTACAGATTCTTTCACTTGAAAATCATCTGTCATTTCTGCTAACTTAATTTAAACTTAACTTAAAATGTGTACTCAACTAAAAATAAAATAAATCCCAGTTTCATGGGTTTCAAGGCACAAAACTTCTGAGTGGTCATCTGTGTGGATCTGCTGAGTTTCTAGGTGAAACAGAAACACTACAGTTCAGATTTGTCAGCAGTCTAGAATTTTGTAGGAAAGTCAATGCTTTTTTCTTCTGTCTCTCTGATTAAAATACTGTCCTTGCCTTATACTCGCGCATTAAACCAAATTTGTGCAGGTGTAAATTCTGGAGCAAATGATCCTGAACTTTAAAATTGATTCATCATAATTTTCTCTATTATGTTTGTTTTAGTAGGATTTTGGTTTTGCTTGATTATTTGTTTTTCAGATAAAAACATTTGGGTGCTCATGCTCATATCCATAAGTGACTTACACTTTTCAGAGCTGAATGAAAGGCTGAAATAACACTGTAATCTGGTGGGCCTGGAGCACTTACCAGGCAGGGTACTAGGAATAAATGGTCACTCACCATAACTTTTAAAATAGGTAATTTTCTGGTTGGTTGATGCTTTCTGCCAGCTGATCACAGTTTCTTAGGAAAACATTATTTGCAACTATCAAAATGAACCATTTTATAACCTTGGAGTGGTATATTCTGTCTACCTGTCTTAACTGCTCTTTTAAATGTCTTTAAATTTGTTTAATGGCTACCATGATGATCTAGGTAACCTTTGAAGGCTATGGATAGAGAATACATTTTAATCCTCTGTTTGAGTAGACCTTACTATTGAAGCGACTCAGTGGCAGTACCAGCACAAGGATATCAAGTGATGATAGTGTCTGTTGTGCAGCATATGTAATGCCAGATGCCTTGGTGACTGCTAAGCCACCAGTGGCAGAAATAGTCCAGAAGAGAAGTAAATGCTTGGGTAGTGGGGTGATACAAAAAAAAAAAGCAGAATTCATCTCAGGTTTTGCCTGTTTGTGTTCCATTCTACATGGAACAGAGCCTTGGTAGAGAGGTGCTAGTATGGTTAGCAAGAAAAGAACAAGGGGTAGTTGGTTGTGAGTCCACTTCTCTCTACTGACAAATAGTTAGATCACTTGATAAGTTTTAAAGTCTGTTTGAACTTACTACCTTTTTTGTGTGTTTTCAAAAGTAATCTGACTGGCTCTGTTTCTGTAAAATACTGTGAATTTATCTTTTTACTCTTTAATGCTGAGTGTAAAGTGTACATAAAAAATGCCAAAACACACACATGAAAAAAAAATCCCAGACCTCCAAACCTTAGTATGATAATTCCTTTTATCATGTCAATGACAGATTTTTTTTTGTTGCTGGTTTTATTAGTTTTTTCATGTGAGCTCTCATAGTTCATGAGCCACTGGACTACCAGCTGTGCCATGGCAATTTCTTGTTGATTTTTTTTGTTTGTTTCCTGCCAGTTCCACCATGGTAATGTGCTCTTAGTTCGGGTAATTAACAGGCAAATAGTAAAGCAGATGTGAGTTTGCCTGTGTTATACTGAAAAACTTGGGAGGTATTTTTCTGCTGGTTTTGTATGTATTTTTAAAGTAGCTTATTTTAATAGGAGCCTTGAAAAAACCTTAGAGCTATTATTAGACTTTTGAAGATGTGCTGCTGTTTCAGGAGTTTTGCATATTAAATTTCTTCCTCTACATGAATATCTAGGGTTTGCCCAGAGCTTCAATTATATCTGTAACAACTGAGAGTAACTTCAGTGTTTCCCTGGACATATTTCATGCTGATCACATGTATCAGGGAGGGATGCTGAGATCTGGTTTGCTTTTATCCTTTCTTCAGCTGGTACCCGAGCAACAGCTGCGTTTTCTTCTGTTTCCTTAAACCTGCTCTCCTGCTTCTGTTTCCAGATTTAGTAATTTTACACATTTTTGTTTCCTCTTCTGAGACACAATGGGAGGTTGCTTTTGTCTTTGATCTTCATTTTTCTTTAGAAATCCTACTTCAGCTTCTGAAGGAAAGAAAAGTGTTTCTAGTTCTAAGAAATTGAATGTGCCTTAGCAATTTTGACCTCATTCCCCCAAAATTGTGCCTGTGGGATTGTGTGCTGGGAATTGTAAGGTGGGTGTTAGGATGTTAGTGCAGTGACAGGAACACAGGGATTTCTGGGGGTGTGGGATGCACCGTCCCATGTCTCACGCACTGAAGAATCATGGAAAAGATTATAAATAGAACCATTTAGGTTGGAAAAGACCTTTTAGATGATGGGATGCAGCTGGTGCTGTGTGTGCTTAAAGGATCACAGAAGGGACCCATGAGGATCACTGAGCTCCTGGCCCTGCACAGGACCATCCCCAAGGGGTACACCCTGTGCTTGAGAACATTGTCCAAGTGCTCCTGGAGCTCTGGCATCCATGGGACCATGACCATTCCCTGGGGAGCCTGGTCAGTGCCTGACCACTCTTTGGGGGAAAAACCTTTTTCTAATATCCAGCCTAAACCTCCCCTGGCCCACCTCCAGCCGTTCCCTTGGGTCCTGTCAGTGGTCACCAGAGAGATCAGTGCCTGCCCCTCTGCTTCCCCTCACAAGGAACTTGCAATGAGGTCTCCCCTCAGTCTCCTCCTGGCTGAACAGACCAAGTGACCTCAACCACTCCTCTTATGGCTTCCCTTGAGGGTGAGAAGCAGCTCCAGGTGGGAGCTGGGATGGTCAGTGTGAGGGTGAGCTACAGAAGCTGAACCACGCCTGGTGTTCCAGGCTGTCTGGCAGTGAGACCAGCCCAAGGATGTCTCACTGGATGCTCAAGGATGTCTTGGCTTTACAGGGAACGCTGATGGTAAATGTGTCTTGAAGGCATCAGTGCCAGTGTGGAAGAACTGCCTGGAGTCATGGAGATTCCCTGGGTGTGTTGGGTGCCATAGCCGGACCTGTGGGACTTGTGCTTCCCCTCAGCCCGTGCGCGTGTCCCACCCTTCAGGGGTAGCGAGGACTCGTGGCGGGTGTGACCGCTGGTGAGGGCGGTGCGGGGCTGACGGAAGGTGCGGCCGTGCCCGCTGCCCCGCCGTGCCCACTGCCTCACCGTGCCCGTGCCCGCATCCCTCGCCATGCCCATCGCCCCGCCGTGCCCGCTGCCTCGCCGTGCCCGCTGTCTCGCCGTGCCGGCCTCCCCCGCCATGCCCGGCGCCCCGCCTCCCTCGCCGTGCCCGCCATGCCCCGCCGTACCCGCCTGCCCCGCCATGCCCCGCCGTGCCCGCCTGCCTCGCCATGCCCCGCCATGCCCCGCCATGCCCGCCGCCCCGCCGGCTGTGCGCCTGCGCCACCTAGCGGCCCGCTCTGAGGGCCCGGCAGCACAAGGCGTGCGGTTGAGCTTCATTTTCAGTGTGGAGCACCGGCAGCGCCTTAAAATGCTAAAAACGGGGGCTGGGGTGTATTAAATGCAATTGAAAATAATTCCGGGGTAGGATCATGCGGTCCCCTTCTGGTCGCCTGTGAAGAGCAGAGCTTTGATGGTGTGTGGTAGCTCTGAGGGCAGCGCTGTGCTGTTTGGCTAAAACTCCTGAGACTTTTGTTTAGTTTTATGAATTGCCTGGCAAATACTAATTTATTCGCAAATATTAAAGAACGCTAACTCCTATCTTTAAGCGACTTGTGATAGTTTGGAGCTGGACTTCCCCTTTGACATGTGAATATTTCAACTTCACACTCATGCAATTCACATTCCTTCTCCATCTCCCTTCTCCACCTCCTTGATAAAATAAATATTTTAATTAATCAGTGCTTTGTCTTCAAGGTCACTTCCTGGTACAACAGCGGCTGAATGTGCATTAAATTTGAAGATATATACACTACAAACAGTGCAGGTAAGGCACCTGGCTCTGCTACAGGAGCTGCCACGTGCTATTAATGTAACTTCACACCTCAAGTTTCGTTTTTCCTCCTAGGATGAGTCACACCTGTGGCTTTGCTTACCTGAGGTGTGAAACGTGAGTGGTCCTTGTGTTGTGTGTTTGTATTACTGAGTCAGTGTTTGCATTTCATTTGGCTTTCTGGATGGGGAAAGGAGGAGGAATATTGGATTGGGCATGTGGATTCTTAAACCTTCCTGTGTTTCCGCTAGTACATTGAATATTTGATGTACTTTAAATATCTTTCCAGCCTGTTCTCCCTTTTCTAATACAGAAATTAATTGCACAAAAACTAAAAATTGCAGCATGTGGCTTTTTTTTTGGTGGGGTTTCTTTCCTTGAGTATGTATCTAAAAAAATATTCTAGCAAACTGAATTAAAGGACCCTTAAACTGTGTAATACTTGTGACAGTAAGAAATTCTGCATGTCTGTGTCATCTGCCATTGCCTAGCAGTGGGAATCTCTTGCAAATAAAATTGTATTTCTGTTTTAATACCACAGTTAGCATGAAGTGTGTAGCAAAGTGGCATTTGTCTCACCTTAATGCTAAGCTGACTATTTCACTTTATCTGTGAAATTTTAGGGTAATGCCAGACCTTTCTCTTTGAGAAGCACACCTGTAGCAATCTACTGAAGTTTTAAATAAGGCTTTCTCATGAAGGTCTGCCAACTTCGTACATTCCATGAGATTTCCAAACACAAAACCTTCCAAACCACATCCCTAGTTCAGGACAAAAAGAGCTCTCAAATGTTTCTACAGCCATGTACCAGTGTACTCTCTGCTCCTTCTTCTGCAAGTAGCTTTAGGGTTTGGGTACACAACCATTTAAGAGTAAGACCATAGTTGAAATGGATATTTCATACCAAGTTTTCATATTTTTAGTAGTCTTCAATTTCTTCTTGTGGCTGGGTAGAGGTAATGGCTGTTAGGCAGAGTTGCCAAGGGCCACAAAATTTTATCACATAATGTTGCAATCCTTGTTTCTAAAGTTGTACCAGTGATTAAGTATTAGATATTACTTAATGTATTAGATAATACTTACATATTATGTCTAGATAATACTTAATGAGTTGCACTAATGATTAATATAGCAGCACCATGTGTTGATGCAACTTAAGTCTTCAAAAATCCTTTCTATTCCCAGCTGTTAGATAAAGAGTAAAGAGATTGGAATCTTTTCAATCATCCCTCCCTGTTGCTCACTGTGCTTTTGGGTGCCTTTTTATCCACCCCAAACCTCCCTGACAGCTTCTGCTTTTACCAGCAGAAACATTGGGAAGTAATCCAATGATTCCTGGTAACTTAAATGTTTGCATTTCTTCCCCACTCCAGTATTAGCATGTGCATTTCAGGTTCTTTGCATGTTGTTGAAGCCTTTCACTCAGACAAACTAGTTGGTTGCTGGTTAGACATTTAGTTCACCAGCATTATTGTTTGTGGTGTTTTTGTAACTCAGGATAATCATCGTGATGCTTAGGCTAGTCTTAAGTGAAGCAAGGTGGATATTTGATACAAATACATCTTTTTAATATGCTAAGGAAGTTTTATGTACTGCTTTGTTCTGACATAGTCAGTGTAACTCTGGTTTTGATTATTTTTTCCCCTCTGGATTAAAAAGGATAATCCACATTTCTACTACTTCCCTTTTTTTCCACCTTCACATGTGCAGGATTGGCATCTAAAAAAATAAAAGTAGAAATGATTCTGTAAGAAGTTCCTTTTAGAGCATTTTATTATAACATAGAAGGTGCCCATTCTCCAGGAGAAGGATGTGTAATTGGTTCAGAGGAAATTAGCAAGGAAATAAATCTGCATGAAACACTCTCTTATGTTAATGCAAATAATATTTTTCCTTTTCAAGGATTTCTGGAGTGTCTACAACAACACTCCTCCTGTGACAAACTTGCCTCTGAGATGTAGCTACCATTTAATGAGGGGAGAAAGGTGCCCGCTCTGGTACGTGAGCTGTCATCAGACATTTCTGGGAATGGGCACTGGAATAACTTGAACGAGTGAAAGGTTTGGGACAGGAGGGTCTTGTTTCTGTTGGCTGCAAACGCCTGAACTCAAGAGACCAATGAAAGAAACCCCGAGGTTCTTGTTCAGTTTAAAAGTGACTTGTACCAAAGAGTCTTTATTAAAAACACAGACTGTAATTTCACTGTCCACCTCTGGATGTAAATGTACAATCTGTCAGGATTGATGGGAGACCATTGATCCTGAGGAATCTATAGGAATCACACTGGGTGTAGATATTCCAAAGATGAATTTTTAGGTTATTCCTTTAATTTGGCCTTTGCAGAGTTTTAACAGGAAACTAGAAGCCCTAATTTAAAATCTTAGGAAAAGCATTGTGACAGAATAAACTTGAGAAGCTCACAGATTAGTGCACTGTGCCGTTGTCATTACAAGGCAGTTTAATGGTTACATCTGCCCTGACCCGCAGCAGCAGCTCCAGTCTTTTTTTAATAAGGGCAATTAATTTCTAGCTGTCACAAAACTGAAATGAAGTGTGCTCCTGTTCTTTTATTAAACTGAATAAACGGAAGAGTAAAAAGCTGCTTCTGTGAAAATATGCCAGAGGTTTTCCAAAATTAAAGGTTACCATAGTAAAATGTAAAATTGTTTTGTGGCTTGTTCCCATGCAGTGTGCAGCCACTTCAAAGATGGTCTGTAGTCAGGGAAAATACAAGCGTTTTCCAACTCACAAAACTTAGGAAAAGGATTAGGTGTTGAGAGATACACTTCATATGAACAATGAAAGAATTATCTCTGATGTCAGAAGTCAGAGTCATGATGCCTGGAGTTAGTAATTGCATTTCAGATGGGATTTTTCTGGGAAAATTAAACCACAAACATAGGGTTATCTAGATGTGGATTTGAATGTGTATTTTCACTGATCTGTTTCCCATAACAGGGAAGAAGAAAGCAATGCCAAAGGAGGTATATGGAAAATGAAGGTCCCTAAAGAAGGTACGGTATGTTACATTGACTCTTTACTCAAACCTTGTTTAGTAAGGGAGTTTCTTTAAACTCTGTTTGATAAAGCTGTTGTAAAGGTTTTTACTTCTTACATCACCCAACACAACAACCAAACACTACTTTAACTTTCATAACCTTTTAAAGTCAAAGAGCAGAAGTTTACTTTCCAATAATTACATATCTCTTGCTTTAGATAACATTTGGCAATGTATTATAAAAAATAATGAAAGCTACAGTGGAACATTTGGAAACATGGTAATTTTTAATTACCTTTGGTCCTCGAGACTGTTTGCTTATAGACATACAAAGAAAAATAGAAAGACCTTTTCCTGATAATCTATGCTAAATTATATATTTTTTCATTTAAAAGTGTGAAAGATGAAGTCTATTCAGGCATGTCCTTGAGCTCTAATGAAATAACTGTGTTTCTCTTTGCCTCTCTAATCAAATGCATGTGAGTAACTTCTGTGAACTGCCACAGAAAGGAGATTTGACCTCTTCACACATGGTGTTTATGTGTGTAAGTGTGCTCTGGATCAGGCCTTTAAACAGAAAAAGTGAAGTGTCAGAAAAATGTGACAGCCTTGCAGAAGGCCTTAAATGCTGAAAGATGGTAGTCAAAATTTCAGTCAAAAGTTAATTGATTTTTGCCTGTGGGCTTTTTCCTTGTGAGTTGCAGCTTTCCTCCCCTGCAGTCCCAAGTGGTCACAAAAGACTGAAATTGAAATTGTCTTTTTCCTCCTATAATCTAAGGTGTGAAGATTGTCAGAAGTGACAAGTGGTTTGGAGAGCCTGAATTACTGGGCAGTGAATTTAGGGACCCCAGAGGCCTTGTTTTTCAGAGGCTGAATGACAGCCCCTCTTTGACATGAAGATACTTTTGATCTCTCAAACTATGCACCACATGGCCTCAGTCACTTCTGAAAGGTTTGCTTGAAGGTGAACTTCAGCCAGTTTTCAGTGCCTTGTAAATAGCATAAATAACACCTTTGTGCCTGTTTCTCTCTTTTTTTTTTCTTCATTCTTCATCAAACGTGGGCACAGCATCTCCTTGGCTAAGATGAAACATCTTGTACAGACCCAACATTTAATTATATAACACAGCATGCACTTACAATAAATACTCCTTTTTGTCTAGACAACCTCAGAAAGAGAAGACACTCAAAACTGAGCTAGAAAACCTAACCTTCAATTTAAGAAATAATAATGTGAATGTAATATTTTTCTGCCTCCTTAGGCTGCAGCTTGGAAAAAGCTACTGCTAGCAACTATTGGAGAGCAGTTTACAGATTGCTGTGCAGACAGTAATGATTGAGACATTTCTCCATCATTCTTTTCACCATATTTGCTTCTCTTCTAAGCGTGAATATCTGATAAAAGTGGCTGTTACAGTGACAGTGAATATCCTGGTAGGAATTGTCTTTCACTGGCTATTATTCCATGAAAAAGAATGGCCTTTCTCAAGTTTACAGAGCACTTCAGAAATGACCTTTTAAATGGACTCTCACACCCTTTATACACTGACAGGGTTGTCTTGGGGTCACTTTAAGCAAACATATGATTTTCTGCTGTCCACAGAGGTGGTTCTTGCCCTTGGCCTTGTGCTTCTGACACCACCTTTGTGCTTTGTTAGTGACCCTTTCCTTGGGATGCACAGAGCAGCTGTGCCATGGAGCTCACAGCTGGAGCAGCCACTGCTCCCAGCTGTGGCATGGCCATTGAGCTCTCCACAAAGCTGCATCCTGAGAACTTCACACCAGAAAGGGCTTCTTCAGTGTAGCACTGAGTTACCAGCACTGGCAGCAGCAGTAGCCTGACTGGGGCTTTATTTATTTCATTAATTTTGTTTTCTTTTTTTTTCCTTGTTGCTACCTTGACAAAATGTAAAGAAAAAAGAGAGCAAAGTCTGGAAAAGCTGGTGTCTGATCTCCACCAGGTACTTTTCCTGGGGTTTTAGTTGTTTCACCCTGATCCTCCCATTTCTGCTTGTAGATATCACTGTGGGTAAATTGTCTTTAGCAGTTCATATTGCTGACCTTACTGGAGGGAGTCTTGTGATTCCATTCTAATCAAGTCTGAGTGCTAATAGCAAAGATTAATAATCCTATGGCACTTCATAAAAACCACCATGAGGTAATATTTCCAATAACTTCTTTCTGGTAACTACTTTGTCTGGTTTGAACAATGGTATTTTCCTCACTGGAGATTGCTCTTTTTTTCACATCTTTATTTTTTTTCCAGCTTTTGGGCACTGTTTCATAATACATAAGTAGCAAATTAGACATGTCTCACTTTTAAAGTATTTCTTGATGGTTCTTCCCCTTCTGTGCAGATGATGAAGTAATAGGGGTTAGTGTCAGTATTTGTGACTGGGAAGGTGTTGTGCAAGTCCAGAACATGAATTCCTCTTCAGCAAGTGAAGCAAAAGTTTTACAAAAGATTCATAAACTTCTTCCACACACATCTTTTAAAGCAGTCTTTTATAAATGTAAGTATTTTGTACTGTTCATTTCTACCTTCATTAGAAAAACAAGATGCTGGTAGGGTATTTCTATGGAAATATCCTGCCTGATTCATCATTAATCACTTAGGAATGTAGCATCTGACGTTGCATTAAAATTATGTCCCTTCAATGTAGAAGTTAGCTATCATTCAAAAGATATTTTAAATTTCATTGTACAATCTGTTTTGTGTTTAATGTACTGGATTCCCAAAAAAGTTAAACAAATCTCTTAATAACTCTCAAGGCTACATACTGTCCAATTTAAGTATTAATTTAGAGGAACCATTTGCAATCAGGATTTTAAGGGATCTCATATTTTAGGCTCCCTATAAATGTATTATCAAACAGTTGTTAGCACATTGTGTTCTCCCTTGACTGATTCATACATTTTTATCTTCTCTTTTTTTAATCTTTTCAACTTCTTGACAGAGTTTACATGGTCTTCTATTCTTTTTTTTTTCCTTCTCTCTTCCCTAGCCCACAAAGAGCATCATGCTTTTGGAGGCTGATGTGGAAAGCATTGAGTGCATTGTATGCCAAGATCATTTGTTGTTTTTTGGTCTTTTGAGTTGGTCTGGACAAGGAGGAGGACGGTGGAAGTCCTGCAGAAGTGCTACATGGGGTTGGCCCTTTTGAGTTTCTGACATTTCACACTGGCCTATTGCTACTGAAAATGAAAAAACCCTGAAAAGTTGCCTTGACCACTTGATACATGATTCATTGCTTCTGTTGAGTTGGTGTTTTTAGTTCTTAGTTGTTTCTCTAAAAAAATATTTTGGCCACTTGTTTGTTCACCCTGATTATATTTGTTCCCATTTCTTAAAGATAGTTGGCCTCTTCTTCTGTGCTGTACTTAGTGAAAAGCAAACATGCAGAGATGCTATGCTGCTTTTCCAAGATGTGCTGTACAAAGAGGAACCCTGGCTTGGAGAAATGTGTTTTCAATTTTCACTTTGAAACATTCCTATCATGTTAAAGTTTACTCACTGGTTTGTCCCAAGAGAGAAAGAAATTGCACTGCATTTATTCTAGTGTTCAGTCTAATCTGGTCCTACACTGACAACAGCACATACTGTGAATGTAAATAGAAAAAGGTACCTTAAATGAGCAGTTGAAGAGAACACATTTATATTGGGACTAACCCTGTGTAGGATGATGTTAATGTCTTTTGATTGTATTGATTTCAGAAAGCCCTTGTTCAGGTTAGAATGAGAAATTTGTCTACAGGAAACCCTCTAAACTCAACACCTTGTATTTAAGGGTGATAGGGTATTTATGGTTTTATATTGTATGCTCTCTTATGGTATCTTTCTGTCCATCCATGAAAAAATGTCATGAATAATTTCTAATGAATTGTACAAACTGGATCTTTTCCTCCCACTTCCTTAAGTATTTCAGGCCCATGTCTGCACCTACTAGGACAGTGTCAGAATGGCTGCTGACTTCAGTGCAAAGGAAGAGATCCCATTGTCTGTAGTTTCAAGCCCTCAAAACTTCCTAAGTTGTTTTAAAAATTTGTTTTAAAAATAAACAAAAAAATACAGAAAAGAAATTTGTGTTGCAGATTGAATAGGAATATAAAGTGTTAACCTTTAAATGTTTGTCTTTATTAACTATTTGAGGTGTTTTAATACATTACCAAAGATTTATGTGGTTCTTTTAACAAGAATGTGCAAGGTAGAGATGAACATGCCCTCTGCTGAGCCCTTCTTCATCCTTTAGAGGTTTTTTTCTGGTAGCTCTTTAAGTTGCACTGATTTCCACAGCTTTAGTATATTAAGAGGCAGCCATAAAAATCAAATAAATTTAAAAATAAGTATCACACATTTGAGATTTTTTTTTACAACTTTATCTTGTACTTATGACTTTAACTTGTATTTATGGTATAAAACTGTGTAGTTAATGAGCATTATTAATTAAACACATTTTCTAAAATTCAAGCGTCTTGCTTCTGTAATTGCTTTCTGGGATGAAATGTTACTGGTCCTGCTTTTTCAAACCTGTGTATTTTACATTAAAACTTACTCTCTTAAAAGCTGTTTAGTTCTTAGATTAATTTTTTTTCAGTGAAGAAGTGTGAAGTACCAGTGGATACTTGCAGGGATGTACCTGGACAGCCTCCAGGCCTGTGTGATGGAGGGGAAAGGTGACTCAGAGAAGTGAGAGTTAGAACAGTGAGGAGAAATGTTTTCAACTGCTTGATGAGCAAGATTTCTCACTTGAAATATTTCCCTATCTTTGGAGGAAATGTAAGTGGAATATTAATGGAGAATTAATCATGCACCTCTCACTCTGCTTCCTTTTACTTTTGGAAACAAGCCACAGCCTCTTATTTTTCCCCAGGTTTGTTTTCAGGACAGATGTTGATTCTGCTGCTGGCAGAAGGGGCTGATCTGGTGATGTCACTGGAACTTTCCAGTCTAAGGTATTCCTTTATTCATCCAACTGCAGGCAAATATTTTTATGTTGTTGCCTTGTGTGCCTCTTTAATGCTAAAAACCTCTCTGCTTCAACACTGGGTAAAGACTTAGAAACATCATTCTAGCTGTAGGGTAGGGTAGCTACAGGTTCATATTTAAAATCAATAAGGTCCTGACTAAATTTAACAGGTCCTGACTATCAAGGTCCATATTTTAAATTGTTGTAAATTTTTCATTCTTCTGAGTTCCTAGTCTATAAAATCAGGGTTTCTATTTTTTTCCATATGCCTTAATTCTGATAGTAGTTGTTAGTATTACTTAGAATAAGGGTTGATGGATATCTTCTCAACTGAAATTCAGTGTCTCTTATGCCACAATCCAGGATTGGGCTTGGATCAAACTGGGCAGTGCAAGTTCACAGGAACGTGACAAATTGCAGATTGGAATTTTGCAACCATTGATTTTAAGACTTAGTAGAATTTTTGAACTGTCCTTTCATCCCTATATCTGTAGGGATGTATTTATACCAAATCATATTGAACAGTTAATTTTTATACTCTTTTAAATATTAATTATTTTCACCTGGAGATTTGCTTTATTGAACTTGATTAAATGAGCCCCCTAGTACTTCCAAATCTTCTAAATTGTTTAAATGGATATCAGAGAAGTGCCTATAACTTCCTATCAAAATTAATTTCTGCTGGCATTTCAATATAAAATGAAAACATTTAACTTCCAAAGAAACTTCAGAGTGAATGAAATGAAAGAATGAAATGAAAGAAACCTGCTTCCCTCTTGGGGCAGGAACAAGCCCTGGCTGATCCTTTCCACACTGGAATGGTGCCCTCAGGCACTATCCAGAAGGGCTGAAGATTTTCCGGTAACTGGAGCACTTGTCACTTTTATCCAGGCTGTTTTGTGAATTTTGTGTAACTATCCTTGATACACCTGGGAAGCCAGGTGAGATGAGAGCTAAGAGGAGAGTGCTGGCTATGTTTAGAAGTGTTTGTAGGGCCTTGTAAAAGTGCTCACTGCATCCTGCTGGGGAGAGTTCGGGTGCTGCAGGGTGGAGGGTGGTGTGGAGCTGAAGGGGCACTGCCAGCCTCCTGCATGGGCACAGGCATGGACTGCACAGAAGGAAGGGGATGCAGCCCAGGGGAGCACAGGGGAAGAGGAGGTGCTGGCCAGGCTATGGTTGAAGCCACCTGGGCAACTGGAGCCAGGAAGGAGAGCTGTGGATTGGTAAAAGGAATGAACAGTTTTTTACTTCTGAGTGTTCCACTTGTGCTGGTCTGCACCTTCCCAGGGCTGAAGACAGCCACTGGCAGCAGGTGGGGACCGAGCTCTGGTGCTCCCCTCACCTTTGTGGCCATCACTAATTGCTCTTCGGGCTGCAACACAGTAAGTGCTGGAGGGATTAGTTGGGAATTTCACTTAACAGGGATGAAGGGATGTCTTCTGGGGCTGGCTAATTAACAGGATTTTACTCTAGTAATTAAATAGCAGTTTGTTGAACACAACTTAGTTGATAACATCTTTGGAAAACATAACAATTAGCAGAAAAGGAACTGCAGCTTTGCCTCGAAAGCCTGTCCCCAACCAGTTGCTGGCATGGTTTTAACCTTTCCTTCCCCAGCAGAGACAGTGTTGGCTATTAATTTATTTGGGTTTGCTGCTGTGTTGGACAGCTTGTTCAACCTCTGCTGTCACAGCAGCTGGTTCCTCTAGGGCTTTATCTCAGCTGAAGGGGCTTGAGATGTACCACATGTTGCTCTTTCTAGCACTGCCTTCTTAATGTCTGCTGGAAGACAGGAGTATTTGCCACCAGATAAAAGATTATTTTTATTTTTATATTCTTTCTAAGGCAGATTAACCAGAGTGGAAATGAAAGAAACCTGAAATCAAAGAGTTGTCTTAAAACATGAACCTGACAGAGGGAAATTATTGATCCCACACAGCTTATATAAACCCTCTCATCTGCACGCACACACACACCGAAGGGGGAGGTGCCTTCAGTTGGAAATTGTTCCTGTCTTCATCTCTCTACTTCTCCCTGTCTTGTAATGATTCTCTTAGGGCAACGAGGATGAGGAAATTAGATTAGACAAACAGTGGGAGATTCCACGGTTTGCTATAAAAGCCACCTCCAATCTTTGCTACACTTTGACAGCTCTCAATTTCTTAATTTGACAAGGTAATGAACACAGGATTATTTCTGAAGCCCTATGTACCATGGCGCAGGGGAATGGGGGCTGTGCTCTGCACAGGGACTACCCACCTCAGCAGCTTCCTCCCACCCAGGTTACAGAACCTTGTCACAGACATGTTTTATGAAAAATCCTTTCCTTAAGATTTTTTTCTCCTGAGAACCTGAGAGGCCTCAAGAGCAAAATGCAAACAATGGTTATCTGCTGCTGTGGAATGCAACAGGTGGATCTGTGATTGGTCTCATGTGGTTGTTTCGAATTAATGGCCAATCACAGTCCAGCTGTCCAGACTGTCTCAGTAAGTCACAAGCCTTTGTCATCATTCTTTTTTTATTCTTAGCTAGCCTTGTGATGAAATCCTTTCTTCTATTCTTTTAATATAGTTTTAGTATAATGTATATCATAAAATAATAAATCAAGCCTTCTGAAGCATGGAGTCAGATCCTCGTCTCTTCCCTCATCCTGCGACCCCTGTGAACACCACCACAGATCCTCATCCCTGGGAGGGAGGTGGTGTGTGCAGGAGCCAGGGCTGGGAGCTGAGGTGTTAGTGCAGGGCTCTGCAGGATGCTCCCGTGCCAGGAGACAAGTGGACTTGCCTCGGGAGCATGTGTCATCTCCAAGAAGCCGTGTGGAAGCTTTTGACCTCCCTGTGTTTTGCTTGGCTGGGCAGTACATTGTTTCCTTCCACTCTCCCCGAGGCTGTGCAGACAATGGAATGGGCTGGCCAAGCCAGCCAAGCTAAATACAGCAGGAGACATCCCGTGGGTACCTCCCAGGCACAGCATTCCTGCAGTGGGCGGGTGGGCATCCATGCACCTGCATGACTCTTGAGTCCAGCCTGCTGCTCTGCTCCTAGTCAAGGGGCAGGAAAAAGGGCTTTAACTGTGGGGGAGAACTGCCAGCTGTTGGGAACAATGTCAGTGGGAAGTGCAGCAGTTCTGGAGCAGTCCTGGCGTGTTCCTGCACAGTGGTGAGGCCAGGAGCAGAGTTTCAGCTTTTACTGCTCCCTCTCCCAGCTGCCCATTGCAAGGGCAGTGCCTGAGATGTGCTCTGTCTCATGGAGGAACTGGGAGTGTATCCATCAGCACTGAGGCTCCATAAATAAATAAGCACATGGGAGCAGGCTGGAAGTGAAGGAGGTATCATTCATCATGTGAGGGGGCCTGGACTATGTTCAGCTCATAATGTGTAACAGAATTATGAACAGGCATGGGATGGATCCCCTTCTTTTTGGATCATGATTCTGTGTAATAAACATGCAAGACAATTTGTATAAAATAGTGAGGATTCTTTCCTAGAGAAGTCATTTAAAGCTATATTTGCACATAAATGAACAGCTCAGAGGAATGTTTTCTAGTTACATTTCCATACAAGTGTGCAAAGAGAAAACAACCCAGTCAGCAAGTGATGGATGGTACATGTAATCCTGTGCCACGATGTGCCTTCCCTGGGTAATCATGTTCCACGGCCTCCCACCAGGGAAGCACCCATCCTGGCACCCCTGCCTCCCTGCTGGAGCTGTCACAGCCTGGGGTGGCTCATACTGTAAATCCCATCAAAAATAGAAGGGATTTTTCCTGCATGTCTTTGGTCACAAAATAGGGGGTTTGGAGTAGGAAAATCCTGACCCAAATGCATTAGCATTGTTGGCTCTTAGCAACCTTTCAAAATAATATTTGTCTGTGAAAGGACAAGGGTGGCCTGCCAGGTTAACTGGGAGATGATCCTGTGTTGTGGCACAAACATGGTCTGCATAAAAAGCTTGATGGCTTTTTTTTCACCTTGCAATAATTTTGGGGAGACTTTTTTGGGATTTTTGTGTTCAGTGTTTCCCAGCCAGCTTGTTAGTCACTCCCTACATGTACACCCTGCAGCAGCAGCAGTGCCACTCCTCTGGCTTTGTGTCACACTCTTGCTGTGACTCTGTAGTGGGGGTCAGCTGGAGACTTTCCTGGAGTTTCTCCCAGCAGGAGCTGGGAGTTTCTCCCGCCTGACCACGGGAGCACAGGGCAGCCCCTCTCCATGCTTTCAGAAGCAATCAGGGTAAAGTTTCTCCCTCTGGAGTCAAGCTAGCTACAAAAGTGATGTGATCATCTTCATGGCCCTCATCTCCATCCCTTCTGCTTCTTAAGAAAGAATTTATCTCTGCTGACTGTTCTCCTTCCTTGGAAAGCTCTTAAGTTGCTAAAGTTTTTAAGTCATTGTCATTACCAAAAACGTTCATGTAATCTTTTCAAGTTTTTTGTGGTTTTTTTATCTGGTTTTTTTTTTTTCTTTTTGTGAGTTTATAAATTTAAGGCCTCAACAGCGCAACCAGAAGGCACCTGCAAGGAGCTGATAGCAAGTGGATCTGCTTTGAAAGGCTGGCACTGGAGCTGCCATGAGATGGCACTGCGACATCAGGCATGGAACTGAGCAGCTCCATCCCGCGGGGAAGTACCTTCCTGGAGGGAGAAAAAATGCCAAGGAAGAGAAAGGACTTATGTAAGGATAATTCTGCTATTAGTCAGGAGGAGCTGTCATGGAGCCGTGTCTGGACTGGACTTTTCCTGCTTATACAAAGCACATAATGCTGTAGGAATTCACGTATAAACAGTGCAAATAAGAGGGGAGGGTGGTTAAATTATGAATAGCAGTAAGGAAATAGATTTTCTTTAACTGTTGCTGGCAAATTCAGAAAGGCTTTGATTTCTGGGGAGTTTCTGAACACAATGGCATGCTAAAAATAGTAATGGTATGAATTTTTTTCTGGACTTGTGTGTTTTTCCCTTTTTTTGAGCATACATGAAGTTTAAAACAAGTTGTAGGAACAGGGAGAAGCTGTCATGGCTGGGCAGGTTTGCAGCTGAAGTGGGACTGGCTGTGCTGCCCTGGTGTTTCTCCTTAGGGATGGGATCTCTTCCTGAGGCTCTGAACTCCTGGTAGGATATAGGAAAAGCACTTTATGTCCATAGTGGGGCAAAGCAGCATGCTCCTTATGAAGGGCCAGGCAACATTGGTGGTGTCAGGTGATATCTCTGACACCATAAATTAAAAACTCTTGAAAAAATGTTTGCCAACCCTTTTGCTCAAAGCCACACTGAAAGCACGGGAGGGAGCATGCTACAATTTCTAATTAATTGTAATTAGAAATACTACACAGTGGAGGGAGCCTCTATATGCTGTGAGTGGCTTCTCCCCTCTTTTGAGCTAAATGGTATATCTGCTTTTCCCTCTCTTCTCACCTAGAAGTGAGCTCTTTTGGTGCTCAGACAGGGCCTTGTCCAGGCCTGGCTCTTGGAAAGTGAACACAGCTCATCAGATGCATTCTGCACTCAGAAAGATTGTGCTGCATCTCCATGGCTTCCCTATGGTGCTGCCCAGGTCAGAAGAAATTCTGAAGAAAAGGGCAAAGCCCATCCAGGAGAGTGGGCTGGAGGTGATGTTTCCTGTTTCCTGCCCCACAGCACGAGGAGGGATTGGTAACTGGGACCAGCAGTGGGATTTTTTCCTTGCTCATGTGTTAAACCACCCCAGGCACCTGCATTTTCCTGTGATTCTGAGAGGAAGAGAGCTTTGGTAAGGAGTAGTTTGGTATTGGGGCCAGCTTGTCAGCAGAGAAGCTCCTTCAGGGCTGTAACAGGTTGCAGAAATCCACCTGAGCTCAGAGATTTCACTGCTGCCACTGCTGATTGAGGTTTGCTTTTCCCAGGCACCATGATCTGTATTATCCCTGCCCATTACATTAATAAAAAAATAAAAAAGAGCAGCCTCTCGTACTTGACCCACATTTCTCCGAGGTCTCTTTTTTTCTTCCCTATTTTTATCCTCAATATCTGTATTTCAGTCCAGACAAGGAGCAGAGACAGGACATGTCTCCTTCCCGTGCCACTCTGAGCCCAGCAGGCAGCTGCCGTACTTGGGGTTGTGATTTTTTTCTCCAAAGGCAAAAAACTTAAATTTTAAGAGTGTTTTTTAAATGAGACTTCGGGAAATAATTAGCCTTTATGCTACTTCAAAGAAGTCCCCAGCATGATTAGCTGTCCCCTCAGAGGACTGCGCCTGTTAGGAAAATACTCTGGCTTAAGCATCCTGTGAGTAATACAGACTTTGAGTGATGGTACTTAGTACAAATGGGCCAACGATCACATGCTTGAGTCTCCTAAAGCCATTCAGGAGATTTTTGCACCAATTGCAGCCTATTCATCAAAATAAGATGCCAATAAGTAAAGCATTAGAACGCTTTCAGAGGGGAGTGTGCAGAGTAAAGTAGGGGAATTCTGCCCCCAAATGGATATTCAATCTTATGACAAGGATTGTGTATTAAAAAAAGGGGAATGCCTTGGCTTCTGGCCATACTGTGATCCTAGGGATAATGCTTTATCTCCATTATCTTTCAGCTGCTTTCCTGCCTCTGCCACATGTGGACATTGAAACGACATTAACAGCCAACCCCAATAGTAAACCATTTTTAAGAGAGCATGTTTTTTGCTGGTTATATCCTGAGCTCTTGCATTCAAGTTTCCCAGATGTTTCTCCATGACTCGAAGGATGCAGCAGGTACCCCTCCTATTTTTCCTATGGTTTTTTTCCTATATTTTAAGGGAAAGCCAAGCATCTTGGCTATCTGACCCTGGGACATGGTGTTTTAAGGAGCCAGTTCCCTGCAGTGAAGCCTGCAGGAGCTGGTAGCACCATGGTGACAAATCATGGGGTTGGGAGTCACCTGTGGGAAGAAATTGGTGCAGGCAAGAGACCTCTGACTTCACAGCTGAGCTGTCTGGAAGCACTGATCCAGAAGTTGGCAAGGGAGTTTTTGGCTGCTGCGGTTATTCCATGGAGGAGCTTATACTGCTGTGCAAAGGGCAGGTGTTGAAGGGCCACCAAAAGGACAGGTCTGACATGGTGAGAGGGCCAGGCTCCCTTAGGTGCCAGCAGCAGGGAGGGGTCATGCAGTCCATGGTCGCAGGGATGCCTGAGGGACACTAAAATCAAAGCCTACTGGGCTTTTGAATGGGAGGGCAGGAGTGCAGGGAAGCTTTTCCCTGCCCCAGACCATTTCCATCCCAGTCAGCCCTGTCCCTGTTGCCTCACCCATACCAGTGTGTATGGGTTTGTATTTAAATCATTATAAATGCAAATGATCCTTCTCAATTACAAAAGCCTGTTCGAACTGTCAACTTGTAGGAAACTCTGAAAGAGCTCCTGGCACAGCTCTTCTTCAAATATTTGGAAGCTTTGATAAGTCTCCTGTAACAAAGACAGGCACAACCTCCTGCTCCTCTCCTCCATCCCTCCTGTGAAGCTGAGTGCTCTGCCAGCGTGTATCGAGAGAATGTCACTGCTCGAATGGTGACTGTGTGACACGAGGGGCAGCAATGATGGAGATGCCACCTGAGACAACAGCAAGGCTGTGGTGGCTGCACTGCAGCCCAGCTCCAGGTGCTCTGCTTAGGTGTTGCTGCTGCAGAACAGCATCTTGAGGAACACCTTCCTTGCTTCAGTATCCAAGTATCCCTCCTTATTTTCCCGCTTTGCCCTACTGCATTGGCCTGAGCTTTGTTTCCCTTCTCTCTCTGCCACAGGCTCTCTCTGCACTGAAGATGCCCTGGGGCAGTGAGCTGTAGTCCAGCTGTCGCCCTTGCTGACACTGGCCAGGCACTCCTGATGAAATGATGGGCATGGGCCATTTGGAGAGCCTATCCCCATGCCAAATGGAGCAGGTGGAAGTGAAATGAATGATTAAATAAACGTGGTGACCACTGCACACCCTCTGACAGTACTTCCAAAGCTCTGAAATGTCCTATTTCAGATTTGATATCTGCTATCAATTGAGATTGAAGGTATTGATCCCGGCTGATTGCTGGGGACAATCAGTAAGTGGAGGGGTAATTGACTGTCATGTCTCTCATTGATTGGGCACCACAGTTCACAGCAGCCAACATTATTTTCAAGTACTTTGCAGCATCTCCTTTTGATAAAGCAATACAAACTGTAGGTAACAGTGATTTATGTGCACTGCCATTTAGAGAGTGGGTGAGGACATTCTTAGCCAACATGTCCTTGCTTTAAACAAACTGAAAGGTGTCACCAGGAGAGGGCTGGAGCAGGAAAGCATGGATTTTGGTTTGCACATGTGTCATTGTGAGACAGCACCCTGCTGTGGGACCATCTCACTCCTTGCTGCTTGGCTGCAGCAGATATTAACAGAGGGCCTCTGAGACAGCAAAGGCACTGCACATGAGCCAGGAGAGTGTGACCTCCTCTCTGGGTTGTTTGAAATGTTAAAGCAACAAATATTTTATGCCATGTATTCTACCAGCGCTCGTCAGCAACTGATCCAGAAAAACTGTCCTGGGAGAAGAACAAATTGGGAAACATTCAAAGTTGCTGCAATCAAATCCACAAAAAGCTTGCATAAAATTTTTACATATAATCAGAAGGATTGACAAATTACCTTATTCCTTGCTATGCACTTTAGATTAATGTAGACAAACATTATTCAATCCTAATGCTTACGATGACCATGAAATCTCTTTCTGTACTTACCGGGAACAGGCAGATAAAATTGCTTTTCTCCTGGAGGAGAGACTGGGTTACTAGTCTGCAAACAATGTCTGCTGTTGGTTTTTAACAATCTGTACTACCTGACTTTGCTGCCCCTCATCTGTAAGCTCTTTTGGATAGGAGCTGCTCCCTGTGAACAGAGGTCCAGTGAAATTAATGGGATTGAGTTGTTCAATAAATTCTTGTACCTAAATACCTTAGTGAACTTGGGTTTGGAGTGGGTTCAGGGATGAAGGTCCCAGTTTTGACTCCACAAAACCCAGAACTGGTGACATTCCAGTTACAGCTAAAGCAAAGCAGGCTCCACAGTTACTGTACATGCTGGTTTCCCACCTGAACATTGTTTACAGGCAGATTTGGAGGGTTTTTTTTGTGTTTGTCTCAGATTTCCCAATGTCTGGCAGCCTGTTGGGAGCTGCCAGATGTCCAGAGACACTGACCTCGCCTGCTAAGCATGCAGAAGCTCTTTCACTGCAGGCTCAAAGCAAGCCCAGCGCCTCCAGCACCACGGGCTGGCCGTGCACGTGGTGTCTGGCCCTTTGAAGAGTGTGGAGGAAGCCCAGGAGATGCCAGGGATTCTGTCTGCAGCCCATCCCAGCAGCACAGCCAGCTTCAGTCACTGTGATGCATCCTGAAGTCCTTGTCCTAGTGGGCAGCACTATTTGTTCAAGTCATTTGAGATTCAGAAGCAATACAGTGGTGGGAAAACATGCAGGGAGAAGCCAGTGGACTTTGTGAATGCACATAAAGCATGAAGGTAACTCTGACAGGTCTGTGGCAGTGTGTAGCTGCTGTTCCTCGAGCACAGGCTCTGAGCCCCAAAATTGTCTGTTTCCTTACAAAGGGGACTTAATGAGCTACCCTTGACTTTACCCAGATTTCTCATTAATTTCCTTCCCAGCTTTCAGGTGGTCAAACCCCATTTCAGAGAGTTTTGGGCGCTTCTCACCCACCACAGTTGCTGAGTCGAGCTGTTCCTCACCTTGGGTTTCGGTCTGTTAAACAGCTCAGCTCAACCTGCTTTTGGTTTGCTTTGTCTTGACTTCTTGGTGCTGCTGCTGAATCGAAACACCCATCTCTCGTGTCGAGGGCAGGGCTGACTGGGGAAGTCACTGAAGCCACCGAAATTTCACAGTGACAGGTGGCAGCCCTGCGGGCATCGCTCATGAGTCAGCCATGCCGCGGGGCAGCGAGGGCGCCTGAAGAGGTTTCTCATCCCACCCAAGTTTCCTTTCCTGGGAAGCAGGGTGGCTGTGCTGGGGTGCGTGGGCTGTGTGAGCTCCCAGAGAGTCAAACCCAAACTGAGCTGACGGAATAGCTGTAGCCTCAAGCACCCCAGCAAAAACCTCCTGTGCTGGAGGCTTAAACTGCTGATTACACAGAGCTGGCTGGCCCTGGGTCACAGTCGAGGTGCTGGCTCAGACCATGGTTAAATGTGCAAGAGAAACAGAAAAAATGCTGTGCTAGATGGGGTCAATGCATCAGTCACTTCAGAGAGAGGTAAAACCTACAAACAGCAGCCATGTGTTGCTTACTCCCCCTCAATTTTTTCTGTTAATCCCAACATTCCTATACTGGTGGGTTTATGGAAGTGTAAGACTGGGATCCCCTCCGACCCCTCTTAAAATAACTTGTGTGAGAACTCCACACATTCTTTTAGTGAGCAACTGTACTCTTTGCATTGCATCTGCTGAAGAGGGGATGATGGGAAGGAGGAGGAGGAAGGTTATGTGAACCAGCAGTTAATACTGAAGGACAAAAAAATGTAAAAGTGTAGTGCCGCAGCATTAATTCACACAAAATAAGGAGCATTTCACTTTATTGAGTGGATATATTGCAGGAATATACGACAGGACAATCAGGGCAAATGCATGCCACAGAGAAACAAGAGTTAAACAACATCAAATCATCCCTGTGATGGATCATTAAGGATTTGGAGTCTAAATGTGTGGTAAAATTACAACATCGTGCAGATGCTCCTACACCAGCGACTTATTTTACATATTGAGAGGTATAGAGGTAATTCCTAGTAGCAAATGAGCACAAAGACCAACTCATCCCACAGTGAATGCACATTTGGATTGTTGTACAAGGTGAATTTTGAGGGGTGAGGGGGACTGAGTTGAGCTGCTGCTGCCTGGGATTACAGCTGCCTTCAGCTGGAAATGGGACTTGTCTTCCTGCAACCTCCCTACTTCAGACCAGCCATGTGTACAGCAGGGATGGATCAACGAAGAGTGAGAAGGGTTAAATAAACAACAGAGCCAGGATTAAATAGGTAAATGCTGAGGAATTCTCTTTTTTAACATGTATATATAGTGTAAAAAAACTTAAGGCAACATTCCTTCTGCTAATTAGTGTTTTCTCGGCACTGCGAAAACTACAGCTGTAGGAAGAATTCAGGAAAAGTAATCAGCAGCACAATTAAGCAATCTGCCATAATGACAGAACACAACTTTAGGGATAGAATAATCAGAAACATATATATTTCTCCTTGATTTTCATTTCCCACCCAATGATTTGCTTTTGCAGAGTGTATATAAAGCAATGCCTGATAGAAATGCCCATATTTCTGTGCTACAGCTTGTAGACCTTGTTGCAGTGAAGATGCCCATGTTAATTCCTGCCAATCACTTACAACTGTTATTCTTTCTGTAATTTTTGGAAACCTAATGTTTGATCTGCTTTAATTCTAATTTTGCCACCCTGTCTCATATAAATGCCTTTTAGTCCTTTAAGTTAGAAGGTCCAGTTCCTTTAAGTGGAATGTATCCAGACAAGAATTTCTGGAGCTGAGGTCCCTTTTTTTCCCTGCCAGCCATCCCACCTAAGGAAGCAGAGCAAGGAGATGCTTCACACTGTGTTTGTGCAACCTCCAGCTCCTGCTCAGGAGAGGAAAACGCCTACACCTGTGAGCAGACAGTGAGGGGAATGGGCCTGACCTGCTCCATCTGCACAAGCTGTTTTCCCAGAGCTGCCTCAGGCTATGGGAGCCCACAGGGAAGGTAAGCTCCCCTCCAAGGAGGTGGCTTGGAAAGGAGAAAGGGAAATATGGCCTTTGAGAAGGGGCTCCCATGCGATTCAGCTCTCTGTCAGTCATGGACCAAGGCTGGTTGGAATGAAGCCACAGGAGAGAGGGAAGCTCATGTGTTGCTGTGGGGAGGTAGGTGTTCTCCTTGGGCTCTGCTTGGGGGGTTTACTGGCTGCTGGGAGGGGGCTCTCATGAAAAACTGAGTGGGAGGCAGTTTTGGTGGAGTCAGGAGTGCTCTGTGTGCTGTGGTAGGCCACAGTCATTACAGTGGGACTTGGTGAGTTTTGTGGTGGTGTTTCCCAAGAGCTGGCAATGTTGTTACTGGAGAAGGCCACCAGCCTTTCCATGGCAGGTGGCAGTACTGCAGTGGTGCTGCAGAATCCTTCCAGGATGGTGGAGCAGGTGGGATTGCTGCTGAAGGTGTCTGGATGGACCTCTCAACATGTGCTCTGTTCAGCTGGGGTGTGCTGGTGACCTGTTATCCTCCCACAATCGTGGATTTCCTCCTGCTCATTCCCAGATGGAGCTTTTCCTTATTATTCCCCTGTATGGAAAGAGTTGGCTGGTCCTGGAGGTTCTTAGAAGTGGCTCAAGTTTGTAACCGCTGGTATGAGGGAAGGCCTCATGTGTTTTGAATTTATGTGGGGCTGCTAAAAACTTAGCTTCCATCAGAAATAAACTAGGAACTGTAAATATTACATTGAGGAATCTTTATAAATGTAGTTCTCTGGTTTGCATCCTACCTAACCTAACGAAACAACAACTATGAAGTTATATATTTTAAGAATTCAATTTTCCTAATGGGATAAATGCAGCTGGAAGCCCAGCACTTTCATAATCTGAAAACCTTTTATTTTTGCCTTAAGGTATAAACTTGAGATAAAACCTTAAAGAAACACCTAACACTGAGAAGCCCAACACCGTCTCATAAGCAGAAAGATGTGAATTCCACTGCTTCAGGCACTAAAGAAAAATCTTGATGCCACTTAAATCAGTTTCTGGTATTTGTCTCAGCCTGGCAAAAGATAGGGGATCTTGGTGGCCAGATTTTTATGTCACTAAAGCTGGTGAAAAGCCACACTACCATGACCTCAGAGCTCTTGGATCAGAGCTGATACTCTTCTGCAAGTTCTCTTTTCATCCAGGACGCTGGCTTGCAAACAAACATACACACACAGAGCTGTTCCTCCTTTTCCTGAGTGCCCATGTTAGTGGAAATCATTGAGATCACCAGGTCCAGGGAGCAGAGATGTGTCTATAAAACTCGTTCACAAAATCCTAAACCATGGAGGAATGCTGGGTTAATTTTTCATCTGAGTATCAGCTGAAAGTAATGTAAACCCCAAATTAATGCAGACAATGCCTAGTCTGGTCTGCAGGCCCTCTGTATTTTTGAATTCTTTTCTACTAAAACTCAGTAGAAACATGGGGGTGGAAGGTGCTGCTGGGAATTTGCTTTTTGTTCAGCTTAAGTGCTGTATTTCTCAGTAGTCTTCAAGTTGCTCAGCATGAAGATATTGTTACATTAGAACTACTGTGGGTTTAACACAATTCAGAATTTGCAGGCAAATGGATGTATTGTGTTGGGGCTTATCCACAGAGGACTGTGAAACTACAAATTACAACCCAGCTGCATTCTCTTATCTGGATTTTCTTCCCCCCCATGTGCCTGTGAGTCCTCCCCTGTTCACAAGCAGAAGGTGTAAGGAGAAACCCAAGTGAGAAAAAGAGACATAGGCCTGAAGTCAGAAGGGACCCTGACAGTGGAGATCCTGCCCATGTCCATGGATGCTTTCCATTAGCAGAGGATGTGATGCCTCTGGATTTATTGGTTTTGTGATTGCCTGACTATTTTGTTTCTGAACTTCTCCCTAGAAAACTGTGGCAGATGAGGTAATAGTCAACATATGCCACTGAATGCTTCTCTGACAAGGAGAAAGAAGGGGGCTACTGATTTTCTTGGATGGCTAAATGTGGAAATAAAACAGAGGATCCACTCATGTTGTGCTCTCAGCTGTTCTTGGTCCTCATTCTTCCTCTTTGAAGGGAATGAAAAACCCTCAGTAGGTCCCTGTGGGAGAGGTAGGAGGCACTTAAACTCTGCAGTAGTTTGAGACAAGGCTTTAGCAGCTCCTTCTAGTCCTGGGTAGGTTTTGCTGACCTTGTCCGAGTTACAGAGCCGAGGTCAGGTTATGGACCAGAGCCCTGTGCCCCAAGCATGGACACCTGGCTTGGGGACAGCACTGGAACAACCAAGTCTGTCTGGGCAGAGGTGCTGCACCACAGAGAGACAAGTTCTTGGCTTTCATTCTTCAAAGCAAAGGGCTATATCAGCTGATTTGAGTGATACTCTGCACACCTGCTAGCCAGTAATAGGCTGAAAACTCGATGACCCCACCATAACGTTGTTATGTTTATTTGCTTCCTTTCAAATGGCTGTTCCTATGAAGGATGCTGACAAATGGGATCTGAACTCATGCATTTAGTGGGCAAGGAAATAAATATATCAGAGATACAGTAGTTCTTTGGACTCTTCTGAGACTTGGGAGTTGCTGGCCATTCTGTTTGCTGGCTCGGTTTAAGCAGCAGAAATGTCCATGTGTTCTGTCAAAGCACTTTACTTGTGACAGGCAAAGTGCTGCCCTGACCTGGAAAACCATTCAGAGCAAATAAATGCATTAATTCAATGTGGAGTATCTTATATTTGATACACACCACTTCCTAATCACTTTATTGAACATCTGGATGGCCTTGAAATGAAACCAATGATGGCGTCATCTGCAATTTGGACATGGGATCCATTTTGGAAGGCTTTTTCCAGGAGAGCACCTCTTGGATCTTGGTATGATTTAGGTTGGGTCCTACAGGTCTAATCCAGAATAAATACAATTAAGGCTTGCTTCTCTGCTGAAGGAGGACAGAAAGTAGCACACAGGAGCCAGCTGGGCCCTTTGATACTTGTAGTCCAAATTGAAGAATTATATTAAAAAGTGCAGATGTTACCATGGAACAGGGATTTTCCATATGTCTGAAACAGGGTCTGTGCCCCTTTTAGGGCAGTGTGGGTATGTTCTTGCAGAAGAAATGAGAATAATTAATTCTGACTGTTAACATGGTACAAGAGGCTGAAGTTAACCCTGTTGTGCTGGTAAAAGTTGTAAAGGAGCACCAAGGGTGCAGAGACACTGCACTGGCTGCTGTGTGTGAGCGAGAGAGATGATTTAATGAACGAGAGATGCACTTGCATTGCAACTCAAGCTCAGCTGAGCAACAGCAAGAACTATTTGTGACGTCTTTTTGTCAACATCTGTTTGTCTCTGAGTTCATGAAAGTGGAAAAAATCTCAATGATTTTTGTTTTTTCCTTGTGTTGAAATTTTGCACAATTGTTTCTGTTATTTTGGCAGCCAAAATGATACTGGAATGTTTCACCTTCTTTTTCCAAGTTTTTGAGCTGAGTTGTTCAGTTGAGGTTTGTCACATAAACCATGAAGTTTTTCTTCTGTTGCTAGCCAAATTATAATCTTTATATCATAAGCCTTTTGTTGTTTATTTCTTTTTCTTTAAAACTTCAGCTTCTGGAATCATAAGAATGCATGAAAATCTCTACTCCTGCTTTCTGTCATGTGTTTGTTTTCCCTTGAGTTTTTAGCCCTGAGAACTGTGGAGAAACTTCTGGGTGTCATCTGAGAGATGAAAAATGGAATTCATTAAATTTTTGTTTGTTTGGTTTTTGTTGGGTTTTTGTTTGTTTTGTTTTGTTTTTTAAATACCACTGGGATAATTTTTGGAAACTATGACTCATGATTTTCAATGTTTAGATTTGGCAATGCTGTAGTTCTCCACGCTGCTTCCCCAGGACCAGGAATTTTGGAAGAAGCCATGTGGGGCTCATCTCCATGGACAAGTTCCAGCACAGAGAGCCAGGGTGTGAATTCACAGTGCCCTAGTTAGGTTGCACAGATTCCCCATGAGGATGCAGAGTGTGCCGTTCCTGCCCTTTGGAAGCATTCTCAGGGCATGTCTCTGAGACATCCAGCCCTGGAGCTCACACCAACCTGCTCCAGCTCTGCACTGAAGGCAGCAGGGCCATTCTGGAATTCAAACTGCACTTCCTGGCATGGACACAGCTCGAGGTGATGCTCGAGGTGATGTGGGGACACTGAGCACCTCCCAGCTGTGCTGGGCTGTGTGGTTGTAGTGCCTGGGATACCTTTGTGTGCTCCAGGTGATGCTGAGCCTCCTCAGGTGCCCAGGGCTGACTTCTCCTCCTCCTCCTGGCACCCATCCCCTGTATCTGAAGGGGAAACTGAACTGGTGCATTTTCTGAGCCTGTTGGTGAGGACTTGAGGCTCTGGAGCTGACCTTTCCATGCAGTGAAAGCAAATGTGCTCAGCTACAGCCAAGGGCCCTGCAAGGAAAGCAGTGACCCCTCTGTGACCTCTGGGGGGTTTTAGAGGCTTGTGTGACTTGGTTTAACACTGGGACTTGCCTGTGGGTTCCCAACCTTCAGATTACTCTGAGTATGGCTTGGCTTCTTGGGGTCACAGGGATGGGGAAACTCCTTGGCACCCAGTGGGGAACACACTGAACGAGGATGGGATGACCTTGAGGGAGCAGTTTGAATTTCCTTTTGGCTGTCCTCATTAACTGTACAGAAAGACAAGAAAATGATCCAGGGGGGTATACCTGGTAAAGGGGGACAAAGGGGAGAAGCAGCCACTTGAGAATTATTAAGTCGCTGGTGACAGAAAAGCTGTGATAGCTGGGGGATACCCGCCGTACCCAACGCCAAGTTTGAGCAGCTGCTGGGATAAAACCCAGGAGACAGAGATTTTGCTGCTAGAGCAGCTCCTCTGGCCAGGCCAGGTGGGAGGGAAGAAGCTGCTGTGAGCTGGAGCCCTCCAGGAAGGGCTCTCTGCCCTGGGAAAACCAGGATGCTGCAGGGTGCACCAGGGCGGAGGAGGGCTGGGAGCAGGCTGAGGTCTCTGCCCCTCAGGAAGCCGTGAGGGACTTGTGTGTTTTCCAAGCAGCAGAGACAGGATGCTGAGGGGTGGGAGAGAGACAGATTTCCTTCTGCAGTGAATAGGCTGGGGTGGGGGATGGTGGCTCCAATTTAACCCTTGCCTGTTCCTTTCATCTCCAAAATGAAATAGTGGCTTAGGAAACCATTCCAAGAAACTGCATAAATGAGAGGCACAAAAAGTACTGGGATGTTGGCACCAGGGTGATGCTGTGAGTTTATTATCCCAGTTCTCTCACCCCCAGGCATGTCTCCCTGGCTCTGGCATTCCTTTTTACTTTGAAGTTTGTTTGTTCAGTGGCACTGGCATTGCTATGACCCACATGAACACCAGGGATGCCAAGGGAGAGGCTTATGGGACCTTGCATCAGGTAGAAGCAGCTAGTGGGAGACAGCTGCAGATTTGAGTCCCGTAACAATTTTTCAACAGAAGACTGAAAAGATGGAATTTCATTTGTCTTTTACTTCAAGGGTGGAGGGGGGGGGGGGAATCTCAGGAGTAACTCCTGAAATATTTTCTGTTCTTGTTCAGCATTGAAGGCTCTTTTGTATCTCTTGTAAAATCATTAATAGGACAATCTGGAGAAGAAGTGGAACCACCATCACCTCCCACCCCCACCAAACCCTTGGAAATGCTGTGGAAACAGGGCCTGCATGAAGACCCATAGGGCATAAGTACATAAAGAATTTGGGAGAGGTGCCTGGAACATGGGAATCCAGAGAAAAGTACTTTGTTTACTGCACCAGAGTCTCCCAGAGCTGTAGAGAGTCCACATGGCTGAAAGTTGGCAGCCAGGCTGCAGGTGTGGTGAAAGAGAGGTGTTTTCTAAACACACCAAATACTTATTGCTCCGGCCTTTTGTAGATAAAGATCAGCTCTGACTTTAAAAGAAATTACAGCAGAAGTGCTTGTATCTGGGAGGATGAATACCTGCTTCCAGGTTGGGCTTTGTAGAATTGAACTTCATAAACAAATTACCTGATGTGATTATCCAAGTCAGAGGGTTGAAGGAAATGTGCCTCTGACTCTGACAGTATCGGGGTGGAAGCTGTAATGTGTTGGCCAGACAATTATCGTGGGTAGGAACAAACAGCCACAAGGTTCTTGGGTGTGAGGCTTCCCATTAAAACAATATCTTCTCTCTGGAAAAAAAAATCCCACAGCAGAAAAAAATAACCCTCCTGAAAGCCTGATTTTTTTCTGAGATTCAAAACACTGTCTTGACTTTGCAGATGTTTGATGTGCAAGGACAGCAGAGAGCAGTTGTGAACCAAAAAGGGCTAAGAATTTGTAGGAAAACATCTGGTATCTAGACTGACCAGATAAAGAGTTTTCAGTAGCTCTGAAAACATTTCTGCCCTATGATTGTGCTAATTTCAGTAGGAAAAACAGTCCCTGCAGTGACCTCATTTGGTTTTAAAAGTTTGAAGGTTGGAATACACAGATATTGGCCTACTTGTCCCTAAGGTAAAGGTGACTTTAAAAAAAAACAACTAAACAAATAAAAAGCAAGCAGAAAAATTAAGTGTTTTAATGAGGACATAAGCAAAAAATATTGCAAAAACAAATAAAAACCATTTAAAGCCTGAAATGGAGTTGCAGGCAAGAAAATCTGACCTTCTCAGAGCCTGCTTCAAGAAACAAAAACACTTCCTCATGCCAAGCATGCTCTGCATGAGCTGAGCTTGCTTGGTCTCAAGCTGATGACAGTAGCTTTTTCTGCTTTCGACGAAGCAAATAATGCAATGGGGGAAGATGATTCTCTGTCAGGGCAATTATTTTTTCTTCCAACTGGGATATCAGCTGCCTGCCTGGTACCTGAGCCCATTCACAAGCTGGGCAAGGCTGGACAAGCCATTTCACCCAGGATGAAAATCCTACCACAGCTGGGATGTGTGGGGGTTGAAGGAAATACTGCTTTGTGCTGTTTGGAAATTATTCACTTGGGATAAAAATACATATATTTTTATCCCAAGTGAAAAAATAAATATATGTTTAATCCCACCTTTCTCAGGTGGGATTAGCTATGCTTTGGTGCTCACAGCAGTTGACAAGGAGGTGACAATGGGAGAACAGGATGTGTTGTGCTGTTGTCTAGAAGCAGAAGGGTAGGTGGGAACCTTCAGGCAGGTTTCTGCCTGCAGTGCTTTTGGTTTGGTACACCTGGCCTGTGGCAGGCAAACCCGATTGCCCTGTGTGTCCTGATGAAGCTGGGCAGCACAGGGCTGAGGTCTCAGCAGCCAGCAGTGTCACTCTGTGTCCCCTGTGAGCTGGCAGCATGGGCAGAGGCAGTGCTGTGTCTGGAGGGGGTGTGGGGCAGAGGGAGGGTGGGGAGATGTGCAGGGACACGTGGGCTGCGCAGAGAGTGCAGGGTGTGAGTGGGACCACGAGTGCAGGGTGTGAGTGGGACCACGAGTGCAGGTGACATCCCTCCCTCCTTCCCTCCCTGCAGTGAGCACTGTCCATCCCATCCCCTCCAGCCTCCGCCCCCAGGCTCCGGCCAAAGTTCCCACCCCATCCAATTGCTCCAATTAGCGCTGTGGGGTTTTTTTCTTCAGTAAGAAGGTGGCTCGAGACCTGCCTGGTTTTGAGTCCGGCTCCCTTTAATGTGTCCCAACCATGATTGAGGTTAACAGAGTTTCCTGCCCAGCAGCCTCTTTGGCAAATTAGAGAGAGCCAGTGAGGCACTGTCAATAAACTTCCCACTGTATAGATTTTGTCCAGCAGAGCCTGAATAAATTGGGTCATGCTGCCATATGTAATCCATGCACTTGAGGTTTGACCTGGCTCCTGTGCAAACCAGTGGGCAGGGATGTGTCTGGGAGCTGGACTAGAGCTCTGGCTGAGACAGCTGAATTTTGAAAGAGCTGGGGTGGAGCCGTGCCGTTCATTTTTGTGGACCAGTTTCATTTGTACGGGAAGATGATTGATGTCTTCCCGCGGGAGCTTTTGTCTGTGCTGGAGTGTGTCTCAAACAACATTGCCAAGATACCTTGGGGCTGGGTTAGGTAATTATTTTGTGATTAGATACTGAAATCAAATAAATAAGTTAATCATTTTACAAGTTCAGAAGAAAATACATTTATTTAATCTGAAACTTCTTCACAATAGCAATGCATAACTCTGTCTTTTTCTGCATGCTGTTGGCCTCGGATCAGATGATTTCCCACTGAACAATTCGCTAGCATTCCATGGCCTTGGTAATGCAAAGTCACCTGTTATGAAGGAGGCAGGATTCTTGTCCTTCTCTCCTTTGGGCAGTTGATGAGAACCCTGCAAGTGGTGGTGATGGGCCATCAGTTTTCACAGCTCATATTGGCAGCACAGAAAAGATTAGTGCACTAACAGGGGAGACTCCTCTTTTGAAAAGAGGCTTTAAATGATGTCAAGAACCACCACAACGATATGGTTTTTACATAAATAATAATTAATTACATGTAAATCAGATTTTTCCCCACCCCTTCCATTAGTATCGTCTTTGCTAAGCTCTCTGTCTTGTTTCTGTCCACTCACTCTGTGTAGCTGAATGGCAACAGACATCATTTGCAATGCTAACGTCAGATACGGGTCAAAATGGACAAGGAAAACACAACCCAGGGTTTTATCAATGCAATAACAACTAGTTCTGTCTAGAGATGGCAGTGTACTGGGGTTTAACCTCTTCACTGCCACGGAGCCAGAAACAGCAGGAATTTAATTTTCTGGTTTCCTGTTCTGCTATTTCTAACTTATTTTCAGCCCTTTCCTTCTCCTGGCCACTCTCTTTTTTCCCCCTTCTCTCTCCTTTCTGGTGTTTACTAGAGCATCTGGTAGTGTTTATCTCCCAAGACACAGGAGACTGTTGTTTTCATAGATATGTAACTAGCCTAAAAGCTTTAATCTTTGTTGATGTTGGACTTTTGGATTAAAAAATAGTCATAATAGTGGAAAAAGTTAAGATGAAATAATACTTCAGCATAGAACACTTTGGAGACAGCATCAACAGAAAACCCTTCAGAGGGACAGCTGCAATTACTGCATCTCCTTCAGAGGCAATGCTGAACTTGTGGGGAGAGCAGGGCAGGGAGTGAGGACACCAATTCCCTGAGATGAGACTGCTTGTTCCACTGGAATCTGAAAGTGTGGCATGTCCTCATGGAGATTTCTGCATGTGCTCCTGCAGCAGGAGTTTAAGCAGACCCAGAAATGCCAACAAGATGTTAGAAATCTGTTTCCATCTCTGCTGGCTTCTTCCAATGCTGCCTTCCAGGAAGGCAGGGAAGGAGCTGATCTGGCTTTTAGCAGAGTCACACTGCACATGACCTGGGGTTTGAATCCCCCATGGAGTAAAGGCTGTGCTGGAGGTCAGAGGAGGAGAGGGTGTTTTGGATTTGGTCTCTTGCTCTAGAGAAGCACGCTGGTTTTCCTCTGAAAGCCTCAGAGATGCTGAGATTGGGTTAATTAGAAGTTGTCAAGATACAGCAAGAAGTGTTGCTGTCATCAGAGAGATGTAGAAAGTGTTACAGAAATTGGGTAGCAAAAGGCAGGTAGGTGTCTGCTATCTGCAGAAGATCTTATTTGCTGCCTTCCCAGGGGACTAGGCACTGTCCCAAACCTGCAGCAAAGTCAGCTAGGCTGGAAGCAGACCTGCAAAATCCGGGTGGCTGCTGCTTTCCTAGCAGGAATATATTCAGTTGCTAATATTGTAAATGCTTGCTGGTACATTTTTATAGCAATAGCATTTATGTAACTTAGGATTTTTATGTAATTTAGGATTTTAAATTAAATGTCTTAATTCAGGTGCTACATACCTCACTTTCCACCCCTGCTCTCCTGCTACATAAGGTGTAAACCTGACTGTAACCTCTCCCAACTTTTTGTGATAAAACATTTTTGGAAAACCCTCACTTTGGGAAGGCAGTGAGCCGATGAAAGGGAGCTTAGCAGTAATGAACCAAGCTAATAAATAACCTAATGTCACCTTAGGATGGGTCTGTGGCCGCCTGTCACACAGCAGCACATCAAGCTGGAGATGCACAGTCGGTCTCTCCTAACCTTTGTACCTCCTCCTGCTAACCAGGGAGCTGGTTCTGGAAAAGACCCGGCCTGTGGAGTCCTGCAAACTGAAGGGTAAAATATTAATAAGCCAAAGAGGAGCTGGAGGTGTCAGTGAGGCTCCTGCACAGGGCAGCCATGGGGGAGAGTGCTGCTGGTCTCCACACAAAGGGAATGGCAAACGGTTTCTCCGCAGAAAGTTTCACCCGACCAATTTTTTTTTGCATGCAAAAATGCAGATTCAGCAGCACCAAAACGGTCTGTGCACACATGCCAAACTTGTCATTTATAAAAACTCAAAAAAGCTCTGACAAATGCTGAAGCTGTTAGTTTTGACACTTCTGACATGAAACACTTTGATTTTTCATTTTGAAACTACTTTGTGTTCAAAATGTCCTTTAATTTTATTTTCAAGCAAGGGGGTGTGTGTCTTTTTTCTTATTCCCCCAAAAAAATCAAAATTGAAATGAAATCTTCAGATTGACTCAACATGAAATTGTTCTTGGATTTTTGATTTCACGATGCTTTTTTTTCTTAGATGTGTTTGGCTTCAAGACACTTCTTTTTCACCCCCAAAATTTGCCAGTTGGTTTATCAAGAACCACAGCGAACATCAGCCCCTTTGAAGGGGCGCAGCTGCCACAATAGAATATTTTTTTCATGGCTGTCAGTTGTAGAAAGAAGGGGGGAAAAAAAGGAGCCTTGCTTTTGCTTTCCAGGAGATTGAGTTCATTTTCTATCTGACAGGGATAAATAATAAACAGTATTTTTTTTTTCTGCTGCGAGGGATTGTGTTACGTTATCTGTTTAAACATTCCGTTACATTTTAGTAATGTGAATAATGATTATTCCTGTGCTTCTGAGCTCTCTCTCTTGGCTCGGGCGCCGGAGGTTCAGGAGACACCTGGCATTGTTGACAGAGCGCTGAACTTGAACGCCTCTCACTGTGACAGGGCAAGCCCAAATATTTTGGGAAGAGTCCTTGTTATGTTACGACAGGGGTTGGTAGCACTGATGCTGGGGACAGGTTTTGCTTTAATACAGAGCTGATTATGCTTTATTATTCAGGGAACAGCGTGAACTTGGGCAGGCGGGCTGCTGGGAGAAGGAGGATTGCACTTGGGCACTTCTTATTTGTAGGATGTGCTGAAGGTCTTCCAAGAGATGCTGTCTCTCAGAAGAGGTCAGGATAGGAGCCCTGAAGGATGTTTTTTCTGTGGGTAAGAAAGTGGAAGAAATAAAGCTTTTTTCAAAATAATATAAATGTTTAATGTAGTCCCTACATGTAGACAAATACCTGGGGAAGAGCTTGTATTAAAATACCTTTTTAATCATACTTTCTATCCCTCAAGGTGGTATTTGCTTCCTACAGTGTACATCTTCCCTCTTTTATTGGTTTCTTCTCCTAAAGTCAAGCTGCTTTTTGGCAGTGTTTTGTGCATCTCCAGTGCTGCACAAGTGTCCAGCTCGTGGTGTTTCATCAGCCATGGACTTTCAGCAAGATTGGATGGGTCGTGGCGTTTGCCAATTCACGTACGGCATGTAATTATATTCAGGAAGCAATAGGAATTAAATTACATTAATTCCCATGAATATTCATTTAAGAATCTCGACCAAATTCAGGCAGATTAATAGTCCAACGAAAATACAATGGCTATTCATTGCCCCCACAGGAAAAGGAAATATGTATTGGCTGGCAGCTCAGGCCAAATGGAAATGTGCTATAGAAAAGTTATCTCTGGGTGGCTTCTGGTACAGTGGCGGCTGGAGGGACACCTCCAGGAGCAGAGAGGATTAGTGTGGGTACAGACGTGGGGAGCCTTTCCCATCCACCAGGAACCCAGAGGAGTCTGGGGTGAATCCAAGACTCATGTCTCTGCACTGCCCATGCAAATCCAAACCAACTCTGACTGCAGTGGAGCTTCTCTGGACTCACAACAGAGCAAAATGTCATTTATTCTGTGCCTGACTCCCGCTGCCCTGTGCGTGGAGCCAGGCTGCAGCATGCTCTGCCTGGATTGTGATGCTGTGGGGCAGCACAGCCATTTCTTTCCCTTACAAGCATCACCAAGCTGGCTGTGCTGCTGGCTGCCTGCTCTGCCACAGCCAGCCCAGCACCAGCCCTCGGGGTGGCTGTGGGGCAGCCCTGTCCTGCCAGGCACCTCCTGGCACATGGAAGCTCAGTTCTGTTCCAGCTTGTCCTCCCAGCACAGGCCAGGACACGGCTTCTACTGTGGCCAGGGAAACTGGGAAAGTATATTAGCAAAAGCAGATGAAGGATGCAAATGTGTTTGCAGCTGAGGGATCAGAATTTGGTATGCTGGAAAACCCCCTCCCCAATAACATTTCATTTAAAAAAATATCTGGGTTTGGTTATAGCTCTCATTTGGGAGAAGTTATTATTTTCATTTTGCCAGACAAGCCAACTTGAGACCTTAGCCGTGTCACATTATCTCTTTGTGGGACTTCCCCAGTTGGAGAACAGATCCAGCTTCCACTAAAGCTGGTGCAAGTGTTGCCAAAAGCATAGGTCTTAGTCTCTAAGCTGATGTTTACACCTTTCAAAATTACCCCTTATAGGCAAGTTGACCTTTCCTGCCCTTGAAGTTCTCTGAGCAAAAGAAAGGTCTAGTTATTTTACCTTGCACATGTACCATGTGATGGGCAGAGCTGCATTTTCTACTTTTTTGAAGGTTATTTGTTGCCAGACTGATCTGATTTGCCCTGAGAACACCGAAAACAGGGAAATGTGGAAAGCAGCAACCACCATTTTGCCAAGAAGGGGTTTTGCCTCAAGTTGCAGTGTGAGTATACTCACAGGGCTGCTCCTGCTTGTGCTTATTTGAAACAAAAGTCAGATAATCATAAAACCAGGCTGTAAATCCAATGTACATTTCACTTTATGTTCGCCAACTTTTTGGGGCAGTACATGGTGTGTATCTCATCTTTTCATGTCTGATGTAAAAGGTACAATAACAGCTGAGTACCCACATGGGCTTTGCACCTACGCAGGAGTGCCAAGTGGGCCAGGAACCCGCCGTGCAGCCTGGTATGTGCTCTGCAAAGCCTCATAAACCAGTGACTAAGGCAGAAAGGACTCCAAGGCCTGGCTCCTGGGACATTGGAGGTGTGGCATTACAGTAGCTTGGAAAACATTCTGACTTTATAACAAGTAACACCTATAATTACAGAGGCGTCATCACCTTCATAATTTTTTTTTTTTTTAGCTAACAAGCTGTAGTTGTAGCCTGTGTACATCCCTGCCAAAATCTGTGAAGCATTTGCTCTTGGGATGGTTCTGCCGGTGGTGGGAATATCAAGCATCTTTCTCCAGGCACTTGTAAAACAATACAGCAGTAAACAATTCAAGCACAATTAGCAGCTACATAGGCAGAGGGGGAGGGAGAAGTCCCACCGCTGGTACTGTCTGTGGAATTAATCATGTTTTACAGAGTTGATATACTGGTTTGGATGTGTGGAGTTAAAAACAGGAGATGAAGAAGTAGCCAATAAGCATTTATTCGAGGATGAAATGTAAAACAAGTATTGTTTTTTAGCGGTATAGGGGAGAGTGTTCAAAAAATGCTATTTTAACAGGTTTAGCTCCTTTTTCTTCCTACTGAAGAAACAGATGAACTAAAAAATATAACAAGATGATGTTCACTTTTAAAGCTGGTGGTCCCGCCAGGTGACACAAACCCCTGCGGTGTCTCCTGCGGTACCGGGGCTGGAGAAGCGGGATGCTGAACGCTCCGCTCCCGGCTCTCGCCCGTTCCCGGCCCCGAGCGCTCCCCGCCGGTCTGAGCGCACCGCTCCGGCAGCGGCGCGAGCATCACCTCCGCAAATATTTATTTGCAGCGATTTTCCGCTCTCAATTATTTAAAATATAATGAATTACGCATAAGTACCTCGCTATTAGGGTAATTCCAGCTCTTAATTGCTGCCAGCGCGGCTCCCGCCGTTCTGCCGGGAGGTGGCGCCGCGGGCCCGGCGCTGCTGCCGGAGCCGCCGGGGCCGGGCCGAGGACGGGGACCGGGCACCGGGACTAGGGGACAGGCTGGGCTCAGCGCGGGGCTCCCGCGGGCGCCGTTCACCCCGCGGTACCGCTCCTGATAGCGTGTGAAACTATCGCCCCCGGCCCCGGGCAGGCCTGCGGGCAGCCACACGCGATCGCCCAAAAAACAGGGAGGGAAGAAAGCCGGGCGAGTCAAGGAAAGAGTTTTTTTCCCCGAACGAGTCGGTCCGTAACTTCGCGGCCGCCCGCTGACTCCCGTTCGCAGCGCCGGGCAGGACGCGCTCCATCCCCGCGGGGCGCCCGACGACCGAGCCCCGTCCCGTGGGCGCCGCGGTGCTGCCGGCAGCGGGCCGGGGTCCCGGGCAGGGCGAGGGGCTGCGCGGCGGGGCCGCTCCCCTCGCCCGCTCCGGCCGCCGTCAGGGGAGCCCCCGCGCCGCTGAGGTTCCAAATCCGCGCTAAGGCCATCGGTGCTGTTAAAATTCGCGGTGCGCGAGTGCCGGAGCCGCAGGGCTGGGGCAGCCGGGTGGTCCCGGTTCTGCCCCCTCTCGCGTTCTCCCCGCGGGCGCTGCCACCCCTCTCCTCGGAACCCCGACGGCGCGGCCGGAGCGCTGCCGCTCCGCGCACCCACCGAGATGCGGACCCACCCCCGCGGAGCGGCTCCGGGCGAGCACCCAGCCCCGTCCCCGGGACGGTCAGTCCCGCTCAGCGGCCGGTGCGCGCCGCTGCGCACCCGCGCAGTGTGTCTAAGCGGTGTTTGCGCCCACAGCGGCGAGCGCTGCGGGGAGAACCCGGGCAGCGCCCGCCTCGCCGCTCCGCGCAGGTAAGGCGGCTCCGCGGGTACCCGCGGAGGGCACTCCGAGATCCACCGCATCCCTCAGCTCCGCTGGCCTGATGCCCCGCTGCCCCCCGCGCGGCTGCAGAAAAGTTGATAGGGGTGCGCAGCGCTACGGCCCCGCCGACGGAGCGGCCCCGGCCCGGGCGCTGAGCTGTCCCTCGGGGTGCGGAGGGGTGCGCAGGGATGCGCAGCGCTGCGCACCGCGCTCCACCGCCACTTTCGCTTCCCCGTGGGGCCGCCCCGCCTCCCCCGGCCCGGCCCCCCCCCCGCCCCCCCGGCCGTCCTCCGCGGAGCTCCGCGCCTGCGGGGCTCTCGTCCTTCACCCCCTGCGCGCTTCACCCCCCGCTTCTATTATTTTATTTTTTTTTATTATTATTTTTCTCTTGCGCCGAGCCTTGTTTACCCAGCAGGTGGATGTGACGTCAGAGACTGACAACAGCAAAAAATAACAACATCTCCCTCCGCGGGGGTGTCGCGGGCCGCCCCCGGCCCGCCCGCACGGGGCTGCGCGGGGCGGGGAGGGGGCGCGGGGCGGCGCGGGGCGGGGGCGCGGCGGGGCGGCGTGCGGGGCCCGCGGGCGCGGCGCCGGGCGGAGGGCTCTATTGTTATTTACCGAGCGGCGGAGCACGCCGCCGCGCCGCCCGGGCTCGGCGTGCCGGAGGGACGGGAGGGAGGGACGGGACGGAGGCAGCCCCGCGCCGCTCCCCGCCGCCGCCTGCCCGCGCCGCGGCCGCGCCGTGCTGGGCAGCGGCAGGGCCGAGTCCTGCGGGTGAGTCCGGCGCCCCCCGACACTTTCCCCGCTCCTCCGGGGCTGTTGCACTTTTCCCCCCGCCGGCCCCACGTGCCCGGCCGCCCCTCCCCGACCGCCGCCGCGGTACCGGGGGGTGGGGGGATGTGGGGCGGCGGTGCGCGGATGCGGAGCCCCCTCCCCGGGCTGCGGGGCCGCCCGCACCCCCTCCCCGCCCACTTTGGAAACTTCCCCCCCGCCCCGCGCTGCGCGCACTCCCCGCCGGGGTGGGATGCGGCGCGTCCCGCCCCCCTCCCATCCCCGCTCGCGCTTTCCGCGTGTTTTCCGCCGCGTCCCTCCGCGCCGCCGCGCAAGGGGCGCGTACGCCCCAACTTCTGCACTCGGGGCAAGAAGTTGCGGTGGGGCCGCGCCCCCCCCCCCCCCCCCCCCCCCCGCGCTGTGCCCGGCTGCCCATTCCCCCCTCCCTGAGCACCTGTTGCGGCTTTACGCCCGCGCAGCCCCTTCCGCAGGCGCGGAGCTCCGCGCAGCGCATCCGCCCCCCACCGCGGGTCCCTGGGACGCGTTGCACCCATCCCCCCCATTTCTTTTCTTTTTTTTTTTTTTTTTTTTTGAAACGAAGTGTTTGAATAAACACCCGCGCCTCCCCAGCTCAGCCCGGCGCAACTTCTCACTGCGCGGGTGCGGACCGCGCATCCTTCACGCGCGTGTGTGTGCGCACGTCCCCCTCCCGCGCAGCCCCGCGGTGCGGAGCCTCGGGACGGAGCCGCGGCTCGCTGCGCGCCGCGGAGCCGCCGCCGGTGCCCGGTAAGTAGGGCCGCCCCGCGCACCTGCCGGCCCGCGCTGCGCGGCCGCGTCCCCGGGCAGCGGAGGGGTGCGCGCTGCCGGCGGCCGAGCGGCGTGTCCGCGCCTCCCTCCTCCCCACCCCCGCCCCGCCGGTTTGTGGGTTTCTTTCTTTCCTGGAAAAAAAAAAAAAAAAAAACCAACAAAAACCCAAACCAGCCCAGCGAGCGGGGCGCGGGCAGCTGCGCGGGCAGGGCTCCGCGGGCCGCAGCGCAGCCCCCTCCGCACCGCCGGTAACTATTAATGACCGCGCGGCCCCGGCGCGGAGAGCATCGCCGGGCGGGCTGCGGAGCGCCGCGCTTTCAGCGACTCTTCTACTGGCACTTCGCTGTAATGATTTTAATTGCGTGTTTTTGCTTTGAGTGAGCCAAGCCGAGCGAGATTACTTTTTTGTTTTTTTCCTTTTTCCCCGTCCTTTCCCTCCCCGGTTCCCTCTGAGCCCGGCAGCGGCGGCAGCGCGCAGCCCTCCCGTCCCTACCCGAGGCATCTGCCGCCTGCGAGCGCTCTCCGAGCCGCTTCTGTAGAGAAGCTGGAGCCCAACTTCTGTGCTCAGAAGTTTAAGGTTTCATTTTTAGTAACTGTTCTCGGAGTGAGTAATGGATGTGTACTGCTCGTAGCGTGTCGTCTACACTGTATAGCCTGCTGATTTCTGGGGTGCTGGATGGTTCTAAATATTAAAACAGTTCTGTAAACTGTGTTTGCTTTCCATACAGTTTTTCTAAACTTGGATTTTACCTGATTTGACCAAATGTTGATGTCACTAGTGACAGCTGATTAATTAGACAAAGTTGCAAGCGTGTCATCGAAGAAACTTTTTTGCTTCTGCTGGTAATCCACAGCTTTCTTTATTATTTTGGAAAAACATGAATTTTGTTTAGTTTAATATTATTTTTGCAATTTTTGTTACTGCTGAGAAGCACTTATGTTTTGTAAGTTTGAGAGAGCCTGAAATAACTCAAGTTCCCAGAGAAGCGAGTGTGGGCAAGGAGGTACCGTGCATCTCGGCAACTAGATTTGGGGGAAGACAGGGAAATTGGGGCTACTCGTTTCAACTTCTCTCCTCTGAAGCTTTTCCCCTGCATATTTTGTTTGAACTATCTCCCAACCATATTGAATGGACCAGGGCACTGGGGGAGGAAGCTCTCCACTAGTTACCATTCAAAAGGTGTCGGCTAAAATCTCATTGCAAAAAGGTATTGTAGCTTTAACATCTTGCATTGGCAGCATTCTTCCCCCTTAGTCTTTGGATTAGTCATTGTATGAGAGACAGGAAAAAAAAAATCACTTTTTTTTTTTTCTGGAAAAAGTAAAGTAAACAGCCTCCAACAAGTGAACCTTGACAACCCAGATTAAGGAAGGCAGGAGAGATCAAACAAAGCTGCTGCTGGGCTGTTGTCAGGAGCTGCCTCACTGAAAGCTCTGGACTATTCGATCAGGCAGCAAGGCTATATGTTCACTTATGCAGAAATGGACCATTACAAATGCTGATCTTTGTTGTGAAACCAAAGGATAACTCTGAGAAAAATAACTACTATTTCGAACAAGGCTTTCTGTTGCTTACGGTTTTGATTGCAAAGTTAGTTTTTTGTGCATGGGCTGGGGTTTGGGGTTTGTTTGGTTTTTTTTAAGGCAATGATGGTTAGAAGTGCATTTTTACACTTTAAGAGGGGCTTAGGATTTGATTATGTTTACGCTGTCTAGAGCTGCAGAGAAGAAAGCATTAAATTAGTGCAATGCAAAAAAAACCTAAAAGTTCTGTGGAATTCAGCTTTTATTTCTGGATCACTGAATTGTAAGGATACGTGGATTTGGCTTTTTTCTCTCTGTAAGTTCTGTGTTGGTGTATAGTAGAGGAGTTTGGTTCTGATTAAGCACTGTATATTGGATGACTGCATTCCTAGAGTTTGGAAAACTTGTAATATCTTTCCTTCAAACATGTTGCCAAGCAGTCAGGATGGACCTTGGTTTTTTGCCGGGATTTTTACAAGACTGTATGTAATGTGTCTTCATGGCTGTATCACAGAGACTGTTACTGTGTAGTTTTTAGTGGAAATACCAGTAAAGAGTATTGATAGGCACTTGATTTTACTTCAATAAACAGTTAGGGTTTAGTACTAATTGAAATGAACCAGGGGAGTGAGGTTAGTTTTGTTGTGTGACAGTTTCACGTTTGTATTCAAACACTTGAACTCAAACTTTAAATATGTGTCACTTTCATTCCTTTAAAGTATTCTAAAACAATGGAAATGTCTATTTTTAAAATAATCCAAGTAAGAGGCTGTTACCCTAATGTATATTAATCAGGAGGCAGACCAAGTGCACATCTGCTGAAGAATTAAGAAATCCTAAATCTTTTTGCATAAGCATTTTTTTAATTAGCAATGCAGATCTCACAATAAGTACTTTATACTTTCTGTAAGGTAAGGTTTCATAACTGTCCTGCATAACTTACTCTAAAGCCTGTAAAGATTTTTTTTATGGTATATATTTTAATTAGACAATAAAAAGTACGTGCATTAAACATGCACATGTATGCTATTAAGCCATTTTGCGTAATGTGTAATGTTTTCTAACATCTATAAACATTTTCTGCTTAAATCAGTTCCACCAGTAACCGTAACACAGCTGGGTTTTGCCCTGGTAGGAGAAGGAGCAGGGAAGTTGAGCAGGGAATTGTGCATCGGACATTAGCGTGCAGCGCACGCCGCAGTGTGCTTTTCTCATGGAGTGGATCACCTTTTTTCAGAGCTAAAATTCGCATTATCATCCTTGATGTGATATACTGTAAACATTTGTAGCTCCTGAATTAATCCTGTTTCATAGCACTAAAAATTATGAAAAAGGCTGGTAGTAAAAAGGCAAATATATGGAATGTATCTAGTGTTTAGTATTCGTACCTCTTGTGGTCATTTATATTGAGAGATTGAACTGGATAACACAATTCCTTTTGTGAAATATCCATTGAGCATGTATTTGTGTATCAAATGAAATAACATATGCGCACACATATGTAGGATTTGTATGTAAAATACAGTTATTTCAGCAAGGCTGTCCGGTTATTTATGGGGCATAATGATACTTCTGTCATCTTAAATTTTCTCCGAGAAGCTTTAATAAATTTAAATAGATTATATGCTGTCAGAAAATAGTATAAATTTTGTTTACGATTCACTTGCTTTAAGGTACTTATACTAAAGAAGCTCATTTAACCCCAAGACTGAGGAGCATTAAGTGGTGAGAGGAGTCTGCTGAAGAGCTGCTGCTGCCCTTTGCTCTTGTGATAATCTTAAATTACTACAATTTAATTGCAACTTCAAGGCACTGAGCTGAAATATTTTTATGCAGCTGAGCCAGGGCTGAAGAAGGCTCGGTGGGGTTTTTGCAGGTAGCTGGGTGTCTTTCGGAGTTGCAGCGTTTGTTCAGGCCTCTCCTGCCCTTCCCAGCACATCCAGCATCGTGTGTGCAGGGACAGGGTGCCTAGGAGGGAGATTTCCCGGGGGTTCCCACTGCAGGGGGAGCGGGATCAGGCCCTGCAGGGCTCGGGTGCACGAGGGTTTTGTTTGCTGTCTGTATTTAAGCTGAATTAAATAGCGAATTTTAATTATTCCTCAGATGAGCCTTGCTGTCAGAGCTTTTCCCTGCAACCCTCGGCTGGGGAAGCAGGTGGGAAGGGGCTGGTGGCTGGAGGGGCAGCCCAGAGGGTGGTCAGCAGCGTGGGGACACGGTGGCACCCTGCTCTGAATGTGGCCCATGGGCATGGCGCGGTCCCTGTGTCCCCAGGGATGAGCTCAGGGTGCAGTCGGCCACCCTGGGCCTGATCCAGAGTGTGCTGGCATCAACTGGGGCTTCTGCTGATGTCGCTGCCTTTGGCTTTTGGTCTGTGCCACTAACTGGTATCACTGAAACTTTTTCTCCCCCTCCCTCCACGTATAGTAGCGTGTTTTCACACCCGGCGAGCGCTTCGGCAGAGATGTGATATGCAGGAGAAGCCAGAAAGCATTTGCTAGGTGGAATTCAGAGACGCTGTGCACTAGAGATCAGCAGCGTCTTTGAGACCATTCTTAGAGGTCCTGGCAAGCAAACTTTATTCCAGAGCTTCGAAAGGTATGGCCAGGCTGGGAGCCCTTAACGTCGTGCCACCGAGGACGCGCGTCAGCGCCGGCCGTGCTGAGGCACAGCGGTGTTCAAATCGTGAGTCTGATTGTTTTTCTGTTGGCCAGAGCCTTGTGAAGTGTCTCGCTGCAAGAAGAGACGGAGAAGATCTCGTGGTTGCTAGAAGTGGTTGGTTTTGCGCTGACAGAAGCGCTGCTCGCAGCCTGCTCGCTGCGCGGTTCGATCCCCGCAGCTCGCTGTGCTGGGAATTGCAGCTCCTGCAGGTAACAAGGTGATGCCAGTGTAGAGAGAGGGGGGGGAAAAAAGCAGCATGGAATAAACCATGCAGTCCTTAATAGAGAAACTTAATTGTGGGATCGCTGTAGTCTTTTACTTTAAAAAGATTTATTTTGTGCTGTAGAGGAATCGGTTGCGCTGTTTTGCGGAGATCATTTATTTGTTGGTTGGGATTTCTGGTCTGGTTTAACACGTGCTCTTTTTCCTTACTCCAGCACTGGAGCTCCCAAGTCAGAGAAGCTGCTGGCTCTGTTCGTGTGCAGCCTTCTCTGCAAATGTGCTCTAGGGTTTTGTCTTTCTGTTCTCCTGGCACGGGTCTCTTCCATGCATGCAAGTGAGCAGGCTTATGTCTAATGGCTGTTTGGATGTGGCAAGTATCCAGAATAATCCTGATGACTTTTTGTTCCGCGTCATTCTGCAAATGAAGACGGGATTCTAAGGAAAATGGGCAAAGAGAAGAGCGTGGGCAAAATCAGTTTCTCCCCAAGAGGCACCTGAGGAGGACTAAATAATTTTTCTCCTCTCATTGACCCTCCTGGTGCTGTTTTTAAAGCATCTCCATTTTAGTGCCTTGAAATTGCAATTAAGTTGTAGTAATTTAAGATTATTGCAAGAGTGCAAAGGGCAGTAGAAGCTCTTTAGAAGTCTCATCTCAACACTTAATGCTCCTCAGTCAGGGGGTTAAATGAGTTTCCTCAATGTGAGTACTTAAAGTAACTAAATCGTAAACAAAATTTATACTATATTCTGACAACTAATAATCTATTTAAATTACATTAAAGTATGTGTGTGAAAATTTAATTAAAGGCAGAAATACTGTCAAGCCCTGTAAATATCTTGACAGATCTACTGAAATGGAACCCATATCGTAAAATACTTACATAGATCTGATAGGCTACAGTGTTTCTGGGAGTGCTATTCTGAAAATAATTGTGGGCTTTTTTCCCTTCCAGTTTCCCATTCAGTTGCAATGGTCTTGGAAAGCAACACAAATAAATACCCAGAATGTTTTATTGGGATGATTCTCCCGTGTATTGTTTACTGCTAATGGTGCTGTCTGTACAGTGCTTTTCGCTGGTGTGTTTTTATTAGGAGAACCTGTTTCCTCACTAAGTTAGTTTAGTTCAGAGGCACTAAATTAAAAAAATGGGCACTGAAATTAAAAAACTGGCAATGAAAACTGGGGCTGTGCGGTGTGTCTGCTCTGGACGTGCCATATGTGAATCAACTTTCTCCTGGGTGTTTGTCCCAGAGCATGCTGCTGCAGCATCTCCTGCACTGCTGTGACTCTCAGTTGAATTGATTTTTCAGGTAGAAAGAGCTTGCAACCTTTTTTCCAAGGGTTTGAACTCTATATGGAAGTGTTTCCCAAAGTGCACACGGGGCACAGCACCCTCTTGCTGGTGCATCTACAGGCATATCTGCTGTGGTATGTAGTCCAGGCTGTTTTTAAGATGAAGAATGTTTTGCCCCAGGTAAAACTGGGTCTGTCTGAAACTTCAGCCAGACTTTGGCCCTTCTTAAAACCCACTGGCTGGAATTCTGCAGGTGGTTTTGCTGGGAAGGTGCAACATGAGCCGCGCTTTCTCACCACCGTGTCATGGGTTGGAACAAACTCCAGTTTTTCCTGGCTGGAGTGTACACCCTGGAGCTGCAGGGTTGCAGGAGGAGGATGACGATTTGGGCATGGAGAGAGGGATGTGATGGGCGCGTGGTGCTGAGGAGCCTGGGCCAGGTGCTGGGCACTGAGTGCTGACAGCCCGACAGAAGGTGGCACAGTGCGGCAGGTTGGCTGCAGCCTCCAATGGCATCGTTAGTTTTCCCCTCTTCGCCAGACATTTCCTTTCATGTTGGATCTGAGTTTTAGCTGTACTTCCCGATCAGTCTTGTCATCTTGTTGCTAACAATTAGGGTCAAGTGTCTTTCCTTGGGCTCTCCACAGTCTTCGTGTTGGTGTCCCTCCCCCAGCTCCCTGGCTAAGCTGTTTGTTCATTAATTAGTGGATGGGGCATATTAACACATCAGTAAACCGGAGTAGTCAGAGTTCCCAAGGCATCTCGGGAAGCCCTCTCTGGTTTTATGTGACCGGACATGCACTATTGCTGATTTAGATAGCGGAGCCGATGATGCCAAAGCGTTGTTAAGAGAGAGATAAATAGAGAGAGCCCAGCAGTAAGCAGAATGTCATGTCTCTATTAAAAAGCTTGTGATAAAGGAAGATAAAATGGTGAGGGGGGATTGCTGGAGTGTTCAGAGCAGCCACTAAACATCTGATCACAAAAATCGATGCTGAATTCCCTTTCTTGCACAACACTTGCCTGCAGAATTCTGTCTGAGTCTGGGTCTGGTTGCAGCGAGCAGTGGAGCCCTGAAAGGACATTTGTTCTTGCCAGAACGACAGCCACGGGGTTCTCAGGGATTCAGGAGCTGTCTGAGCTGGGGTTCAAACATCCTTCCCCAGTTCCTTTTGAAGTGGTGCTCCTGGGATGCTGATGAAGTTGTTCCAGGCTCACGCTGGGGCTTGTTGCTCTGTGCTGCCTCGTACCTTGATTTCCTGGGTGTCCGGGCCACCTGCCTTTCTGTCAGTCTGGAGGTCAGGCCTTGGCAGAATAACACTGAGGCAGATTTTTGTCTTTTGGTTGTTTTCCTTGTCTAGGTGCAGGGGCTGCTCTGCAGAAGTGAATAAATGGAACTGGCTCTAAAGAAACCAGCGGTCGCAGCAGACGGGAGAGGAGCCGGGTTAATTCTCCCAGTGCAGTAAAACGTTAAATCATCACAGCCTTGTTTGCTGAAAGGATGTTGATCATTCCATTAAGGAGGATTAAGTAATTAACTGATATTTCTTTAGGAACCCATGTCAGTTTTAAAAAACATCTTCCTGGTGTTGCACAGTGAATGTGAAGTGTATGTTTTTCTGCTGCTGGAAAGCTGGGAGATGAGTGTGCGTGAGACACCTCTTCCTAAGGAACTTCTGGGAATACCAAGGGAGCAGAAATAGGGAGAGAGGTTTTCAACTAAAATGTGCTGTTCCAATAGATTTTTGATAGCAACATTGTCTTTTATGGATTTTTGTCCAGTGGGCTTGCTGTGAACCTCATTTCAAGGGTATTCTGTTTGGGATTAAGAAGTTAAAACTTCTTCAAGTGTTCCTTTTGGTGCTTGCATTTTTATTTTTAATAATACTTTTAATGTTGTAATAGTGAGCTCACTGACAGTGAGTCATGAACTCTGTCTTCCTTGAACCTCATGACAAATCTGTGTTAGCCGCTCGGGCAGCTCATCCAGCCCCGTTCCCACGTTTTATACTTGCGCTGGAAAGAAAAATTCCATTAAAATCCCTCCTGCAAATCCTCCTGTGGTAGAAATCCCCTTAAAAGCAGTGCAGTGCAGGGGGCTGTGGGGCATCATGGTGTGGCTCCAGACATTGGGTTTGGAGCACATTGAAGCTGGGTTTGGCTTGATCCAGGGGAGGATGTGCCTGCCCAGGGTTTTGACATTTGCTTGTTCTCAGTTAGGGAAGTGTGTTTTGGGGATGATGCAGGTGCAGGTGGAGCAGCAGGCGGGCAGAGGAGAGCAATGACAGTATTTTTCACTGTTCCATTTTTGAAGGATCAGATTGAAGCCCCTGTATGAGAGGAGCAGGGGGCTGTGTGAGCGCTCCTGCATCCCGTGCTCCCAAGCTTGCTGCCAGGGTTCGATCCAATTTTCACCTCAGCAAATCACAGAATTTGGCATTGACCTCATCAAACCGCTGCTGGTTCTTGTATAATGGTCCCAACCTCTAATACTGCAGTTAGTGGTACTGAAACTGCGCCCAAACTGAAATTTTCTGTGCGAGAGATGGATTCTGGCCGGCAAATAGCATAACCCAGTGGCACCAATTGTGTTAGTATTGATACTTTCTGCTTTTATAACAGCTCTCCTTCTCAAACAGGGCTCCTTCAGACAGTACCATGCAAACTGTTGATCAGTACATTGTAAATTATTCCCTCCCCTCGGGTGAATTTCATAAATAGTTGTATTTCCATAACACAGGCAGATGTAGCTTCAGTTATGTGGCCTAGGCTCTAAATACCCCTGTTGAAATCATGGGAGCTCGCTTGGATGGACTGAGTTAAAAAAAAAAATAGAAAGTTAAAAGAAAATCAGTTTGGCTAAATAATAAAGTCTTAGAATATTCACGTGTGTAACATATAAGGATCTCTCTGGATGTTTGTGCAGAACATTATGGCCTGTACCTGCATTAGCAGATTTAGACGAGAGATTTTTCTCAGTAAGTTTTGCAATAGTAATAATGTCTTAACAGCTTTAGTAATTAATTTTAATCAGAGAGTTGTCAGGGGCCCTATCCTGCTGTCATTGAATTAAATGAGTACTGGGAGAAGGTGGCTCTGGTAATAAATTGTTTTTGCTAGCTTTTAATGATATGCCTGTGTATGTGTGTTCAGATAATATATATTAAAGTTTGTAAAGCTCCTGAACTGTAGGTTTGGAAAAGAGCAAATGTATTTTTCAGTGATAAATTACTTGATACCTAAAAGGCTTTGAAAGAGGAATGTCAGAAGTATGCAGCAAAGTTATTGTTTGTACAAGTATTTTAAAGTTTTTTTCTGGCTTTACCTATTGAAGTTTTCTAAAGTCCGGTAGTGTGAGGAATGATGGTCTTGCTCAGGAAACCTTTCTAATCCGTCATTTTATTTACAGGATTTAACTGAGAATGGAAGAAACCCATCTTGGTATATTTTAGCTGATTTTGTAGCATGTTATCTGTTCTGATTTTTTTTCTTCACTTCTATAAAACCAGTATCTGCAGCATTCAAAAATACTATTTCATAGAAGTTAAAATGGAACATTGCCTGTGAATTAAACTAAAATATCTTAAGCCTATCCAGTGTATTCCTGGCATTAAACAGTCAGAGAAGGCTAAATATTTCCTATTTATTTTTCAGATTGGCTGGAGTATAGTCTTTCAGGAAAAGGGTCCTCAGCCATTTTAAGGGGAAATCTGATTTTTCAGCAAGTGCTTTATATTTACTGAGGGATTCTGAGTGTGCAGAAGCGTGTTGCATGGAAATGGAAATTTACTGTCTAGGATTTTTAGGGATTTTAATCGATGCCATTAGATAGAGGCATGCTCATAGAGAGGTAAACTAGTAAATCTGAACAAACTGAAAAATGGTAGCTATAGGTGTCTGGCTCTGTTATCAAACTTGCTGCCTAAGCCAGAGTTTATGCACTGTGATAATGCTAATGACCAGCAGAGCCAATGATGCATGACTGGAGGAAATCAGTGGTATAATCGGAAAAAGTTATCAGGTTTTTGTCATTAAATATTACTGATAAATAATACACTTCATTTTGAGTAGATAGGATGTGTTTAATTCTGATGTGGAGAGTTTCAATTTAATAAGGGGCATTGCTGAGTAAAATGATAATCTTTTGTAATTTAAAGGGAAAAATAAAAATGCATTTGTTTCAGCATAACCTCCTGGCAGCCACCCTCCACTGCTGTTGCCTTCACTGGTGTCTGGTATTGAGGAATATTCACAGCAGTTTGAGGTGGCTGCTTATAGCAAGGTGTTTTATCTAAGTTACTACTTTGTGCAGAATTAATTACATGAGGCCAGAACCAAAGGGGTTCAGTTTAGTATAAACTAGGTAAAATCTTTCATTTTCTGCTTAAAAATGTGAATGTTGCAGCAAATACAAACTCTGTGCTCCATGCAGTGATTCCCTACAGAGCAATCTGCCTGTCCAGGCAGTAACAGGAGGGAAAGGATGAGGACAAAAGATAGAGATAAATTAGATCTCGTTTTGCAACTTATCTTTTAAGTCAGTGGGAGAACAAGGAAGAGAAGTAGAGCTTAAACTGAAGGAAGAGGGATATTAATAGTCTCTATAAAGGACAGTTTGCACCAGGAAAAAAGGAAAAAAAAATCTGCTTGGCTTTTTTTAGCAAAACAGGCTAACACCCAGAGTAAATCTGTGTCATTAGCTGAAGGAGTGCGTGATTTTTAGAGCATCCCTGCTCCTCGTGTGCGCCGGTGCCTGCGGAGGCTCGTCCCTGGGCTGGAGGCAGATGTGGTGCAGCCTCTGCCCAGGGGAGGCTTCTCTTGCCAGCTGCAGAACCTCTGTCTGGCTCAGCCCATGGCCCTGTTTGAGCAGATGCCACCAGTTTAGCCCAACGAGTGCCTTTGTAACAGGGCCAGGATCTTCCCACCACCCCTTGGAGTCGTGCTCGATCGCTGAATCTCAGCTCAGGTTTCCAGAATTAGATGGCACAGTGAGTAAACACAGCGTACTTGCCAGTTCTCACATCCTCTTTTGCAGCGAGTATTGCAGCAAATCCTGCAGGTTTGACTCATCTCTGAAGTTCTTCACTGATATGAAACAGATCTCGTCTGCCTCTCTCAAAAGAGCAGGGAATGTGGCCTCCGCTCCTGAGCTCACAGTCCTCCTGGAGATGATCACTGTTTGCTTGAGTTGGCCTCTCAGAAACTTGGGCAGCTCTGAGTAACTTTAGCTGGAGTTGTATGCCTGTATCTGCTGGTAAAATTTGGCCTGCAGTTATCCTTTATTGAAAGCTTCATGGAAATACTTCATCCTTGATATGCTCAAATATTTACATTCTGGTAGGAAGATTTTTTCCCCTTCCATTTCTTTGTGGGATTTTTTTCTCCTGGTTGATGCCATAAGCACAAAGAAAGTATAATGCTTTGTCAGGTAACAAGTAATATTCAAGTTTTCAACTTATATTTCTCATAGGCCCGAAAGAAAAAAAAAGTCTGCCCGTATTGGAAGTATTTGTTGGATTGTAGTGAGCCATCCAGGGTGGGATGGAGATTCTGCTTAACACGTGGGTAAGTTGGCAGGGGAAGGTCATGCAGGGCAGAAAACTTTTCTGAGTAAATAAAAGTGGTGTCAGGTACAGCCCCTGTGTTAGGAACAGCACATCTCAGTGTTTCTGTTCCTCGGTGTTGAATCACCTCCGCATGTTTCAACCTCTGCCTGGTGGTGCTCTCTGCAGATTGAGGAGGAGGACACATCTCACAATGGTCCACACGTGTGCCGTGACTCAGGCGTGCTCACAACTCCATGACATGCGTCAAGTGAGAATTGTTTCCTTGCAAAGCCTTTGCCTCTTTTGTTTTTGCTCAGATGAAAGCTACTTTCAATTTGACTATTTGACAGCGCGCTCGGTGCCGTAGAGAGGGCTTGGTTCACTTTGCAGTTAAGTAGATTCAGATATCTCAGCTTGTCCCTGGGTGTGCTTCCCATTGCATCCCCTGTGCTTCAACGGACCAGAGGTGAGACTGCATAGGGAGCTGGATCAGTGGAAAACTAGCTTAAGCAGGAAAAAGATGTTTTCTGCCAGTTGAACATCCTCATTGGATTCTGGAGATCAGAGGAGGGTCTGAAGGGGTCAGGGCCACCCCCTTGGCCACATGATAGTGTTTGCTGTAAGGTGAAACCTCTGCCAAAAGCTTTGTGTCTGGATGTGCTCTTCTCAGTCTGGGCAGAGCATCCTTCCATGCCCAGCTGCCCTGGGGCACGCTCCCAGCAGTGCCTGATGGTGGGACCACCCTGCCAAAGCTGCCAAGTGTGGGTTTCCTCTAATTGTTAATGTGATGCTGCTCCCGTAGTGCCAGGTACTGAAGTTGTTACTGTCCATGTCCTGGCATCATGTATTCTTTGGGTTTCCTTCTTCCCTGTGAGCTGTGGATGATGAGCTGGTCCGGAGGCTGGGAATTTGTGATGAGGGCACTGAGATACCCAGGTTACTGGCTGCTGCTGTTTCTTCTTGTTTTTATAATAACGTATCTGTGTGATAAGCAAATGCAGCTGCACATAAAACTCAGATAAAGCTGTGCCCAGCCTGCCGTGTGCCTGTGGAGTCAGAGAGCCAAGCTGATAAGGAAAGAGGTGGCCAGAGCTCAGGAACAGGTTGACCCCAAAAAGGGTCTGTCCCATGCCCTGTGCTCAGTGGGTGCTGTGCAGGTTGGGTGTGCTGGGTGTGTGTGGCACGGGGGTGTCAGGGGACTGTGGGTGGCCGTGGTGGCTCCGGTGCAGGGACAGTCACAGGCAGTGTCACCGGTGGGGCTGCTGCTGAGCCCAGGTGTTGGCCTGCACTGGCATCAACTCAGGCTTCCAGTGGGGGTTTGAGTAAAGCTTTGAATACAGTTTATGCTTTTCCTGCTGTTGATATGGGTGCAGGTGCACATTAATAGGAAGTGAAATTGGAGGAGCCCCGAGGGAGCCTTGCTTGAGCCATGCCAAGCACGTCCAGCCCACGGGCCTTATCACCTTGTGATAACCTGGCCTGGTGCTGGCATTCCCGTGTCACAGGGATTATGGGGGTGAGGGCGTGCTGCAGTTTGGCAGGGACCTGGTCCTGCTACCCTGCTGTGTGCTCAGGGCTGGTCTCCCTCCTCATGTGGAGGCACCTTCTTGTCCCTGAGAGCTTCTCTTCCCTTGCTGTCCCTGTGCTCCGATGCAGGTGGATCAGCAGAGTGTTTTGGGAGGGGTTGGCACCACAGAGCAGCACTGCAGGGTGCCCCCAAGCCTTGCTGTGTGATTCTGGTGATGGGGTGAGGTGGAAATTCTCCATTCCCCATCAGAGCCAATGGATAATTCTGGGGGAGGCTGGGGTGAGGAGAGTCCTCAGGGGTGCAGGGAGAGGCCGGGTGCCCCTGGCCAGGGCTGAGCCCACGGGGCTGTCACTGTCACTGGGTCATTGGGCACTGGTGGAGACTGGCTGTGCTGTGCCCAGGGAAGTGAGACCCAGCCCAGCACCCAGCTGCCTGCCCTGGGGCCTCCCTGGTGTTGCACAGAGTCATTTGCCTTCTCCAGCTGACTTCAGCCTGTTCACTGCCTGGTTTTGCATTGCCTTGTTGCAGAATTGGAGTGTGCAGTCTGTGAAGTGAGGCAGCAAAGTGTTAGCCCTCACTTTTAATTATTACCTTTATTTTTGGAAAGGAGTAGCAGCCAGGATAAAATATTTAGTAGGAATAAAATGCTTGTTACCCACCCTTTGTTCCTGCTTGGTTTGTGCCCGACCTGAGGTGTGGATATCCTGGGGGCAGCTGATGTGCAGGTGAGCAGAGCTATGGTCCTGAACCCCTCCTGTGCTCACCCTTCCTCTTCACCATGTGCTGAGGTTCCATACTCTGCGTGTGCAGTTACTGTATGCTCCTAAATAACCCTCACTGTGCATCAGGGTTATTCACTGCTCATTCTCATGTGTCAACACTACATCTGATTGGAATTTTAGTGCCCTATGTGCTCCTGTATTTTCCCCTCACTCCTGGACCAGAGGGAGGGTTTGTTGCAGGGAGAGTCCAAGGCAGTGTTATCAGGGAATGGGCTCTGCCACTTCACAGGCTGCACATGCAGTGAGTGCCTGGAAAAATGCCCCTCCAAGTCATGACAAATTAAGCGTCGCAGACAGATGCAGAGATGAAGCTCTGTGAGGAGATGTGTGACTTGGATCCAAGAGCTGTGAGATGTGCAAAGATGGAAAGGAAAGCAAACTTCTCATCCACCACATGGAGGCTGTGGTGCTTGTGCCCCAGGGTGCTCCAGTGCAGCCATCCAAAGGCTGCTGAGGTCTCTATTGTCCCACTGAGGTCCCTGTCACACCAGTGCCATAGCCAGGAGCTGGATGTGCCATTTTTGTTGTTATCAAGGTAAGTAAATGGCAAGACTGTTTCTAAGTGAGCTCAATTTAATTCCATTTTTCAAAGCAATGAGAGTTATCTTCTAGAATTAGGATCATTAAAACTGGAAAAGACCCCTAAGATTGTTGAATCCAAGCATTCATGGTACCCCATCAATAAATAAAGGGCTGCTTGGAAACCCTGAGCATCTTGTCTGTGCCCCACTGTCCCTGTCAGGACCTCCATGTGTGCTGTGTGCATTGAATCACATCTGCTATGTGAGTGGGGATGTGCAGGAGGAGACCAAGACTGCTGAATGGCAGAAAGGAGTGTGATGAGGAGAAATTAATAGAAGGCAAATGAAGAATTCTTGCATTCACACAGCTTCTTACTCAGACCCATCATCATAGCAAAGAAATGGGAGGAATCTCTGTTGCCAGTTGGGGTGTCCAACAGCAGCAGTGTAGGATATGTCTTCCAGCTTGAACTGAAAAAAAAATTTAAAAATTAGGCAGTGGTTGATTACCTCTTGGTTTTAAATAAGTGTAGTATTGAGTGCAAATTAAAAACAACCTTGAAACTGCACAGATTCATAAAGCTGTACACTGGGATTTTAAAAATTACCTCCATTGGAATCCTGGAAGCATCTGTTACATAATTAATGCACTTAAAAATATATTCTATTTATGATTAATCCAGCACTGTAGTGTGTGCTAGTTAAATGCCTGGATCCCAGCGTGCAGTGCGAGGAAAGAAATGCAGTTGTAATCTATTTGATGGTTATAGGAAAGGACATTTGCTACAAATAAATACATTTTCCTTAGTCTTTTTATTTGTCAGGGCCAAGCTTATGTCTGTTGTGCTGAGTTTGTTGACTGGTAAATGTTTTGAGATTTATGCTGATAATTTTGTAGATCTACTGGAAAAAACAACTCAAGAATAATTAGGGAGATTGACCATACAGTAATGTACCACATGGGTGACAACGTTGATGATCTTGGGTATGGTATATGCAATTAACAGTGCTAAGGCTTGGTACTGCAGAGCTCTTCAAACACTCTCTGAGTTACACAAATGCTGTAGGGGATGCACGTCTCTCCTTGCCAAACTTACTGGATGCCTTGGGTCTCCTCTCCAGAGGAGTTCTCCAAGCTGAGACCTCTGGGTGAGAGTGGTGGAGCAGGCACAGCAAGCACAAGTATGACTTGACAAACCTCAGCCTGCACAGATTTTTTCATCAGGAAGGTTTTAGGGGCTCTGTAGCCTTATTTTTTTTTTTGGAGGCTTTGAGTTGGCATCCAGCCATGGGGTCCTGGAGCAGTTTCTGGCATCACACTTCCTCTGACAGATTTTTCTCTCTGCCCTCGGTTTCTGTTCCCTTTTTTACTCTCACCCTTCATTGGACACTGTCTTGTCAGGCTGGTGCCAACTAAAATCCTTTTCTTCCATCTTCCTTTCGTTCCTGTCTGTAAAGCCTGCAAGCTGTTACGACGGCCCTTGGGTCTGCTGTATTCCAGAGTGGTGGTCCCACCTTGTGCAGTGCTGTGGGTGGCCGTGGGTCCTGTGTTTCCCTGCCTGAGCATCCCAGGTGGAGCAGCAAGAGCTGCACAGTGCTGTGGGAGTCTGTTAAAAGCTGCTTTTCCAAATGGTTCTTTTTTTTGAAGTGAACAATTGCGTGTGTTAACTCAGGAAGGATTTTGAGATTGAGTGCTGAAGGTCCTGTGGCACCAGGGCTGTGCTGTGTGGCTGCTGGGTTGTGAAGGGGTCACGTGTATTGAATCCACATGAGCAGCATGGCACAGTGTGGACATTGGCACCTCTACCTGTTGGGCTCTGCTCTGCTGGAGACAAATTAGGGATGAGGAGGGGAGGACAGCTGTCTCCCATGTCCCTTTGGTGTCCCCATGCCCAGCTGTGTGGGGTTTCTGTGCCCAAGCAGTGTGGGTGCTGGAGGCTGCAGGGATGTGAGGGATGTGTGGCAGCCCAGCTCTGCTCTGCCATCCTCTTCTCCATCGCTGACACTGGAAGTGAGTTCCTAATGAACTCAGCTTTCCACTTTCTGTTGGTTGTCTTGTTTCTGCACTTCAGAGTCCCTGGTGCCCCTTCAAAATGAAACGAGGGAGGAGCGAGCCTGGTTTTGTGGGTGGTGGAGATGCTGAGATGCTTTTACCTGTGGACTGTGCTCTGGGCTCGTCCTCGCCATTAATCCCAATGGAAACGTTTCTTCTGACTTTTCCCACTGTATAATGCAGAGCCTTGTTATCTCTGCAGTACAAAAATGCACTCAGCATGGGCTTTTCCTTTAGTCCTGAGCAGAGATGGATGTTGAGATATGTCTGCATAGGCCGTATTTCGAGCAAATTAGGACAAAAAAAAATTGATTACTATTGGTAACTTAATTTTCTGCAAACTAAAAAGCCCCAAAGAGAAACCCACTTCAAAAGCTCTTTGTTTCCTCCTTTTTTGTTTTTTTAACAAAGGCTACGTTCTAGCTGTATTTCAGTGGTCTCTGGTTTCAGCCACTTTCTTTGATACTGATTTGTGTGAAAGCAGTTGTCAGACTGAAGGAAATGATAAAATCTACGAATTAAGGCAAAGGATGAGAAGGGCAGTGGGTAGCATGAAATGGAGAAGTGCTGGGATCTAACGAGCATTCCTGCGAGCAGATCCCAGTTCCTGTGCTTGTAACGGGCCAGGTTGGTGATGTTTGGTGAATTTAATGGATTGGGGTGGGTGGCTGATAAAAACAAAGAAGATTTTAGGGAAAAGCAGAATCTGGTGACTACAGTAGTGCATATTTATTTTTAGAGCTCGATTGCTTTTGAGTTGCTAGCATTAGAAAAACTTCTTAGCTCGCATTATACTGCAAATTTCTTTAATTTATTTTTAAAGTGGAAATTTTGCAAGCTGACGTTTTGCAGCATGCGTAGTACGCTTTTGGCTGACAGCATTGTCTGGCAAAAGAAATAACCAAATTATTATTCAGTCATGGGTTTTTAACAGCCGCAAAGCAAGTGGATGTTAACTAAATGATGCAATTTATTCCCTTCCTGCTTATTGCCAGCTTGCCTATTACAGAGAGACTGCCAGCTTTAAATAAGTGGTACCCAGATGGTAGTCGCATGACGCCCACTTGGTTACGGAGCCTAAGCAGGGAATAACTCGGCAGCCACTACAAGCTGTGGGTCAATTGAGGGGGAATGCCTGTTGCTTCACAGTTTTGCATATGTAAATCTGTTAATGTTATGTCAGTATTGTGCGGTCTAAACACAAGCATTGCCTTTCTCCGGGGCCCAGATGAACTTGGATCGCCGCCCAGTTAATGAGGAGCGGGCGTGCGGAGCGGCGCTCGGAGGCAGCGGCTGCCGCTCGCCGTCAGCCCGGGATGCTCCCTCCGCTCCAGCGGCGCTGCCCGGCCCGCAGCGAACAAACACCTCCTCTATTTTTAGCGCGGAAAGAGGGCTGGCTCGGCTCGGCTTGGCTCGGCTCGGCTTGGCTTGGTTTGGCCCGGCCTCCGCTGCTCGCTCTGTCTGCCGCGCTCCCGCAGCCTTCATGGGCTGCAGATGTGGCGCAGCCGCCTCCGAGGAGTCATGAACTGTGTCGTCTGCGCCCTTTAACAGCCAACATCTGCTGCGGCTGCCTGTGCGAGCGGCATGGAAACAATTCCGGGCACAGCGCTCCGCTTCGGCCGCGCAGACGATTTCTTTATATTAATTGCAGCGAGATAGTTGCTGTACGAGGCAGGTTTGAAGGCAATACTTCTACCCCCCCTCCCCGTCCCCGACCCCGCCTTTTTTATTATTGTTTTAAAAGCAGTAGTTAAAATTGTTTGACATGGGAATGGTTTTTATTGTTGATCATTTCTGGTTCTGAAAAGTTTATTACAATGGGTGAAAACAACAACCAAAAAAACCCATAAAAAGCTGGGGCTGTAATATGCTTATAGGCTAAAAAAGTACCAATAGTGTTGATTTAACCAAAGAAAATGTTCCTGGAGGTATTGTAAATTTTATGTGCCAGATGAAAAGCATTAAGTGTGTTATTTTTCACGAAGGAAAAACATTCTGATTTTTAACCATTTTGTAAATTATATTAATGCTGTAATATGGGCCTGTTCCAGGAGTGCTCGCCCCATGAGCAGGTCTCGTGGGGCGTGGGTTGGGGGCCCTGCTTGGAGCAGGGCTGGGTACAGGGGCTGGCCAGGCAGAAATCTTGTGTTTTCAGGCAAAACACTCTGTCTTTGTTTGCTTTTTTTTGGGTTCCCCCCCCCCCCCCTTCTTTTTTTGGAAGTTGCAAACGAGCATTTTAAATGCATCAAGAGTAAAATTTAGGGAGAAACTAAGCCGCTTTGGAATGTAGCGGAAAGCTGAGATGCTTCAGTATTTTATCTTTATTTTGCTAATTATTTGTCATGGAGATCGGAGTTGATTCCCTGAGATTTCTTTTAAGCCTCTTAAGATTAATTTTTTTTGGCTAATGGTAATTTTCCTCTGCTTGATGCTCCCCAGCTAGAGCGTTACTGCTTAGCAGCACGGCTGGGGGAATAAGCTCAAGGTTCAGAACATGGACTAGCAAAGGGAAAAAGTGATGAGGAAAACCAGAGGGTCTGGAAGTGCTGTAGGGATTGTGGGGAGGGTTTATAATTTGGGGCGAGTCCATCATCCCCATCGCTTGGGCTGGAATGGGAATTTGTACAGCAATTGTGCTTTTTGATGGAAAATTAGTTAGCAGTTGTTGAAGAGCCCGTAGCAAATCCTTACACAATAAAGGTAAATCAAGCTCAGCGTTGGTTTATATGTGATTTTTTTTCAGTTCCCTATATTAATGTGAGAGCTATAGCTTCCCCTACTGAAAACTTAATTAGGCAAACAGAATGCTATGTTAGCAGACACTTACAAACCCAATGTGCTCACAACTAGATTCAAATAAGTTAATAAGAGTTATATTAGGTGTTTCTAATGGTACTCTCCATTTTTTAAAATAAATGCTGGCTTTGGTAATAAGCCACCCACACCTTTTTGGGTAATAGTTTAATTGAAAGGCTTGATTGTGTCCATTGAGCTGCAGAGGATCCCTTCTGCTGTGTGCTGTGGTAAGGCAGGTCTCTCTGAACCCTTTTTATTTGGGTGCCTGATGTAAAGCCCCCTTAGGAAAAAACTGGGATGAGGGAAGGAAACAATCTGTTGTGGAGTACACGCAGAAGAGCCAGCAGACAGGAGCAGAACAAATCTGCAGAGTTAGTGTGGGTGTAGGGGTGCGTGCGTGTTTGTGTGTAATGTATTTAAAATGCCAATAGCTTATGCCTTTTGAAGGCTCCAAATCATAGCTGTCATATTAGCTATACCATTTCCAAAATTAATGCCAGGAACAGACTGGTACTGATTGTTCAAAAAAAGCATCATTATTCTGTGACACTTTTTTTGGGGGCTTTTGACATCCCCAGTTAAAACAGGTGTGGTTTCCATGCAGTGTTCCTCAAAAATTGTTTGCTGAAAGGATTTTGATTCCAAATTTAAGGTATTTTCTTAATTTTTTTTTCCCTCCAAGAAGGCAGAATAACAAGGGGAGAGGGAGGGAGCCTTCTTACTTTCCTACTGATTTCAGCAAAAAGATGTTTGGACATAGAGCATTAATGTGAAGCCTAAAAATTTAAATTTGCTATCAGAAGTTTAAGATTTTGTTATTTCATAGCTATTGCCACACCATGTCCTCCATGTCTTTGTGCTTCTGTCTACAAAGTGGGAATGGGAAAAGGTTGCCATGTTAAGAGACGGCTGGAGGATTTAAATATAATGCTTGTGAAATGCTGAGGTCATCTAATGTAGGGCATTTTGCTAATAAAAAGGATCAATGTCTTCAGTCTGCTTCACCATGACCTCTCTGTTGGTGTGGTGCAGTGGGTCTGAGGTGTTTCTCAGCAATGTTTTTTCCATTGTGGCAGAACATGCCTGGTTTTGAGCCACCTAGCAGAACTGCCCATGGTTGCTGACGTAAAAACATTTATTGAACGTCAGTAAAGCAGCTTTTTTTCCTCACTGCATTCCTACAGATCATGTCCACCTTAAAATTTATTTATGCTAATATTAACATATGGCCAGTAAAAGTATGTGTCTGTGTGGGGTATGCCAACCTTGAAGAGAGCAGAGCCTCATTGCCTGGTAAGGATAATCTTGCCAGAACAAAAAAAAACCTACAAAAAAAGGCGACAGTGCACAAAAGTGCTGTTGGTTTGTCAGCATTTTACACAAACCTTCAGTGCTGAGCAGTGCTCAGAGCACAGCTTGAGAGGTCCTCTCTGAAGCTGAGAGATGGTTTGGGGGATTCCCTCAGAGAAGATCAGATAAGATAGTAAGTGGAGGATTTGGGCGGAAAAGTGGTTTGGAATTGCAAATCAGTGGTTTGCCCATAAGTGCTTTGGGTTGGCTGTGGTGTCTTCTGATCATATATATATATATTTTTTTTTTTTTTCCTCCGAAGATCTTGAGTATTTTTTCACCCGTCTCTAAGCTCTCTCAAAAGGGTCCTGATTTTCAAAGGCTGAAGATGGCTGCTCACTCCAGAGCTCTGCGGGCTGATGTGAAATCACTGCTTGTTCTCTCGAGGCTCCTGATCTCGGTCTCTGATAGAGCTGCTCACTTTCAACTGCTTCAGCATAATTCAGTGCTTTCTTGAACATTGTAGGAGGTTGAATAAATATGATTTCTACAGTATGTATGTATACATAGCTCTATGTATGTATATATAAAGAGATGAAACTTGGACATGCTGGGTGTTAAGCAACACGCCAAAAGCAACAGGAGGAAGCAATGTCAGAACAGGACTGAAATTTATCTGTTGCTCACTGGTGATCCCACAGCTGGGCAGGATCCAGCTGAGCAAACTGTGATGTGGTGACTGTTCTCTCTCATCCCACACAATGTACTTATATTGTAAAATATATATTCAAATATTTAGGAAGTTGGACATTCTTCCTGTAAGGACTGGAGGATGGTAGCTCTTGGATCAAGCCCTCTAGACCTTGGGTATTTCTTTACTGATGTGAATGTAAAGCCTTCATCTAGGAGGAAAAAAATAGATTTTACAAGTTTAGTAACTCTACCAACACCTGGCTGCACAGAGAGGTAAGTGGAGATGAGGTTTTGTTGTTCTTACCTTTTTTGCTCATCTTGGAAGAAGCAGGAGCAGAGGGGCTGGGTGGCACTGGGCTGTGTCCATCCCACACTGGTGGCACAGACAGGTCCCAGCTGCCTGGGCTCCAAGGGACTGGCTGTCCTGGGGACACAGCAGGTCCCTACAGCAAAGGTGTTGAAGCTGCATAAAATGCTTTGTTTTGCTCAGGTCTATGAGAGCATGGTCTGATCATTCTGGCACACTGTCATCTTCATTTTGTGGCCCCTGGTCTGGTCTGCTGTGTCCTTCACTGCTCTGCTTTCATGGAGGGTGTTGTTTGAGCAGTGTTTGGGCTGTGCTTTCTGACTCAGGTAGGAGCAGAGGGGTTTTACAGTCAGCACCAGCATCCAGCTGCTCTGCGTGTCCTGCATCCCCAAAACACCTTCCACGCCTACTGTCCCTTTTCTAGTGGCTTTAAACCCGTGGCTTTGTTTCATCCGTGAGGCAGTCAAGTTATCTCCAATCTCAAGACTGAAGATACTGTTGGCATAACACAAGTATAATTACTGTGAGTATAATCAACAAGGATTGCTGGATTGATTTCTCTCTCTTTTTTCCTTCAGGTGTTTAAAAAACCCCAAACTTGCATAAGAGTGTGTAACTTGGTAGAGTTCCCCATTGCTGGAGGCACTTGGTGAGCTGGAGCTCAGCTTCCCCTGGAAGATGTAGGATCTTGCATGCCGTCAGTCTGGGTTGTGGGCACGGTGTTGCCAAACCATGGGCACGATGACAGGGGAGTTTGGCATGGATCAGGGTGTCGTGTCCACCAAGATGCTGCCCTTGCTGTGAGTGGTGTGGTTTGCTGGGAGCTGCTGCTTCCCTTGGCACGGGGAGCAGAGGGAGCATCGGCAGCAGGGAAGACACTGTGGAGCACTGATAGTGATCTGGGGCTTGGGAGAGGGTTCTCTTCAATCCTCCCTCAGCTCTGACTTCAGTGCAGTTAAAAGCTGAAGAAGGTTTGGTCTCCTTGGTGATTTGGGTGAGGGTGGAAATGGCTTTAATCTTTTTGGCTGGAGTCTCAAATGAAGGTACAACCTTCTCACTGCACCTGGCAAAGAAACTTGTTTCTTACAGGTGTAGCTTTGGTTTTTGTCCTGCCTTCTCTTGCAAATGAGCATCCCTTTTTTCTTTTCTTTTACCATACATAAGCCTCCTTTTGGAAATCCTCTGTTGCCATCCAGGCACCTGCATTTCAAGTCTCTATCATGCAGATTCATTTTTCTCTTTAGGCATGTGCCATGCTGACAGGCCTCAGGCTAGAACATGCTTTTTATCTGTGAATGCTTTCTCTTGTGCTTTCACTTGGAGAAGGTGATGCTTTGAGGTGAAGGTGAGGGGCTGTGTCGTGCTGTTGGGAGCCAAGACCTGGGCTCCTGCCCCGCTTTGGAAGTCGGATTGTTCCAGGCTTGTGACTTGGATTCAGGAGAGCTAAAAGGTTCACATGCCATGAATGAAAGGAAGAGAGGCGTGGAGTCAGAAAAGGCCTGCTTGAAGAGTTCTGAGTCTAATTTCCGTGTTTGCTTTCATTTATTGAAATGCTCCAAATCTCAAGAGAAAGATCGAATTTTGGGGGTGGTGTCCTCATAAAACTGACTTTTTTTAAATGCTGGACAGAGGACCTGAACATCACAGCAATCCAGATGAGGAACCTAAAAATCACAAGTTATGCACACATGGAGGTTGTGTTAGAGGGTTTTTTTGGAAATGCAGTCTTTTGTTGAATTCTTTTGGCACAGGCTGTAAGACTTGCCATCTCCTGGACTGCCCCAGGAGCATGTTCATTAACTCCCACCATCTTCTGCATTAGCATTGGCTTCTGTGCTTCATTTAGATTTTCTTTAGAGCATTACATAAACAACTATCATGTAAATACAGGCGTTTGTAATGGTGGTTTTAAATTAAAAAGACTTTTGGATTCATGCAAGTAGACACATGCTTGCACAAAATAACTTTTGGCTTTCCCCTAACACTTTTCAGAATAATTTAAGGGAAGAAAAGATTTGCAAACAGTTGTAAAAGAGCCATAAAAAACTGTCAAATACCAGACCTTCAGCTAATTGTAAACTGTTTTGCTCTTGGAAGTCATACAACATTGATCTCATAGTTGCCTCATTAAGAAGGTGCTTCTCTAGCACAGGAGCTGCTTGCCTAGGTAGCCATGAGCAAAAATAGCAAGAGATGTTGGGCTTCTGCTATGAATGCCCAGTATAAACTAGAATAGCTCCAGGCAACTGAAGGATTCTGTACCAAAAAGGAAGGCAAGTGTTGCAGGGAGCTGAACAGGAAAAAAGCTGCAGAGCTGAAAGCTGCTTTTCCCTGCTCCCAACTGCTTCACCCTAGAAAAGGCACAGCATCTGCAGCCCTTTGCGGGCAGGATGGCAGCAAGGAGGGGGCTGTTTTGGAAGCATCCACTGGCACAAGAGGATGCAGCTCTGGGTGATGAGTGTGGTAGCACTTGCAGGCTTCCTCTCTGACTGACTGTCCTTATGGAGTATGGTTTAATTTTCAAAGGAAGATGTGAAAAAAAAAAATCATCTTTTCCTGGACAGAGAATTGGCTGACATCCCCAGCCAGCTGGTTAGTTGTATATGTTGTTTTTTTTTTCTCAGTATACCAAGGAAGACAAGCATTCATGGTCACCCTTTTGTGTTTGGGATTTAAAAAAAAAAAGAGAAAGTCAGTAGTCCATTTGACTAGATTGGTGAAAAAACTTTTCTCTGGACTCAGCTCTAATTCTGCAGCTGGGCAGTGTTTTGCTTGAAGAATGTGCCTAGCTGTTGGAATTGTGTCCTTCCAGTGCTGCAAACTGGAGTGTCTGCTTCAGGGAAATATTAATAGCAACCCACTGGGTCTCATCCCTAGTGTGTTCACTCTCAGTCTTTCTCCTTTAACCAGTTTCTAAAGCTCTATCATTAAATCTCTTTAGGAAGGGAAATTCTTGCCTTTGTGTGTTGGCTGAGCTGATGAATGGTCGCCTGTTATCTGCTTGGTCCATGACTGAGTCAGGCTGTCAGAGACACAGAGCTGGAGTCAAAGGGACTTTATTTCAGGCTCCTCTACCTCCTCTGGCTTAGCCATGGAGTGGATTCTCTTCCCATCTGTTCCTGAAGCAGAAACCTCCTGTTTGACAAGAAGGAGGACTGGGGATTTTATCTGACCCAGCCATTTCCTTCTTGATTTCCTTCCCCTGCAGCAATCCCATGCAGATCCTTCACCTCCGGCCATAGGTTCAGGACATGGCCTCCTTTACAATGAGTTTTACAGTTGCTAAACAGGGAAAGGGAGCAAATGTGTCTTTGCTCACCCCTGGTGAATTTGGGCATCACCTATATGTCACCCCTATTGTGCCCAGTTGCTGGAGTCCCAGGTTTGGACTGGATGTCCAATGAATGTCTTGGTTTGCAGATATTGATCTGCTCCTTGGGAGGTTAAAATGATGTGGGTTCTTCCACAAAAGTGTCAGCTTTTCTCTGAAAAACTCACCTGTGAGTTACCTGATAGTAGGGCTGTGCTTACAGAGTCCAGCTTGGGTGCAGTCCTTAGCACAGGGTGTGAGGAATGTTCAGACCACTTTCAGTACAGGACATTTATTGGGCAGTGCAGCTGAAGCAGGCAGGCAGGGTGGTGTTCTCCCCTACCCCAGAAGTAACTCCAGGTAGGGAGTGGGTTTCCAACTTTAATCAGGGTTGTTCTGCTGATTGTTTCATTTTTACTAGGTGCTGAATTCCTGGCCAAGAGATGGTGCAGGGGAGAGGATGGGGTGGACAGGAGGCAGCCCAGAGTGCAGCATGCAGAAGACGATCAGGGAATAGTCCAGCACTTAAAAATTCAAGAAGAAATTCCTGGGCATATAAACAAAACAACAGCAAATAGAAAAAAAAAATAGAGCCCTGAAAATCATCTTTTCAGCCCAGATTCATACCAGGTATCATCCCCTGTGCAATGGTCTGGTGTTCTGAGGCACTGCTGTCCTGGCTCAGGTGTGACTTGTGCGATTCATTCCCCTTCCTCATCAGAAGCACGTCAGAGAGTCACTGAACCACCCCACAGGTTTTGGCCAGGCTGACTGTAATAACTCAGCTTTGTGTTTTATGTATGGAATGCTTAAGTGGTTTGGAGAGCATTAGGAAATAGGAAGGGACTACACACAGCACAGCACGGTCAGGAGAGCCCTGGGGAGTGATTCCCCCGTGACTCTGAGGTGGTGAGACCAGTTGGTGTTCCCTGCTTATTGCCTCACAATCCTGCCCTTCTCTGACTCAACTGCTGCTCACACTGAATTCTCTTGTATCTTCTTGCCTCGTCTTTTTTATAATTTAAATAAATGTGTATCTTTGTTTCCAAAGCTTTCTCCGTCATGAGAACCACTAGGTTTGTGGCTACAAAGCACCACTCTGCCTTCAGTCTGCTTTTGCATCCCTCCATGGCTTTGTTCTGCCTTGCTGAGACAAAGTTTTTTCCAGTTCACGTCAGGTTTGCCCCATTTTAACCACCTTCCTGTATCCCAGAGTCATCAGTACCTCTTCAGTGCAAAGTGCCATAAAAATCAAATAGTCCCTGTTTGGTGGCAGCACTTTTGTTTCCCAGTTACAACCCTGTTGGGTATGAAGGGGCCTGTCTTAGAGAATACACCTTATTTTTGGAATCTCATCTGCAATGTGCTTTTATAGCAGCCAGCAGCCCTGTCTGCCAGTGGAACAGGGCACTGGGGTCTCTCACACATTGTCCCCTTTGGGACAGGAGGAGAATGTCAGATCCTTATCCTAGAGCCAGGCAAGCAGAGGTACAGGGGAAGTGCAGCTGGGCAGAAAGTTCATTGAAAAGAGGAAAACCAAGCATGGACCTCCTGATGGAGTCTCCAGCTGGGGGCTGAAGGCTGAACCCCAGGGCTGTTTTTTCCCCACAGTGACAGCTTTAGTAGGTCTCCAGAAAGTGCCACAATATGAATATTCAGTGCCAATGAAATATGTGCAGTATGGTAAACCAGGGTGAGGGATCTTGAGGGCTTGATGAACTTTGTGACAGCATTACTCTGTTGTAGGGCCACGACTGATGCAGGAATTGATTTCTCAGCTCAGGCTTCACCGTTTGAGCAGAGTTCATCCCTGTTTGCTTTTCATAATAGCATTATTACACCTCGCTGGCAGCAGGACAAGGGAGAAGCAACCACGCAGCTTTTCATTCCTGGTGTGCTCCTGTGCAATAATCAGCGGTGCTGAACACCAGCCTGACAGGCTTGGATTTTGTCTATCTGAAATGTTATCAGCTGACTATCACGGTATTAACACTAATGTAAAAGATTCCTGGTTTAACTCAGAATTTTCCAACAGCTGCAGGATGAAGACCCAAAGAGTTTCAGTATTAAAGAAAAGAGGGCATACAGAGCAAAGCCATGCTGCAGTAGCAAGAATACAAAAGATGCATCTTTAAACTTTTCTTTTTCTCCTGATCTACTTTCTGCATGACTCATGAGCTGGGCTCTAAAATGGCCTCCAAACATGCATGCATAATTTTGCACATCCGAGTGTCTGCATATGCAGTGCTCTTAAATATCCCGAGGCTCTGGCTTTGCTGCTGGGGCGGAGCAGGGAAGGGGCAAAGGAGTTCATTCCCACAAGGGCCCGAATTTGTGTTAGCATCCCTTCCCTGATGGCCTTACCCAGCCTTCCAGGTGCTCTGGTCAACCAGCAGCATCTGTGCAGCCTGTTCCTCTCCACAGGTTTGTGCTGGGCTTGTTGGCTTGGAAAATGTGTCTGGTTTTAGTGTTTTGTATTGTTTTTTTGGTTTGGTTTTTTTTTTTTTTTGTCTTATGGGGTTTTTTGGTCCTCTTCTCCTATGAAAGCCATGGACACAGCAAGAAGACAGGGGCTTTATGAGTACATTCTGAGTGTATTCCAAGAACTAGCTGGACAAGGGAGGTCTGAGGGAGAGCCAAGCTTTGGAAAAAGTCACATATGAACCTTTAGAAATGAGTCTATGAGCACCTTTGGGTGATGGCATTGCTTTTTTTAGTTTTTACCAATATGGCAGAGTGTCTTGGCACCTCTGCTCATGGAATCTGTAAATAAATAGGCTAAAAATGAAATTCACTTACCTTTTTGTCTTTTTCTTACAATGATTCCTGATGGAAACCCTTTTAAAGCAGTCATCTTATCTGTGTTGCTCAGTTTTGTAGAAGAATTAGGAGCTCCTAAATGGCTCATAGGTGTTGGTACGGGGTTTTCACCCTCAGGAGGGGATGTACAGACTGTTTTCAGCTGAGGTGACAGAGGCCAGTTAAGAGTCAGTCGAGGATGGCTTTTTCAGCAGTTTATGGTAATAAACCCCAATTTTAGGGGCTGTGTGCAGGTGACATCCCCATTTCTGAAGGTGGCCTGTGTGTGCAGTGATTCTCGACACGTGTTTCGGTGCTGCTGTTGTCTGGGGTAGGGTGAGCATACCTGACATAGCAGAAAGGTGTTGATTTGATTAAAATCTGCCTCTATTGTCTGGCAGCAGCCCTGAAGCCCCCTTTTACCCTTTCTTCTTGCAGAAAGAAGTGCAATTTTCATTCAGCATAGATGTTTCCCTTTCATCCCTGAAGCTAATTTTTTTTTTCCTGCAGCAGTTTTGGTGAAATTATGTATCACTTGTGATAATTCATTTTAAAAATTCCTGAGCTGTGTGGCGTACTTTCATGAAAATTCATTTAGATAAAATTAGATATTATTGTTTAATGAGGTGGCATTTCAATTTAGACCTTGCATCATGCATATACCAAGAGTTTTTTATGGAATAGTTAGGTTCATTTGAGTAATAAAGGCTGAATCATGGGGGCTTTAATTCTTAATCGCTGTGAGGATTGTTATCTGTGGGATGTGAGCTGTCTTAGTGGTATTCAATCAAGTGTCCACTTAGCCGTGACCAGAAGTAATTGCTCCCAAGTGGGTTGCACAATGACCTGTTAATACTTGCTTTGACCCTCTGACCTTGTCTGCCCCATTGTTTAGGATTTTATAGCGAGCGAGTCTGCATTTCTGTGGGGTCAAGTAGATATCTGAGGTCAAACATTTTCTGATTACTGCACAGTGTACACTGTAAGTCTGTGGGGTTGTTGCATAGCAATAGTCACTGCTCCAGAGCAGGACGCACGGGGTTGGGAAATTGTCTTCCTGAATGCATGTAAACAGTTTAATATTTTACTGAAAGAAGTTCATCTTGTAAATTAGGTATGAATAATACATTTGTAATTACTACTCATGTCTTTAAACACTTGTGTCTTAATTGGCTTGGGTATTTTTTTAATGTATTTGCGTTTTGTCTGGGAAGTTAATTGTAACTTGCAGAGATGGCAGGCGAGTTGCGTAGACTGGGAATGGCTTCGTCCTGCATCCCTTTGGCACCTGGGCTTGTGTCAGTGCTTTTGGATGAGTTGAAATGGGGATTGCTTCATCCCTGCCTTGAACTGCTGCCACAGACTATTTTATGTGCCTCTCACAGCCTTCCAGAATTAGTTTGACCTACTTGTTGATGACTGCGACCCGTGGCCAGTTGGGATGTCCTGTATTAATTTATTGCCATATTTAAATGTTGCTGGAAGTGTGGTCATATTGTGCAGTCATTTGCAGGGGGACTGGCCGTGTTGTGTAGCTGAAATGTGGTGTTTTCTTAGCAGTGTATCTGGCACAAACAAAGCCTTGGTATTGTTTGTAGCGCTACTCCCTCTTTTCATGTCGCGTTTCCTGAGTTCAGTAGCCAAAACACTTCTGCACACCCTTCAGCCCTGTGGGTCAGCTTTGTTCTGAACTAGCTTACATGCCCATCTCTCTGCATTGCATCCTAGTGCAAATATTTTGATCATCACTCCCTGAGAAGGGCTGGTGGGATGACACAAAGCAGTTGGATCAGGATACAGTTTGGGGACAAACACAGCTAGCGTTCCTCTGAGAGAGGCAGACTATAGGCAACTGAGTAAGCAAGAAGCGAGTGCTAGAGACAAAATTATATAGCATATGTGGGGGAGAAAAACAAAACAGTGACTCTGTTTCCACTGCCAGAATATTTCAAAACAAACAAACAAGAGCGCACAGCAAAGCACGCCTTGCAGCGATGGGAACCTGTGGGTTTTCCTCACTGTGCCTGAGGCTGTGAGTGGATCTGCTCTTGCCAGAATGTTCTGGAGAGTTTGGACTGTCCCTGCTCTGATTCTCACTTAATGTTGATTCACTGGATGGAGCCATCTCTTGTCCCAGGGCCTGCAAAGATCCCTGGTAAGCAGGACCAGGAGTGGGGAGCTTCAGGATCCTTCCCTCTGAGCCAGTCGGGTGGGGAGGCTGTGGGGTCAGTGCTGGAAAGGCAGCACTTCTTACAAGGTGCATATTTAGGGTGGATGGTTATAAGAAAAGTGTATCAGGACAAGAGCAAATGGTACCAGGTTGTGCTGGGGAAGCAAAGTTTGAATATTATTAAAAGTTTCTTCCCTGAAAGGATGGTCAGGCACTGAACAGTGTGTCTGGAGAGGTGGTAGAGTCACCATCCCTGGAAGTGTTCAGAAAATGTGTGGATGTAGTGCTAAAGGGATGTGGTTTAGTGGTGAACGTGGCAAAGCTGGGTTAATGGTTGGACACAGGGTCCCACAATGGGAGAACGATCTTGTGTCCAATCCAGAATAAACAGAATATTTCTTAACTTTCAAAAGGAATGCAAGCAGATGCCATGGAAATGAAAGATACCATTCAGCACTGATGCTGCAACCTTGATCTTGCTTTTTTAAAAATTTTTTTTTGGTTTTTTTAAATGTGGGAAAAGATCTGAGATGTTACAGAGGGTTTTGGGTAAGGCTGCATTTCCCACACGCTTGGGTCTGTGCAATGCCTTTGTAGGTGGTGTGTGGTTTGTGTCAATCGTCAGTCAGGTGCTAATGGTGATAGAGCTGCATTCAGCCTCTGAACCCAGCGCTGATCTCTGCAAGCACATTTATACAAGCTGGGGGAGCTGCAGGCTTGTAGCCACAGTTTTCAGCCATCTCTAGAGTTCCCTTCTGTAGCTCAGGCGAAGGCAGGATTCCACTTCAGCCTCAGACATTGCTGTGATGAGCCCTTCCTTTGCTGTGATATCAATTTAGCTATTTCATCTTTTCCCCTGCAGACTAAGCAGCAGCACAGATTGGCTGTTATAATTAATTTCGTGCAGGAAGCAAGAGCTGAATGTTCCAGCACCTCTGATTTTCATTTCGGTTGAAGAGGGCATTCCTCATACCTGCTGCCCTGCTGCTCTTCCAGTTACAATCCTTTCAAGAAAAATGTGACACTTCTCATGGGACTGGGTCTGGATTTGGAGATGAAGATTTAGGGGATCAGTGTAGCATCCTTGTTGGATGCAGATTGGAGCAGCTGTTTATCCAAGTTGAACAAGATTAAAAAAAACCTATGATAGTTGTCGGGGCATTTTGTGGCACTTTGAGCTTTTCCTGCTACAACTGGGTGCATCCTGTTGCTTTTCTGAATCCACTATCAAGACTGCATCACAAGAAAGTGAAACTCCTGTGTCAGCCCAGCTATGTCCTCACGTGATAACGGTGCTGCGTGTCTCCTTCTATTAGTCTGTGTTTTGAAAAGGTTTTTTTATTAATGCTATGTACCTGTTAGTGTGGTCCTAGGATGTCTTGCAGAACTGCTCCTGCCAAGCACTGAACAGCCCTAAGAGTTGTCAAAACTTTAAATGAGAAGCAGCAGCGCTCGGCACCTTCCAGGATAGAGCAATTTAAAAAAGAAGAAAAAAAAGAAAACCAACAAACCCCGCACAACAAAAAACATGAGATGTAGTTATGCAAATTATGACCTTTAAATGCATTTTATATTTGGATTGAAGTTGCTAACGCATTCTTTCCAAGTTCTGTCTTTTCAGTGCAGTTCTGCTTCAGGTGCTTCTCCTTGGTACCGGTGGAGCCGAGCGGTGCCGGTGGGAGCACGGGATGCGATCACTGGGAAAAGCAGCACCGTGCTCTGGGATGGGCACTGCTCAGTGAGAGAGGAGCCTGAATAGGTGGATTTTAATTTCTCTGGAGGGTCTGAGCACGTTAACTAGATGGCAGATTCCTCATTAGCTAGATGGATTAAAATTGGTATCGTGGCTGATGCCTATCCTGACTAATACGTGTAAGTAACAGCTCGCTCTACTAGAGCTATTGGATGTGGCTTGGGTGGAGGAGAGGAATTGGCTTCTGCGGAGGATATTTGCAAAAAGTCACATTTCCACCATATGTTAGCAGGAGTCTCTTTGGATGCAGGTTTTGGATGGAGTCCTCTGTTGCTGTAATCTGGTTTGTCCTTTTTCTACCACTAGTTCTGAATCATACCAACTACTTGGACTCTTCTCTGTTTCCTGAAGGACAGTGGGAACATTTTTGCTGGCTCAGCTGCCTTTCGCCTCTTACTTCATCTTGATGAAGAAGTAAGGTCTGGAGCACTGAAGGAGAAATTTTGTGTCAGTAAGGAGTGAGAGGGGCTGCAAAAAAAAAAAAAGGAAATTCTGCCAAATTTAAAAAAAAAAGAAGAAGGAAGGCACCGTGAACCTCATCAATCCTGATTTAGGTCTGGCTTGTGACAAATCATTATGTAGGAAGGGAGATATCCCTTTAATTTTTAATAGCTTTGCCGTGAAGTTTTATTAGGCAATAATCTGGATCCTGAGTGGATAAAAGATAAGTGTGAGGGCCAAGTAATTCTTTCCCCTCCTGTGCAGCTGGGAGAAGGGAGAGAGGGGTCATGGCGAGCCAGCTGCCTCCTGAAGCTCAGAGCAGCATCCTTCAGTGTGCCACAGGCTCACCGAGTGCTTCCAAATGGATGTTTACAACATAAATATGTTCAGGATGTGGGTAGCGAGAGAAGTGTGGGAATAGACGCGAAGGTGCATGGGAGTGGGGATGCGAAGGGGGAGGTGTGAAGGGAGCCAGGAGAGTGTGATGCACATTTTGCAGATAACTTCTCGTCGGGTACCTCCTTCCAAAGCCTGGGTGTGGACTGGCTGCTCCTACCAGCGTGTCCTGGGGCTCTCTGTTCGCTGCAGAGAGGTCCTCTCCCCATCTCCCCCGTCCCTGCTCACCTCACCGGCCCCTTGCTTCCAGAGCGGTTCATTTCCAGGGCCAGCGGCTGATAATGAGCACACACTGGTCAAGTAGCCTAATTTGTAATTTGGTGGTTGGTGGTTGACGTTTCCCACCGTATTTCCCAGGCACTGAATGCAATAGACACTTCACTGGCACTTAATAAAGCAGCGCAGGGCACTCCTCGATAATACAATCCTTATGCCAGCCCGGCTGCTAAACCCAGGAGTCCCTCAGGCAGTAGCAGACAACTCCACTTGGCGTTGCTGCTTGTTTTACTCCTGTCTCAGATGACTAGGCAGCATTTCAGAGATTTTAAGGCAGTGTGTTATTGCAGTATCTGGGATGAAATTACCACTTACAGATGTAGAGGTGACAATCTGACTCTCTTTGGCTGTTGAGCTCCGGTGGCTTGGCCAGGCTGGTGGTGTGGGGTACCTTCATTGCGCTGTGACAACCAGCAGAAATGAGCATCTGGCCCTCTCTTGTCATTTTTCCCCTTCTTTTTTTGAACATCTGCTCGCCTGATTGTTTTCTGGTTTTGTTATTTTTTCTTCTTCTTTTTTTTCTTTTTTTGTGGCTCTTTTAATTTGTGGTGAATGTGTATTTAATGTAAGTAAGATGTTAGCTTCTGTCTAGTTTTTCAGCAAGTATTCCAGTAATTACTCGAGTACCTTTGAATGCTACAGCTGCTATTTCTAAGTTAGGGAATCACATTTTCCAGGCATTTATAACTGAACTCACATGGGTAAAACTTGGCATTGAGATTGCCGTCCCACATATCTTATTTGGTCTTGATCCTTTAAGTTAGTGTATCAGCTTTGTATTTGATTGAAATGGTAAAAATGGCTTCTTGCTGCTTTGGGTGGGCTTGTAGTGGAGTTGTTTTATGAAATTGTTTTAATTTTTCCAAAATTCCATTGTTTTGGGCCCTAAAATTACTTTTATTTTGGCCACTGCTGTAGGTTGGTGTCTCTGCTTTTTTTTTCCCTCTCTCTCTCTCTCCTCCTTAGCCCTTATTAGTGTGAATCAGTCACTATTATTTTAATATTACTTGTGTTTTTTATATTGCGTCTCTAAGGAACTTCTCAGAGCGTGGTTTGATCCTTTCTGCTGATGTCAGGCAATCTCTCATGCCAAAGGATGTTGGCTAAGGCCAGGATTCCCCCCTGTGCCCTCGGTGCTCTGAACTCAATTTTTCCAAGTGCTGCTGGAGAGCTGCGCGCCAAGTTCCTGTTGATTTTAGAAGATTTAAAAAACAACCACCACGGTTTTAAATTCAGCTTATCCCTTCATCACAAAGAGATGCATTCTGTCCATAGGGTTGGGATGCCCCTGGGTTGGCTGTGCTTTGCTTTGCATTATTGGAATGCTGGGTGGATTTGAGGATGCCCCAGTGCTGTCGTCACAGCTCCAGCCCAGAGGCTGCTCTGCAGCATGAAATGGCTCTCTCTCTTATTCTCTTCCTTTTTTTCCTTTTCAAGCTGCATTGTCTGGTTCAGAGGAAATACAATTTCTGCAAAGTTTTTTCTGCTCAGAAAGTGTTGGTTTTGTGCTGGTTTTGGTTTGGTTTTTTTTTTTCATTTTTGAAACCGTTTTCTGGCACTTACAAATTGAAATGTAACAAGGGGGGAAAAAAACCCAAAGGAAGAGATCTGAAGTTTGACCTCTAAACATACTTAGTAGATAGGGTGGAAATTACAGAGGTTTTCTATGGAGGAAATAAGGTACAATGTGTGGTTTGTTTCTGCGGGCAGGTGTGCCAAATGTGGGGCAGATGAGTTAACAATAAAACGTAAAGTGATTGATCTGGTAGAGCTAAGGACGTAAATAAATTATATTATTCAGTAATACAATTGTAGTGAAAAAGTCTCAGTCATAGAACAAAGTCTGAGAATACAGCTGGACTTAATCAACTGCTAGTATTAATTTATACCATTGATATCAGCAATAGTTTTATTCCCATTTTAATATTTGAGCTGCTTAACTCTTATTTGTGATAAATGTCCCTTTTATTGGACAAGTAAAATGATGTTTCACATGTAGTTATGCTTTGATGACATGCATTCAGGAGAGAAATATACAAACTTGGAGGATAGATGGTGGAGTTTGACTTGAACTCTGGTTTTATTTCCATTTTACTGGAAGTTGGTATTTATAGGCCCTGCAGTACTTGGTGCTCCCTGCTTCTGCCATGGGAGGTAGATTCAGATGCATGAGCCTGGAGGAACAACCATTTCTTTCCCAGGATGAATGAGGTCAGGAAAAGTTGTGCAAACTGTTTTTAAGTGGCTGTTCTAAATTAGAATAAATCTCTGTTCCACCAATTAAGCTTTGAATGCACAGCTGATACAGCTCACTATTTTAAACAAGCGGCATAATAAACACGAAAAATGAAATATTTCAGAGAAAATACTTGGAGGGTTGAGACATTAATTTAGACATTAATTTTCTCATATACAATCTGTTTCACAGGGATTTAAAAAGCATTATTGCCACCCTGGGTACACTGGAATAAAGATGAAACAGCACCAGGGAATGGCTGTCCTGTGAGCTGTCTGCAGGATGCTCACGGGCAGAAAATGCCCCAAAATGTCCTGCCTGTGGGTGTGTGGTGGGGTGGGTTCCCCTGCCCCAGGACCTGCAGGGAGAGCATCCAGGCAGGACTGTGGATTTTGGCTCGCAGGCGTTCTCAGAATCGCTTAAACTCGGGGAATTCATAACTCTGGAATTCAGCAGATTTGCACAACTCCGTGCATCTGCGCCTCCGCCAGCGCACGCCGGCTTCCTGCCTTGCTCACCCTGAGCATCCCGGGCTGAAAACCTCGTGATTACAGCCCCACTCACGGGTTTGGGCTCTCGAGCATCTTATCAGCAGCGCTGGGAAGGTGAAATCGGTCACTGGAGGGAATGGCAGTGCTGGGGCAGCCCAGGCCGGGCTGGGGCGGCTGCTCTGTGGTTTGTTGTGTCTGGTTTGGTTCCTACTTTTCGAGTTGCAGTTGCATTTGGTCATTGGAAGCTTATTTTCCTAGTCTGGCCAAGCCAGCAGGATCCCCGTGCGCTGCAGGGGAACATAAAACATCAGCCTTTAAGCTGGAGTGCTCAGTAGATAAGGATTTTAAGACTCTTGCATCATGCGCTGTGTCTTATGGGCTTACTTAGTATACTCCATTTGATTTAATTTAGATATTGAATAAGGAGAAACACTTTAAAAGCCAGAAAAAGTACTGCACGTTGTAGCGCCTCTTCTTTCCCCATTGCCTTAAAGACAGATGGCCAGGAGGGCCAGCTTAGGCTGTGATTACATTTATTTAATTGTAGGCAGTAACAGGGTGTTTTCAAACTGCTTAAAAATGATGTTACGCCTTATCTGTGAAGTGTTTCAAAAAACCAGCTAGAATTCCTTGGGCTTTTGTTTTCTTTCTTCTTTTCCGTGACTAAAGGTAAAGAGTAAATTTTCAACCTTTTCAGGGATTAGGAAATGTGCAAAATTAGTGGATTATTTCGATCGTGTGCATGGGGGAGGCCATGAAAGTCAGTGGGTGGCTCTGCCAGTGGTCTTCCCCTTCGTTTCCCATCCCATAAATAGAAATACAAACTGTAACCGAGTTGCTGTAAATGTAGCTCGAGCACTGCTGGGTAGCCATTTATCCTGCTGGAAGGTTTGGTTTGCTGTGTGTTTGTGTTGGCAGGACTGGGGAAGGCTGGAGAGCAGGAGGTGCTGTTGGATGGCATTCCCAGGAAATTGGGGGACCCTGTGGTGGGGTGGCAGTGCTGCCCGAGGGGTCGGACGTGCTGGTGTCACCACCCTGCAGGGGCTGGTGTCACCACCCTGTGACTAGGGTCTGCTGTCTGTGCACAATATATTAGCAGAACAGCAAACCTGCCCCAGAACGTTTCAGTGCGGCAGTGAGCGGGGAGCTGGCAAGAGAAATGAAATATTTGCAAGTCGTAAAGGAAGCGGGTTTGGGAGTTCTGAGGTGGGACTGGGATTGTTTGCAAAGATCCCTCAGCTGGCCAAGATGCTTGTGCTGGATTTCATCACTGTAACAGGCTTGCGTGCCTTCCACTAAACACCACAAAAAGTGCCTTTGGATTATAGCAGATTTGCATTTATTATTTTATGTAGCATATATTTATATAATGCGTTTTTGAATTCATTTTTATATATAGATAACTTCGCATTTGAGATTATTAGTTGTTGCATGAATCTGCACCACCCTGCAGTAATCATGGCACATTCTCTCTCAGTGAGAGCCTGGAGGATCTTCAGAGTGGGTGAAAATTATCCCAGACATAGGTTTAAAAAAAGAAAGGGAGGGAAAAAAAAGGGCAAAAGAAAAGCAGGCCTCCCAAAAGCTGTGGTGGAACCTGGTATTAGCAAATGCTTCTAGGAAGTTTGACTGAGAGCCATATGGCAATGTGGGGAGTATTATCCATCGCTCCAGAAGTTGGTCTCTGAATCAGCCTATTGACTTCAACAGCACTTAATCATGTGTTTTAGTTCTTCTTTGAAAAGGCTTGCATTCCTGAATCATGTCCTCCGATTTTAACCACTAGACGGTACTTTGTTGTGTGGTAGCAGACAAGTTCAGTCATATTTCTGTGACTAAGTTTGCAAGTTGTGACTGCATCACTTGTGAAGTATGCTGATGAATATTCCCCTTCTTATCAGAATCCAAACATTTGCTGCTGTTCCTGAATTTTAGGGTGAGACTCAGTCACTTCTGGGAAGGAGTTGGTGGGGTGCTGTGGGATACTTTAAATGTTCTGTGTTCATCTGTAGCGTTGTGGATGCTGTGGTGGAAACAAACAGAGGCGAAACCAGTGATCTCAAATTACTGCCTTGAATTCTGCTTTCAAAATCCCTGAGTGTTGGTGGTGATCAAGCCCATAAAATAAACCGAGAGCTAGTCATGCGGGTCCAAATTTGGATTGTATTTGGATGCTGAAGGGACTGCGGAGCCTCAGATGTGGCTCTGCTGTCTTAGGGGTGATTTGGACTCTGGTGGAAGAAAAGGTGGGTTTGTGTGTCTTATTGGGAAGTGCTGATTTGTGTCCCTGGCATGCACAAGTGCCCCCTGCCCTGGTGTTGCTGCACAGGTGGAGTTGCCAGGGGCCACCCATGGGCTGCAGGGTCTGGGTGCCAGGAGGTCCCATGCAGAACTGCAAGGGAGGTTTGTTCCTCTTTCTGCTGCAGGAGTTCCCGGGGATTCCTGCTCTACTCTGTCCATTGTTAAAAGGAAACTCAGGGCAAACCCCTGTGCCAATACCTGGCATGGCACACAGAGTGTAAAAATCCCTGTCCCAGCCCTCTCCTGGTGAGGGGGTGCATGGGCTTTCCTTTCATCCCTAAGATGCATTATATTTCAGCAGAATTTTTTGTCTCACCTTTCTGTGTTTTTACAGCTAAAGCAGTTTTTACTTCCCAACTTTCAACATCTGGAATTCGGTTTCAGTTTATTAAAAAAAAAAAAAATTCATAATCCGCAGTCTGGATGAAACACCAATGCCTTTGTATTTGTCCGCAATTTTTAGTTTCAATTTTGTATCCTTGGTAAATGCCAGAAGTCCCAAGTCATTGCATGTTCAGTAGCTGCCGTTCCTTAGGCTTAAACCAAATTTTTTTTTAATTGATTTTTTTTCCTGTTAGACACTTTTCTAATTGGGGATAATACCAAAATGATTAATCAAATTAAGCATGAGAGCGGAGTGGCTGGTGCACAAAGCTGTGTATTGCTGCTGGGTTCAGCAGTGAGGTTCTCTCCCTGTAGCTGTAGTTCCTTAATGGGCCTCTTAGGCTCTGTTGGGGTTTTTTTTTTTTTAATAAGGTGCTGTGTAGATCCCATTGACTTCAGTTGTTGATTGGGATGCCTGACAGCCGGGAAATTAAGCCCCTTCTTTGTGACCGAGTTGAAGGACAGATTTTCAAGGATTTTCGAATGCTTAGCACCCATAATTGGTGTTAGTCTTTTTTTTTTTTTTTTTTTTTTTTTTTTTTGGAAAAAGTTCACTTCTCATTTGGACATAAAAATAAGGGTGAGAGATTATGCTACTTGTAGCGACTGGTGCTGCTGGGATATAATGAAGTGTCTTTAGCACAGCCTGACTAATGAGCTGGTTACTTTACTGTCCCAATAAGTTTTGTTCTTCTGCATTTCTGCCTTGCTTGCGGATGCTGAGCATTCCTGTATATTCTGCTCCTGGAGGAAAAACTTCCTTGCTTCAGCTGCATTTTTCTGTTTTCTATAGTGATTGTGAGGGACAAGGAGGGGGCAGAATGAGTTGAGTAAATTAGACAACTGTTGGAAAAAAAGGGGGACATGCAAAATCAAGTGTTCTACTTGCGTAATCTGTTTAACACCGGCGAGCCTCGGAGCCTTGTGGGACACGGGAATAAAAGGAACATCTGTGCAGACCACATGGCACGCTCCAGAGGAGCCCTCCATCCCAGGCAGCTCTGCTCTATTTGCAAATAAAAGCTCCAACCAACATCAAAAAGTTGAGGTGGATCCCAGCTGAAAGGGGAGAACAAATGTTACCACTCGGTGCAGTGAGGTTCCCCTTGCAAGCAGACTTTGTGGTCTTTTTAGGGATGCCTTGGACATGTGTTTTTAATGCAGTTTATTTAAAGGGGGGAAAAAAGGGGGGAAAAGGAAAAAGGTTATGTATTTTTGAGAAAATATTGTCTGTATTGAAGCATTTAAGCTGATCATCTCAAGCTGCAGTCAAAATATATTAGGTAGAAATAGGAATAAAGATGTTAGGAGTTTTTTTGGGGGCGTATATTTTGTTTGATTGGGTTTTGGTAGTTGATTTTGTTTTGTTTATTTTCTCTTTTTTTTTGTCTTTTTTCCCCACCTGGATGTAGACATCCTGATATCCCGAGGTTTTCCTGTCTGATCTTACTCCCTTTATTTTGCTGCTGGTTCTGGGGCTGATAAAAAGCTCCATGGTTAGGCAGAGCCCTGGGGAGCTCCTCTGGCCTCCCTCCCCCAGGACACACACCAGAGGGGAGGGTAAACAAGCCAGCAGTATGTTTTATTTCCATTTGGAACCTGTTAGGGTGCAAGGACACTTCTAGTTTGGGGCTTTGGGTTTTCTAGACAGGCTGTATTGTTTTTAACAGAGTCATATATCAGCAAGCCTGGTAATCTGTATCAAGAAGGCACGTATTTTTTAATATGTAAATAGGAAAGGATGGTGTTTCATCTTTATTCCAATGTACCCAGGGTGGCAATAAAGCTTTTTAAATCCCTGTGAAACAGATTGTATATGGCAAAATTAATGTCTCAACTCTCCAAGTATTTTCTCTAAAATATTTGAATTTTTGCGTTTATTATGCCGCTTGTTTAAAATAGCGAGCGATATCAGCCGTGCATTCAAAGCTTAATTGGTGGAACACAGATTTATTCTAATTTAAAACAGTCACTTAAAAACAGTTTTGTATATATGTATACATGGGCACAACTTTTCATACAGTTGTCTGTTTTGGAGCAGTCTCTTAGGCACTGATGTACAAGTTGAACCTGTTTTCTTTTGTGCAACATGGCTTTGAGAAATCATTAGCTAAAACAGGGTTCTGTGGTTCCAGTGCAGTCAGTAAACAGCCTGACATGAGTCGTGCGTGAGATGATTGAAATTCTGCCTTTGATCAGGCCTGGATTGTGCCAGATACACTCCTGAGGTGTGTGTCAGTGCATGTGTGGATGTATTCGTGTGTTGGTTAAAGCTGCTTTAATGAAAATTTGGCCAAGTAGCAAAATAACCTGTTCATCAGCAATCGCCCCAGCAGGATGGTGGTGGAAGAGCAGCAAAAGGAATTGCAGCCATGTGCTCATCCATGTCACCCTCCCCAGGCAGGGCATGGCTATCTGGAGATGCTTGGGATGGTTCTCCTCCTTTTTCAGTCACATTTGTCATTCCTCTTTTTTTCCTCAACCCCTTTCTGACTCGTCCTACTCCTTGCCATTATTTTTTAAGGACTTTTCCTCTGCCATCTGTTTTCTCCTTTAAGCTGGGCTGTGTTCTGATGGCCTGTGTGGTGTTGGGGGGATGTTTTGCAGCTTTGAGGGGGTTGGTTCAGGTCACCTGGTCAGATCTGTGTGGCAGTCCCTGACTCGCTCCGGTGGAGCACGGGAATTTCAGATATACTTTCTTGCTTGCTGTTTTCTCCCACTGCACCTCTTCTCATTGCCCTGTGCACACAGAGATGCCTCTGCTGCCTCTCAGGTATGTCCTGCCCTTTGCAGACCTCCCTCACACCCGGGCAGCCCTTGGCATGGGTGACACTTCCAGCCTGTGCCACCCCGGCACTGCTGACTGTGGTGCTGCTCCTTTACAGCATAAACTCTTGACAGCTCTTCAGTGCATCAGGAGCTTCAATGCAGGCAGTTTTGCAGTGTGATGTAGGAATGATGCTCTGGGTTCCTTCAGAAGCCCCAGGAGCAGCTGGACCCCCGGGTGGAGATGCACAGAGAGAGGGAAAGGTGAGGGACCTCGTGCTGATGAGATGAAGTCCACAGTGATCTGCCCGATTGTCTGAGCTGTGTGCCTCTGCCTTTGAGATTTAAACAGTGAAATATTAAAACTTGTCTTTCAAATCTGCTCAATATTACAAAGATTAATTTTTGTTGGGGGCAGATTAATAGGTTTCCTATTCTGATTAATACAGTGATAATAAAAACGTTGTGATTGCTGGAATTAATGAAGCCCAGATTCCTGTTTCAAGGTTTGATTGACTTTGTACTTCAGTTATGCTAAAGCTGCTGCATCTCATTGCCCCTTATCGAGCTGGTGCCTTCTGAGAATCTGTATGGGAGCAGGGCAGTGCAGAAGGTTTTTGTTAGAGGGCTGTATTGGAGGCCCTGTCAAAAAATCTTTTGGGGAAGGTTTGCCAAAAATTCATCAAGAGTTTTGCTCATGTTGCAGCAGTATTAGAGTTTCTGTGTCTCCAACCCAGCGTGCTATTTTTGTGAAAGTTGTGGAAGAGGAGTGGCCAACTCAAATGTGTGGGCACATCATTAAAAGCTTCAATTTGTCAATGCCAGATCGAACTCGAGTGTGTGGGCAGATCATTAAAGGCTTGAGTTTATCAGAACCGATCTATAATCTGTTCCTCTCGCTCCTCCACCCTCCCCCCCAGCAGTACGGGTTGTTTCTCCAGGTTCTCCAGCACTGAGGTCCATGGAAGTGCCTGAGCTGGCTGTGTGCCCCTGGGCTGTGCTGGGCTCAGCCTGGAGCTGTGCCTGGAGCCAGCAGGCTTGGAGGCCACCAGTGGGGCAAGTCCCGGAGCTAATGCCGTGAGAACTCGTGTCTTTGGGAGCTCTCTGCTCCCATGAATCCCAAGGGATTCAAAAGATGCAGGTGGGGCTGGGTGCAGAAAGTACATGGTGATCATGTAGGCTTTGTTCCCTTGGGAAACCTGGCTGAAGAAATGTTTTGTGGAGTGAGGTCAGTTTTTGATGGCGTAAGAAGCATCAGTTTTTCCAGGTGCACTGTCAGAGTTCAGGGCAAGCCTGATGGAATGTCTTTGCCTCCTCCCTGTACTACTTCTTATTCCTCAGGTAGGAGCTCTCAGCTTCCAGGTCTGCTTGTTTTCGCAAGGGTGTCAAGATATTCCTTATGCTGAGGAAGGATTTGAGGAATGATCTGCAGGTGAGGACAGTGCTTCTGTACACTGTAGCCCTCATCTTCTGCAGACCACATATATTATTTAGACAATAATTTTGCTTCAAAAGTCTTGAACATTAATTTTTTGAGCAAGCAGTAGCTAAAATGAGCCTCAATTCCTCATCTTTTAAAGAGGGCTGGTGATACTTTCCTGCCCTACAGATGTATCATGGATAAAGATTAGTTGAATTCTGTGGTGCAGCAGGTCAGCTGGAGAAATCTTGTCCCAACATATGTAGATGCAGCTTTTTGCTCAGCTACAAACCCATCTGCATATCTGTCATCAAGCACAGCAATAAAGCAAGGCTCAGATGTGTGTTTCTGACACTGCTCTGTTGCTTCTCTCAAGTGCTCTGCCCCTCATGAATAAAATACAACCAGTGCAAGATGCAGGTCACTTTTGGTCTGCAGGTATTGCACAGTCTCCGAGAAAGAAGTCATTTTTAGCATAAATGCTGTTTAAAAACCCCTTTTGGATCTATTTTTGTTGTGTAGCACAGTTTTGTAATAGGGTCACACAGGCCCTATATTTAGATTTCTGAACCCTTGTGATCTTTGAGCCGTTGCGCATTCAGCAAAGAACGGGAGAAAGCCCCAGGGCCAGAGGAGTACCTGGATTTTGTCTTACAAAATTTCATGCAGTTGTTGCTAAGACAGAAGCTTCCAGATGTTGCTCAGGAAGGCTGCAGTGGACTGCCAAAATAATTAACTCCATGAGGTTAATTTGGGGCCGGCAGTGCTTGCCCCTGTCCTGCCCTGGTGGGTGCGGGAGGGCTGGGAGCAGCCGCTGCCTTGGGGATGCTCTTGAGGGTCAGGATTGAGGAGTGAAGGGCTCAGAAGCTCCACAGGGTGATTTTTGCTTTCGTGCTTTTTCTTTTTCGAGTGTTTCAAGGTGTTTTCCTCCATTGCAGAGTTGGCTTTGTGCCCTGGGGTTTGTGTGCAGGTCCCTGTCGTGCAGAGGTCCTGGGAGCAGAGGCTGTCCCAGGTGTTGGTGCATTCGTGGGGGCAGAGTGTGCCCTTCCCCAGTTTGGGCAGGCACCAGAGCTGCTGTTTAAATCCCGTGTGGTTTCATAGATGTGATGCAGAGCAGCCTTGGGAACACTTCTGGTTGTATTTCTGACCATGAGTTGTTACTCAGTGCAGATACTGTATCAGTAAAGATATAATACATCTTATTTTAAAATACCCTTATTAGTAAAATGGGTGTTTCATTTGTACAGAGAGCAGCTTCCTCTGAGCTAAACTTAAGCTCAATCTGTGTTACTAATAGCTGGGGAAAAAAACCATACTAATTGGTATTTCTTAACTGATGTTTGCGAGTTTTGCCTTTCCACCCTGAACATCAAATAGTTTTTATATGTGTTTTTCCTTATCTCAGGGGAAAGATTAATGCTAACAAGAGGTTCTACATTTTATTAAGGTTTAATCAGGATGCAGTGAGTGAAGACAGAGAGTAAATAGTTCAGAAATTCAGAGTGTGTTATATTTTGATAATGTAAAGTAGGTTAAAGTATCTGGATTTTGTGCTCAGTACAATGTTTTCAGGCAGAATGTGGATTTGGATGGTGACACATTTTGGTATTTAGAAGGAACATAAGCTCTCCTGTCGGAGGAGCACGTTGCAAATGTGAAATAAGCATTTGTCTCTAAAAACCTTTCTTAATATTGTAAGTTTTGGTTTTATTTAAAGCCAAATAGAGTCTGCTGTGTGATAGTTTGATACACAGACATGCTTCTGTAATGCTCCCCCCAGCTCCAGCATTTGTAACCACCTTTTACTTTCAAAGGAAAATGATAGGCTTTGATATGATTCTAACTGAGTGAAGTTTTAAAACATGTTTTTGTCTTGCAGTCTCCTGAGAACATTTTTTCTGAGTGACTCCAGCTTCCAGACACATTTGCCATGAGAAGGGTTCCAATCCTTTCCTGTATTTGCCCTGAGTCATGAATGGATATGTGTGATGCCTGCAAGTAAAACTGGTGAGTTGTCAAGGCTGAGTTTGCAATAACTCTCACTTATTCTTTCTTACAAATTATCTTTCCCTCATTTTTTTCCTTCCCTTTTTAATAAGGTGGGAGGGGTTGTACTGTCTGTATTTACAGGCAAGTGACCATTATTCCTAAAAAAACCCAAAGCAACCTTCATTGGCATGAAATAGCAGAATTATTAAATATTACCTATACAGAAAAAATACTCCTTTCCTTTCTTTCTTCTCTTCATCCCCCTGAATTCTGTGAACTGTAAGGGCTTTGGTGGTGAAACTGGAGTTCAGTCATGCAGGCAAAGCTCCTGCCCAAAACAAGCCTTGCAGACAGACAGGATCTAAACCAAGCTTGTGTGGGCAATTCATGTAGTGATGAAATATGGATATGGAGAGGTCTCATTGCCATCATGTGTCACATGGTGGATTCTCAAAGGAGCCATTGCCAACAGATAATTAGCTCTAGCATTTGCTGCACTTGCATCCCAGTGACAAAATGGTGTCACTGGTACACAGGAGAGCTGTCCTGCAGCATGTGCTTCACCGTGGTGCTGCTGCCCAGCCTGGGGGACATGGGGACAAAGCCTTCAACAGCCTGTTTGGATCAAGCTCAGGAAGATGCTGGAGTGAGACCCCTCCTGTGTTAAGGGCCAGTTGCCTTTCCTGGTGGGGTTACCTCCCAAGAAGCCCCTGGTCCCTTTTGTGCCATGTAAAAGGTGATTGTGCCTTTTTCAGCTGTCCACATCCCCCAGAAACCTGCATGGGGAGCTTTCCCTGCCCACTCCTCTGACCTGCCTCCTCCTGATTGCCTCTCTTCATAACTGGGGCGAGAGGAGAGGCAGTATTAGTTTGGGAAAACAAGAATCATCTCATTCTGCAGCAAAACTGGGGAGTCTGTGTAAGAAATCTTTCAAACCCAGGAAATCTGCATAATTAAATTGTGTAGGAATTGGGAGCACAAATTGTTTTTTTAAATAAATTCAGGTTTCTATTATATGTTTAATATCCCTCTGTGTGTTGGAAAGTGCATTTCAATTCAAAGATTATAAAACCTGAGAACTTCGTACATCAGTGAATTGTGATTTTTTTTTCCTGTTTCCATTTTTTATTTTTTTTTTCCAGAGGTAGCGTAATTACCATGTCATTTAGCAAAGATTATAATAGCTGCTCAGTTTTTACCGACTGGTATAGTAAACAGTTGAATAAACCCATATGGCAGCTCAAAGTGTGCATAGAGGAGAGGGATTCTTACCATTTCCTTCATGTCTGAATTACCAGCCTCACTGATACAACTGACATCCCCAAATGGGGACCAATTCCAGACTTCTCCAGTCATGCAAAAATTTCTCACTGCTCTGTCGCATATGAATCAATTGATTTTAATCACGGTGGTTAGGTAATTAATTATTTCTTTGTGCCTATAAAGTATGCATGGGAAACGTGGGGTTGTATGCAAGGTACATGCCTCGATTTAAAGCCCCCTGTGCATTTGCTTAATGCCTCTTTAGTAAATGTAAATAATGCCTGGGGTCAGAATCCCAATATCCAGGTATTGTTAAAGATAGAGGCCCTTCTAAGGCTGGCATGGGTGAAGTGTGCCATCACTGGGTGCTGTGACAGCCCCGTGGCACTGCTGGTAGTGGCACTTTGTGCCTGGCCTCAGGGTGGCAAGTGGAAGGACCAGAGTATTTCAAAGCATCCACTTGAAATACCACGTTGAATTATGGAGGTGTGGAGCTGTGGCCAGCCAGCATCTGGAGCAAAGACAAAGTGTTGAAGTAACGTGCCCTCTGGAAACCTTCACTGTTTAAAAATAAAAGCAATGAGAAGAAGGATTGTTAACTCCCTCCAAATTCTGACTTGAACAAAGAAAAAGACTCACTCTACTCCTCCTAAAATTCACTTACTTCCAGTTATCTTAAAATTTTCATGTCACATAATAGCTTTAAAATACCTTCTGAATGCATTAGACTCTCTAGGTGCCTAGGAAATATTGCAGAATAATAATACCAAATGACCAAGCATTGAGCATTCCCACTGGAAAGGAGCAGTTGGCCCAAACTGGTGCTTGTGTTCATCTTAACCCTGATGTACGACCAGCCCTCCACCATAATTCTATCAAGAGATGGTAAGTTGCCTAGCAATGTGCTGACTGCAGAGGGTACGTGTCGAGCTAATTCAGTTTTTGTTCTCGTTTTCCTTGAGAGTTCAGCTTAAAGGAGTGATCCTTTCTCCAGCTGCAGCAAGAGCCACTTCTCGGCCGTCTCTCTTGTTCCCCACTCGAGTGTCCCTGGTGATGTCAGGAATTCATTCAGCGCCGTGCACGCCTTAAAGGTTTCCAGCTTATTGAGTAGCCAAATGTGGTTTCTGCTGATTGTGTTGACTGAATACGTAGGGCCTTTCGAAGAGGCAAGAAGGGTTTTATTTAAGGCAGAGAGTTTAGTTGTATACCATTTTATGGCAGGCAAAGGTCACCTGGGGTAAGCAGCCAGAACAGGGAATTGTCTCATTTGCAGCACCTCGGAAAATGAGAGAGAAAGATACAGTAAGAGGTTTTAACAAATTGCTCCTAGTTATGAATTTTTAAACTCGAGGAGCTGGTGCTGTGTATGTTTTTAAATTGGAGATAACCATGCTTGTAGGATAAATTGAGTTAAGAACGGAACAAATCAAAATAATGGGGTGGTACTAAAAGCCTGGTGGTGCTGCCGGCGGCGCTGAGCACCGAGCAGGCAGCACATCAGGGACCTGCTGTGTCCCTGCCCTTCCCGCATGGATTGTGGGCACCTTTCCTAAATAACAGTGCTCCTCTCCTCCCTCAGTCCTCCCCTCTGGCTCCTGGTTACAAACAGGGCTAGATTTGCCCCGTGGTGCTTCTGGTGATACCCAGGGAGCAAGAGCCAGAGGGGTTTGTTGCTGGAGCAGGGGTGGGTTCCCCAGGTTGTGCTAACCCAGATGGGTGTCACTGGCGTGGGGGCAGCTCCAGGACCCAGCCTGGCATCCCCTGGACAGCTGCTCAGAGGGAGAGGCGGCAGCAGCCCCACGTTGTCACTTGTGTCCTTGCAGGATCTGCCTTGCTCCTTGTGGCATCAGTGGCTCCAGAAAGACTTTGTTTTTCTGAAACTTTTCTGTCCGTGGAACTTTCTCTGTGGCAGGGGGAGGAGAGAAGAAGTAATTTTAACAATTTAATAAAGTACATAATGTAAGTTTTATAAGCTGGTGTGAATGCTCCTAAGTATTTTGGTCTTTTTTCATAACACAATGAACCTAATATTGGTAAAAATACAGATCTTAGCTGCCACCATAAAGAGAGGCTAGATTTAATAAACAGTTATGAATGTTGGCAGCTGCCTATCAGATTGTATAACATCGGCTATAGCACATGAAGACAGTGTCAACTTACATTTTATCTCAGAAGTATTTTCAAAGCATTTATTTTGCTTTCTCTTGAGTCCTTAACCTAATTCAAGTTATATAATTGGCGGAATATTTTTCCACACCGCTAATTGGCTGGGTGCCAGCGTGGAAACCATTGTATGACTTGATGATGATCAGGAATTAACATGACATTTGCGTGGTGGTAATGGAATACATTAGTAATGTAATTCATGACTGTAAGAAAGAGACCATCATCTCCCACCTCTGATCAGCAGGAGGGGCTGGGAGGATGATGAAATGCTCCCAGCAGGCACCTCACAGCAGTGGCTGGCCAATCTCGATGTCAAATTTAGTTTTAAATTCTTCAGACAAAGCTGTAATGCTTACCAATTAATTACTACAAATGTCAATTAAAAATCTACCAAATAATGCAGTAAGATTAAATTTCAATTAAAAAAATTACATTTAACAAGGAAGATACAACATTATTTTAATGAATTCTGCTGAAGGTGACAGTTTATCTAGATATATTTATACCGTGTAGGTGGATCTAAATTCATTGGATGATGTTAACCATGTTACTCAGTGTACATATTAGTTTTGAAAATTATTTCGACTTTGGCTATGTCCTGGAGGAGCTGGGGCATCAGAGGGCATTTCTCATCACCAGGAGAAGGGGGAATTTCACGCCTTCTCAGTAAAAAAATCTTCTCACACCTAAAATGAAGGCTTTAGTGCAGAATTCTGTCCTGACCAAATTTGTGGTATTTTTTCAGTGCTTTATATTTAGAAAAACAAATAGAGCATTTTTCTTGTGGCAGTAGAGCAAGCCCTGCATTTTCTGTATCTATAATGATTTTTTGGTACAGTTTTTCAAGTAACCTGTTTTATCATACAAACAATACCTATTATTCCAATAAATCACATAACAGGAAAAGATTTTGCTTTGAGAAGGTGGTAAACTTTAAGTCCCGAACAGAGCTTTTATCTGCAAGGCTTTGCCCTGGCTCGGTAGAGGTTGCGAATGGATAATTAAAATCTCCTCATTCAAACTTGAGATACTTGAAGGGATATTTTGAACCAGCAGAAATGTTGTGGGGTGTGTGAAGTTTGCAGGTGTGTGTGCCACAAACTCCTGTAAAGTGCCTGTATCTCTCTGGATGCAGAGAGCAAAGTGGGGCTTGTAGCTGAAATCCTGTGTGGCAGCAGCTTTGTTTTTATTGCTCAGGGCAGTTTTTGGGCTGATGGAGATGGAGGTGCTTTGGGAAGACATGAGTGCCTGCAGTCACCAACATGGCACAGGGGCAGAGCTGAACTGTGCAAGTGGCTATCTTGGTATTAAAGTATTTATGAGATCTGAAAAATACTTTATCAGCTTCCTTGAACTTCTTTTCTGAGAGCTTTTATTATGTTTTCACACCGTCACGTCTAGGTAAGAGGAAAGACATAATTGAAGAAGCAGATTTTATGTGTCAAGCCAGCATGGAAAGAGGTCCCTCTCAGGGACCAGAGGCTCCTTTTCCTTGGCACTGTTGTGTCTGGAGCTATCAAATTTCAGCAGGTTTTAGCTTAAAATAAAATACAGAAAAATACAGTGTGCATGCAAAAAATCAGAGAAGCCAAACAACTGCTCATGGCAGGTTGAAGTAGTGATATTCTCTTTAGTAGACAGGTCCCTTAGATGGTGCTCAGGCTTTGCCCATTGGTGGGTGAATGCAGCAGGCATGGTCTGTCTCACTGCTGCAATTCAGATTCCTCTGGGTATTGGTAACAGCTTTACAGGATCATAACTGCTTTGTGCTATTATCTGATAAAACTATCACCAGCAGGAGATGGGAGACAGCCTTTTTTTTCCCTATAAGGGCCTCAGAAATGGATGATGTGGAAGTGTAAGAGCAGTGGAAACATTCTCTCACCAGTCCTCACAGACAGAAAGGTGATGGGGAGGAAGTTAGAGCAAGGCAGAATCATTTCCTCACCAGCAGCCAGAAAGCTTTAAACAAGGAGGCAGAGGGGGAAGAGTAGGAGCACATAACACCTTTCTGCCAGGAGATAATGGTGTGAGGAGCTTGTGGGTTTGGGGCACCCACTGGTCAGACAATTAGGTGGCAGCTGGAGCTCCTGCTCTTAAAAACCCATCTTTGCAGGGGCTTTCAGCTCTACACAGGACCAGTCATTTTCTGATTTGAGTCCCTGGAGGAAGCTCTTGCTCTGGCTGTTGTTTGAGAAGAGGTAATAGTGCACAGCAGGAAGAGAGCACCTTCTGTATCCCAGGTTCTGCTGCTCCCATGTGGAGCTTGTGCCCATCCCAAGCATTCATTGTATCTGGGCTCCTCCTTGGGGTGCCCCACAATGAAACCTGTGCCCATCCCAAGCACTCTCAGTATCTGGGCTCCTCCTTGGGGTGTCCCACAATGAGCCCTCTGCCCATCCTGAGCACTTGAGGTGGTGTCTGGTCTCCTCTGGATTTCCTACAGGTGAAAATTTTGCCTTTGGTAGGGAAATGCTTCTCTATTTCTGTAAGAGTTGGCCAAACACCTTGAAGGAAGAGTCTTTGACTTTGGAGAAAATATTTATATCTCTTTGGGTTTTTCCTTTATTTTTCCTTAGTGTAGGGTTATGTCAGCTATATTACATTGAGGGAACACTGAGCTGGGGGAGGAAGCTTAAATAAGCTGCCCTCACATTGCCAGTTTATTCCCAGCTTTCATCCACTGATTTACATGCCAGCTGAAATAAAAATACCCAGACTTCAGTAGTTTGTTTACCTTTGCTGGTTTCACTGTGGGGCGACCCGAGGAGATGCAGGAACTGTTCTGGCTCTGACATTTGCATGAGCTGTGAGGTTGGGTGAGAGGAGACAGACGCTGTGCAAAGGGAAAAGGCAACAGGGTTTATTAAGTCTTTGTCTTACCCTGGTTTATAATATTTAGACAAAAGCAAATATCTCCAGGGAGGCCTTGTGAAATGAGAGACCAGAGGAAGCTCTGTGAGCTGATGGCAGGTTCTGTCCTCGTCAGGTGGGGTTGGGTGGTGGGATGATGAGGAAGGGGCTGCGAGGGTCAGGCACACTGGGGGGTCCTGGATTGCTGCAGGAGGAGGAGGAGGACGTGGACTTAAAGCACTTGTGTAGGACAAAGTCTTTATACTGTCATCATGACAGTGCTCCAGTGGGGAGCAGCCTGAAATGCTCTTTGTCTTCATTAATACTTCTTCCCAGCAGAGCCTTAGGAGATCATTCTCATGTTCAGATATACAAGGAAACCGAATATAGAGTTGTTTGTCATGAAAATCCCATCTATATACAGCAGCTGTAAAATCCCAGATGCTGAGCGTGGAGGGAGGCTGCTCTGTCATCAGCCAGTCGAGGGGAGAGTTGACTGTAAAACTGGGCTGTAATTCTCTCCTGACAGGGGTGTGGTGGTTCTGTCTTCAAACAACTTCGAGAGCCTGCCCTGCCAAGCCTTTATGGATTTTGTTCTCACAAGCCAGGTAATAGATAAGTCTGAGCAAGGAGATAGATACAGATATAGATAAATATGAAAGGAAGACCTTTGCTCAAGGAAAATATCCATCATTGCTTTTTAAAGTCTGGTTCAGGATTTCAGTGCAGAGCATCTGAAGTGTTTGGGGTCCTTTTGTTGCAAAGGAGATGCCGTGGGCCTGTGGCTGCTCTTGACAGCTCCCAAGCATTCAATATCCCCTAGATTCCAGGGCAGCAGGATGTGACCCTCACAGAAAGACAGATGGCACTGGGGAGCTTGATGCTTATTGTTTTCAGCAGAGCTCTACTGGAACCAATAAAGTTGCCGCCACCACTGCTCGGAGCAAAAGTGGCTACAGCTGAACAAGAGACACAAAATTATCGATTAAAAAAGACATCGCCAAGCCCATTATTTTACTGTTGAAAAAACGTCCTCCTTCCCGGTCTTGTTTTTTCCCCACATGGAGTGAATCTTTGGGATATTAATGATCCACTGTCATGTTTGTTTAACATATTTTTTTGGCAATGCCTTTTTAGGGTCGAAGCCTGAAGTTTTTCTCCATGTGTTTCAGCTAGGGAATACTCCCAGTGTCTCAATGGGGCCTCTTCTGAAACAAATGAAGACTAATTTTTCTCAACTTAATTGGGAATTTCATCTGAATAAACAGAGAAAGGCCCGGGCTTTGTTTATATAAAATATCATGAAATGCTGTTCTGCTGAGCAGCTGAATCGCTGCTGGCAGACTGGTTCTCATCCATGAGATTTCTCATGAAATTGGTGGCCAGAGCCCTCCACAATGGCTCAATTCTCACATGGACCACCACAACCCCATGGTCTTCCTGCCTCATCCTTTGCTTTTCCTGGATCACTGCAGGCACTTGAGCACAGCTTGGGAGCTAAAGACACTGTCATTTCGGAAGATTTGGCCTTAACCTGAAATTTCCATGTTTTTGTGGGTTTAAGTCAAACCTTAATACTACTTCAGCATAATGTTTTTGTGGTTTAATGTTCTTACAGTTTTTTACAGTGTTTCTTTTAAATTCTGTCACTGAAGTGTATGAGAGTTGACAAGTGTAAATATGTAGTTAGACAATTTCAAAAGTGTATTATTTACTGATCGACCATAATGGCTCCAAAGGAACCATTATACTCAATCATATCATGTCACTCTGTGGCACTTATTATGATGGTAATATGGATATGCATATTATATTTTTTTTTAAAGCATGAGAAGCCTTATTGTGCATGTGTAAAAGCTGTTTTTAATTGTCAGTAATGCTCTGAGCTTTTTTTAATACCAAGAATTTAAACCACCTATGGCTACCAGCTTGCAAATTGTGGAAGCAAAAATCCATGTCTTTAGGAGGGTGGAAAAAGCCACGCTTGAGATTGACAGCAATGCAACTGTGCATCTCCTTAATGTGGCTCTTTTATAGCTTTGTTAGATCCGAGGGCAACCTAGAACCCTAACCTGAGAGCTTGGCAGGTAAAAGCTTTCCATTTTATCTCTGCAGCTTTCATCTGCTCCTGTAAGCTCTTTCCTTGACTTCCTAATTGTGTTTGCAACATTAGCAAATGGGCGGTCTGAAAATACCATGCAGTGCAAGTATTAAGTTAATTCAGGGACCTTTTTTCTTTAAGGTGTCACAGAAGATGACTTTTTGTAGCACCGGAGCAGAGAGAGAAGGAGAGAAGGCAGAATGAGAGCAGAATGTGAACACTGAACCATGTAAAATAAAAGAAAGAGACAAGCAGAGAGCTGGGAGGGCTAAATATGCTCCAGCCTTTCTGAAGAGCTGGTTTCAGGAGAGAGAGAGAGAGAGAGAAAGGGAGGGAGGCAAGAGAGCGTAAGCAGGAGCTTGCTTGCTGGAAAATGTCTTTTGTGGAGAAGATGGGAGGAGAGTTTGAGTTTTAGTGACTGGAGGTGAGGAGCTAAGGTGCGAATTTGGCATGGCGCACGGCAAATCGATCGCGGAGCAATAATTAGAGAGAGGAGGAGGAATCAGAAGTGTTTCTTAACTTAGAAACAAGGATGTGACTGGCTGCTGGCTGTTGCTACTTGGAAGCAGGTAAAAAAGAAAGGAATCTGTTGGGCAAAGTCCTCACCGCAGAAGACACAATGAGGGTGAAATCCAGCTTGTGGTTGTTGAAGAGAGATGTGGGAAAGGAAAAAATTCAGTGTTGTCCATGAGGTCTGCATTGTCCAGCAGGGCAGTGACCCCTCTGCAGGAACTGTTCTGGTGCTGAGTCCTCCCTGGGTGTGCCAGTGGGAAAACCTCCCACTGGAAATGCATTTTGCTGCAAATATGGAAGATTAACCATAAAATGCTAGAGCGAGCCAAATTTGAGTAGTTAAGGACAAGAAGGACATGTGGGCTTGAACTGGTAACAGCCAGATTTCCTTACAATAGTTTTAAAATTAATAAAAGTAACAAATCTTTTGTAGTTGTTTTTTTTTTTTTGGGGGGGGGGTGTGTTATTTTTTGGGGATTTTTTTTGTTTATTTAGGTTTCTGTTGTTGTTGGAGTTTTTGCTAATTCTGCAGTAATTTTAACCTTAGCTCTCTTTCTGAAATTGCATTGAAGTTTTTCTCTTTTGAAATACTGAGCAAGAAACATAAAAACAAATAAATGTACTCTTAGTATTTCTGTCCTTGACCTACATAAACAGCTGTATAGTCAGACTCAGCCTTGTATTTGTGAAAAGTCTGGGGCAACATAATTTTTGAGTTGGTTCCTGGTTAGAAAAGTTACTTATTGAAGTCTCATCACCCAGAACATGAAATATTGGTGTTTCTGCTGGGATCACTACTTTAATATTCTGAATAAATTGTATAACTGCCGATTTGTTTAAGAGGGTGGAATTTATGAAGCTACAGTGCATTTGTACACACACATGCACTAGCACACAACACTTGTTGATGATTCAGAGAAGGAGTAGAGTAATTCAGCTCTTGGACTGCCTCACGTGTGATTGGCTTCCTTTCTGGGGGACTTATTTTAGGGAAAAATCAATGTCAACTGAAAAACATTCCATTCTGAAAAGACAAAAATTCCCCTACTTGTGAAAATGTGTCTTGGCAGCTGATTTAACTTATGATACAAGATTTAACACTTTTCACTAAACATGAATTTTTTACCATGGCAACAGCTACGTTACGGGCCACATGTTGGAGACTTGCATGTTGTTGCAGAAACTTGTAGCCCTCCACATTTAGCTGAGTCCTTGTTTCCACCAGCAGAAGGAGCCCACTCCTGCAGCTGTTTTGGGCACAGATATCCTGGTGGGGCCCGTGGGCATCCCCCTACCCCCAGCAAGGTGATGTGTGCTCTGGGTGACGTGTAGGCAAAGCACTTGGTGACAGAATAACCCAGCAAAACTCATGGTTTAGCCTCCAGTTTGTCTTTCCAGTGGTAGGGTGGGAAGAGCTTTCTAAGAATCCCATTTCTCCAGATTGTCTCTTCCCTGTGCCCCTCCCCATCACCCCTCAGACACAGGCAGCTCAACCCCACTTTGCCACGTGCTGCAGCAGTTCTGCCGTGTCCCCCGGCCCAGCTGCTCCTCCCCGTGTCCCCCTGCTCCTCTCTCAGCTCCTTGTCACCTCTCATTTGCTCTGGAGTGGCTTCTCTGGCGACGTTAATTGAATCATGCTCATCAGGGACTCCATAAAAGCGTGACGGGCGGGACGGGGCCCTGGCAGATGGCAGCCCTTGAGGAGAGGGATGTGTGCCTGGGCTGGTGATGGGCTGGAGCCTCTGCAGCACAAAGTTCCTTCTCCTGGGGCTGTGAGAGGAGCAGGCCAGTATGAACGAAGGGATTGAGGCTGGGTTTTGTCCCTCAGATTCAGTAAAACTGAAAACCCTAGCTACAAGGGCCTAGGTGCGAAACAGTAAGAGAATTTAAGTTTATAGGTAATTGCAAACATCTGCAGGTACCTTGAGTAGGAGCAGTTTTATTAAATCTAAGAAGTTAGGAAGAGTATAAATTCTCTTGGTGTAGGACAAGGCTAACAAAGGGTTAGGCAGAGAGTCCTGTTTCCAGAGGTGAAAACTCTCAGTTCAGGTGTTTCTTGTACCTTTCTCTGAAGTGTCTGGTCTGCTAAGCAATGACCAAGCACGTAAATGTGCCTTTTTGAGCACTGCTGGGACCTTTGCCCTTTTTCTTTCATGCAAAACAGCCCAATTTAAATGAAACCAGCTATGCAAAGCAGAAGCTTGAAATGGTGGGGATACTTGTCCCCATCAGTTCTGGGCTGTGATGGCACAGTGAAGGGTGCCCTCTACACACACAGTTCTGCTGGTCCAATGTCCCCAGAACAGCTTCTTCTCTTGGCTGTAAGACTGGTTTAAATCTGGCCTTTACTTGGTGTGAATTCTCCAAGCTGTGCTGGTCCAGAACTTAAATAATTTGTTCTCTTTTTAGCATCATGTCTTTTAAAGGTGTTATATTTGTTTCCATTTAGCGTTAAAATAAAATTAAATAGCTCTGCTTTGTAGATGTAATAGTGTACAAATATATCTATTTTTAAATCCTTTTAGTCCATGTCTATGTGACTAAGAAAAAAGCAGCAGAGTAGGGGCCTCTGATTTTTGTTTTACTTGAATCAAACACCCTATTGGGATTTCAGTTATAAGTGAATGTTACACTTGTTTGTTACTAAGGTGACTACAGTGTGAAGGTTATGTGGATGTTGTACTATTATAAATGCAGAAATAATGCAAAAAAGAAAAATAGTTGTGTTGGCTAAAAATCATCTTATTCCTATAGCATAAAGTTGCACACTGTCCTACATTTCAATTCTTGTTCTATTAAATTACCTGTTTAATAATTTGAATCCAGTGTTATTTTTGTATTATATTGCAAATGTGTGACTGTGAGGTTATTTTTAAGGTATATTTATTAAGGGAATGAATACAATAAGACAAGTCATTGCAGCCCACATACAGTTCCTTGACTTCTCATTTTATGATGTTTCAATTGCATATGATTACTGAATATAAGTTTTAACTTTTATGGGGCTTCATTAGAGATGCAGCTGTGTAGAGAGAAATTCATTGGAACCTGATAATTTTTTTAAGCTCTGAAAGTGTAGTGAGATGGAGCAACTTGATGGAGTATAACTCAAACTTCTGACTTGGATGTTGGGTGCACAAATTGTGGGGTCTCAAGGGCTTAGCAGGGCTGCAGTGGAGTTTTGCTGCTGATAGGAGAGGTCTGTGTGTTTGGGGTGTGGTACACCAGAGCATCTCAAATGAAAGGCCTTTTTTTTTCTGGACAGGGCAAAGAGAAGAGAGGGTGTCCTTGCTTGGAGCTAGGACTAGCATGAGATGCTTTTTGCTCCTGTGGGAATCAACACTCTGGTGGAGAAATATGGTTTCAGTAAATCCATGGTGTTTTCTTCTTAATAGAGGAGCTAAGTAAAACGAACTCCTCAAAAATCAATATTCAAAGCAATCTTAGCAAGCAAGTGCTGAGAAAACAACTTTTGGGGCACATTTAAAGGAATAGATGTAGTAAATGAGTAAATTTACCCCGTGGTTAAATGCTGCAGTGCTTTGTGTGAATACTAAACAGGAACATGTCCCATCAAGTACAGTTTCTCCATAATTTATTAGCATAATATGTTTGTTTTTAATTAATAGGAATGTAAACATTTATAATGGAATGATCGTCCCTTTTAGCAGAAAACTGTTCAAAACTATTAGTGCCATCCGCTTTGGGGAAAAGTCATTTCATGATATAGATGATTTCTTTCCAAACATCAACTCTCCTTAAGTTGCAAATCCAGATCCAGAGAGAGGCATGGGAGAAAGTATCACAGGTGACTTGAATGCCAGACTCCAAAAATCTCTTATTTGTGATTAAAGCTGTGGCTGGGCCTCATGTCCTTGCTTAGTTTTAGCTATTTGCTGCTGCTGGCCTCTCCAGGTAGGGCCTTGTGGGGTAGAAAAGCTGGATTTGCCTTACCTCAGAGCAGAAAACAGCTGAGCTTTATTGGGAACCTGGTTCTTGCCAGTGGAGAGAGAGAGGAGGGAAGGGCAGTGGCAGTGGGGAGCACAGGCACTGTGGTTTTCTTCTGATGTAGAACATCATCCCCAGAAAAATGGTGTTCTGGGCCATGCCTCCTCCCACGGCAAGGGAAAACAGATGAAAAGCAATGAAGCACACAATTACATAATGAAAAACAATAAAGTGCATTTTCTAATATGTACTACTAGTGACCAGATAACTTTATTAAAAAACCAAATGCAATTGCATTTCCAAGTATTGCTCTGTGTGATAAACTCCAGGGAAAAAACTGACGAACAACTTAGAAGGAGAAGACTTCTTGTTTAATATAAACCTCAGACTTTGAAGTGACACATAGCAGGGAATAAATGTCCATCATCTATCAAATGAGGCTTGAACGGTTTAGGTCACACTAGACAAACACTTCTCACCCTAAAACCTTCTTTTCATCTTCATTCATCAACAACACCTTAAGCTTGTGCCCCTCTTTTTCTTTTCCACTCTCTCAAAAAACAATAATCTACTTGATGCCTACAAATCACTGCTGGCTGGCACTCGTTAGGCGAGTTATGAGCTGTGTCTGCTGCTGCTCCCTTCGGAGCTGCCTCCTGAGCAGGGAGGAGAGGGGGCTGCAGGTTTGGGAAGAGGAGGAGGAGGAGGGAGAAGTGCTGCAGAAATGGTGGCTGTAGACAAGGGAGGCAGTGAGCAGAAAGAGCTGAGTGAGGTAAGAGACATAACTGGCAAGGAGGATTCCTGTGGGGCAGGCCCTTTTCTTGAGCTGGAGATGGGAACCAGTGGCTCTGCTGATGTTTTTGCTACTGCATGTGTAACTCCAAAGCAGCTGGGTTTGGAACCTTAAAACACAAAGGCAAACCTCCATGGGCAGGGTGGAGAGGTTTTGTTCTCTTCTGAAGATTCCTCAAGCTGCCCTGTGAGTGGTTGGACCCAGAAGCTCATCTTCAATTTGCTTTCTTAGTCTCAGGCTAACTTACATTGCTGTGCCTTGTAATTTGTTCCTGTTGCCTCCTCTGAAGGCCTTGGCGGGGCTGTGCATGAGGTGCTCAAATCTCATTTCCTAATAGGAAGCTACCTCTCTTACGTTTATCCTTGTCCAAAAACTCCTAATTTTGATTCTTAGCCTGTTCCATTTTATGGGACTCCTCTTGGATTAGTTTCCCTATGGCACAGTTCCCCCCTCTTGCACTGTTTGCTTGTTCCTTCCTCACTGCTTCTTTTTTCTTTCAAAGATACTTTTCTGACTCCATCCCCAGCTGCCTGGCAGTGATTTGTTGAGCAGCTCAGTCCCCTGGTTTTCAGAGGCCACAGACTGTTTTCTCTTGTTTTCTGCCTTCCTCCTTTTTTTTTCCTGTGGTTCTGGGGAACAGTCTGGCAGACACAGCTTCCTCACAACCACTGGTTGATGTTACTCTGTGTGACTGCATGAGATGTGAGCAGCACCAGAGATCTGCTCTAAGGCAGAATTTTGTGTGGAAATTTCAAGGAGAACTCGGGAGGACACAGACAATCTAGGGGAGAGAATTCAGCATTTTGATTGCAACATAAGTTGATTTTTATCCCTCATCTCCATTGTAAACATTGCTTCATCTTATTCTGATGTGGGATTTGGATGGTGACACTGTCTCTGGTGTTGTGGCCCAGCATCAGAGCCCATGGTGGGGAGGTCTGTCACCCACCCAGCCCATCTCTGGCATCTTGGAGACTCTGTCCCATGCTCAGCACCCTCTGGACACATTCTCAGAGAGTTTTGGGTAACATTAACCTTTGAAATTTGTCACAGTGATGTAAAATCCTCAGGGTATGGCTGGTGGTGGGGTGGGGGAGCTCCAGGTGATCGGGGGGACCAGGAAATCTGCAGCCTCATTAATGAGGGAAGGAGGATTCACCCATTTGTGGGAACTGGTCACACATCATGGAGTATCACGAGGTAAGCCAATTTCCTACCCCAATACCTTCTTTTCCACTTCTCTCCTTCGCAGTTTGAAAACCATAAATCACCTATTTGAAATATATTTAGGAGAAGAATATTTTCCCCTGCATTCCCACTTAATGCTTTGTAGCGAGTGCAGTTGGGATCATTCATGTGCTAAAGCAAGAGAAAAATTCTTCTTTGATACTGTGTCTTCATTTTAGACAGTTTCCTCTTTTACTCAGTTCTTAGATGATAATTCTGAGTCCTTAGATGCTGCTCATTCTGTCACAAAAAGAAAATGCAAAACAGGCTATTTTAATATTAGTAATAATGAATGTTTACATGATTAGCTCAATTACTTTGTTCAGTTTGACATTTTGTCATTGTGGACCTGTCTTCCTCTCTCTTTTAAAGTGCATTAGTAGTGATGGGAAGAGCAGGGGTGGGGCTGTGATCTGGGTCTTGCTGAGCATCTCCCTGGAAGGAACAGGGATTCTTATCCCTTACAGCACCTACCACCTCAGGCAGGCTTGGCAACACGTCTCCTTGCCCTGGACTGTTGGGGACACTTATTTGAACCTCATTAAAATACAAGTATTTGAGAAGTTTTATCCTAAAATTACATATTTTGCCTGTAAAATGAAAAGGATGCGTCTTCCCTATGGCCCTTTAAAGTCTGTACAAGACTGGGTCATTCACTGGTCTAGAAAGTCTCCTTTGTGAATCACCTCTGTGTTGTAAGGATGAGCTGTTCATCCAACCAGTAATTGCTGTTGTCTGACACATCTATTTTACAGATTTTGGGTGTACGTAGTTATGAAAAATACTGCTCTGCAAAGATGGTTTCTGGCCAAAAAGAAAAAGAGAGTTGTGGAGGTTCTGGTGAAATTGGGAAAAAAACCACCTCAGTGGGTTTTGTTCTTGGTGTTTTTGCTCAAAAGAAGCAGCAAGGATAACTGTGTTAACTGCAGGGTGCCACTGAATGATCAAGAAGCTGAAGGAATGGCTCGTTTTCCTGTTATGTCACTGCTTTGGCTTTCTCATTCTTGTTCCTCTGTTTCTTCAGAAAGGCCCTGCAGCCTGCAGATAACAGAAATTAAATTAGTATTGATAAAACATTAGACACTCCTATTAATATTGACAGTCTGTCGATACTGTTGTGCTACTTTTGTAATACGGGATGTTAACGGGTAATACTTTAAATAAAAACACACTAATCTTATAATCACTGAACATGTAGCGGGGTCTCAGCTCAGCTTACTCCTCCCCTGAGCTCCCCCAGCCCTGCCTGCCAGCCCTGCCTGCCTCCAGCTCCCCTTGGAGCTCCCCAGGGTCGGGAATGTTCTTCCCTTTGGGCTGGACCACACAGCCGGGGAGATGCAGAGGTGATGGTGGTAAGGAGGGATGTCAGTTCTAAAGAAACCTATCAGTTGTAAATCAGGGATAGGGATGGGAGTGGAGCCGGAACCCACCTCCCCATGGCTGTGAGGTTGCTGGGCTTGGTTTGGAGAGCTGTGTGTGCACTGCACTGAGCTCTGTGCGTGGGTCAGTCATAGAACAATGGAGTTTTAATCCTGTGGTTGCTGATGGTGTTTGATGGGGCACTGCCCTCCCTGGTTGTGTGTGTCCACAAAGTTTGGGGCAGGAGGCAGCACAGGGATGACTTCAGGTTCTGATGCAAGGCAGCAAGCCACAATTCCCTGTTGGACCGTGCTGGCTGAGTGTGCAGGGGGTGAGAATACGTGAGGTCAAGGCAGTGCCCTTAATCTGTGGTTCTTGTCCTAATACTTAGCACATGTTAGCAGCTCCACATTTCTTGTGAACTATTTTTTTTTCCCTTTAAGTCTATCATGAAAATCACCATGTTCATCAGAGCTAAAGTTATTTGTTTAATGGCCTAAAAAATACGCATTAAACAATAATGATTACTTTGGTAAACACAGATGTCCTTGTATTATGCGGTGGGTTTTGTACGCGAATTTGTACATGTCTGTGAAACTGATTTTGCCATCTACCTTGAGAAATGGGAGCCACAATCCACGTTAATTGCTGCTCCCTGAGCCCCCCGCTCCACCTGCTGTGCTGCTGCAATCTCCTGGTGCAGTGCTGAAATCCCTGGAGCACGAGGATGGGCTCAGCCACGGGCAGGTTGGCACTTGCAGATGTGTGCCCATCGTGGGAGGCAGCAGGCAGCAGTCCTAACTTCTGCCTCTTTGTTTTCCAACTCCGAGGATATTTTTAAAAGGGGGAGGGAGAACCCTTTATCCTGCTGAAAACCAACTAGTGATGATCAGTTATTCACCACATTATTAATGCTTATTTGGACGTTGCTTGGACTGCTGGGTTTAGCAGCTTCCCCGTTATGTATTGAATAAAATGAAATGCATGTCACAACAGCGGTGCTATGATGCTGACAACCGTCCTTGGCTGTGCATCTCATTAGAGAGAGATACATTTTTCTTTGTTGTTTATCCGTGAATGACAGAAGTTGACAAACATCTTTTAAGAAGTTGCTGTTGGGAAAAAGTTACATTTATGGCAAAAAACCCAAGAAGAAACTGCTTGTTATGAAGGTAAATAATTATTTCCTCACACTTGTGTTTCATAAATCACCCTCCTCTGTCATAGTCAGTACTTTTTACTGTGCTATTGCATATATGTTGAAGGAGATCCTCCCCTGGATCACTTGCTCTTGGAAAGAAATCTTGGAGGGTTCAAAGCTCAGTTTGTATTGAAACTTGGACTTAAACCAGGATGAAAATCTTTGTATTTCACAGTTTTAAAGACTGAATTGGTTCTCTTATTGTAACGATGTACATTGATTCCCAGGGGACAGCTGAATTTTTCCGTAATGTGTTTTGGGGGCAGAGAATATTGACTTGACAGAGAAAAGATACCCAGGAGAGCTACCAGGTAGGGGCCTGGTTGCTGTCAGCTGAACAGGGAAGCTGTGACTTAAAGCACCATTTTCCAGATGCATGATATATTTGCATGATTGATCTCAGCCTGCATTTGTGCAGGTTGTTGGCACTGTCCCCTTTCAGTGCCAGCCTGACTTTGTGGCAGGAGCAGTGACTGCCTGCAGTGATGGTCTGCATGTGCTTAGGGATCTCTGGACCATCAGAGGGAGAGCTCTGGAGCAACAAGAAGTCATGATGATTTTTTTTAAAGAATACTTCCCAAAGTGAAGAATGGAGACGTTCACCATCCTGGTTAAAATGGCTCCTACCTATTCATAATGAATCAGAAAAGAAGATGTTGCATATTCAGGTGTGTTTGCATGACTCCCTGGGTTTCACAGGTGTTGTGTGAGTGCCAAGGCAGTGCCGTGTTGACCCACAGAAATCTGAGAACAGTTGAGAAACCAGTGGAAAGAGGCAAGTGTGGACTTGCAGAAGGGAGAAGAGGCAGGGAGGAAGCAGGCTGGAATCCCTTTTTCCTGCTGTCCCTCCACTTCCACTGGGTGATGGAGCAGTGGTTGTACAACCCTCTCCCAAAAACATCTGTGCTGCTGCAAGGAAGCTCTGCTGATTCTGGGGTCAGTCAGTGATGCATTGTCTGGTTGGATTTTTTTCTTTTCTTTTTTTCATCTAGACCCAGTCACCTTTCAGCATCCTGAAACTGAGAACACATTCTCTGCAAGAAATTTCATTTAGGGAAAAGTCTCTATTTGAGGAGTTCTCAGCTTACACTCACCCTTGTGTCTGAAATTGTTTTACTTCTGTTCCAAGTAACACCTAAAATTGCCACTTAACCTTGCAGGCACTTTGTTAAGTCTGTATTTTTGATTGCAGCAGCTGGGGTGGAGTTTCCTTTGGGAATTAAGGAGTAGGAAGTGTTGTTTGTAGTTTTTTGTTGGGGTTTTTGCTGACTGGTGCTAATGTGTAGGTGTGGATGTGCTGCTGTTTTTGTAATACTTTTATTGTTTATGGAATTGTTAGTTAATTGACGGTAACAATGCCTGGAGCCTGGGAGAGGTATTCTTTTATGTTTGCTCAGATCAGAACAAGTAAATAATTTTGTAACTTAAAAAGAGATTCGAGATTATTCTCCTCAGTTTATTTACCTTGCAGGTTTGCATCAAGTATTTCCACAGCTTGTTATCAAATTTCCCCAAATTAATTAGTATTATTTCTAACAAAATAACTGATGAGAAGAATGCCTTTTTTTTTTTAGGATTCAGTAGGATGTAGGTGGAGCCCCCCAAGATGGACCCAGGAGCTCAGGAACAGGTGCTGCACCTGAACTTGCTCTAACCTCGTTGGTGTGGACATGGTGAGGTCTCAAGTTGATGTGAAATAACTTCCATGTGAAAACTAGAAGGCAGTAGGGATTCTGATGGAAAATGCATTTTGGAACTCTGATAATTGCTTCACGGTTTACTCAGACTAAAACCTACTTGGTGACTTTGTCTTCCACATTTATCCAATGAAACAAAATTCAAACCAGCCCACAAGCTAGAAAATGTTTTTTATTTATGTGCAGTGTAGTTCCATCTGGTCCACGTTAAGGACCCCAAAAATACATGTGATTAGCTTTATAGTTCACTGCTAAAGGTAGCAAAGCTGGCTTTAAACATCTTTCCCATTTTCAGCTTGCATCTCAAAACATTTGCTGGCATTTCCTGACTATGATTACCAACCAAAGATTTTCCTGGTTGTCTTTTCACTTTTTAAACTATGTTGCATAGTTTCCCTGCTTAAAATATCACTGAAGTCTCTGCTGTTGCCTTTATAACTCTTATGCTAAGTATCCATCTCTGTCAAGACTGGTCAGTCTCAAGCCCCAAAGCTCAGTGTTAGGAAATGTCAGATAACATATACTAATAAAGTAGTAAAATTTATGACTATCACCAGCTCCGGGCTCGTGCTCAATAAAACTAAATGCCAGGTATTAGAAATAATACAAAAGGTGAGCTGTTCTGCTTCACAACAATTAAGCAGAGGATTTCATGTAATTACCAAAAGCCACCTCAGAAATGCCCACGGAGTGCACAAAGAAGGCTAAGCATCATTAGCTCACCCCACTTTAAATTTTAGGTGTTGGCTAATAAAAGCCCTACTAATTTCCATTAAGTGGCTGAGACCTTGAGAAGAAAAAGATATTTTTTCTTCTATCTCCTGCACTTAAGCCAAGTTGTCTTCTTTTGCATCGCTGCTGTAACAAATCCATGTTTGTATCTGGAGTTGCTGCACACTGGAAAGCATCACAGTTTTCAGGTGGTTTGGTACAGCCCCACTAATGCCATGACCCCCAAAAATGTTAAGAACCCCAAATTTGTGCATTTCCCAGGTTTTTCTGCCTGTGCCATATCTGCTTTTGGAATGCTTGGAGCTGAAGTGGAGAACTGCTGCTGGTTTTGCTGCAGCGTGTCCCAAACACCACCATGGCACAAGGTTCTGTGGCTGCCCGTTTCTGAAACACAGTTTGTACAACAACTTTAGCAGCTGCAGGGCTCAGAGCTCATTCAGCAAACCCATGCTGTCAGCTGGCTCTGAGGGCCCAGAAAACCATTCAGAAAACCAACAGCAGACCAGCAACCTTAACCAGGTTTGCTTCACCTTGATGCTGCTGATGGAGACAAGACCTAAGCACGAGGTGTGGACATCACTCTCCATCCCCTTAATTAGCAGCCAATGTTCCAGTACCTACCACACAGCATCCAGCTCGTGTAGCAGCCAGCAGGATATGTTCCATGTGCAGTTATCCCTCTGCATGGTGGTAATTCGGGGGATTTTCCCTAAAAGTTCTGTATTTAGACCTTGAGGAGACAGGCTCTTAACCTCAAGAATGTCCAGAAGTGCCTAGCAAGAAGTGCCAAGGATTTTCAGGAGTTGAGCTGGAGGTGTTGTTTGAAGTTAACCATATTTTATTTTCTCAAACCCTTTCTTGGGACTTAATTTATATAGCACTGTGATGGGCATGTATAAACATTGTGATCAGGTTACAGTATGAGTGAAATAGGTAGACTCATTTTCTTTTTCTTTTCTCACTATAAAAATGTAAGAAATTCAATTGCTTACCCCATAAAATGCACATTTCTGCTACAGATTAGTCATATTTTAATGAGGCTGTTACTTATACAGTAGTACATTAGCAAAGTGTCCTTTGATTTTTATGTTGCCAGTGTTTATGCACTGGTTCAGAGAGGCCTGACTGTTATTCCTCCCTAACTCCTCACATGGGATATTTGGGTTGAAAAGCTGTCAATATGAGATTGGGACATTTCTGGGTTACACACAGGTGCCAATAATTTGGGGAATGGGTTCAGGCTCGGTACCCCAAAATCTGTGTGTGAGCTGCTCCACAGCAGCAAAGTGGGGGCTGTCCCCAAGCTGCTGGGTGCAGGGGCCAAATCCTGCACGGACCCGGGGTGTAAAGAGATTTTCCAAGTTTGTGGCTCCCTTTTATTGCACCTTCTCGGGGAGAGCCGGCGGTGCAGCGGAGCAGAAAGCGGCGGCGGGATGAAGACATCCTCTGTCCATCTCTGCCTCTGAAGCTGAACTGAAGCCTCCCTGCGCCGCTTAAAATTGTGATTTTGGATAAAAGGCTGTGTAATAACTTGAGAAATGTGTGAGAAGATCTCGTGTTAATACTGTATAAACCTTCTTTAACTTCAGGAAGCTTAAAATCAAATTTGGCAGAGCTTACAAGGGCAGTGAATATGGAGCCACTTGACTCCAGTAACCGAGAGAATTGGCTGACAAACCTGCAGTATTTTGATTTTTTTTTTTATAATGCTCTCTGCATTTTTGAAAGTATTTACTTGCGTGTAAAAATACATATTCGACTTTACCTATATGTTAAAATTTAAGTCTAATGTCTGTGCAAAGATTTTCCCATTTCTTTGGGGAAATGGAATGAGGAGAGTATTACAGTGCAATTTAGGTTCCCTGGGTTTCAGGTTTTTTTTAAAAAAAAGAGGTAATAAGGGAGGTTAATTGTGGAACTAGGAGGCTCCACTGACTCATCTTCTGAATAAAGAAATTCAGATGTGTTGTGACCTCAAGAAAGTGAATTTTTAGAGCAGTTGAAGTTAGAAATCTGGGATAAATTCGGGTATTTGAAAGTCATGGTAACAACCATTTGTAAGAGCGTATCATGCTCTATAGTAAGATTGCATAAGGGCACAGGAGGAAGCATCTGATTTTTTACATTTTTTTTTCCCTTTTGGCATTCTGTTTGTGACAATTACATGACTCTCTATTAACTGTGTGTGGAAGAAAGCAGTGTTATGAAATGAGGAGAGATTTCCTTCATCTGTTACTCTCTAGGTAATTTTTGTGCTTTTTCCAGTATTTAAGTACCTCTTAACTGCTTGCTGTCCATCTGTATACCATTCATAGTACTGTAAACTAGTATATGTAGCATGACCTTGTAACTTGCTTTGTTTGTGCATCTGCCAGTACAATATGTTGTCTTTCCTTAAAATGCAAATATGCTCCACGCAGCACAGAGCTCCTTAGTCAATAAATAAATGGAGGTAAAAAACTGTACCTAATACCCATTTAATTTAAATTCATTTTATAAACATAAAGACGCCTTTTAAGAGAAGCTTTAATTCAGACTAGCACCTTGATTTGTGGTTGCCATGGAGAATCAAATCTGTCATTTGACAAGAAAAGTCACCCATTTATGACAGCACTTTATCTTGTCTCTCCAGGGGAAGAAAATGTCAAAAGTGAGAGCAGAAAAAAATAAAGCCTTGAAACACCAGAATTTCTTGATTTCATTTTTATTATTCAGCTATCATATCCTTTCTGATAATAGCAACTTGGTGAAAATAAATAATGTTCCTACAGTAAAATCAAATATTTCCTATTGGAATGGACAGGGCTCTTTGTGATTGTCAGTGCTGTGAAGTCTGGCAAGAAATAGTGTTATTAGATAAACCCACAGTGCCCAAATCCCATTTTCTTTTCATTACAGTGTCAAAATAATTATACCTGTGTAATTTGGGTAAGAAATTGTAGAATAAGTAAAATGGTCCATTGGAAAAGATTGCTTTAAGCTTGTGTTCACTATAGGGTGGGGTTTTTTGCATGCTGAAGGAAAAAAAAATGATAAAAAAAATTGTGTAATTTCATTTGAATAAAAATGTCTGGTTACTCTTTCATGTTCTATGCAACCAGAGGAGACGGCAAGTGCTGTGTTCTGTTGGGGTTTTTACATCCATGCAGCTTTTGTAAAAGAGAGTTAAAAGAGCCAGGAGTTTTAACACTTTTTGATTCTCAGGTGAAAAATCTCTGTAGAGTTTCAAAGACAGTAGATAAAATTGATGATTATCTGAAAAATTTTTTTGAAGTGTTTTTATTTTGTAGGATTAAGAGATGGGAAGAATTGGGTACTTTCAGGAACATAATTAGCTATCGCAATTGTTTACGTGTGTACATTTAATCCATATAGACACTCAGTTGCCCCCAGGGGAGAAACACTTACTGTAGCATTGCATTACTTTTTACATAAATCTAAAAAGTGCCGTTGAAATAACGAGACTAAAATAATCCACTCTGCGCCTCTTTCTTGAGACGGCGTTTGTGCCTTTCACAGTGTTACGGGGTTTGATGTGGTTCAGGAGTAATCTTGTATCAATGAGATAGCATTATAATAGAAAGTCCTTTAGTGGTTTAGTGTAAATATTGGGCTGGTAGGGGAGCTGCTTGCTGGAGCCGCTGTGCCTGCAAGAGATTACAAAAAGGGAGAGAAAGGAAAGGGTCGGAGGCTCTTTTTTTTATCCTTGAAATTGGCTGGCGGTGCTGGATCCATAGCCAAAGCTAGTTGGGATCTGCTGTGAGAAAACAGGCAGCACAATAGTTCCCTATTCCTGCCTTCATGCGGAGTCTGAAGCCAAATCCTGCTCTTAAATACTTATGTGTAACTCAGCGTGCCTTCACCAGGCACTGCCATGCCTGCCCGCTGGAAGTAAGTGATGTGTTGTATCCTGGGGGTCTTTAAAAAATGTACGTGGTTGCAAATGTCACCTTGGTGGGGAAATAGCTGCAATTTGGATTTTTAATTTTTTTTTTTTTTTAATGTTGGTTTTTAAGACGTATTAGCATCATGTCATAGGAAGTGTGTTAGCATGGGCTACCAGAATGTGATAACTTAGGGGTTTTTTTATGAGACCATCTGGAATAAAAGAGGGTGAATTAAAGATGCTCTCTGGGGTTATGGAATCTTAAAGATATTAAAAGGTCTGATTTCCATAATGTCTGCCTCTCCTTTTGCCCAACTGTTGATATAATCTGCTTTAAAATCGATTTGCTGTCATCGTGTAATCAAAGCCTTAATTGCATCATCATTGACTTCAGCATTTTTTGCTGATAAATTTGTGCGACTGATGGTGAAAATGTTGTGAAAAGAGAAACAACAAGTGTTTGAAATGATTTTGCTGGATGTGCTGTCTCTTGCATATGGACACTAAATTTCACAGGTAGTCCAAGAGTCCTTGAATTTCAGTGAGAGATGGGAAAATGTTTTCCTGTGTTCAAAACCTTGAGGTTTGATATCACAAACTGTTTAACTTGTTGAAGTCAAGGTAGGAATAAAAGATCAGTATTTAGCATGGCCTTATCAAAGCCGTCTTTTAAAATATGCAATCTATTTCAAATTGTAACTTTAGACAAGTTATTCTTAAAAAATGGTAATTTAAAAAAGGGATGGTGGGGGTAAAACTGTGTATTCACTGCCGGGTTGTTCCTCAAAGCACTGAATTAATCCCCCATAAGCTCCATCCGGGCAAAGACCAAACTGAGTTTAGATAGTTTTATAAAACAAAAAATTGTGAGTAATGTGTCTCTCTGTCTTCGGACGGATGCCATCTGAAATGGCTGATATCCTGTCCTGGAAATCACAGATGGAAACTTCATCTCAGCACAGTGCTACGGCAAGAATGAAATGAAAGTAGCAGAGTCTCATTTACATTTCAGAAATAGTTCTCGGTAGTTTCCTGTTCAATCCACCAGATTTTTCTTGTGTACCTGATGCTGGTTGTTCCCCACACTGGAAGGGCAGTGCTTTAGCTGTGTCCCTTGGAGAATTGTGAGTGTGTAGGTGATGCTCTTGCCTTGCCAAGGGATGCAGTTTGCTGCAGCCAGCCCTGGTGCAGCGATCACTGAAGCAGCAGCAGCAGCGAGTGTTTGATGCTGTTCCCACAAAGGTTAACTCCTTCCTTTTGGCTTTCGCTGTTCTCTTTAGTCACAGCAACTGCAGGGCAAGCTTTTCTCAACTGGTTTTTTGCTGATTTATTTAAATTTCATTTTTGTTTTATTAACCTGTGTTCGGAAATGCTCTGGACTCTGAGAGTCTGTGATATAAAATGGCAACAGTCTCCTGTTGTTTCTGTGAGGGGGAAGTCAAAGTAAACACGGTACTTTGAGAAGAGAACATACACCAGGTGCTAATAAGACTGTATTGACTGTAAATGGCTTTTATGGGAGTCTTTGAAAGAGAAGAAAGTGCAAATTACTGGGGAGTATGGAGAATGCCATAGATCAGGGGGAAAATGTGATACTTGGCAGTTTCTGTGTATTAGTGCAGCCCCTTCCCCAGCATATAATACCATGTAAGTATTGAACAAAACTGAGATTTGCCACTTCTGAACAACACCCGTGACTTCCTCCAGCATATACAGGGCCAGAAATTAAGCTGCTGGGAGTGTGGCAAGTCTTCTGAAAGCACCCACTGACCTCACCAAGTCTCTTCAGCTGCCCAAGCACACCCGAACTGGTGCATAATGGACAGGACTGACAGCACAGCTCATTGCCATATAAAGAATTGTTCTTTTTTTACGTATGGGTGCATGTGTGTGTGTATTTTTAACAGAGCTGCAGTGTCTCTGTGCAGGAGCTGTCACTGGTGAGGGGAAGCCAGGGCAGCCACAGCATTTTGCTGAACATGAGGGTCCTGCCCAGGTGCCTTGGGGGAGGACGAGGCCCACAGTGCCTCATCATCCTCCTCGTGTGGTGCCATGTAGGGCTCCATGGCCTCAGGGTGTCAGGGGGAAGTGGGTACCCTGAGAAGCAGTGGGAGCTCCTGGTTTCTCACACTGCCTTGGAGTCACTGGAGTTGTTAAGGCAATTCAAGTTGTTTGAGGGTATTGGAGTGCTCCTTGTGGGGACCTCACACTTATGGCCGTTGGAGTGATGCTCAGAAGGAGGGGTTGATGCCTCCACCCTGCCCTGCCACCAGCAGCTCCCAGTGCCACCCAGCAGTGTCTGGGTATGCTGTTAGTTCTGGTGGTGTGCCTCTGCTTGGCCACTCTGCTCTCTGGTTGTATCTGCTTCTTGTTTCTCTGTCAGTTTTCACTTCTTAAAGACTGAGTAAAAAGTTCTAAAGAAATTAAATACATTAAAAACAGGTGTGTGTGAAAACAACCTTCAAGATAGCATAGTCTGGCACCTGAGATTTGGGGAACAACAGAATTAAGGTGACACAGGCCTTTATCAAGCCTCTGGGCTGTTGGACCTGTGAAACTCTGACATGTTCCTGTACTTTAGGACATTTATTTTGTTGTTTGTTTTTTTTTTTTTTTTTCTTCTCAAAGAACTTGCTTTGGTCTTTGGCACGTCATTCAAGCACATTTATTCCAAATTTGCCACATGGTTCCCTATTCCTCATTTCTGCATGCCTACCAAGAGACACCTGGGGCCAATTTACAGAAGTGATCTGGGCTGGGCAGCCACAAACGAGGGCATTTGGGGTTGTCTGCAGCACATGGGGCTGTTGGGATCCATAAAGACTGTGAGTCAGGGTGGGCTTAGATTGGTGCCTGGAGTTTGGGTAGCTCAAACCAGCAGCCAGCAAGAGCCTCTCTTTTGCTTTGTCTTCTTTTCCCAGCCTTGAGGTGGTTGTGATGCCATCAAACATCTCTGCAAGTGAAGGTGAGAAGCTTTTTTTGTAACATTCTGGTACACTAATGAGAAAACTAGAGACGTGGTCAGGAGGAGTTTGGTCATTCTGTATTCATTTTGGATTTGCATAGCGTGTGCTGAATAAGTAGTGTGTGCCACTGTGAGGAGAGGTTTTATAAGGAGAAAAGCAATGTTTAATAACTGTGCATTAGATGGGAGTCCCACAGGAAAAAAAAAAAAGATTGTGTAAGTGAAGACTTGATTGTAATACTCATTTCAAAGGTGTAAATCGGGATTGCACGTTGATGTTGCCAACTTTGTTGCTTAGTTTTTGCAACCTTAACGTTATTTTAATATAGCTTTGGAGGCAATTCTATAAAGGATGTACAGCAATATGTTAACATGCTGTGCCATCCTACATTTAGGGCTTGTAATAAGCCTTTTCTATTTTTTTGGTATTGTCTTTGCCAAAAAAAATAGTGACTGTTGAGCAGTGAAGTATGTGTTCATATTGCTGCATTTTTATTTGATTCTGGGTCCTGCATCTTGTCCCAGGATCTCAAGGGTGTTCCTCTGTTCTCTTTGTGTTTGAGAGAAGCAGTCAGGGCAGTCCATGTGCTGCACTGAGACCCCTGCTCAGGGCAGGATAACTGGTGGTGGTGGGAAGGGCTGGAGGCAGAAGAGCACGCACAAAAGAAGTTATAGCCACTTAAATCAGACTCTTGCAGCTGAAATAGCTAAAATATTTATATTTGCTGGGGGTGGGGAAGGCATACCAGGAGTAGTTATTTTTGCCTAGATGTTATAGGTCTGTTTTTTGAGGGGGAGCCTTGTGAAACTTAATTTTTTGTTGCCTAAGGGAAACAGCAATTTGCATGCTATGAGAGAAGTTTCTGATGATGGGGATTTTTCAGTAATTGGAATGATTATATGCATGGACTAGGATATTTTTTTTCCCCCTGTTGTCCTTTCCCCCACTTATAACCATAGCTACACCAGTCTCATCCAGACTGAAATGAAGATGGGAAGAAGTGTAGAATTCATTCCTCCTATTTCGCTGTCCAAATATAGTGGTTCAAGTGGACCCACAGATGACAAAATTGATCGTATTAGCAGTTTGTGTGCCTGGCTTTCAGGATGATGGGAGATTGGTGTTCTTATTACTGACATTCTCACCGGTGCTCTGCACATCTCAGAACAACGTGTTTCAACTCTCTCTGCCTAAATTTCACCATATATAAAATTAGATAACCTTTACTGACTTTACAGGTTTTGCAACTATTATGTATGCATTCAGGTATTCCCAGAGTACCAGCACACGGCTCTGCTTTCCTCCTTTCCCCTGTTCCTGCTCTGCCAGCTGGAAGTGAGGTGTTCCTTAGGATTGGGCAATCCTAAAATTGGTTTTCTTACTGAATTGATTGGTGATCCTGATTGAGCAAGGAGGAACCCTCACTGTCAGTGCGTGGGGAGTTGTTTCCAAGGCAGGTTCAGAGGAATGTTTGTTTTGGGAGCAGATCACTGACCCCTTGGCATGGGGCAGTTTCCCAAGGCAGAAGCTGGTGTTTCCCTCCCACCCAGGAAAGTGCCCATGCTCCTGCTCTTGCAACCCCAGGGCCTCCTCTGGGTTTCTTATGCTCCTCTGCTTGTGAGGCTGAATTTAATTACGGGGGATAAGGTCCTCCAGAGCAGACCTTTAAAAGTCCTATATAAAGATGCTGCTCTTAAGTAATTCAATATTTCAACTGCTCTGTGCCGGATTGATTGATTGATTAATGGAGAAGTTCATTTAATTAATCTGGGGCTTCACTAAGTCACATGTGTTACAGTAAATACTGTGATGGTGGTGATAAGGGAGGCGGTCGGGAGCTGCAGCTCCTGGTTTGCCTCTCATCCCTGTGGATTCACGGTGGAGCCACAGGTGCAGAGTCACCCGGGGTTGCTATCTATAGGCTGCTAAATGTGTTTTGGGTGGCAGGCAGACGTGGTGCTTTGTCACTTCCTACAAGCGTGCATGTGGAGCGAGACGGTTTTTCCCCTCCTTAGCCCCAGTGCACGCCCAAGTGCTTTGCCTCCAGTTTTGGATTCTGCAATGTTGATATGTCATCGTGCATTGACAGGGACCATACCCTCTGTTTCTGAGCAGGGTTCCTCTGCTGATGTTTTGTTAGCACTCTGCTGGCCAAGTTTGGTCCCTGGAGGGGCCCAGGTACCCCTGTCCTGGGGGAGGTGGGGATGTGCTGTCATGGTTCATGTGCAGCACCCAGGGGACTTGTGACTCAGGCTACAGAACTCCCCAAAACTGAAAGTTTCAGCCATGTGTGGAGCTGCAAAGCCTGATCTGCAGGCTGATGGAGAGCTTATTACTCCTTCCCTCTCCCTCATTGCCCTCAGCTGCTTTAACAAAGGGAAGTTGTATTTCCTCTGAGGGTTTTCCGTGTTGGCCCTGAGTCTGTGAGGCGTGTGGGGACAGGGCTGCTGTGGGGAGCTGTGCAGGAACTCCCCCAGGGCTTTGGTGCTCCATAACCCAGTCCATCTCTACCAGAGAAGCTTTAGTCTTGCACAGAAAGATGCTGGTGGTGGTTTCAGATGGGAAGGAGATAACTGAAATGGCTGTGATTGTGGCACTCTGAGATTTGATGCAAGTGCTCCCAAACCTGTCATTGTACCATAAGTAGACATGAAGGAGATGTGACTGCCTGGCCACAAACCCTTGTCAGGTGGGATCTTGCAGTTGCACTGTGTGGGCTGTATCCCAGTGCCTGAGCTGGGGGCTGTGCCTCTGTCCTGGAGTGTCACAGTCGGTGCCTCCAGGATTGGTCACTGCTGTCACTTTTCCAGATTTCCCTGTCCAGGCTTTTTCCAAATAGATGTAGAAACAGATTAACAGGCACACATATGATGTGCTCACAGTCATCCACAGTACTTGAAGGAAGGCAGTGAAAAGCCCAAAAGCTGGCCAGCTTCACGACTGGGTTTGGTTCTACAAAACCAACACGCGAGCAGTTGCACAGCAGCTGAGCGGGCTTTTTTTCCTCTTCTCTGTATTTTTTTTGAAAAAGAAATGAAGCCTTGATTCGTGGACGAGCAGTTTAGTGCTGCTGTCATAGGTTGGTGGTTTGTTGTGTGGTTAGCTTGGTTCTCAGACCTGTGTGCTGCAAGGTAATGGGGTTCATCACAGAGAGAGCTTTTTCTCGGCAGGATGTCTAACGATGTGTTGCCTCTGTTTTCTCACTTGCTACTCTTACAAAATTTAGTCATGGTACAATATTTGATGAATAGCCTTTGATAAAAGGCTTTTTATTATTTTCTTTTTTTTTTTTTTTCATTTTGGTCACTGTTGTAATACCGTGAAATGCTGATGGAAAGCTGAGTGAAGATGATCACTAAATGTTAATGTGATGGGCCGCAGGTTAACCTGTAGGAGTGTTGGTGGAATTCCCTGTGTGCCAGGGGGATGCTGCTGCTGGATGTGGTGGGGTTGTGCTGGTACCTGGCTGGGCAGCCTGTGGATGGATCCCTTTCCAGCAGCTCATGGCTGTTGCTGTTTCCCAGCCCTGGTCATAGCACAGGAGGCAATCTCTTGACATTCTTTACCTCCAGCCCCCAGTGAGTGTGGGGTGGGAATCCTGCCCAGTTTTGATGCTCTCTCTCCCTGCAGCCAGGCTGTACAGGAGCTGGTGCTGCAGGAGTTTTTAAGCATTTTGATCTGAAGTGGCTGCATTGTTCTTCTGATTAAATAGTATTTAATTAGCTTTGTTTCCTCCTTTTGCTTCAGCGTGAAGATTGGGGAGGGGGAAAAGGAAAAGATAAAAATTGTCTAAATGAAGCTTTGTCATTTAAAACACATATAAAACTCAGTGAGATGCCTTTTATTCCCCTGTCCTTTATCTTCCCTCACAAGCCTTCTGCGAATGAGTAGTGCATGTTGAGGTTTATCTTTGCTTTTATGTGCAGTAGCCACATGCTTAACATCGAGCACGTTTGAGTTGCATTTCATAGGGCTTTCACAATCCCTTTATAAAGGGACTGATCTGCTAACATCACCCTCTTTAGATCTAGCAGGCAGGATGTTCCTGCACACAGTGAAGTGCTCGCAGTCTCTCTTGCCAGACCAGTAAGTGAATGATTTCAAGCCTGGTGGGCAATACTTGTGTCCATGCGTAGCACAGACAGACCACAGTAGTAGGCAGCTGCATGTAATTTTGAACTCCACTCATTGAACTGTAATAAAACAATATAAGCACTGCTTGGGGGAAAGATTGGATGCAGTTATCCTTACACAGGGCTCGGGCATATGAAAGCAGCGCTGGCTGACAAGAGGATTTTGAGATTTGATTTTGATTGAATTGCAGAATTGAACAGGCCAGGAATGTCAGTGGAAGGCTAAATGCCTGTAGTGCCATAAAGTTTTATTCATGTGAGGCTTTCCAATATAAAGTAGATGGATTATTGGAGAAGGTGTCAAGGGACATGAAATAGAAGTGCCCAAAACGTAAAATGTGGGTATAAGGATAAAATTACTTCTTGCTTAGTACATAATTAGCTCACAAAAATGTTTTTGGGTAGTTGTTTGTTTATTGTCCAACCTTTTTTAAAGCTAATTTATTACAAAATAAAAAAAACAGTCCTTGGTTTTTGCTTCATCTCTCTCTGGCTGGAATTCATATTCTTTTAAGAACAGGTTTAAAAAACAAATTCTGTCTTAATTTATTTTTTTATTAAGAAAAAAGGTGTCTCATTAAAAAAAAAGATGTGGGGGAGGAGAAGTCTGCAGGATAGAAAGGAAAAGGGAAAAAAAAAAGACAAGTCCACAGGATATGAACACTCTGCAGACACTGAAAACTATTATGCTCAAAAACAAGAGCGGGATGTGTATTCACATACCACAACACACTGACTTATTTCATAGCTCAGTAATGCATATGTAATTAGAGACAAATTTGCATAGGACAGCTGATAGCCAAATTTGTATGGCATTAGAGACAGCTTCACTCCTTTGCAGTGAGCTCTGAACAATAAATTAAGTCGCACATGGGTTGGATGTGGGTTAGCACAAGGGGATGCATTTCTGTGCCCAAATTCTGGTCTGTTTACAGCCCCGTGTCTCAGTTAACATTTTCCCTAAACATACTCTAAATCACATATTATATGACCACAGAAAAATAAGCATAGCTTTACGCTACATCTAGTCACTCAGAATTAAAACATAAACAGTAAAACAGCCTTCTTATTGCAAGACCTTTTTTCTGTTTTAAATTTCTTTTTTTTTTTTTTTGGAAAAGGGCTTGTTGTGTTAATCTTGCCTTAACCAAGAACACGAATACCTTTCTATATGTGTTTTTTATAGGGAGGTGGTGTGTGGTGCATACAAGACTGTCAAAATGGGATCTCAAATTGCCATAAAATCTAAACTTACCAAATTGTATTTAAAGAACAGCATACATTTATTTTTTCAGAACTAGTTGCCTGTAAGCTGTGTGTTCTTCCATTTCAGTCCCTCCTGATTGAGATGGCATGTATGTTTAGGTAGTATTTATATGTAATTGTTTTTATTTTAAGTCCAAAAGAAACACCTAAATTGTTGTTACTGTGCAGATTGTAATTATTATTTTTGAAATCTTCCATTGTGAGCTTGGATTTGTAAATTCTTTAGGAAAGAAATGCCACATTCAGTGCTGGTGGTAACTCTCCAGGGATTTGTTAAACTTTTATTTACCACATGTTATATATATCGTTCCTTCGTGGCGTTTTGGGTTATTTTGTGTTATTATTTAGGTTTCCTGAAAGTAAATGTGATGGAGATTTACCTAAATGAATAGCAGTTTATTTCTGGTGTGTTTCTTTGAAGGAAAAGGATAAAAAAAGCTCCCTTCTCCCCCCTACCCCCAACTCATACCAGCTATAGTCCTTGAATTATGTGTGGTAGAGATGCTGTACTCAATAGAGCGACTTTTCTTTTCTTCCTCCCCCTCACTTCCCCCCTCTGGCTGCCTTTTTTTTTCTTTTTTTTTTTTTTTTTTTCTCCCTTAAGTAGGGTTTTGCAGCAGACTGTAAAGCAAGGGGTTGGTTTCAGGGGGCTGTGTATGGTTATCCTGGCTGTGAGGGTGGTGGGGCCTTCTCAGAGCTGGGGATGCTACATCACCTCACTCAGCAAAGCCAAAATATTACAGAGTCACCAGGTAGCAGAGAACCAAGAACTCTGAACCCAGTATCATAAATCAGCTCTTTTTTCTTTTTCTTTTTTTTTTTTTTAATACCTACAGAACTTGAAAATCTCAAGTTAAAGAAAAGTGAGCTTTTTTGTTGTTGTTGTTTTTATTTATTTCTATTTTGGTAGGGTTTTTTCATTTTATTGACTGTACTAGCTATGACTTGCTTAATATTAAGACATTTTTAAGTTATTTAGAAGTGCAGGTTAAATAGACAGACAAAACAATTTAGCTTTAGACAGTTTTAAAATATTACTTTTATTTAAATTCTCTGATGCTTAGTTTTTAAAATATTTGAAAGTACTCTTTTTAGATGATACTGAAATTTGAAAGTAAATTTTTGTGCATAAATGATTCAGTACAAAATAAAATTAAAAAAAAAAAAAAGCCCAAAGACCTAGCTGAAGTTGGCTCTTTCAGTTATGTTAGAGTATGTGAATATTGATAAGCTTAGATGACCTTCTGTAAATGAAGTTTGGTTTCAGTGTTCATTGAGATAGGGTTGAATGATTAGTTTCAGTAATTCCTTTGATGATTCAGTAAAAACTGTGAAAAGAAGACCTTGCTCTCTTTTCCAATCTAGGAATAAAATAAAGGTGTAGAAGATTGGGATCTAATACTGCTGTGACTGTAATATATTCCATTTTCTTACCACAGATCATGTTTGGTAAATGTTTTACATGCATAAATGAATAAACTCATTATGTATCCAGCACATTTAAACAATTTTCATTTAATAAATAAAAATGTTATTTTCATTTTCTTTTAGCTTTATTTTTCAACCAAATGAAGATCAATATGAATCCTGAGATTGCCAACTAATAAAAACTGTCATGATTTCTAACCCAGTCATAGCTTAAAACTTAGGGATGCAAATGAATGTGAAAATAACCTGTTATCATCTTTAGCAGACAGAAAAATTAGGGTAATGAAAAGACCATATTTATTAAGTTGATAACCAATTAGAATAGATGCTTCTTTAGGAAAATAAATAGAAAAGTACAGAAAATGCAAAACAAGATTGAAATCAATGATTTAAATCATGTTTCCTGCTTTTTGATATAAACCATGATTAGAATCAGTGATTCAAATCACCTTGATTTAAATCAGGCTCTTGCTTGGGATGGATTAGTTTGTGGTTACCAACCAGAACCCTCTGCAGGTAAAGGCAGGGAGTCCAAAGTGGAGGGTGAGCTGCCTGTGACAGGGGATGGTCTTCAAGGTCCCTTCCAACCAAGCCATTCCGCATATGAAAATTCCTCCTCATTCAATTGGCCTCAAATACTGAAATTACAAGTGCATGATTCCTGTGATCACCCCTCAGCTCCTTTCTGAGGGAATCCATCTGAGTCTGGGGGCTTGTGGCAGGTCAGGTGGGGCTGGGTTCCCTTCGGGGGTGGCCTCAGCCCATCGCCTGTGGAAGCAGAGGGGCTCAGGCCCTTTCCCCTGTGCCTTGCACCCTCCCCTCCCTGCAGGCAGCATCCCCGCTGCTCCCTGCCCTCCCTGCTTGCTCCTGGAGGGATTTGCTGCTCTCCCCAGGGGCTTGGCTCTTCCCGTGTCCCTTGCACAGGATGTGGCGGAGGCACTGAGTTCCATGAGCTCCTAGAAAGTATTTTTGGCCAATCAATTCTCCCATGTAAAGAGCAGGTATTAAGGCTTTTTTTATCCTTTCCTCAAAACCTGTGTTCCCTTCCAGGAGGAGGAGCAGGGCTGTGTCCCTTGCAATGAACTCTTTCTTCCATGGGAGCTCTGGTTCAGACCATGGTGAAGCTCTCCCCTTTCCACCAGCTCTTTCTGGTTCTTTTCATCCTGCAGGAGAGGTAGGAAAAGGGAGAGCTTGCCTACAGCAAACCCTAAAGAAGAGCAAAATAAGCATTTTTTTTGGCCAGAACATTTTGGCAGAGGGGCAGCAGTGGGGACTGGTAGAGCCCTGCTGCAGTGGCTGGTGGAGGAGAGCTCCTGTTGTAACAGCATAGATCACATCTTCCCTTGACAGGGTCTCAGTGTTAAAGAAACCCAACATAAACCTTGATATGCTCTGGGTCAGAGATGTCAAGTAGAGCAGATTGCATTCAAGTTGCACATAAATTATTTAAAATGCCCATAAAGATGGGTCAAGGGTCCTTGCATTGGTAGAAGTCAGTTTAAGCTTGTGTGCTGTAATTGTTTCCATATGATGACCTTTTTGAACACACGGACTAGAAATCCTTTGCAAGGTGCATAAGTTGAGAAACACGTGGGTTTTATTGTAATAATGTTTCTAGTTGGAAGGTCTCAAAATAATTAGCTTGATTTAGCGCTCTCATTTCTGCCTGTGTTCCAGACTACGTCCAAGCCTTTTATGGAGCATAAATAGTTCTTCATGTAGTGTTGGCAGCTGAATACTCAATACTGTAAGAATAATGCAGACAGAGACCTTCCACCAGTGCTGGATGAAGTCAGCTCTCCTGAAGGAGGCAGATGTTTTGGCAGAGGAAGGTGCCATGTGTTTCTTGAGTCAGCCACTGTAAATTTGTGAGCAGTTGGTCCTTAGATAGGAAGGCTGAGTTTTTTCTCTTATATTTAGGGATAGCTAGTAGTGGACTGATCCTATTACTTAATGGTATTTAGGTCACATGAGTTAAGCTGCACAATTAGGAGTGAAGTTAACTCCAGTTCTGTGTATTTGAACACAGTCAAGTTTCCTCAGCAGGTTTTCCTAGGTTTAATCCATGCTAATTTATTCTTACATTCTGACTGTAGTGACTATCTCGAGGCAAATCAGATGAATGGGGTCAGATTTTTAGCTGGCATAAACTGACACAGTTTCTTAATTCTTCTGCACTTGCTGTAGCTGTGCTGATTTATGCCAGCCAGGAGTAAAGGCCACTTAGATTAACCTGGTACTGACTGGTGACTAAGTTTGAAAAAACCCAAATACCTTGTGCTTGTGTGCTGAAACAGGAAAACATCCAGGAAAATAGTTAAAAATGGGATAGGAGGGCTCATTGTGTGTAATACAGGAGCTATATGGACAGTAGGATGCAGAGATGTAGCACTGATTCCCAGGGAAATGTGATTTATAGAGATGATTTGTAGCTGGAAATCTTGCACTGCTGGAAGTACTGGTGCATCCATAAAGGTAACAGCCAGTATTTAAGATTTGCTTTGAAAAGTTTAATATTTCTTCACAGTAGGAAAGAATGCTGCTGGAGGTTTTCCTCTGCATGTGAATAGACACGTGAAATACATACACAGAACACAAATTACAGACACGTGGAGCAGGCCGTAAGAGATGGTGTGACAGAGGAATTTCTCTTAATCAGGGGGTGAACCCACATGATCTGTGTTTTGGGATTTGGCCCCTGGGGAGGAAGATGCCTGGTTGCTTTATGCTCTGGGGTACCCCCTTAAAGTAGCAGGTGTTGTGGTAAATTCTTGTGTGTGTCTGAAAACCACCCTCCAGTGCTGCCTGGTTGGGCTTCTGGAGCCACTCCTGCCTTTCTGGCTTGGCTGATCCCTGTTGATTCATTCTTGAATGTGTTGGTTCTTCCCTTGCAAATTGCTCTGTGTGGTTTGTTCATTGCAGGGAGTTACTGCTAAATATTGGGACGGGCTTATGGTGACTCTCTTGAATTTTTTGTTGGTTTTCATCTGGGTTGGTTTTTGGTTGGTTGGTGGAGTTTGAAGTGAGGCTGGGCAGTGTCATGGAGACTGTTCTGCATTTTCAGCTCCACTGAGAGGTGTAGCACATCAGCCTGATCAGAGCTGTAACTTCATTGTGGTTGCCCTGGGAGGAGGCTACTGGCTAATTCGTGTGCACAGAGAAGGATGGGGTGGGTGCCTGTGGGTAGTAAATGATTTTGGCATTTGCTGCTGCTGTTGAAGTACACAGTGCCCACTGGTCCCCAAATTCAGAACTAAAACACCTAAAAATAAATAACCACACTAAAGCCAGAGATCATTTGAAGAGCAAGGTGGCAAACCACACCAAGAAATCTTTGCAAAAGGCAGTGCAGAAGTTTTTCTGCTGCTCTTTAATATTCAAGATTTTATCTTGGAGAGTTATCTTTAGAAAAATAAACGTTCCCTTGGAATCAGGTATACTAATCCTGTGATACTGACTGTGGAATGCTTATTTCTCTGGAGAGAGTGTAGGGAAGAAGGTGAGATTCATTTGAGCAGCTTGAGACCTCCACAGCCTGTGTTGGTCTGATGTCAGTTCATTTGCTGAAATAAGCTGAAAATTCCACAGCAGAGGAAAGCCCTGTCTGGAATAAGATTTCTTTAAAATAAAATAAATAAAAAAAAATCAAACTTCCCCTTTGTGATTTATGATCCCTTTAACAATGCCACTTTCTCAAAGCCATGCATCATACACAAACAATGGGCCACATAGAAAAGCGTGCTCCCCGGAGTATTACCAAGCATGTAATTTTGTCTTTAAATTCTTTGGAGTGAATTGTAAGAACATGACTTCATAGGAACCTTTGAGACATTATGGCTTTTAATAATGCTTTGCTGCTACATGTAATACTTCAGTTTTACTTGTATTAATTAAATTGCTCGATGGGTGCGTGTGCAGCGGGGAGGGGATCCCGTCCATCCCGGCACACCCAGGAGGGATGTGGCTGCCAGGAGGGCTTTGCTCCCCTCCTGAAGGTGAGGGGGCTGTGCTCTGCTCTGGTCTGATGGAGGCTCAGGAGAGTTTTCCTCCAGTTTTCATCCCCTGGACAAGACATCTGTGCAAACTCCCCATCCCTCCAGCCTTGGTGCCCGGTGCTGTGCCCACGAGGGGGTGCGCACGAGAGGCAGCTCCTCTTCTTCTTCTTCCTCATCGTGAGCTCATACAAAACCCTGTGGGGTGTGCAGCTGTCCCACCCCGCTCACATGCACAGAGTGAGGTGGCTCCTGCCTTGGCTCTCCTGCCCAGCACTGCTATCCCCTCAGGTCTGTGATCTTCCCAAATTTATATATATATATATATCTTTTTTTTGGTAAGTTTTCAAGAAAATTGAGGTCAAACTTATTTCCTCCTGTAATCCCTTTGCACCCCCCCGTCAGCTTTATTATTTTTTTTTTTAGCAGGCACATCTTGCATTATGTAAAACATAGGTGAAGAAACATGTTCAGTAAATCTGCGTTGCCTTTCTGTCTGCAGCAGCTGGGTTTGGATCTGGCTGCTTATCTAATAAAGGGTGGAAGCTGCACTTTTTACAGCTTTTTGTAGCACGGTTTGTGGGCTTGCCCATAATAATACAATTATGAAGGTTAACAGGAAAAAACTGGGTCCAGGAGTGATTCCAGGCAGCTGGCAATGCCGACGAATTGGAAGCGCACCACCAATGAAAACTGCAGTGAAAAGCAAATTAAACCTCATATCTGCCATCTCACTCGCTTTTCTCTGCTTTCCTGTTTGGACTTGAAAGGTGATTGGAGCCAAGGCAGTGACAGTTGACGGAAGTGCTGCAAGGAGAGAGTATTTATTTACAGTGAATCGTGGTGATGCTTGTTCAGGATGCGGTTTCACGCAGGATGTTCTGTCCCCACCCCCGGTTTGATCATTTCTCCAAAAAAAAAAAAAAGGAAGGGGGGGGTTAAAAGAAAAAAAAAAAGCTTCTTGATTGTTTGAGGCCACAGCTAATGCTTGGAGAAACAGTGAGCAGCATGCCTGTACTTGGAGTGTGCTGTAATCTGCTGTCGGAGGAAGTTCCTGTATTAGGAACAGAGGCTGCTCAGGACTGACTCCTGCCCAGATGTGCTCAAAACCCACTGTTGGCCCTATACATTTAAACTGGGAATGGGCTGGGTGGGTCCCCATGCTGCCAGTGGTGGTTAATGGAGGCCACCCACTTGGATGTCAGCACTGCCAGCTGATGTGGCTGTAAATTTATCTTTTTGGAGAGGGAGGAAGCAGAAGAGTTATCCCCTCTCTGTATGTTTTAGTACATCAGATAAATGTTAATGGAGAATTCAGTGTGCAAAAGGTCCGGGATAGTTCAGCATTTGGATGAGGGGTTCCCCTCATTCTTTTTCTGCTTTAATCATGGACCCACTGAATGGTTTGGGTTTGAATGGTTTGGGTTGGAAGGGAACTTAAAGACCATCTGGTTTTAACCCCCCTGCTGGGTCACCTTCCACTAGCTCAGGTTGCTTAAAACCTCATCCAGCTTGGTCTTCAACACTTCCAGAGATGGCCATCCGTAGCTTCTCGGGGCAACCTATGCCAGACCTTCACCATCCTCACAGTAGATCAAGACTTGAACCCTGCAGCAGATGAAATAACAGAATGTCCCTAAATAACAAGCATTGTGCTGGTCCAAGGACCCAGAAGGGCAGGGTTTATCTGAAGTCTCTCCAGCACAGGAGAAGGGCTCTGGCTCGCTGGGATCAGGCTGTTCCCAGGGATGTTGGTGTGGGTTGGGTGCCCATCACAGAGATGCAGGATGGTTTTACAGCCCTCACACCTCTTGCTGCCATATCAGCCCCAGCACCGATGGGTTTTGTGCAGCTCCTGACAGGCAGGCAGAGATAGTAACTTGTGTTAGTCCCAGACGGGGCTGGTGATTAGATAGGGAGAGTTTCTCTATCTCGTTTCTTTCCGAGATAGAGCACAGGGCTTAGGGATGTGCTCTAGCATATATGGTTTCCTTCACGGGCACTGAGCGGGGAAGCTATTGGAAACTTGAGGGATTACAGGGAGGGGTGAACATGTTTTATTTTTTATTTATTTACTTTGACATTTTCCTTTAAACTATTTCCAAGAAGTACATTTTTACCAGTTTTTCTGTCTGGAAGAAGGAATCTGATGGGGTTTTTTTTTCCACTCACAGCTTTTAATTACACCATTGCCATCATCGGGCCCTTTCTACAACTCCCACATTGTTCAGCAGACACGGTGAAATGTTTTTAGGAACCTATAAAAGCCAGTAATTTGCATCCAGAGGCCATGGTTGTAGTCAGCATTCAGGCAAGGAAGCAACTGCCTGGGTAACTTTATGGCCAGGACATGTGCTGCATTGTGGAGCGGGGCTGCTGCCTGCCCGTGCTCCTGCACGGATTGCTCTGCGAGTACATTTAATTAAGTAATGAAGTTGTTAGGGCTGGAAACTGGGAATCCAGCTCCCCAAAGGTCCATTGTGCCAGGGAGCTGAGCCGGAGCCAGCCTGCCTCCTTCCCCAGCTCTGTGCTGGCTTTCCTCAGCCTCTCCCCAGCTTTTGTGCCTCGGGGCTGTGATCTGTGCCTGCTTTTGGGGTTGTGCTCCCTTGGTTACCTGGTGGAGTTGGACCTGCACTGAGTGGGGCTGTTCTTGGTGCAGGATGCTGCCTGGCAGTCCTGTGAAATGGTTCTTGCTGCGGGTGATGGCTGAGCTGACACAGGGCATCAAGGACTCCCACGCATCCACAGCTTTTGGAAACCATCGGTTTCGGAGGCTAACGAGGGCCTCGTGTTGCAGAAATATGTTAAGGTTTAGGATGAGATTTGCAAAATTGCCAAAGAGAATTTTTTTTTTTTTTCTGAAGAGCTGTTTGAATTTGGGTAATCAAAACATCTTAAGTAGCTCTGAAAATGTCACTGTGGAAGATCCTGCTCATGCCTTGTCTGGCTGAACAAAAAAGGCTAAGATGCTTCAGAAGGAAGAAAACATCATCTCTTTTAAAGGTGATGGGATGGCTGTGGTTTGGTATTGTGTAAAAATTGTAAGTAATTTCTTAGCAAGAAAGAGCTGTCTATTCTCAGTGGGCTGTGAAGCCATGAGATACAGGGCCTGGGAGCATTCAGTAACCAGGAAAGAGTTGTCTAAAAAGTAGCTTAAAAATAGGAATATTCACCTCCAAAAATAAAAAAAAAAAAGGCAAAAAGACATTTTAATTGAATTGAGTCTGATTTTTTGGGGGGGGTTGAGGCTACTAGTAGTAACTAGTCTGAATTAAACTGGGACTTTTCACTCAAACAGAACTTACATGCATTTTTATTTTACTGTCACACGTGTGTACTTTTCAGACTGCCAGTCTCTCCAGTCAGGAGCACAACATAGTTTTTTCATTATTCCTTTGTACACTTGTGCTTCACCACCACCATATATTCTGTCCATTTGGAAGAATAAAGTGCTGCTCTGCTCCTTGAGTGGGAAATAACAGTAAGGATGGTGCGGGGTGTGTGGGATGCCTCTGCCCCCTGTGCAAGCCTTCCATTCCCAAGATTTCCCAGTTTCAGCTATTTCAGCTTCTTAAGTTATATCAACATCAACAAAGAAATAAAGCCAGGTCCTTACTTTTAGCACAGACACCATGAACAGGCTATTCAGAGTGTGCTCAGCTCCCAGCAGGAACGTTTGTGCCAGACAGAGGACTTTTTGATTCCCTGTTTTCTTCCTCCATCTGAATAGGCTGTGGCTGGGGGTGAGGTGTCTGTTGTTGGACAAGGGGAACTGAATATCCAGAGGGCTCAGGCTCTTCAGTGCTCACTGATACTCCTGGGGAAGACAGGATGGTTTGGTGAGGATGGGGGGGAAATGTTTTTCTCTGTGAGGGTTGAATTCAAGGGGATGCAGTGCTAGGGGCATATCAGCCCCATGGGGCCAGCAGGGGAAGATGCTGCCCTGCAAGAAGGGAGACAGCGTTCCCCGTGGCCTCAGAGAGTTGTCTGGGAGTCAGAGCTGTGCAGGGTTTGTACTTCACCCAGCCAGGTCGTGCTGGAACACGCTGCTTGGAGCGGGGTGAGCCGGCAGTGACTGACACAGCTTCTCCTGCCCAGGGCCTGCGCCCAACTGCTGCTCATGGCCTCGAGTGCTTGCCGAGGTGGTTCCCGGCCAAGACAGGAAACTATTTGACTTGGGGTGCTAGAGAGCTCCTCTCATGGTATTTACAGATAAAAGGGGAGGAGTTGAAAACTGTAGTCCATACTCAGCCCAATCTGATAACCTCCAGGGATTTTATTAGTTCAAAGAAATTTTGGATAGCGAACTTGTGTGATTAAGTGGAGCTGAAGCCCCAACCCTTGGAGGCATCCAATCCTTACAACAACCTTAGAATAACAAATGCTGCTTGTAGCAATCTTTTTTCTTACTTTTTTTTCCCCCTTAATGTTTTAAGCCATTAGGCCATTCTAAAATTTAATACATAAGTAAGAATACGTCCCTGATCTTTAAAATTAATTGTCTCTCCTGAGCATTGATGGCACAGAAACCGCTTTTGTTCAACAGACTTCAGTCTGTGAGGGGCTAAAAATGAGAAAGGTGAGATATATTGAGTAACTAGATGGGCAGAATGTGTTTGGTTGGAATAAATTAGGAAGGCAATAGTAAAAGGACTGTTTTCCACAGTGCTTTACTGGGTTACTAGATAGTTCAAGGCTGTGTCCCCATGACCTCTCTGCTTGCCATGGTTGTGTTGTAGGTGGAGAAGTCTAAAGGACACAGGCCCTTCACCTTGGAGTTAGATTTGCCCTGGCACCTGGCTGCTGTTGGGTGAGAGTTTCTCCTTGGCTCTGCTCAGCAGACATACGTTGTCCATCTCCCACCCTTCCAAATCAGATGGAAACTCTTCCTAGCTCTTGGCTTTCTGCTTTTCCCTTGGGTTTTATTTCACCACTGGTTGTTAGAGACCTTGGATAAGGTACATGTTCTGCTGGAGGCAGTAAAGAGGGTCTGGTAGGACCCTGTGTGCATTGCCAGGTTTCCAGCTTTTTTTTCTTTTCCTGGAGCCTCTGTTCATTTTTTTGCAAGCCTAGAGCTACCTTCTGCTTCAAATAGGCAGATTCACTTGCTGATTAAAAAGCATTGTTAATTTAGAAGGAAGGCCACATTCCTTCTCAACACCATCATTAATTAAAGACTAGGAAATTGCCAATTCACCCAACATTCACATCCTTACCAGACTATGCTCACATAATTTATTGCCCAAATATCTTAATGCCCAAGTACGTGCTGAGGCCCGTGCACAAAACTTAAACTCCAATCTCATATATTTTTCCTATGCATAATTAAGATGATTGCCTCTTAAAACCTTGCTTATTTTTGGTAAAACACCTTTGTTTTCCTGAGGTTGGGTTTTTTAGATTGTGCCCAAACATGGGCACTGACTGTGGCCACAGCTTTATTAAACTGTATAATTTTGCGTGTACGGGTGTGAATCATAACCCCCAGATGAAAATAGCTCCTTCAGAGCTGTGTCTCTGGGAGGAGGGAAAAAAAAAACCCAACGTGATACCAAACACTCCCTTACGCCTTCTCACAATTCTAAACTGTTGCAGGTTGGACATAATCAGAAAACAGAGTTTTATGTCGAGTTTTGTGTCGGTGAGGGGAATGTAACTATGCAAAACCCACTTACAGCTTAGACACATCATTCATGAGTTACACCATGGCTCCGAGCTCATGGCAACGACGAGTGTCTGGCAATCCCCACCATCTGGTGAACTCTGATGTGTATTTGAACAGCACGCTGTGTTAGTGTGCCTATATACAAGACATATTCGCACACAACATATAGTGGCAGGGGAAAGAGAGAGAAATTATGTTTCAGCTGTGAATGACTTATATTTACTCAAGCAGCAAAGAAATAGCTGATAGCTCACGAGTGATCAAAGCCTGTGGTGAGTTATAGAGGTCTTTCCTCACCAGTGAGGAAGATATAGCACATTTCAGCCTGCTGTATATTCTTTTAGTCCAACACACACATTTCAATGCTTATTTTTATTTTGGTTTAGAGGCCTTTCTACTTTGCACAGCAAGCAAATTTTATTTCTAAATTTTTTTTCTAATTTTTTTTTTTTTTTTTTTTTTTTTTTTTTGCAATCTCTTCTGCCTCTTCTCTGTCTGCTGCTGATGCCAGAGACAGAGCAGATTGGGAAGCCTTTGAACACATTACTGGTTGAACTCGAATGAGATTTTTGTATTGCTTGGTTGCAAGCTCCTGTGATGAGCATAAGGAATTTAGTTTTGATTGACATGATGTTCTCTTAAAGCAAAAGTGATCTATCAGCATCCAGGCACCCGCAACTTGTTTTTTCTTTCATGACAAAAAATAGTTTTGTTGCTGTCGTGCTACAGCCATGAAGGTTGAATTGCAGTTTCCCTTTGAATCCTCTGATGGAGGAGGTAGAGAGGAGTGAGTCAAAATGGGCCATTTTAGGTCACTCCTAACAAGCCAGCCTCGAGGATCTTCTCAGTTTCTGTTGCTCTGCTTGTTTTGTGTTCAGCCAGCTCTTCCTCTGGTGCACCAGCATGCTCATTCCAGTACAGAGTATTTGTACAGATGACACAACCTTATTATCTTCAGCTTCGGTTGCTTTAAAAGGAGTTTTTACAGTTAACACACCCGTGATCTTATACCACAAAGAGAACTGGTCTGGCAAAAAGATATGATATATCCTGAGACAGAGTCTGAACGTGAGAAATCCTCCCTCTCCCCTCCTTGTGCTCATCACTAAATGTGAAACCTCTTCAAAATAAGCTGCTCTCCAAATGAGTTATTATTTGGCCTGTGTCGGTATAGAAGACACGTGAGCATCCTCTGGGAGGAAATATAATCTTATAAATTAACCTTTGAACTTGGGGAGTTGGATTGTGGTTTTTATACAGCTGCTTTGTAGGGCACTGGGAGGTTATTTAACCTGCCTTTTTCAGGTCTGGGAAATGGGTGCAGAGCTCCTCACCCCCACCACTGCCTTGCAAGCATATTCCTTCTGTAAGGAGGCCTGGGGCATCACTGTGTGAAGAGCCATCAGAATAAACACTCTGTTAGGGGTGATTTTATTAATATTTGGAAACAGTTGAATCTGCACATAACCTTTGAGGGGGCAAGGATTGATTCAAATAAGACAGTTTTAAGAAACTTGGTAAATGCTGAAGGTTTTTAAGAGTTGTACATTGCTCAGGCTTGGTGCTGAGCCTCCCTATAACTCTCCTGTGCTGCCTTTTTTCAACTGACAAACTCTTACACGTGGGTTATTTCTGAGTGTCACATTTGTATAATTTGTAATGCCTGTGTTTAAGGGAGATTCAGGAATCTGCAGTGACATTGGAAAGGCTCATTATCCCGAGGGTGGGCTTTCCTTATCAGTGGTCATCGTGGCAAGTCTTTTTGGGAGAGTCTGTGGCTCTGCTTCCTATGCCCTGCCTGGTGAGGAGGAGAACTGAGGGAATGCTCTGGTCTCAGAAACAAGTTTTATGGTTTATCAGTATAGAAGTAGCCCTTTGGAAGAATTTTTCATTTTTTTTCCTGGAAAAGTAGGTATGTGGGATACTGATCGTACACACCAGGCGTTAAAGCTCAAAAATGAATGATAGAATAATTTGTGATTGATGTAGTGAGCATGAAAATGAACATCTGAAGGTGGTAATTTTCAGAAGTACTTCTAAGTCCTTCAGCTTTACATTTTCCCTCTATTTGGGCAGATTTTGCTAATTTTTATAGGAGAAAAGGTTGCATTTTCATGGACAGTGAATACATCTTTGCTGGGCCTGTCCTTGGCCGTCCAGTTGTCCTTTGAATCATTCTGACCATGCTAATTCAATATCCTCCTCTTTGTTGTCCTGCTCCTGCATTTTTCCTTCCCAGGTTCCACTCCTGGCACTGTGCAGCTTCCCATTTCTATTTCAGTGTTTCAGGCACTGCTCAGAAACAGATGGATGGTGAGATTTCAACCCCACCTCCCAACTTCCACATACAGTCCACATCTCGCGCCGCATTCATGAGTGCACACGAGCAGCAGGACGCTTGGTTTTTGCTTTACTTATAACTTCATCCCCAAATCAGACCTTCCCCGTGTAGGCCAGGTGATCTGAATCAGAGGAGATTCCCTCCTCTCACCAGGAAAATGGCAATATAGGGATATTGATGAGGAGGAGGAGGGTGGGGCACGTGTGCTTTTCGGAAGCGCTGCGTTTCCCATTGCCTGTTTTGCTGGCTTTGAGCAGGTTTTGTCTGCAGGTATGCCCGGACCCGTGTGATCGCCTGGGGAGCGATACGAGGAACAAAACCTCAGCTCTACATTTGCTTTTCCTCCTTGGCTCTGCGGCGCCTGGGTTTTGATGTGTTGCTTCTCAGAAGGCTTGACGGCGGTAATAACGGAAACAGCAAAAAATGTCAGCTTGACTACTGTCTGCGTGTCGGCACTAGTCCAGGGAGTTTCAAAGGGATGTTTTATTGATTCTGTAATTGCACAGTAGAATGGACAAACTGAACTGTACCTCAGGGCAAGGAAAGCCCCTGTCTGAACGGCATATGTTGGAGTGTGCGCTGCTGTAATTTGGGCAGGGCGGTTTGAACCAGGGGACTGAAAGCTTGGCTTAACCCTTTCACTGGAGGCACTGGGGGCTCCACTTGTGCCTTCTGATGGCAGCCTGGGGAAAAGAGCTGCTTTGGAGATCCCTTCTAACACCAAAGTGACAACTCGGGGCTTCACTGGGATTTACACCAGCGTTGCTTCTTTTAAAAGGAAATTTGGCATAAGATCTTTTCCCTGGCGATACTCTCCAAGTATTCCCCTCCTCTGGGATCCTGAGCCCACAGAATTGTAACTTGCAGTATTGCCTCGCTTGCAAAATCCACTTCTTAACTGAAAAACTGGTCTTAATCTCTGATGAAATACGTCTGTGTTATAGTGCTCCTGCCTGGGAGCTGGTAACTTCCTCTAGCACAAGCTGATTACTTTCCAAAACTGAAGGAGTGGACTGAGCTGTTTTGCTAAAACAATTGCAAATTAAATTTGTAAACTTTTGCTGTTGCCATATTTTTTCACTGGCATGCTGTCTGCTTGCTGTGTCTTTAATTTGGTGAGAACACGAATCAATTAGGCTAACCTACAGCAATGCAGAAACTGAGGGGAAAAAATTAAAATGCACTTGACTTGATACGTGGGTGCCCAGGGTTTCTATTTCAATTATTCTCTATTATTAGCCAGCTAGAGCTGGGCATCCTGCAAAGAGCAGTGCTTCATCCCCAGGGCAGAGCCCACAAAACCCAGGGGTAGAAGAGCAGTGCAGGAGGAAGCAGAGTCCAGCCAGCATCCCTCAGGAGGACTGTAAGTTTGACTGGGTTTCACAGTTTCAGGATTAAAAGCAAAAGAATCTTGGGATGGGATGTACTGGGGATGGGAGGCTGGCAGCCCACCCAAGAGCACCCAGCTGGAGCTGGTGCTCCACAGGCTACCAGCAGATGCCAGTGGTTTGTGAAATAAACCGTGATCTTGGGGTTTCCACTGCGCTTATTTATGGCCATAATTAGAAATCTTGCTTTTTCAATTCAATGCTCTTTAAACACAATTCTCTGGGAGAAACCTGCAGTGCAGTTCTGTCTTGTACTGGATTTTTAGTAGATTTTACAAGAAAGTACTATTTGAAGAAGAGAAGAGTCTGATAAGACCTCATTGGACCTTTCAGTGCTTAAAGGGTGCTTGTAGAAAAGAGGGAGACCAACTATTTACACAGGCAGATAGTGATAGGAAAGGGACAGTGGTTTCAAAATAAGCAAGAAGAGATTAAGATTTGATGTTAGGAAGAAACTTAACACTGTGAGGGTGCTGAGGCCCTGGCACAGACTGCCCAGAGAAGCTGTGGCTGCCCCTGGATCCCTGGAAGTGTCCCAGGCTGGGTTGGACAGGGCTTGGAGCAGCCTGGGACAGTGGAAGGTGTCTCTGCCTGTGGCAGAGAGTTGAACTGGATGATCTTTAAAGTCCCTTCCAGCCAAAACTGCCCTGTAATTCTGTTAAATGAAAGAAGATGTGCACTAAACTTCATTATATTTTCGGATGTTGACTCCGATGAACTTCTTTATCTGGAGCCTTGCATGCTGTAACAAAAACAGGCACCTAAGCATGTGGAGCACTCTGCCAGTTGAACAGAAAGAAAAGTGAAGCTCATCTTCAGTAATTTGTATTGCAGAAATCAGCTGGGGGAGATCCTGCATCTGGGATTTGCTCCGTTCCCTTCTGGTGGTTCAGAGGAGTGTAAATTATATACTAGTGGCAACAGCTGTACTTTGGGGCTTTTGCCAGAGGAAGAGCAGCTTTATTCTGCATTGGGATGAGAATGCCAGAGATGAGTTGATTAGTAGGGGAGGGGAACACTGCCCAGTGCAGCTGATACAGTGATCTTAGTACATAATTAGTTGCAAGTACACTTTGATCAAGTCCAAAACTCACAGGCCTGCTGAAAGGAGCAGTGAAATCTTGATTTGTCCTAGTTGGTGAAAGGTAACTTATCTTTATCTAGTTTTATATTAAATTCACGGCCAAGGCATCGAAAGTCTCTAATACCAATAGTGCTGAGATTAGTCAGGACCCACAACGTGGGGTGAGGGGCTGGGGAGCACAGGCAGCGTCACTGCAAGGCTCGTTCTTCATCAACCACCTAATTTGGAGACAGGTTTAATAAAAGCTGAATAGAAATTAAAATATCAAACTGAAGTAGTAGTTTAACATTTGGCTGAGTCTTTATCACCTTCCTCCCCCATCTCTGACTTTTGTCAGATTGCTCATAATTTCAGTCTCAGTGATCTGACTCTGTTGTCTTTTTTTTTTTTTAATAAGAATGGTGAAGTCAGTGTGACTGAAAATACAGAATATGCACTAATATTTCCTGTGCCACATCAAATCACCAAAATGACTAAAGAACATCCTGAACTCTGAAATTCTCAGCACATATTTTCTGTCAACACTAACGCTGAAGTGGAATTGCCCCAGCCAATCAGACATGGGAAAAACACTGACTTACTGACCCAGAAAAAGCTGTATTTCCCAATTTTTGCAGGTCCCTGCTCTGGTTGTCAAGGAAAGGTGGCCGGAGTCAGGATTTGTGGTAGCACAGTGTTTGGAATCCCAAAGGCACTCCAGGCACGTTGATGTGCATGTTGGAGAGGGGTTGCAGAGTCCTGAGGGTAGTAGCCATGGGAAGCAGGCGTTTTGCCAAAGCTCTGCTGAGCGTCTCTGCCTCGCTGATAAAAATCATTCATGCTTTTTTGGCAATAGTATCTGTAGCTGGTTTTGTGATGCCCTGAGTCCATTGATGACTACTTGTAAAAAATAAGATATATAAAAGCTGGTGGAGTTTTTCAAGTAAATGCTTGCTGGGTGCTTAAGAGATGCTGGGGAATGTTTACAAGAACATCCTAGTCCTGCCTCCAGAAAGATCTTTGATAGAGACAGAGTTCTCTGGAGTAGCTGTTGGTGCTCTCTGCTGCCTTTTTTGTTTGTTGCTTTTTATTGTGGTTTTTTTTTTTTTTTTTAACCTGCATTAATTTAATTATTTCTGTTCCTGGAAATTTCTGTCCAGGATTTGATTGTAAGAGCTGGGTGTCTGGAAGATTAATTTGTCCTTTTGGACGACACTTGGGCTGTTACTATTTTATAATCATCGACAGTGGCTGTAAGGAGTGAGGAAGGATGCAGTAAAACACAGCAATGCTGACAGTGTAAAAATAGTGCGTCTTCTTGCTGTTTGATATTTTGATAGAAACCTTTTATCACTTTAAAAACTGGCCGTGTATCAATATGATATGTTAAAAACAGAAGTAGGAAACTGCAGGCTTTTAATTTGTGCCATTTGAACCCTCTTACCTTGGATGAATGCGACGTGTAAATTATAGTTCCCATGAGGTAAAAATCAGTCAAATGCTACTTAACCTTTACTCTGCCATGTTTCGTGTTCCATTTGTGCTTAAGAGAATATGTGCGTATGTCTTCATCTCGCTACCATGCAAAATCATCCTCAGGGTGCCTGTAACAACACAAAATGTCTTTAAATTTGGATTTAAGGTGAGCAAAACTGCTGTTGCCTGCCTTAGAAGTCTTAGGGCTGAAGTGATTTCAGAAATTTTGTTTGCCCTTCAAAGGTGAGGAGCTGGAAGAGGTTATTTTTCGTTCAGCGTGGCCACAGTGATTGCTGCTGGTTCTAACTGGTTTGTTTGCCTGGTTATGTTTGTGCTGGGTATTCATGGCTTGGATTGGTATTTTCCAAACTTTGTCTGCTGCAAAATACCTTATGTTTTTTCTAGTTATTTCAGTTAAAAATATTCAGCTATTTCAGTTGTTTAATACAGAAAGCAACTTCTCTCCATGATTATTTCCTAGAAAAAGAGTCGGAAATTTGTCAGCTTTGGTGCTTGACATGCAAAATACCTGACCCAGAAACCACTAAACTTCCTAGAAAAAGTTTTCTTTTGACTTATGTGTTTGGATCGCACTTATTGTTCTCAATTAATCTTTTGCCTAAGGTACTTGCATAATTTATTAAATTATATTAATGAGAGCCTAAAAAACTTAATTTGCCTCTCTTTAGAGACACTTAACTGTAGTTTCTGAAGAGCAAGACTTTCACAATAAAAAGCAGAAAATATAGTTAAGATATTTTCCCAGTGAACATTTTAATTCGGAAAAAAAACCAAACCCAAACCAACCAAATGAACGAAAGAAGAAAATTGGGGAAATGAGAAATACCATTTTCAAATTAGCCGACTTCAGAGCTGGTGTAACATTTGCATGCTGTTAATTCAAGGGGTCCTGCAAAATAATGAACCGAGTCAGTTGTGTCCCTGGTGGGCTGCAGGGACTGCGGTGGGAGCAGCAGTGGGTGGGAAGCCAAGGGGAGCTCCCTGCCCTGAGCCAAAGGGAGCTGCAGCAGGAGTTACCCCCTCACCCCAGCATCCCTCGTGCTGCTGCTCACCCACCCACAGTGGAGACTCAAAGTCTAATCGAGGAGTTTAAAAATAATGTTTTTAACACATGCCTCTTTTTTTTCTTTTTCTTTTTTTTTTTCCTTTTTCTGAGGGGAAAAAGGAAATTAAATTTTCACTAAAAATGCCGTGGTTGGAACAGTAACAGTGAAGGGAAGTGCACAAGTTGGCGTGGTTTGTAATGCTTAAGTTGGCTGTACTGGGTATCTTGTATATTTAATTATATACACTTGTTAGTGTATGGAAATATTAAATTTCACACTTAATGGGGACAAACAAATCTAAGAAGTTTATTACATATGTTCAGTGTGGCAAAATAAGTACTTGTGGAGGACATTTTTCTTTAAACCAGCTTGGTTTTAATCATGATGATTCATGAATACACAATCGAACCCTGTGTGTTTATTTTAATTCCTTTTTTTTGCTCATTCATGAGGCAGAAGTTCTGCTGATGTCCATGATCTGCAGGTGCTCACCTGAGTTGAAAATGAGTGGAAATGGAGGAAAGTTCATGAGAATTGACTTTTTTTTTTAAATAGGTGTGCATTAAATAAATAAAGAGTACTGTAAATTGCCTAGAAGCAGGGAGTGGGAAGAGTGCACTGAGTTGTATTTCTCCTCCACAGCCTTTGTATGGTTTGGAGAGTCTTTGCAAGCACTCCTGCTGGTGTATTTATTAATGTGGAGCCCTGTACAGTCCTTCAGGCCAGAAACTTTTTGTTGTGGTCAAGGGGAAAAAAAAGAAAAGAAGGGGAAGAAGGAAGGGATTTGGAAAGCCTGGAGTGTACCTGTATCACCCTCCAAGAGCAGTGCTGACATGAATATTCTTATTTGTAGAGCTGAGGAGAGAAAATTAAACATACATAGATCTCAACTACTTTGATTTAAAGAGTTTTAACTAAATGTCATCTGCATTCAAAAAAACAAAATAAAAAATGCCTGTAAAGTGTGGTTTTTTTAGGAGTTGTGTTAGCCAAAGCCTCGCTGACTCCATGCGGTTGTCAGATGAGTAAATAATGAAACTGCAAGGTATTACTTTCACTTGTGGACAGTGCCCAATTTTCCCCCAACCTCTCCAAAAGCCTAAACAATTATAGAAGTTTCAAATGTGAAAAGAATGAAGCATGGTATTTATTAATGTTTCAGATATGAGCAGAGTTAGAAATACAGGGCAGTAGCCAGTTTCAGGGAGCAGTGTGGGACACAATCGTCTCTTTCTAGGGGGAGGTGCCCTCACAGCTCAGTCAAATTCTGCCTGGACTGGCACAGCACAGGGAACATGGGACGATGCTGCTTTCAGTGATTTTAACAATGAACTCGGTAGTTATGGGAAATCCTGAATTGTGGGGGAGAAGGCAGCAGCTGCCTGAGGGGTGGGCACCCAGAAGATGCCAGGAGCATCAGGACACCTGGAGATGCACGACACTCAGGCATTGTCTTGCTGCATTACTAAATGTTTGTGAATAGAAAAGCGTGCACAAAAAACTTTAAAGTGAACTACTTCCAGGCACTGGTGGCATCAGGGCTCTTTTTGGGGTACTGAACACCTGAGAGAAGGGTGGTCTTAAAAAATAGAATGCCCTGGGAACCGACTGCTCCGGATTCCCCAGAAGAATTAGTTTACAAGTTAGTGAAAGGTTTCTGAGATCCTTTCTTTAGTGTTGATGTCAGAACATAAAGCATTTTTGGACGAAGAACTGAAAATGTTTTTTTATGGAAGAATCTATACAAGGAAAAATAGCCTTGATTGTTATTTGTCACATGGCTGAAAATAACCCTGCAGCAAACAGCGGTGTTAAGCACAGATCAGTGATGAAGTGAACAACTTCAGTGTGTTATTTTTCTCCTGTAAATGCTTTGTTTCACTTTGTTTGTCGGAGAGTGGTTTCGGCTGAGCTTGTTTGCTATGCACAAACTGGATAGCAGTGAAGTTGGGAAATCATTTGACCTTCTGATCTGTGTAATCACTGACAGGGACGCGTTGCGATATTGGTATGTCATGACTTTGGGTGGTTTAGTAACATAAATGAGGCTGGTAACATGAGCTGCATATGTTTTCCAAATATGCTTATTTTCTGTAGCAGTTTCCTAAGTATTGCACATCCGTCAAGCCTGCAGCTGGACTGGAATTGCCTTGTGGAGCTTTGTAGTTGACTGTGGACTTTGGATATTGGAAAGCAGAGAGGCTGCATCCTGAATAACCCACCCCACGAAGGAATAAGTATGTTTTGGTATTTAAGGAGTCTTTGGTGGCTTCAAGAGAAGGCCTGTAGTGACAAAATTCCAGATTCTGTAGCCAGGACAGAGCCCCTTGGCAGAAGTACGGGGCCTTGTACCTACAGTAAAAGCAATGATCTTTGAGCATCTTGGTTATTTTGGGAAAATGTTCAGACAATTCATCAGTCTAGTTTTGAAACAGCTTCAAACATTTCACCACTGAAACCTCTAAAGCAAATGTTACAGAACATGCAGCTTGTCTGTTTATCTTCTCTAAGACTATGTGAAGTCTTATGTGAAATGTGATAAGAATCACAGTATCTCCTTTGGTTGCTCAACATGAGAAGCTGATGAAGAGACAGTCATCTACAAGATATTCTTCAGAATAGCTGCAGAACAGATAGCTTTGCTAGGCTGTCTCTGTAGAGGGATGAAGGGGAGATTGTAACCCAAGTACGTAGGCATGGTCTTTCTTTGAAACCTGGCCTGTCATAAGTGAGAGCTTTGGTTTAGCTTAGCCATCAAATCCATTTTTCCAGCATTTCTGGAGTTTGACCACTCCCCTGTGCTCCTGTCTGTGCTGCTGTTCCTTTATCTGCTTGTTGTCCCAGGGCTCAGGTGGGTTGCTCCTTGCTGTGTGTCCGCCAGCAGTGCTTGGGAGGGATCATTGGTCCTGGGAGGATGCACACCAGGGCTCCTCCATCCTGGGTGTGTCAGCTCAAACCAGCACAAAGAAAATTTAACAGAAGGTAAAGAAGAGTCGATTCCCACCCCTTATGTGGCTCCCCAGGCAGACTAAAGCCCCTGTACCAGTGAAGTGGTGTTTTGATGGATGAAGTGAGTTCTGCACAAACCCCATGGCAGAGCCTGGCAACAGAGACCGATTCAGTCTCAGTCAGTGCTGTTCCACTGGAGAAGAGCTCATCATCTCCTCTGGGGAGCTACAAGGTCCAGGGAATTCAGGCAGAAAAAGATCTGGTTTTCCTTTTTCTTACCCCTTATACAGTCATTGTGCATCTTTTGTATATCACTGCTCTGCTGAAGGTGTGGATACTAAGGATGTGAAAAAGAAGAGCATGTAAATCATTCCTCATAACAAAAATGCAGAAACCAAATGTTTTTGAGTACTTGAGTGTGAACTAAACTGAGGACAGAATTTAAATCATGGGGTGACAGGAGGGATGGAATACACATAGGCAGTGGGGACAGCATTTAACAAAGAGGGTGGAGTGGTACAGGTAATCCTTGCAAGTAGCTTTTCCTTATGGAAAACCAAAATCCTTTAACCAGCGTGACGGTGCAATAAGCCAATGGGGAATGCTCACATGGAGATTTTCCTTTATTATATTTATTTCTGGAGCTGTTTCCCCAGTGTTTATGATCTGACAGCAGAAATGAGTCACTGTATCAAAGTTGTGGTCAGGAAAGGGAAAAAAAAATTCTATACCAAATGTCGTGGACTGATGCCATGTGTGGCAACACAAATAAAGGTGCTGTATGCTGTGAAATTTGGCTCACAGAATGTACCTGCTTTTAAAAACCTTAGGAAGTAAGATTATCTGCTCTTACTTAATTTTTAGGAGTAAAATGAGGGGAAAAATCCTCTCATGGTCTTATCTACATGTATTAAATTTTGCAGTAACCTCTGTAATGATGGGTTGGGGAGAGATAAATGTTTTTCAGTTTCTGAAGTTCTTATGCAGAGATATCTTAACTTTTTGTTGGCATGGCTGTGAATGTGGTAACTGGTTTGGTCTTTTTCCCCCTCCACTTCTCTGCTTTGTTGACAATCTGCTGGCACAAGTGGGTTCAAAATTGGGATAAATACTCCAGGTGTTACAAGCTTCTCTGATCCCCTTGTCTATATTTAATCTAATCGCAAATTAAATGAATGCTATTGATTAGGACAATTCCTTTCAAACATGTATGGGTTACTCAATGTATGGCAAAATGTTATTCTTTTCTTGTGTGAGTAGAGCACAGAAGGTGAAAGTATACAATTAATTTGCCTGCAGTTTCTTGAAAATTGTATGCTGGGTTTCTGTGAACACACTGTATGGAACAATATTTCAAGCAAATTATTGTTATTTACTGTGGATTTTGCCTGGATATTGAAAGTCAGCAATTATGCTTCCTTTTGGTTCTTAGTGGCTTTATATTTTGAGAAACCTGCCCAATTCTTTCTCAGAGTTGGTGGCCCTAATGCTGATCTTCAGAAAACATTAAGTAGCACATGGCATAACTTCACAATGCTCTTATTTTGCTGTGTCAATGACTATTATATTGAGTTTAAAGTGTTGATAAATTTGGTGGGGACATGGGTTACAGTCCTCACCAGGGATGAGGGTCTGTTGTGGGGTAGTTGCTGCAGCTGGATGGGTCAGTGGTGTCTCACATGAGTGATTTGGTGGTCTCTGCTCTGTCCTCCATGGCTGCATCCCATGGGATAGGCACCACTCCTTGAGGAGAATGAGGTTTCCAGCTGTGGCTCAGCCAGCCTTGTAAGCAATCTGCTACAAATCCCAGTGAAGGTAGTGATGTACCCCCTTCCCACAAATGCACAAAGAAAATCCTGAGCTCTCAGCAGGTCTGCTGCTTTCTTGGGCCCCCTTTTCCTTCCCATTTACATTGGTTGGATGGTCCTCAAGTGATGGAGTGTTGTTTATTGCGTGGAGAAAACAGGCTAATGCAGATAGGTCCTTGTGTTTTCTTCTGCCTTTCTAATATATGTGATTTTCCAATCCTAGATATCTTTGGATCTGCATGGCACCTACCTGCCCCAAGTATTTATGAGCTGCAGTGGTGACCACCTTTGGTTAAACATCACCATGACCTCTTTGGGGACAGCGTTAGCCTTTGCTGGGTAGTGAATTCCCTGAAAAAACCTGGTTGCATTTTGGTGTTCCTGTCAGGGTGACAATCTGTCACCAGCTTTCAAGACAAAAGATGTGTTGGAGAGAGTTTTAAAGTAGGTGTGTGCATTATAGTGGGTGATTTATCTGCTTAGTATAGACCATCCCCATGGTCACTTAACTGCTAGTTCATTTAGGCTTTTGTTAAATGCATTAATTGGAGGAGCGAATGTCCTTGATTTATTGTATTGGATTAGACAGGCAAACCTTGAGATAGTCTTGTCTTTATTTCTTGATTACAGTTATACAATTACAATTGCAGATTCCTTCCTGCAAAAAGGTTTCCTTTCAACACAACCTCCTCTCCTGATAAGCAGAAAACACTGTTTATGCACAACTGCAAAACAAGGCTTGGTGAGAGAAATCTTTTCTACCTGGAGGCTTGATTCATGTGTCAGAAAGTGGTTCCCAAGGCAGGGGGTGGAACGTTGGATGGTCCAGGAGCCTTGAAAAAGGTGTGTTGCAAAACAAGTAAGAAATAAGTGCTACCTTGAAAGTCCTTGGGTTTCGGTTCCCTTTTGAAGGTAAAGCCGTACATGCAGGGTTGAAAAATGTCAGAGCAGTCACCTATATCAGCAAGTAAATTGGAAACCAGTGGTGATAAGATATTCAAAGAAGCATGGAGGGTACTGTCCTGGGCATAAGGTAGTGTATCTGACCCATCAGTCTGGTTCACTGGCAGTTTCAGTTGCGAGGTGGGACTAGCTAAACAGAGAACAGATTTTTCTGTGAGAACGAGACCTTCATTTGAATTCTTCAGTGAAGCTTGGCAAGTGTTACGGGTGTCAGTGTTTCTCCTGGCTGCTTCTGCAGAAAACAAGAGATGGTTCCTAGAGGTTTGAGTCTGGAGCTTGGACGGGCCCTTCTGGAGTTTCCCTCAATAGAGGTTTCTCTTACAAGATACCCAGAGTTCCTGTAGGTCCATAAAAATCTTCACTTTTTTATTTAGTTCTGTTTGAGAAGTTCCAGGGCCTTGGAGGAGCAGACTGGGTCAGTGTGGTTTTCCTTCTCTTCCTATAAAAGTGTGCAAGATAAAATAAAGTTTTTCAAGCTTGAAGTTCAATCCAAGCAACACCATGGAGCTGACTGTGCTCTTCACTCTAGTACAGCCCCTCTAGGTCCGGTCTGTATCTGAGGTACAACCAAGGAAAGAAAGCCTCAAAGGGCTTGTGTTAAACTATTAGTACTGGGAAATGTAGATATTATTTCTTTTTTTGAAGGCTATGGATAATTTTCATGAGGGTTTCCTTGGCTGCAGCGTGTTTTAATGAACGGCTGTGACATTTTTGGAAATCATCTACAGCTTTGTACTCCAGATCAGTCATGCTGTCACACCAGGTCAAATGAAAGTCTGTCTCTTCACTTCTTGAAACTGCCTAAATGTAAGCAAAAGGTCCCTGCAACCTTGTCAAGAATAAAAATCCAGCCTGTGTGTACCTGTGGAGGCACAATTCTAACCACTTTTCTAGTAACCTGAAGCTGGTTGTCTTGAAATCTTCCTGTTTTGTCCAGTAGTGACTGATTGCTCGGTTCATATTTTTCGAGACGAGGTGTTTGTAGGTGGTTCAGAGCAGAACAAGCAGTCTGATTGATTCTCACCTGCTCTTGTACTCCCCTAATTTTAATTAGGTTTGCAAAAAAGGAAGAACTTTAAGAAGCAAATGGAGGACAAAATGGCATTGAAGCATTCCCCCCTTTTTTATGCCTTCATGATTTAGGTGAAGGGCTTTCAAAGAGTAATTCCTGTGTGCCTTTCTCTATTCTTGCAGACCTATGGAAGATGTGTCCTACCTTCATGATCTGCCCATTGGTAGTGTGAGTTGCAGAAGTGTAAGATGCTCCCCTGCAGCTAAGCGCTGCTCCCAGGTAGACAGCAATGAGCTCTGCTGATGTCAGACTAGTGAATTTCTCTCTTACTCTTTTTTAAATTTCTCTTTCCTTTTTCTCCCATCTTGCTTCGATCCTTTCATCTAAGCCTTCGGATTCCTTACTGCTGAGCCTTGGGACAGTGGGATCTCTAGGAGGCAAGGGTTAATGTTGTTTGTTTGCAGGAGGAGGGTGGGGAGTGCTGCAGCGAGGCTGAGATGAAAGGTACCACCGGGAAGTGGTTTTCTTGGCTGGGGAAGGTAGAAATGCTTTTTTAGCCTTGTGACCCACTTGACTGGCTCCGAGTTCCATGCTGCTGCGAGGTAGCAAGCCCAAGGGCAAGAGCTTATCCTGTGGTTTTGGGGTGGAAGAGTTTCCCAGGAGTTAGTGTATAATTTTGACTTGAAGGCTTGTCTCCATTGTTACACAAAGAAGTTCACACAAAAGCTCCTCATAACAGCTCTTGTCCAGAGTTTCCCCATGGCACCTGGCCAGTGCTGCTCAGTCCTGTGGGCCCTTGGCTGGAAACATACAACTTGCATGATTTGAAGTTTCTCTCCCAATAAAAGTAATTATTTTTGTCTAGGTAAGCACCATGCAATGTCGCATACTCCTCTTCCTTTGGGTCGAGGCATCATTTTTCTGCATGGGACTCTGCAAAATTGCAGTACTCAATGTGTTTGCACAGCTTTTGGTGTGAACAAAAAAAGATGGATGATGCATCACCTAAAACACTGACTCAGGGATTTTTGGAAGTACAGGAATTTAACTTGGGTGGACTTTTGATTTGACTGTTTTTAGGCCTGGCTGTAGCTCTCCCACCCTGTACAGGAGCAGGCATTTCAAAGTGGTATGCATCTGCAATAATTCATTGCATCTCTGCTGCCTAATGCCTCACTGTATGAGGGGTGCTTTTGGGGGAGATTTTACTTCCTCCAGGTTATGATCCCAACAAGATTTGACCTACTTGGTCCTTCTAGCGTGGATTTTGTCTTGCTGGAGGTACCTTGGCCAGATACAGAGTGATGCGTACCTGGCTGAATGTAGGGGAAGGTTTGTAGTCACAGTTAACAGGAAACAGTGGAGACTGTAACAAACCAAGCATGAAAGCAGGAGTGGGTGTTGGGATATCTTGAGAGATGGTTTTCCTTTGGTGGGATGAGGGGGTGGGGAATACACCAGGCAGAAGAAGGTTTAGAGATTGAGAGATAAACTTTCCAGAACAGCACCTGCACTAATTTGGGGCATTGTAGCTCAGACTGGTTTAGAAGAGCTGATATGATGGTGCTGTGTGTTGGTTCCCTGCAGTTCTTTGGGGTCCTTTGTGCAATTGGTTTTCACAAATGTGGAAAGGAAATTGAACCACTCTTTTGGGTAATACAGTAATGCTTCCTGATATGATGGTTTTGTGTGTTATGGGTGCTTAAGGAGCTTTTTGTTTATTTAACACCACGGAGATACAGACAGCTGGTGGCCAAAATATGTCAAGGTGTTAGAGTCCAGGTCTTTCCACAAAATACCCAAACTTGTGTTAGGTTCTATGGGGGACAAACTCAGTGATGGAGAGGGTAATTATTCTAAAGTCTTGAAAATGAGGATTATTTTGGAAACCTAAACAAAGTTCATGATTGTATTGTTATAAAAATATGAAACAATTGGCAATAGAAACAAATGTTTTGGGTGGTTTGCAGCTTTCTGGAGCTATGTCTGCATTGTTCAGCAGTGGCTCTGTGGAGAGAAGCAGCTGGTGCCATAGACCTGGGAGCTTTCCAGAGGTTGTACACTGTCCCAGATTTGATCCAGTCCTGTGGTTTGAGAGTTTGGTGCTGAGCATGGGTTCAAAGGGGTGCTCCTGGAGCTGGTGTAGTTTCATTGGAGAGGAATCCAGCTGATGTTTGCTGAGCCTGCTCTGTTGTGTGAATTACAATGCACTGAGTGAAGCCTAATGCACTTTGTCCCAAAAGCACTCTGGATTTGAAGTGAAATGGTAAAGGCACCATTGGAGCCTGTGAGTGCAGCCAGACTCCAGTCACTCTTTACGTGTGAATATTCCAGCATATGAGCTGGTTTAAACGACACCTTTGTTCTGAGTGAACTCTTAAACTTCCCTTGTTTATATTTTAATTGCTTTTAGAAAATTCCTAAATGGTAGAAGAACTGTTTCTATTTGTGGTGTGCTGGTTTCCAAGCCATACAGGGTACAGAGATGAGTTTTCTGAATTCTTTCCAATACCAAAATTTCTTTGTCACTTTTTCTTTGCTAGTGTAATGGCTCTTCTCTGATATCTTCGATACCATAATATGTGCTTACATTTCAGAAAGAATCACTTTCATGGAAAGTTAAATAAATAAATATTATAATCAGTGAAGCATCATAAATAACTTTTATGTCTAAATCAAGCTATTAAAAGCTTTTTTATTTTTAAGTAGATAGGGGAATAAAATAGCTGCATAGTTCATAAAGTGGTATACTATTACTGCCTGCTGTGCCCATGAATTATGCCAGCTTTTTACACTTGGGAAGTAAAAAGCGGATTAGAACTGTGATCAATGTATTATCCTATATTTCTTATTGTGCATTATATTTCCTTTTTGAGAACCTTTGTAGACTAAATGGCTACTAATGACATAATTACAATTGTTTGTCACCACCATAATGTGTGATTTCCTATCTCATCATGAAGATGTAAGTTAGATAAAGGAGGAGTTTTGGCAGGAAGACAAAGTGCAGTGATTTATTAAAGACCAGATGTGGTTGTTAAAAGCTTTTCTACAGAAGGCTCAATTGAGTGATGTGAAATAGGAACGAAAGCTCCAAACACCACAGTCAGTGGTTCTTGGTGTGAGTGACACAGTTGCTCAGAGGAGCATGACAAATTAGCGGCGTGTTTTATTGTTGTGCACAAATTTATGTTTGAATTTAAACAGCATAAAAAGTTCAAGATTGTTCGTGCTATTAAAGTGGATGTTTAAAGGAAATAATTATTCTGAAATGGAGTGGATAACTTGAAAAGCTCGAATTCTATGAAAACAGCTTAAGATCATGTTAAGTCAAAGGATCTCGGGTCTTAGAAAGAAGAGGGTTTACTGAGGCGATTGACAACAGCAAAAGCAAGTGTGCTGGAATATTAATTGTTTTGATGCAGGCAGAATATCAGTGTAAATCAGCATAACTCCATCAGTCAAGCTGGGGAGTGGGTTGCCTGTATCCCCCCCCAAAGGCTGGTCCTCACACATCCTTCCAGAACAGGTGGAGGCTACAGAGGCAGAGGAGAATGCACAGAGCATGGCCCTAGCATCATATGCTGGCTGCGGGGAAGTGAGGGGCAAAGCCTAAGAAAGGGCAATTAAGGAGGAAATAATTTGTTCTGTAACTCTGAACTTTTGCACTGAGCAGCTTGGCTGTGTTTGCCGAGGAGCTGTGGCCAGCCCCTCTCCCATGGGAACGCTGTTACAATGCTTTTCCCGGTCCTTACGCAGCGCCGTCTCTTGGCTTTTTTCATGGTCATGTCTTGTTGTGTGGCTCTGGCTGCTTTCCCCCACCACCTCTCATCCCACCACCTCATCCTCCTCAGGAGCCTGTGCTTGCCAGGACATTTTCTGACTGCTCACACTGTTGTGTTGGGCCATGTGCTGCCCATGGTCAGTTGTCTGTGCCAGCTGCTGATGTGTTTTAGGCAGGACTGATTTTGGTTTAGCTTCAGCTGAAATTTTAATGTCCATCTATTTTTCTGTTGGATGTAACACTGATAATTATTGATAGCTATTGGCATTAATATTTGTGAAGTGGTCAGTAGTGAAGGGTGAATTCTGAAGACAGCATAGAACCATGGAATGGTTTGGGTTGGAGGGAACCTTAAAGATCATCCACTTCCTAAAACCTGCTATGGGCAGTGAAACATTCCACTGGACCAGGTGACTCAGAGCCCCATCTACATCCTTCCTTGTCTTTTGTTGCTCTCAGCTGTTACTGTGATCTAAACTTGCAAAAGTCACAATGTTCAGCCGGGGAGATGGAATGATAGTTTCAATACCTTTTTTGCCCTTATTTATTTTAGGGGTCTTTAACTTCACTTTGTCTTTTTGTGTCTTGCTTAGACATGTCTTGTGTCTTGCTTGATGTGGCAGGAGGGAGCAAGAGAAATGTTGAGAGAAACAGCTTCTGATAAGCATCTGAAATTCTTATATACGTGCCTTGTGGTCTGGGAATTCTGCTGAAATGTCATGAAACTGGTTTTATTTGAAGAGTCTGCTGCTGCTCTAGGTTAGGCACTTTCCTGGTTTTGCAGCTTACTGGTTTTCACTGAAGCACAGGAAGTTTGAAAAGAATATTAAAATAGAATAAAGTATACTGCAGCCTTTTAATGACTCTCATCAGATTTTGACTTAAGATTTTTCTTAATACTTTTTTAATCATTATTTTATCTGAACTGGTAAGCCCATCCCCTTTTATGAATAGAGTTTAAGCTAACTTTGAATTTCCTGTCTTCCTGTTTAATCCAGACCTTTATCATTGCTAGCAGGCTAGGAAAAATACTATTGTCTCAGAATCTGGGATAACCAAAAGTCCGGTTTGGACACATTCAATCTAATGACTTTATAGAAGCATTTTTCAAATGAATTTATGTTTTCTGCTGTCCTTTGTGTTTGGGTTATTTTTCCCTGTTCCCAACACAATTAGAATGTTGTTGCCTTTCAAATGAAATGCCTTTTTTTTTTTTTCTTACCTCTGTCCTCTTTTAGGCCCTTTTTGCTGTTCCCTCCTATAGAAATAAATCTTACTGCTACAAACATCACAGATCCATTGTCAAAACTTCATGCTTGGCATTTTAGTGATAGAAATCAAGTTGAAATACCAGTTCTGGATTGCTTTGCACTGTTGAGCAATGGCAGGCAGACTGGAGAAGTCTAAGAGACTACAGCTAATATTTCTTCATTACCTGTGTGACATCTGCCTCCTTGACTTTGGTTGTGCTCAGGTTCACGGGCAGTCAGTGACTGATTTAAAGACGTGGAGGTCAAGGCAGTGTTGTGTAAGGTCTTTGGTGGCTTTTTGTGTTCCCGTGGGTGTCCTGGCTGTTGCAGAAGCACAGTCAGCTGGAGGCTCCTCAGGCCAAGGATTCAAAGGAGAAGGGGGTCAAAGGATGAGCAACATAGGAAGAGGTCACTGGGCAGGACAAAGGGAGCTGGACATTTTGGACTTCAGCAGGACTTTCCCAATGGAACAGAAATGCTCCCTCTTGTTTAGTGCCCTGTGTTGTCTCTGATATGTCCAGGTGAGATATCCCAGATCTGCAGGACAAACCTCAAATCTCAACAACTTCATGAATCTTGTTAAAAAAATAAAAATGGCTGCTGCCACTGTTACGGAACATTTACCTTTCTTATTTCACCTAATGTGAGATGGTAAGAAAATACTGCAAGTGGGGTTGTCACAGCTGCAAACAGAGCAAGGCAGACACCACAGAAATGTTTAACCCTAAATAATAGCCTTGAAGAATTAATAAGGTTGGGCAAGAGTTAGTTTTTTGGGCAAAATTTCCCTGGGAACGGTTGTCTGTAATATTCTCAAGCTTGTTTTTCCTTGTTTTGGTGTCCACTTCTGTGAATTTGGTAACATGCTTTGTGCAAGGAGCTTCTCAGCAGCACTGAAGTGATTCTGTATAATTTGTATTCACTGTTAATTTTAGTAACTGCACTGAGATTTGAATTACACTAATCAACTTTTCTTGTAATGTGTATAATTTACATACTGTACACACACTGCAAATGCAGGACTCTGGTGCAAAACAAAGTTTAATTAGTATAACAGAGCCACATCAGCTTTCCAAGTGATTGATTTCTGAGCATGGAAGAGATCTGTAACAACAGATTAGAGCACTAAAATGTCCAGTGTTAGTGTAGGGCCCCAATGGGCTTGAGATGAGTAGCACCAGCACGGTTATCTGTAACCAGCCCTGTTCATCCATCTCTTGACCCACCTTCCCCAAATATTTGGCATGTGCTTAGGGAAACGCTGAGAACTTTATGGATGTCTTGGTCTCTCTGGTTGCTTCTGTAGCTTCCCATTGATAGGAGGGGTTGGAGGATGTTCACCACCTGTCCTGGTCCTTCTGTCCCATCTCCACTTGTGTATCCCAACTTAAAGATGTTTCTCTTGCTCTGTGGAAATGATTTCCATTCTGAAGGACTGGTGACTGTTGATATTCAGTGATCTGGCTGTAAAAAGTGTACTGATTTGCATACAGAATTGCAAATTTGATCAGTTTTTAACATTGTGTTATTTGTGATTCCTGCCTTTAAACTCCAGATCACTTGATTTGTCCTTCTGGTTTTACTTAGTTTTAAGTGGTTTTTGGTTAATTTATGGAGAGACCTCAGCAACAAAATGAAGAGGAGACCCTGGTTACATAAAGGCAACAAAACTGTTCACTTCACAAAATTTTAACAGATCTAGAAAATAAAAAAACTTGGGGTAAGAACAAAATTATTTTGCCTTTCTTGGTTTGATGGGCTTCAGTTCTTGTGGTCTTGGACAGCATCTGAAAGAAATGAGAATCTGGTGAACTTTAATTGAGTTCTGAAATAGTTTTTCCCTTAAAAAAAAAAGAATATAGATCTTTTAGAACAAAATGATTTTTTTTTTTTGTCAGTAGGTAAATTAACAGGTGTAAAACTGGTGAGAAAACAGTAAACCTGAGAAAATGCTCGAGCTGGTGTGAGGATCACTGTCGGTCCAAATGATATGTGGCTCTTGGACTCACATTTCTACGATTTGTTTGCTGCAACTTGGAAGTCCCATCTCTGTGCTTGCTTTAATGTTTGCAGTATTTGTCCAGTTGAGCTCCATGACATGATCTCCAGGTGTAAAGCCCAGCCTGCTTATAAATTTCTGCAGATCTGGGGCTTTATTTCATGCCTGATCAGGCACTGTGGGTCTTCTCCTCTCACTGTGTTGGTTCTGACTTGTGAGCTGTATTCTCTTATCCTTTCAGAGCTGTTAATAGCAGGGAAAGGTTTTAATGTCGATTTTTGTAGGCATTATGTTAAAACCATTGTTAGCTAATTAGCATCCGTCATACATTGGTATATGACATTGGATGGGCAAGTGTAAATGCAGTGGACTTTGAACATTTTATGAGGTGCTGCTGTGAAACTACTTCACTCATCATTACTTAAAAGCTAGAGATTTGGCCTTAGGTATTACATCATGTGAAAACCAGTAGACAAAAATGGTGATCAATTTTTTATTATAATAAAGTTTTAATATGAGGCATTTTTAGATATGTGTCATGAATATATGAGTCATGTATTTCACACCAAACTAAGCCCATTATGATGATATTTCTACTTCAAGGGGTTTTCAGTATTTAAATACTAAATTTAATTCTATGGTTAAAAAATGATTCATATTCAAATCTATTTTATGCTTTATAATTAAATAAGAAAATATTGCTTGTACCTACACTTTTACTATTCTGGGTCGTATTATAATTATTTCTTTAATTTGACCCATAAAACCAGTCCATTTCTTCATTAGTAAATTACAAGGATATCGCAACAGAAAAATGAGTTTTGAAGGTGTCTTACCATATCTAATGGGAATTTCAGTTTAGGATTTTCTCATTTCTTTCATTTGTTCCTTTTGTAAAACATGAAGATACTTTCTAGGTAAATTAATCCCTTCAAAGGAGCAAAATAACTTCCTTTTCGGAAAGGGTTATTAGAGACTTATTCTTTATAATCTTAAATACCACTTGTGTTAGGCTGAACAATGAAGGAAAAAATTACACTAGTTTAAAAAAAAAAAGAGAAAAAAATTATTACCAACCAAAGCCAAGTATATTACAATTATGTGATCATGGAAAAGTGAGCTTTCTACTGGGAAAAACGTGATCTAGATTCCCATGAAATTTCTAAGTTTAAGTATTTTTGTAAATTAGGTTGTTCCTAGTTAAACAGGTGGCTTTAAAGGCTGGTTTCACTGTTGTTTTAATCATAGTTTAGTTACCATGGAGAAATATGCAAGTTAGCATTTATACACAGAAGTGAAATTTATGCTGCATAGATAATAGCCTAAATTTAGCATGACTTAAGTTTACCACTTCCTTAAGAAAAAAGATATACATGTTTTATTATTATACTATCACACAACCAAGAAGTTAATTTTTTAAAAATATTATAAGATTTAAAATTCAAATTTTGTTGTCCTGAAATAAGCACACTTTTTTTTTTTTTTTTTTTTGAGCTCAAGCTTGAATTTATTTCCCCCCCTTTGATTTTTTGGTTGATTTCTCAAGTCTGAGTTTTAGACAAGTTCGGTGCATGGTGTGGAGCTGGCTTTTGTCTGTGCAGCAGTTCAGCGAGGGACTTTGCAGGAGGGAAATCTGTGTTACAAAATTTATTGAGGCATTTCAGCTGTTTGACCCAGAGTTTATCAGAATGGAGATTTCTGTTACTGAACTAAAACAATGCTGGGAGAGGGAAGAAAGTGGTGAGAAATAATAACATTGTGTTTTAGAGAATAGAGCCTGTCCTGGCTTAGCCAAGCCTCGTGAGCAAGTGGAGATGCTGAGTGTCTTTGGCTGACCTGGAGAGCTTGTTTCTCTCACCCAGATGCCCTTTTCTAATTTAACAGGTTTTTTTTTTTTTTGCTTGTTTTTAAGTTTAACAGTCCTGTCTGTAGGACCTCGCGGCAGAGCTAAGTTTTCAAGGACAAATGTTGTAAGAGTAGCATGATCCAACAGGAGGTCCCCCAGCACACCGAGTGCAGCAGATCCCTTTCAACACCAGCTGTTCTCACAGATATAGATTGCTGCAGTGAAATTTTCTTAATATAATTCAGGAAGCTCTAGAGAATTCTCCAAAACAACTGTGCCAACAAGGAAAATGTTGAATTTTTCATCAGCTGCCCAACGCTGAGAGTTAGTGGGCAATCCGTTCATTCATGACCAGATGTTCAGTGTAGTAACACTCTGCAGTTAACTTGAACCTTGTGGCCTGTTTTCCGGCGGCTGCAAGGACATTGGCAGCAGCCTGGCACGGGAGGATTGCGGCCTGAGAAGGTGCAAGATCTGTCTGTGGCTGCCTGGTTTTCCACCAGTGACCAGACAAGGTAGGGAGTGATGGAGGAGGGAGAGGCTGCAGCATCAATCATTGCAGGGCCCTGGCGAGAAGCAGCTTTATTTTGCAGCTCTGCTATCAGAGGAGGGCTGACCAATTTTTATCTTTCCATCTTCAAAAGGAAAGATTATCTTTTTCAGTCTGTGTGCAGGGTGGGGTTAATGCTTAATGTTGTGTGTCGTAACTTTGGTTTCTTACCCTTTTTTTTGTGGCGAAATGATCAGAAGACAGGTGACTGGGAACTTTGCACAGCTGTGTGGGTGCATTGAGGTGGGTAAGGTCAGGGTCGTGGTAACTCCATCTCAGCCCTGTCTTGAGCTCAGCTGAAGGAAGAGAGTTGACTCCTGAGTAGACTCGGCTGCTCACTCAATCTCATGGTTTCTTTCATAAAGATGCATTTATGCCTTATGCCATTTCAGTGTGTTGTGTTAGGCACTAGTACACAGAAAAAAATAGTATTGAGTAGGAGTTCTGGAATAAACGGTGTGATTTTCTACTTTGAAAAGGATTCTTCCTTTAAATGATTAACTGTGTTTGATTCTGGGTATGCCAGCTGGCTAGAAGAGGGAAGGCAGGATTTGATAATGTTTAGTTTTCTCTTAGATGTTACAAGAATCTTAATTCCTTCCTTCATTGTATTTCAAAATAATATAACTATTGATTTCAAAGTGGAACCGTCGATGAAACTGCTATTATCTCACGCTGTCACAATAGCCGCACTTTCTCAGGTTCCTTTGATGAGCAAGGGGAAAAATCCCTTTTCTTTAAATGCAGCAGTTTGGGCTTTCAACTTCCTGGCGTGCTCTCGAGGAGGGAAAAATCTCTCCTAGGCATGTTTTTGAGAAGGACAGCCCTTCTGCTGGCGGGGCAGGAGCTGGACTTGCCCCGGGAAGCAGTTGTTGCCCAGCTCCAGCCTGGGTGAGGAGCTGCCCGCCCGCCTTGCGTAACGGTAGCGTGACTGTGGCCGGCCAGGACAGGACACCCGTCCAACTGTCATCTGTGCTCCAGCAGGGCCCTCCCAGTAATGATGTTTGCTTTGGCACGGCTTTCTGGCTCTAATTTGTCAAGTTGCACTGAAACCCTCCCTCTGCATTTCCTGCTCAGGGAGAGGAACCTTGTTGCATATTGTGTTCAGCCCTGGAAATTCATCTTTATTGTGCTCATGAAGTTGAGCTTGACCTGTCCTCCAAAAGGGCAGGGGAAAGTTTTGCAAACAAGTTTTTTCCACTTGGAAACAGCAGCAAGAAAATGCCCTAAACCAGAAATTGGAGGAATAAAAGGAGGGTAAATAAAAAGAAAAGTTAATTTCTCTCTTGGTTTTGCTTTTGTTTTTGGTTGTTTTTTTTTTTTTAAAGGAAGGATGGGGGAATAATAGCCTTGTTTTCATTGATGAGAACTTGCTGATAGAAAAATGAGAACAAGTTTACAGTAGCTTTGACATTAGTTACCTTTATTCAGCATGCTCCAGCTGCATTGAGCCCTCAGGAAGCCTTCACCATGCACACAGTTTGTTCTTGGGTGTGAAAGCAAACAGTATTTGAGTTGGCAGTAACTTCCCTTTTAGAGAAGTTTGCTGCCTCGGCAAGAAACCGCAGCATGAGCTTTCTGCTGTTGAATGTTTCCACTGGCAGGATGGCCTTTTTCCACATTTCCTTGGTTTAAGGAAACAGATTTTGAACTTTTTTTTTTTTTTAAGACAAAATGCCAACATTTAACAGCTGGAGTTAGCATATAATTTATGGGTTTCACTTTTATGCTCTTTCAGTATATAAAAATTAAAAATCTGCAATTATTCTGAAATTGTGCGAGTTATTGCAGAAAAGTGATTAAAAAGTTGAACCTCTCTTATGAGGATTTCAAGAAAGTCATTGTTATCTAAACAGTTATTTTTAATTACTCTCTTTAATGACTTGTAATTGTTATAATTTACTTCTGTTATTACACTTACCATATACGTGATATTTAAGGAAGTCTTTTGTTTCCCCCCTTTGATTAACAAGGAGGAGTTTGTGCAGTTGAAGCACTTTATATATTTAGGTTTTTAATTATTCTTGCATGAGAGCTTGTTAATCTTCCCTCTCCTATGAGAGTCCTCCCACTGTGGCAGCTCCTTTTGGAATATTGATGCAGGTAGAGGAGGCAGAGGCTTCCAAGCTGCACCTTGCCAAGTTGCTACTTGCTAGCAAGAAAGGCTCTTAAATCTGGCACTAAAGATATCCAGATGTTGAACGGACCCCGATTCACCTCTCTTTGCTCCCTTTTGGGATGGCCTCGTCTTCTGAGCCGAAATTTGGTGCACGCTGCTCAAACTTTGAAATGCCTCGTATTGGCTACAAATTTCAGATCCCAAACTCAGCAGCTAGAATTAGAAACAGATTAGATGCAGGAAATTAATGCAGCCAGCCAGTAAATTATGGAGCAACAGCCGCTGTAAGTGTGGTGGTATTTGTGTTCTGTCAGTTCAGGGATGCTCGTTGTGTTTTGCTGAGCATCACTCAGCTCACATCTGTATAAACACTGGGAACACAGCACAGATCTTTAAAAAGCAAATCAGCCCAAAGAAAGCTTAGCTGAAGGAGTTTCCCTGGTTTCACAAGCTGGAAAAGAAGGGAGGGGGAAGGAGAGGCTGGAAAGTAAATATATTATGTACAATGCTGTTCATATTAAAATCACTTAATTTGTATTTTAGATTTAGGGGAAAAAACATGTTGTAATGATGAACAGCAGTGTTTGAGAAATGTATATTTTTTTATTTTCCCAGACAGTGGCTATTTGTCATTTTTATCTCTGCGACTTGTAGACTTGATTGGATTTATTATGTATGCTGCATGTTTATGGCGCTTTTATTGTACGCTGTTAATTTGTTGTAACTGCTGCCACTTTCTTGCCAAGGACCCCTTGAAAGCAAGTATGTGTCAACAGTTACCTTCCAGTTTAATAAACTTAAGCTATTTCTCAAGTTTGGGTTGTTCTGTGTTCATGGGGAGCTTTTGACTCTTGTAGCTGAAGAAAGTTGCTGAGCACAGGCTCAGTCCTGCAGCACATGTGTTTGAAGGTAAAGCACTGTCTTTTTTTTTTTTTTGAGAGGGTTTATCTTTCTTTTAAATTAATAATCCAACTCTTGCTTATGGATACTACTACTTTAGTTTATGGCAAAGAAAGTAAAAGGAAAAAATCTCAAGCTTCTTTTAAGTAAGCAGGTCAATTGGGTTTTAAAATCAAATCTAAAATGCATTTTAAATATGATGCTAATAATGAAAAATGAGATGATGCCTTTTTCTGTTTTTGAAGCCCAGAAACATTGATAAATTATCCAAACAGGATTAATGTGTAGTTATTGGTAATAAAACGGAATGTATTTATATGATAAGGATTAAACAAGATGAGACTTCCTTTTTTGGGAAAGATGCAAAGATAAAAATAATCCTAAGAAAAATAATGTGCTGTGGATATATATTTATGGCACAACTGGAGGTAGAATTAAAACTGCAGATTAAAGGTGTTTTGTGGTAAAATAATGGCTGGAGTTGATACATTTCATTTTCGTTCTGTTTAATTTGCTTGAGTTTATTGCCTGCTGATGAATCTCACTGATCATGCCAATTCCATGAGGTCAGCTATGTTATTAACTTCCTCGATAACGAGGTGGAAGTGTGCTCTGGAGAAGGAGCAAGGGTCCTTCAAAAGGATGGGAGCTGCTGGGGTTTTTTTACTGTGAGGGTGTGGTTCTCCAGCCCAGGATAGAGAGTGATGGGTGATATGTTGCCCTCAAGGAGGGGTGCTCTTAGGAGGCAGGAGATCCTTCTGGCTTTGAGATCTGTGGAGCGCTGTGCTTTGGTGGGATCAGGTTTGCAAAACTGCTGAATTTGAAAACTTGTAAAAGCTCTTATGAGCCAGAATAAGTCACATGAGAACACAGCACAGTCGTGTGTGTGGCCACAGCATCTCTTCAAACCTGCAGATTGTTTCTTGTCCTGTAAGAACCCAGCATCAAAATCCTCCTTCCTGGAAAGGTCATGCAAGTTTTGCTTTTGGCATTGATAAAACCAGTCTGTTTTCACTTTTCATGATTAAAGGCTGGTTTGCTCAATGGTGCCTTACAAGGCAAGCCCAAAGTTTGTTCCACTTGTCTTGTTGGTATGAACTGGGTCCTGTGAGCTCTGCCCCTGTTTTGTCTCAGATTATTGCATTCCCCTCCCGTTCCACCTTGCCCATCACCATGTGCATATTTCATATTGTAATGGTTGCCCATATGCGTGCTTGGAAATAGCACCTGCTTTTTCCAGAGTCACAGTACTGCCTAGGGAGACACCTGATTTGTAATCCTGGTTATATTAAAAGCTGATGTAATGCTGATGGGCCATAGAGTGCAGATTCAGAAAGAGAAAAACCCCTCACTGAGTGATTTGATAGGCATTAAAACAATCCCATATTGCTAATATCTGCATTTGCACTGGTGTGCACGTGTGTGTGCACACATGCCTTCTGTCTTACTTTGAGTTCTCTGCACTCACATATGAAGGTGGAATTCCATCCATCACAATGCAGAAAACAGACTTTTTTTCCTCCTTTCTTGCCTTCTTTTTTTTTTGGTCACATTTCCTTTATGCAATAGTTGTGAGTTGGTTAATGACAAGCTCTCTAGTTAGGCACTATTCACTCTGTGTTCTGCATTTATCATATGGCAGAGATCCTTTGGTGTGCTCTGATGAATCAGCATGCAGACAGAAACACAAAGCATTGACTAAACAGATTACCAGGAGTAGTTTATTTAAAGAGGGGATGTTCCTGGTGGGATGAGAGGATCTGAATCTGCTCAGCTTTAGTATGTGGGGCTGTAACGTTTCCCTCTCTGTCCTCTCTGTCAGAAAAGTTGGGACTGTGCTCTTTGCTGGTGTGTGTTGCAGTAGAAAAACACCCTGACAAAATGCTGCGATCGCTTCCCCAATTCAGCTATATTTTATGTGTAGGTAACTTGTCACAAACCTGGCTTCTTCCATGTTTAATTCCATTGTTTATGTGGACAGGAAGGTACTTTTTGAGTCTTTAAGAACGGGACTTGTATAGGGTCTGACCTGGGGCCCATTGAATGGAGGGAACTGAAGCACCACATTGCACTTGGTGAGCTGGTGGTCAAATTTGCACAGTCTAACATGGCTTCTTGCTGTTGGGTTCATGCTGTGAATCCATGAAGGGATGATTCCCTACCCTGAGCTCTGTCTGGGCATCCAGGTCCCTTGCTTGGGTGGTTGGCTTCCTGCTCACAGCATCTCTCTATTCCCCTTGTGCCAGACCCTGCCAGGGACTCATTCTCTGTTCCATTAGATGTTACCCTGCCAAACCCAACCCAGGACAGATAAACTGAGAAAACATGTCTCATGTGAAACATACAAGTAACAAACACTGTTTGTTTAGTGCTTCCCCACCCTCGTGTTTAATTGTAAAAATTAAATGTCGCGTCAGTCTGCCTCAGGTGTTGGCATCCTATTCAAATTTCAATTACCACCATTAAAGTATATTTATGCAGTGCACGAATATAGGGAGAACATATTTATAGCAATCTTTTATTGCTGGTTACGTCCTAAAAAAAATAACACTGAAATGCTGAATTGCTAAGTTTAAGCAAGTTTTAAGTTGAAGGAAAATTTCTTTTCTCACACAGTACAAGTCCTGCATGAAGCAAACAGCGATGAATTGTATCGCTGCTCAGCTCATGTCTGTGTGACTGTACAGCAGCAATCATATATTGTTACTGGAACCACCTAAATAATTAATTGTAAGAAAACAACATAGTTAAGGCTCAGGAGGGGAGCAAAGGGGAGAGGTGCAATACTGAATTTTCTCACTGCCTGAAAACAACATTTGCAAGGCTCTCTTTAGCTACTGCTAGGAAGAATATAATTGAACAGAGGCTGAAATTGTACTTCTGAAAGAATAAGCTTTTCTGTATATCAAACATTTCATACAGTAAAACAATGCTATACCTGATGAATAATTAAAGTACTGAAGAAAAACATCTTTCCATGAGTAACTTAATTATATGTGTGAAGCATTTTTACCCTTATGAAAAAAATGTAAGGAATGACTTTTGTTTTCATCTCTGTTCATTATACGAGAGGCTCTTTCTGTAAAATATGAAGTGTTGTGGAGCTCTGTGAACTTCTCAGTGGCTTTCTGGGATTGTCCTACGTGACCCTTAAAGTGTTGGTGATAGATTCAAGTGTGGTGGCATTTTCAGGGTGGGTTTTTTTTTGTCTAAAGCAATGGGTAAAAACATGTAAGAAGAGGAGAGTGTGCAAATGGTAGCACTGCTTCCTTGTGTATACAAAGCAGGGTTTGTGAGAAAGAGAATTAAGAGTTCAGTATTTCAATAATGAGAAAATAGTATTAATTTATAGATTTTTGTGAGTGCATATGAACTCTTAGATAAAGTTGCAGCCACTCTAAAGTATTATTTTCTTCCTTACTCTATTAAGTGAACATGGTTTAATTTTTTTTAAATATTGCTAAGACAGACAGTTTTCCAACTTTCACCTTCAAGCTGTTTTGCACCCACTGTTCACCAAACTCATTATGTTCTTGAGGCTCTTGCACCATCACTGCAAATGCATCTGGATCAGAGATATTGACGTGATTTCCAGCAACCTGGACTTCAGATCACTCCAAGTGACCAGTGTGTTTGTGTTGGGCAGTTGTGGGGAGCTCATGTTCCCCCCAGCATGGTGATTTTACAGGTGTTCTGCAGTTATTGGGTGTTTCTTTCTCTCACAAGAGAAATACCAGCTGGAAAGGGTCTTTTAACTCATCCAACCTTAGCCCTTAGTTGTGCTCCTGGATGGCTTTCCCTCTCCAAGTAAGAGGTTGGCAGCTGCTCTATTTGAGACTTTTGTAGCCTGTTGAATCATTCAAATGTGTGTCTCCCACAGAAGGCACTCTTTTTCTTTCCTTATTCTTTTTTTTCCCCCTCAGTGCAGTCAAATGTCTGGTTTTGTTTCTCACCTCCACGTAATAAAATCAAAACTATTAGTAATAGAAGAACCTGTAAAACGGGGAGGTTTTTCTCCCATCTGCTACTTCATGCTTGGGTGTGAAAGGAGCCAGGATCATGTTTCTCCTGGCAATTGTCTCGCTGGCATCCTGGATGTGGGGAGGCTGGGGAAGGTGCACAAGGGTGAGGAGGAGCACCCTGAATGTGGCTCAGTCACATTAATGAAACCTCTGGTGCCATCCATTGTTTTGCTGGGCAGGGAGATCTATTGTCACAAGCTGCACCCAGGACCTGGGTCACAAGCCATTCAAATACATCCTAAACAAGTATTCTCTCATGAAATGGGTAAGGAAACTGCTGGAAAAACATCCTTGTGGATTGTTTTTAAGCCAGGCTCTCAGGACAGTGTGTGTCTCAATGTGAGCTTTGTCCCCTGTAGCAGAAGAACGAGATGAAGTGGGTTGCATCAGGTTAATTAATGTCCTCCTAAGGGTTTCTTTGGGGATCTCCTTCCTTCCTTGGGGACCTTCTCCTACTTAGAAAAGTACTTTTCTAAATTTCTGTGAATTAAGGGTGGGAGGAGATTTGATTAGCTTGGGTATTCCTTGGTAGTCATCATGAAAGCCTTCACTTTTTTCACTATAACCAGTGAAGCTTTTTTGTTTGGGAGGATTGAAGAGTTTTCCTGGTGTATGTAGTGGTTACTGCCATGGAAATACCTCTAGTGCAGAGGCAGAGCTACTTAAAAATACTTTCAGACAGCAGATCCATGCTGTGTTTGCAAGGGTTCCTTTGAGCAATGAAGATGATTTCAGGAAAGAGTATATTTTTTCTTCTTAAAAGGTTACTAAGGATACTGTCCCTAAAATAAGGATAGGAAACTCTTAAATATGGCATCACAGATTGGATACCTATGCTTCTAAATCACTTGTGTTTGATATGTGGGTGCTTGTGTTGTATTCTCATTCTTTGTTAAGTCTGTCTGTGCAAACAGATGTACATTGTCTTCCGGATTATTTCAAACCATAAACTATTTAAGACATTTTAATGTGAAAACAACAGTATTAGAAATCCAAACTGGAAGCAGGTGCTAATCCTGCTGCTTGGTAACTCAGGGAAGGTTTGGGTGTAACCAGTGAAGCTTTTTTGTTTGGTTTTGGGCATCTCAGTCAAGAATGTATTTTTATTTTCTATAGACCCAAGTACATGATCTGAATATATTCTGTACTCGGGAGTATTTTTTGCTATTTAATGCTAATGATATTTACGATATTTACTTTGTTCCTGTTAGGTTGTCTTTAGCTCTGTAAATGCGTCTTTGACTTCTCCTGTACGTCATTGCATGCTCAGATGGCTTCATGTAGAGACAAAGTCATCAGAGCATTGAAAAGGATTGAAAATTTCTGAGCATCTCAGTAATGCTGTTGGTTTTCATTTTCCAAGAGCAATGCAACCCTTCATTGCAGGTTGATATACCTGACACGTTAGAGGGGAATTTTTGAAAAGAAAACAGTTTTCAAGGATATTTTATTCTTGAGCTGTAGGCAAACGTTGACATCAAAGTCTCAGGCATTTCTAGCTGAGGTGTTAAAGATATCTGCGTAGTTCTCTGCTGCTCCTGGAAGATGCTGCCAATTTTATTAGTTTTTAGGGTTTTCTGGTCCTGCTATTTGAGCAGGAGCATAGTTGAAGATGAAGGTCAGTCTCTATACTCTTGAGATAACAGAATGTGCACCATTGAGAGGTTTGTACCCCTTTCTTCTTTTTATGAGCAGAACAGCTTTGCTAAACAGACCCATATTTTAATGATAGCAAACTACATTTACACATTGTACAGTGGTATTTTGCTACATTAATTACCTTGTCAAATGTAATAGGTTATTACCACATCAAATCACCTTCATATGTTACATGGAGGCATAACTTGGTGAATTATTTAAAAAAACAAACAAACAACATCCTGGAAGCCCAAGGGCAACATCATCACAAATCTGTCTCTTTCCCTTTTAAAATAACCCACTGATGTATGTAAAGGCAGGAGCCTCACTAACTTCAGCCAGGGTTGGCTTTGGGGTATGGCAGTGGCTGCTCTGGGTCCCCCAACACCGCATATGTCCCGTCTCTGATTTTAAATAAAATACCCTGATTTTATTTTGTCTGTTTTTTTGTTCCTAGTCTGAAGTTGGTCTTTTCAGTGAATCTATGAACAGATTTGTGCCCGTCTAGGTTGTGCTGGAAGGAACACTTCTCTGATGTGACCAACTGTAGTACACAGAGGAAGAAAACCAATAAATTTTGGTTATTCTTTCCTATCTGATAGGTACCTAAATGGCAGCAATTGTGTGAAACTAGTTAGTGCTTTAATGTACAGGGTGCACGTGCCACAGTGGTACCCACAGGGACCAGGAGCTGAGTGATGCAAATCTTTGTCTTGTCTTACCATAGCAGAAAAGGGATGTGGGGGAAAGGCTGCTTTGAAGTGCAGCTGTGAGTAGAGACCAACCCGTAAAGCTCAGTTAGCAGGTTGCTTTGCAGATAAGTACTATTGCTTTAGATCCTCCTTATTTTGACTTTTTGGAGGTCTACTTAGTGTCCTCAAGTGTTTTGGTAGAGGCTGCTTGGTGCACTACATGGTTCTGGGAAAAATAAAGAGCAAAGGGATTCTGTCCGGGAGGGGAGATCCTCCTGTATATTGATATTTTGTGTCTTTGTTTAAATATGTGTGCTGTCTTTTGTCCAGTGGTGAAAGAAAGATGAAAAGAGGTGGCAAATGCTTATGTTTTTACTTTCATACGCATTACATGTTCCTAGAAAAGACTCCAATATCCAGTTTTTGGAAGAAAAATTCATTTATTTTGAAAACTGTGTGAATATGTTACTATGTAACTATAACTATCTATCAATCTATCTGTATATATATATACACACATATAAATATATATAACTATTACTCAGTCTTGAGAAGACTGAGGCAAGACTTCATTGTGATTTTCAACATTTTTATGAGGAGAAGCAAAAGGGCAGGTACTGATCTCTTCATTCTTGTGATCAGTAGAAGGACTCAAGGAAATGATGTGAAGCTGTGGGGGAGGTTTAGGTTGGATATTAGGAAAAATGGTTTTCACCCAGAGGGTGGTTGATCACCTGGTAGCACCTCATGGTGCCCTTGGAGCTCTGTTGCTGTAGGCCATCCCTCTGGGCTGGTGCTTCTGCCAGTATCTCTCCCTCTTGCTTCACATGCTGTAGTTCTTTTTCTCGGTGATATCTCTGCTGGATTTCACAGGATTGGTGATCTCCCATTCCCTTCTCTCTGGCTTGTTTGTTCAGATAAAACAAGCCCTTCCTGCCCTCTCACCTACTGTGCCACCTTGCAGTTGTCCCTTGTGTCCTTCCCAGGCTGTGAGCCTGGAGTCAGGGCCTGGAAACATGAGCAGAAAGTTGGGAATCATTGCTGGATCAGTGCAGTGAAGCCATTCATGATTTTATTTTATCTGGTGGTTTATTCCTAGTCTAAAGCTGGTCTTTTGAGTGAATCCCTGGGCAGATTTGTGCCCAGCCTAGGCCATGCTGAAAGGAGCACTTCTTCTATTTGACTAATGACAGTACACAGAGGAAGAAAAGTAATAAGTTTTGTTATTCTTTGATATCTGATAGCCACCTAAATGGCATTTCTGATAAAGCCCTGCAATAGACATGTGAAACTAGTTTAGTGCTTTAAAGAGCAGAGAGCACAGTGCCACAGTGGTACCCACAGGGACCGGGAGCTGAGTGATGCAGGTCCTTGTCTTGCTGCAGCAGCAAAGTGAGGTGAGGAAAAGACAGCTTTGAAGTGCAGTTGTGAGTGAGTGGAGAGACATGAAGGAGTGAGCTAGTGGGGACTGAGTGAGAGGACTCTTCCCAAACCATGAGTGTACTTGTATCCTGATTAATTATGGTCCAGACATTGCTTTTAGCAAGCCACACAACTTCACCTGTTGTTTCAAAGATCTGCATAAGTTCTAAGTCTGTTCCTATGTGATTCATAAAGCTCAGTTAGCAGATTGCTTTGCAGAAAACTTCTAAAACTTTATATCCTCTTCCCTTTGTCTTCTTTGGGACCTGTGGAAGGTTTTTAAGGCAGGTTGATGGGGCAAGCTGGCCCCAGAGAGACCCTGCCCATGACCCAGGGAGCAAAACTGTAGTGATCCATCCATCTTTTGTGGAAATCTTGGCAGATACCAGGATCAGGAAGTTTGTGATCTGACTCTATATTGGGAGCTGCTCCTCATCCTGACAGAGGGGGAGCCTGTCCTCTCTTTGTGCTCTTGTGGGGAATGGCATCCTTTGTGCCTCACCAGCATCTGAGTCATTCTCAGAGGCAGAGATGGCAGGGAAAGGAGGGAACTGCCTTGCTGCTGCTCCTTGCTGCCCAGGTTGGCCTCCTACCTTCACCCAAGCTTCTCTCTAGCCTTGGGTGAACCCCAGCCATCTGCAAGGGGACACCCTGATATTGCAGGGCTGCTGCCACCCTCCAGTGCAGAGCCAGGAGCCAGCAGGAGAGCTCCTGCCTCCATCTCTGAAGCTCTGGGTGACATTTTTTTTTTTTTTAATTTTGTTGGTTTTGGGTTTTTTTTTAATTCTTTGGTGGTTGCTACTTCCTCTTGCCCAAGATTTCTTAGCCAGTGCTCAGGGAGAACTTGCCTTAAACGGGAAGTATAACCAAATCCATTGCAAATTAGCAGTTAAACTGACAGAAGGACGTTGGAGTTTTTAGTTGTTGCGTTTTAAAGTTGGCCAAGTCATGCTGTGGATATAAAAGGATTGTTCTTCACACTCTGGCATGCTGGTGAGGAGGCTACTGTGGTGCGTCCACACAATGTGGCTGAACGTGGCATAATTTGGTTTGAAATAAACTTGATGACTTTCTTCTCCTCTGTCTGAATTAATATTGGGGGTTTATGAGAACAGAGAGCAAAATGCATCATGTCCTCATTTTTCTGACAGCTGACACATAGAGATGCTGTTGTTTAGGAGAAGGCCACTCACCAATCCATCCCCAGCCATGTGGAAAATGTTAGCGGTGCTGTAACTTGGATACAGCACCTCTATTTTCCAAAGAGATGAGCACTGTTAAGTGCATCTTTCTGCAGGAGCTGAGCTTCCGTTTAGGATTCTGGGATCTCTTTTTCTGATCTTTTCTTTCCTGCTGGGTGCTGACTGAGGTATTTCTGGGGTAGGTGCCAGGGTTGTTCTCTCACTAATGATTCATGTGCCCTTCGCATGTTGCTCTGCAAAATGACATGTAACAGCGTGTACCCAGTATTTATGTTACATTGGCTTGGCTCTCCAAACGTGTACTTTTGCTTTCATCTCGGAAGTTGTGCCGCTCCAGTAGATTTGTGGTGCTGCTGTTGGTAGAAGTTATTCAAACATTAATTTTTGGAGTATTTGGGGCCACTGGTGAGATGCCCAGTGCTCTGCTGTGTCATGGTTTCTAAAGATAACATGTGGTACTCTGCAAAGGGACCCTGGTGCTGAGCATGTGAGATGATCGGGCACTTGGCTCTGAGCTCTAATGCTGCACTGTAGTTCCTTTGCTATTCCTACCCTTTCAAAAAAGGGTGATGAACCATAATGTGAGGTAATGAAAGTATCGGGCTCCATGCAAATAAAACCCCTCCTAAATACAGATCTCAGTGCAAGTCTGCAGTGAGCAGCCAGGAGGATGCAGGTGGGGATTGCAGAGCCCTGGCTGGGGCCGGGGATCCCCCTCGACCTCAGATTTCCTAATACGTTCCTAATAGAGTTGTGGCTTTTCCAGAGCAGATACAGCATGTGAAGGGAGACCGCTGATTGAATTCCTGGAGACCACTAGAGAGCCATTAGCTGGTGATGGCTTTCAAACTGTCCTGGGGTGGTGGTGGAGCGTGTGTCTCCCTCACCTTTGTGTGTAACACTTTCAAGTTTATAACGTTTTTTCTAAATGACTCAGTAGCGTGTGCCAGGCTTTTGGTGGCCCACTTGAAACACTCTTAGAAGGGTTTGCTTTTCAGAAAGTTAAGTGTTATCCTTAGAAATTCAGGCTCTTTTTCAGGGTAGTAACTTCAGTCTGTGTGCTTAATGTGCGACAAGGGCCGGTCGGTCCATTGGCCTTTTCCAGGATTGCAATTCTGCATTGCTGCAGAGGCACTAGAAAAGTGTAGAACTGTAAATATGGTAAAGATATGCAGTCGAAGTATGCTCCATAGCTGTGCTAGATCAGGACCCAAAGTGAGAAATAAAAGTGTATTCTGGAAAGCACCATTCAACTTTTCTTATTCTTTATGTTTTTATATTCAGATCATTTGGAGATACATAAAGCCCTTATGAACTTCATATGAGTTCATAGTGAGGAGTCAGTTTTAACAATATAATCTAAGAAAAAGAGGCCCTTTTATTCTTAACCTGTGATTTGTCTAGTACAAGTTTCTGTTCCAGGAAATTTCTTTCTCCTAGGAGAAAGAAAATACCTTCAGAGCCTCCCTTTGTCGACAAAATTTATGTCCTGAGTGATCCAGATAGTAAAACTCCATGAAGATCTATGTTATTTGAGAAATGCTATTAAAAATTAATCCAATTTTCTATTCTTCTGGTGTAAATAAATGACAAAAAAAACCAGCTTGAAATCAAAATGGCCACTTTCTGAGTTTTAGGCAGAATAAAAGGCTGTTTATCCTTTCCACTTTATTTTAAGCCATGGTTTTACTATTCAAGAAACAAATTCTAATCAGCCACCGTATCAGACAAATGGGAGCTTTAGTGAGAGGTTCGTATGTTGGGAGGGAGCACTAAGATTCTCATTATAGTGCATGTCTGAATAATTAGTAGGACCACTCTGCACTTTTTTTTGGCAATAAGAAGAAACTCTCCGTTCAGTGCAGCGACAGACTGACAGGAGCATCGAGCAGTGCAGTCATTAGTGTGTGTCTGCCATCAATGTCATGTTACGGTGTCAAATTAGTTAGTGCCCCCTCCGGAGCCAAGCTGGACCTGCAAATTATCCTCCTACATCCCAGGAAACCATGTTTGCTAAACCTCAGATCAAATGGGAACAAATGATTAACATGGCTCATAAATTAACTACTTTACAGGCTTATAACTTTTTACAAGTAGATAATAAAGACAGATTTTTTTAGGACTGTGTTGTGTTTACTTCAAAGCAGTGATGTATTCTGGTTTTGGTTTTTTTTTTCCTTTGCCTATTTGTTGTAGATAGGTTTGCTTTTCTCTTAGGGGATAAAAAAATTGTATACAGCAAAGGAAATAATGTTTAGAAAATCTAGTGTCCTAAAGGAAGCAAATGTAAATCCACTGAAAACAATATAATTAAGTTTGTTATCTCATTGCCTGATAAGTCGCTGACAATAGTCTTTCTTCTTGTAGTGGCAGTTGTTCGTTAATGAGTTCACCAATTAAGTTTGAAAGATTACAGCCTTTGCCAAGAGGATTTATCTGTTTAAAAGCATTATATTTTTTGTGATACATTCTTACCATATTGTAAGCCTCTTTGTTAAAGAGGTATAAGACTACCTCTTAAACACATTAAATCCTATTACAGGCCCAAAAATAATTTTACAATCTGTTTACACATTAGCATCTACAAAACTGTAACAAATCTGTCCAGAGATGTCTGTTTTGAGAATAGGATGCTAACAGATAGTGCACTCTCTTGAAGCTGGATTGCCCTTGTGAAACGAGTGCTTTTTTGCTGCAGAATAATTGTTTTATAATGATTTATGACTATGCAAATAATATTCTTTTTATATCTCCCCCTTTTTAAATCTCTTCTCAGCTGCATTTTTTAACCAATGCAGAAATAGTACTGAATTTTTAGTGCTCTTTTATAGCTTTTGAATCTAAAATAAACTGAAAAGAGTAAGTTTTGTGCTTTCTATATATTAAAGTCTCGTTCCCCCACATGCAAGCTACTGTTACCTTTCTTTTGTACCTTCAAGGAGGTGAGTAAGCCTTGATGTCAGAGATCAAATCAGCATTTTGGAAAGGGCCAAGCATGCAAAAACGTGCAAAATATATCTATTCATAAGAAAAACGTCTGAAAATGCCAGAGGTTATGCTCAGTTTATCTGTCAGCAAGTTTAACTTAAAGTAGGTGGTAGTCAATTTAGTAAATACTTTACTAATACTGTAACTATAAAGAACCATGAGTGCAGTCTCAGCATCCTGACCCATGCACGTTTTAATCACTCTGCTAGGGAAACACACTGTACTGCAGATTAGCAATAACATTTAAAACACAAGTAATTTCTGCAGGAGGGTTTGCTTTTGTACAGTCATAGTGAAAACAGGAGAGAAAATCGTGCTCTTTAGTTAATCCTGGGAAAGAAAACTTGTTGTTGCTTATATATCCAGTGAACCTGGGCACATCCTGTTCTGAGTAATTCTAGTGTAGATCTGTGAACTTTATCAGGGATAATCCTAATTATTTTTTCTGAAGTTTCAGTGTCTCTTTCCTGGGTCTTCCTCTTCTCCCTCCAGAGTGCTCATTGCTGTCCTTTAGATGCAACTGAAGGAAGAGGCAAGAGTGATTTCACACACCGGAGCTCGTTGCTGTGAATTCCTTGTTGCCACACGCCTGCAGACCTGCTCCTGGCACAGAGCCCTCTCCCTCCAGCCTGGCCCATTCCCTGATGATGCCCCAGCTTCCAGAAGCAGCAGTGCTGTAGCAGAGCCCCACGGGCAGGGTGGCAACACCTTGGGGTTTTTACAGCCTGATACTTCCCTGTCACTTTGCCTTTCTCTGTGAAGTCAGGCCCTGGGCAATGCATTTCCCCTGGATGGTTTCCCAACCCCTCTTAGGAAACGACAAGGATATTTGCTAATATGATAAACCAGCTGGGAACTGCATCCCTAGTTCAATCCTGCCTTAATGTTTCTCATCACTTTCTTACATGCAAAGTGCCTGCAGTGAGCTGGTAGCTCATAGCTGAGCAGTTAATAAACGTGATATATCCCCAAAGCATTGTAGCAAATGCCCAGCAGCAGCTCTAAATCACCAGGGCTGCCCCAGATCTGCCACAGGCAGGGGGCTCTGGTTCACATCACCTTGAAAAGCTTAGACCTCTGAGGTTCTAGAAGCAGAGTTAAAGGTGGGACTTTGTGTTTGACTAGCCACCTTATTGTGGTTTAAATATTACTTCATTGGAATTAAGACCACCCACCACCTCACACATGCTGTTTATGCTGCTGTCCTACATGTGGCATTTAGGGGAATAATGAAATTATACCTGTGGGATAGTGCTACTTGGTGCCTAGTTAGCAAGACAAAATTACACTCCTGGTTGTGAAAAAAAAAAAAAAAAGAAAATTAAATATACTATGAATTGCCTAATTGTTGAGAAAAACACGGGAAGTTTTTTCCACATCTTTGGCCTTTGTCAAAATCAAACTTATGGTACTTCTCAAAATACTGACTGCTTTCCTTTCCCCTACCTCAGCACAGTTGGTACCTGGTGAGAAACACTGCTGGGTGCTTCTGTGGATCTGTGGTAACTGGGTTGATCTGGAGCGCAGTGGGGTTGCCTCCATCACATCGTGGCTGTTGAACTGTCCCAAGCAGCCCTCTTTAGCCTGCAATTGCTGAGGAAGCTGTAGTCCCAAATCAGACTTTTTCTTCACTTCCACCCCCCTTGACTTCTCATGTCTTTGCTCCCTTCCTTACCTTCACCCAACCACATAATTGCTTTATATTGCTTTAACACGCCAATCTGTGAAACTGCTCCATTTTCTCAGTTATTGGGCTATTTTCCTTGTTCTTTTGCGATAGAAATCCTAAGAGATTGTGCTTTTTGCACAATAGCAGATTTATGTTTAAGGAGACTGGCAGTCCTTGGAGAATGGGAAGTCTCATGTCTTTATCCTCGGATGATGATACTGAAGAGAGGATTTCTAGTACCAGTAGGCTTGCATGTAGGCATGTGAAAATGATGCCAAAAGCCTATTTGATCTAAATACATGTATTCACAAGTGTGGGGGGAAAAATGCTGATTCTGATATTGAACACTGCAGTCTGCTTTGTGTTCTAACCTAAGTGGAGCAAGCTGGCTTAAATCATCAAATATTTTTGAACTCTGCATGGAGGCGGCTGTTGTCTTACAGAGTGAAGGCAAAGCTGACATGTACTGGCATGCTTGGAGCAGACTTTATAGCACTGAATAAGGATCACATCGTATTTAAATCACAACAGGACAAACCACCCAACCTTGTGTACCCTTGGGAGTGGGGAACACCCCTGGCACTTCCTTTTAGGGTGGGAAAGCTCGCTTCCAGATACGTCCCAGGTACTGATAAGGAACTTGGAAGCTTTAGTTAAACTGAGTTAATCATGGTTGTTTTCGTTTTTATGGTACATGTTGATGTGTTTGCAGTGACACTCTCTACTGATTTTTCTTTCATGCTGTTTAAGAAGAAAAACCAAGAAAACAATGTCCTGTTTGCAGTGAACAAGAGCTTGAGGGTACAGCATGGAAAATGAGTGAGAATTTCTATCTTGGGAAAAACATATGAATTTTGTGCTGGGTTTTTTATACTGAATGATCAGGTTCTGTTTTTATTAAAGCAAAATATATATATTGTACAAGGATAAGTGTTATATTTATAAACACTTCCCTGGCTCTACAAGCTCTTGTTCCCTTTACAAAAAAAGCTGTTCATGCTGCAATAAAAATACATGCATTTAATTCTTAAGGAGAGGGTTTATGCATTTTACTCCTGGTTCACAAAGAAAGTTTTGCTTAGCAGAAACCTGCAGTTCCTTTCAAGGCAGCTGCATGAATTTACATAGAAAATACAAACTGGCACAAAGAATAAACTCCTTAAACCTGGAAAGCTCTCTGGTGAGAATCCCTGTTCAGAGATATCTCATTCAGAGATGGTATCTCATTCAGAGATGTTACAGTGTGACCACTGGGAATTTTCCTGTGCTGTCCTTTTGATTTTCTTAGACCAGATCTAACTCTGGTTTTGGAAAGTTAAAAGATGCAGCACATGTTGGGACTGCAAAGCCTGCTAGTGGAAAATGAGAATTTTCAAATCATAGAATGGTTTAAGTTGGAAGCTCAGTTTTTTCCAACCCTTGGCCATGGGCAGGGACACCTTCCATTAGATCAGATTTCTCTGAGCCCCATCAAACCTGGGCTTGAACACTTCCAGGGATGGGGCATGATTCATCCTCTTGTTTGAAAATAGTATTTCTGTGTGAACATCCATGGGCAGGGTTAAGGGAAGCTCAGTGATGTCTCAGGTTTGATGGCTGCTGTGCTGGTGCTGGGGTGGCGAGCCCTGTGAAGGGACTCTGCTGGTGTGGCACGGCTCATCCAGGTGTGGGTCAGGGCTGGCTGGCACCAGCTGCTGCTTGAAGGGTGAGGGAAGGGCACATTCTGGGCTGAGCCTTTTCTCTCTGTGCTCCAGCTGTGTTTGGGTGGGGCAGCAGCAAGGCTGCAGGTGGGCACAGGGGTGGTGCTTAGTGGTATCCCCAGGGAGTGGGCTGCATCCGAGGTGCCTGAGCAGCCCGTGCCCAGCTCCTGATGCTGACAGTTACACATTTTCCAGAGAGCTGGTGGCAAACCTTCAGCTGCTGGTGAGTTTGCTGCCTTCACCGCTGGCTTTGGTCTGACCACAGGCATGAAGAAAATGGGTGTCAGGCATGAGCCAACGGCTGGAGGAACCTTGGGTAATCCTTCTGTAACCATGGGCAGGAGCGTGCTGCCCATGATTTGTGAGTTCCTCTGCTTTGAAAGCACCCTGAGTGTGACTGTACCTACTTTAACACAGGGAATGGGTTTTCCAAGCCAAAGAGTCAGTGTGACCTTTGATGGGTTCCACAAAACAAGCACAGAGATTATGAGGAAGCAAATCCTGTGCTGAACTGAATGTCTCAACTGAATGATCCTTCAGTGGGCACGTTGGGACCCTGACAGCCAGCAGGGAGACAGCCTGCACAAAATGTTTCAGGCTAACTTACTTTGGGTTAACTGGTATGACAGAATGATGAATGCTGAGGTTTTGTGATGCAGCAATTGCACAAATGTTGAAATGTTAATTGTGTGGGCTCAGCTGCCTCGGGCTGGATGTCTCTCAGACGTGGCTGCCCCAGCAGCTGCCGACCCAGGGACTGGAGCTTGGCACAGGCGGTGTGGCTGCTGGGGAGGAGCTGAAGTGTGTGCTCAAGGCTGTCTTGACCCTGGTAAAAATGGTTTCTAGCTTGCTTTGCTTTTCTTACGGTGCAAACATAGAGCAGAGCAAACTGTTCTATGTGTTTGTGGGAACCACGTTTGTGCATTGTGTGGGTGTGAAGAAGCAGGGATAGGTACTCCCATGTTTTGAGGTAGTCCCAAGTGCCTTGACTTTGCAGACGACTGCAGACTGGGCTGTGCAGCAGTGCTGGGAGCAGAGCTCACTTTCTGCAGCTCTGCAGTGGGAATAGTGTTCTGAACAAAGGTTAGAGGCCATCTGTGCAGGAGGCAAGTGCAATTTAATGTCAGCTGTGTGGGATAGCAGGACTTTTCTGAAGGCTGTTTACCATTGCCAGCTCTAAAAATCAAGTCCTGTGTAATTTGCCCAAAGAGACGGAAGGATGGAAGCAGACCTCAGGCCTCCTGTTTCTCTGTGTTTATTACAACCACAAGATCATGTTTCCTACCAATTTCACACATGTGAATGTATGGGTTTGAACACACAAAGTGAGAGACATAAACTCAGATGCTGTCTTGAGGCACCTTTGGTCCTTTCTTCTGTTGTTTCCTCCATTTGGGGCCTTAGGGGAGGTATGATGAGATCTGATTAGCAGTAAGTCTGTTAATTATAACTTCTAAATTAGAGCAGCAGTGCAGAAGCATCACTTTCTGATTTGGATTAAAAAGCCCTTCATCTCAACAAAGCACAGCCAGTTGCAGCTGATAGCAGAGTGCACTGAGATGCATCAGATCATAGTGATGCCAAAATGGCTAATGAATTACTTAGTCTAATATTTATTACCTACCACTTACTGATGCTCTTGAATGGTACTATCCAAAGCCATGAGTTTATGTTTAAACTAACCTACTGGTTTACCTTTGTTTCACCAAGACGTTCCTCTGTGAGTGTCCAACTTTAAATTTAGTTCAGCCTGGTGTAGTCCTTCCTTAAATTCTGAACTTGGTAGAAGTTTATTTTTGGGGTGGGACTGAACATGAGGGCTTTGGTCCAGAGAGTCTGTATTTCCCTGGCTGTGTCCAGAGCTGCTGGCCCCATGTATGTTTGCACAGGAGGGTAACAGATAATGTCTCACTCTCACCTTTACTCCCCTCCCCTGCTCTGCCCTTCTACAGCCACCTCCTTCTCAGCTTCCCATGTCAAGGACCTCTCCCAAAATACCTCTGGTTCATTTTTGCTTGTCAGAAGGTCTCCATGTGACCTCAGGATAATGAGGAGGCACTGAGGATCATTACACAGCTTGCTGAACAGCTTGTGACTCTCTCTGCTTTTGAAAAGAGGTTTTGGGGACTGCAGGCCATGATATGAACTAAGCTGTGAGTAGGGTGATTTTTTTACTGCTTTTGTTGCTTCTGTGCCAGGGTTATATTATGCATGAACAAATCCAGGCTTCTGGAAAACGTTTAGGCTGTGGATTTAAGGGTAGGAGATGTTAAGAGAATCCACCTGGCTTGACATGGAGCCATAAAAAATAGGAGGGCCATGTGAGAACCGAGTTATCGGAACTTCTCGTTTCCAACTTTCTTTATACCAGGATGCCCTAGCCTGTGGTGTGGCCACGTACATAACACAGACTTCAACAGTTGTCTTCAGCTGCAATTTGTCTAAAAATAGGATAAGCACCTATGTCTGTTAGGGTGGAAGTTTGACACAAGTAGGTGAAATGGCCTGGCTGTGTACAAAGATACAAGAACAACTATTTTTGCCTTCAGGATTTGTTGGGCAGAAAATAACTCGGTCCTACCAAAGCTGGGACATCTGGTACATGAAAGTGTTTTGTAATGAATTGGAAATGGCATTACTGCAATATATATAATAACATGGAGATGGTGCAGTATGGTGTGGGGAACTTGTGTAGAAGATAGAAAATGTCATGGTTTTCGCATACATTGTGGAAAAGAGAAAATAACTTCAAGTGTAAAGGATATGGAAATTCAGTGAATAAACATCAGTGCATTCGAGGATTTTTCATGCAACAAGCTAGATTTATCTTTCACAGAAAAAAATCTATAAACATCAATGACTGCAGTTAGATGAGAAAGTCTGGGTGTGCAAGCAAACCTACTTTTCAAAAGATCTCAATTTCCTTAAATTTAAACAATCAAACATTAGAAGTTCTAAGATCTGATTCATTTCTCATTTGTATCAGTTTCATCCAGGACACCTCCTGAGATTTGAAAAAAGCTGTGCTGTTTAACACCTGAGTAAGCGAAAACCAGCTTCATTTTTCTGTTTGAGCTCAACAACATTTCAACAGCTTGTTTCTTAACAGGCAAAATGGACTAGAACTGTGAAAACACTCGATTCACTTTAGGCAATAATTCACCAGGGCTGGGCAACTTGTAAACACGTTGAGAAACCGTTCCTTCCAGATTTAACCAGGGGCTGGTTGCGAGTTGGAAAGAAATCCAACAGTTCTTGAAAAGCTGGGATTGCTGTCCTTTTATTAAGTTTTGAACCAGAAAAAGTCTCATTAAATGCAGGTGCAGCTCTGACTTCCACCTAGGCAGTGAATGACTCAACAAAGAACATTATCTCCTTGTTCAGAAACAGATGTGGTGCCCTTACCTATTCCATTGCATGGGAGAAGATATAGGAACCTAGAAGTGCAAGACCACCTTCATGGAATATCACATATTCCAGTATTTTTGTTAGCTCATGTGTTCACAAACTACATCCACATGGTATAATACCCCAGAGACATATAGTATAACATGATGCAGTTTACTTCTAAGTCAGGCCTCTGTTGTATGGCCTAAAAGCTTTGTAAGAGTTTAGCAGCAATATCAAGAAAAACCAATATAAGTGGTCCATTAATGAATAGGTCCTTGAGTGTCAGGAAGCAGACGTTGTTGGAAACTTGTGTAATATTACTGTTGGGTTTTATTAATTAAATATAGCTATTAATATGACCTTGGATTTAAACACAATGACCTCTTTTGTGAGTATGATTAGCAGATGTTTACCATAATTCTTCACTCTGTGAAAAATGCTTGTTGCACCCAATAAAAACAACCATATTTACTTTGCTAAATCAAATATTTGGAACTTGGGTCTTACTTTATATATCATGGCTCCAGTGTCTTAGACTTTCCAAGTTTAAGGTTGAGAGCTGTTGGAGTAACATATGTGGTAGATCCGGGAGTACAATGACCTATTGTATCAGGGAGTGCTTTTCCCCCTCTCTTTGGCATTGTATCTGCTACAGTGGAACCAGTGTGCTCCACCAGCCTCTGGATTTTATTTTTACAGAAGGGTGAGGAGAGCATTTTTGAATCCACAAGGTTTTCTGTATTTTATCCATTACTTGCGGGCAACTTCCTTTCCAGAAAAACTGCAGCAATAGAAGCAGGAAGCACAATTCCAGTTCTTAAAATAAAGCTGGAAGTTATTTTCCTTTTCAATAGCATCTCACCTAATTTTAGACTTTCAAAAGTCTAAAGTTTGCTGATAATTTTCCTTTTCTCTTACCAAATCCAGAATTTAGAGGTGACAAATCCCATTTACATCTCCCCAAATGCCACCTGCTGCCCTCAAACTATTTTCTGAGCGTTGGTTCATAACTGCTGGGGTCAGTTTTAGTAGCGGGTCTGCTGCCTGCTTGTCTGCAGTGCTGAAAGGAAATAGCAAGGGAACAAAACTATGCTTTTCTTGGGAAACCACTCCCTTTGGAATGGAGAGATATGGCTTGCCACTTTTATTTTGTTTCCCCCTCCAAAGTAAGCAACAACACGGCAAGGAGCAGGGCCAGCAAGAAAAGAATATTATTTAAAAGGCGTCATCTATCTAGCCCAGTGTATTTCAGGAAAAGGAGTCTCCCGCTTCATATTTTAAGGAGTGTAATAAAAATAGCAATCGGTTTAAGAAAGGGGCTGACGGACCGGAGAAAGTGACAGCAGCAGCACAGGGAAATAGTGCTCCATTTATCTGAGCACGCGAGCACATTGATAACGCTGCTCTCTGCAGTAGGTGCCATCAAACCCCAGACAATTTGTATCCCCGGCGTGGCAGGTTACTTACATGGGAACAAGTCTCCCTGACGTTACTGCAGATCATCATTAACCAGCTACTGCTGTTTGTTTGCCGTTACCTGCTGCACGGTGTTCCCAAGCCTGGATCATTTATACACCTCACCCACTTCAGGGACCTGCTGCTTCCAAAACCACACCCTGCCTGGCATCCCTTCCCTTGCTTCCTTTTCCATGGGGGAAAAAATTGCTGGATGCAGCTTCTGTCTTGCTTTAAGCTAAGCAAAGGTTGTGTAGCGAACATTTAACAGGCTGCGAGAAGCAGCTACAGTGGGCATAGGCAAAAGGAGGGGCAGAAGTAATAAGGAAGAAGGATGGGCTCCTCTTCTCCATCCTCAGATCTGCTGTTGACAGGGGTGTGGGTGTGTAAGGCTCCAGATAAGACTTAACGGCTCTAGGTGGGATATCCTGCTTTCTGAAGATCTTTAATCAGTTGGGCTGGTATCCTATAAGCAATTTCTTGATTATCTTTCTTGGCATGTTTCGGTTTCCTTTTCCTTTGTTCAGTAATATTTGTGATTATTGTCTTTATTAAAATGCTAGGTTCTTTGCAGCTTGCAACCTGAAGGCTATTTTTTTTTTCATTTTTTGCCAGTTTTTAAAGTTTTATTTGGTGATTTTTTTCCAGCTTGATTAGTTTCCTCTCCGGAGTACTTAGTCCTTTACTGACGATATGTGGGATAGTGTGTCACAAGTCTTTGGAAGCCAATTGCAAAATCTCCATTGAAGCCGGCACATCTCTTGATTTGTTGTTGACAGTTTGCCCCATTATATCTATCCTAAATAGTTACAGGTTAGGTCACTCAGGAGGGAAGGCTATAATTTTTTCTGAAAGCACAGTTTGGTGAAACTATGATATCAGCACAACTGTTATAAAACATGAAGTCCTTTGTCTTCTCCCTTATAAAAATGTGTAATTTCTACCCATTATCGGTATTATTACAAGAGTCCTTGCAGTAAACTTGTCTTTTGATAGGCAGAAACTTGTCTTTGCTAAGAATGAGTACAGTGTAGTGTAGCTTCTTTTTAAAAGGAGAATAAATAACATGAGTGAAGTTTACTAGAACACAACAAAGCTATTTCCAGGAAAGCTGCTGCAGAGTCAGGTAGGGTATACTAAAGATTTATACTTGAGGTGAACATGTGCAAGTACTATAATGACGCTGTAGAGAACATTAGAGTAAAATATTTGATCAACAGATACACCTAAAGAAAATACATGGTTTGGATCTCTGACTGGCTTTCAGATTACAGGACAGTTAAATGAAAAGTTCCTTTAAATGTGTGCATGAAAACATCATTGTAGATGGGGTGGGGAGGTCAGGTCTAGCATGGTTACCTCTTTCTTAGACAGAAAAAACCTTGACTAACCACCAGTCTCCCCTGGATTGGGAACTCAAGGATGAGCTCCAGGAGGAGGAGAAGCTGCACAATGGAAGGGGGGGGGGGTCTCAACATCATACAACTCACTGTGCAGCTGCTACCCTGAGAAGGGTTTTAAAACCAAAGTGTTGCATATCCTGGCTAGGTGTGCAATTGTTTTGAACTAATTCAATCATGAATCAGGAGATTTATAGTGAAATAAAAAAAAAAGGAAAAAGATCAATAAAAAGGGTGGAGTAGCAGCTGTGATTAAGGAAAAAGATTACTGTTGATTTATTGATTCAGTCCTCAGCTTGCCATCTCAATCAGGGCTTTTTTTTTTTTTTGTTAATGTTATTAATACTTATACTTTAGTGCCATGTGCCAATTAGAGTAGATTGTAATTAAGTCTCCAGGTCTGAAAATATTAGGCCCCGCGAAGCACAAAACGTTAGCATTGCACATTACTGGAAAGAGAAACTTTAGTCTGGCCTGCTGGTGCTGAGCACAGTAAAAGGCCAGTTCTCTCTGCAGTGCAAGCAGCAGCTTTTGTGGTCACCCCTTCTGGGAATGCCAGAGAAAGATGATTGCAGAAGGCTGTTGTGCCAGGCTTTTGAGTTTTGAGGCAAGTCACTCTGGCCAAGTGGAGTAAGAAACGTTCCTCAGGCTCATGTTGAAGATCCTCTTTTCTCTGCAGCGAACTCAGTTTTGGGGCACTTTTGCCTTCACATTGTGTTGTCTGTTTGCTGGGTGTGGGTTAGCACAGCACCCTGACCTAGGGTCTTATTGCAATGGGCAGCAGAAATTATAGGAGCTCCCAAGGAAGGAGCTCTTCCCTTTGGTTTGAGCTGAGAACAGGATAGCTGAAGACTTATTTTCTTTTTTTCTTGTGTAGAGGGAAACATGAGAACTCCTTATTGAGAAGCGGCAGAACTGAGTCACCGAGGGTTTACACATCACTGTAAACCAGAATAAAAAAACGTGCTTTCTTCATTACTCATTATACCACAATGGGAATCAAAATCACTCAAAAATTGTTGTAACAGCTATATGTTGCTTAGATAAAATAGTCTGGAAAGGAGAGATTTTGTGGGAATAGCTTCTGATTTATGCAATACAATATGCCAAGCCAACTTGCTGTGATTTTTTCCAGTTATGTGCAATTATGTGAGATTTAATCAAAGAACTTTGAATTACTTGCATTGCTCCATAGCGCTTGCACGGTACCTCTGGGTGTCACTGAATGAGTTGTGGCCATTTAAGTGTATTGCTCTTGCAAACAACACAGTGGGAAAATTAATTTAAAATTTCCTTTTATATCTGGATGCTTAATTTTTAGAGCTGCGCTATGTTCTGTGTTGATTTTCTGTATTTGAAGCATAAATCCCATTTTTAAGACAAACTGAAAGCAATTCTATTTTGCCCTTACAGAATAAAGAGATTTACTGTATAATATACTGGGAATGGGGGCTGAGTTTAACCTATTGTGTCAAAGTTAGTCCTTAACCTCCCTTTCCTGCTTCCATATGGATAGGCAGCATGTGGAGATTCTGTCTTGTGGGGAATTACAGACCCCAGCAGATACCCCCCTCTAAAAAATGCTCTCAGCCCAGGGGTGAGAACCACGTCACCCTTACGGTCCACAAGTGATGGAGTCACCAACCCTTGGCTGGTTGGGATGATGGGGTTATCAGCTCTGGAGAGCAGATGAACCTTTGGGGTTGGTGGGAGCACATGGGACTATTTGAGTAACCAGTTCTTTATGAACCCACCCTGCCAGCTTCTGCAGTGGCCTTTCACACCTGTGGAGCTGCAGTGAATGTGTTTCTTCTGTGCAGTCACTCGTAAGTGCACTTCAGTATCATTAGAGGGAGGGATTTATTAGTTTCTCCCATTTAAGAAGGTTTAATTAGTTCCTGTAATATTTCATATTTTACGTAAGGAAAGATACAAAATGGGTCCTGAGGAAAACAGGGCCAGCTCAAGGGGAAAAAAAGTCCTTCTCCAAGTCTCAGCCTTGGGAAGCCTTTGTAAAAGCAAAAACATGATAGAAAAGTCGTGTCAGTTCTCTGCACCTACTTGATTTATTATTTTTTATAGAGCAACTACCTCGCAGCAGCTGGAGTTGTACATGAATTTTCTTGGCTCAAACCCATATGTAGGGCAACAAATATCACATGAAAAGGTGGTGGCCAGTTCTTTCTGCAAAAGGCAAAACTGTCTTGTTGTGCTGGGGCCAGCACTGGCAACTTCTCCACTGCTGCGTTGGTGCCATGGTCAAAGCTCTCTTGGCAGGCATTGGGGACTTAGAAGCTTCACATACCCTGAGTAGTTAACTAATAGAAATACATTTTGTATTATTTTTTCAGAAAGACCCTAACTTCGTGCATCAGCAGTTCAACACATTTGGACTTTGGTTTGTCTTGCAATGTTTGTGAAAGAAATGCACTCTTTTTTAGTAAACCTATGTCTTAGAAAATACAGTAATTGCTATTTAGCCATACAAAATAAATAGCTACATAAAAATGAGCTCCTCCCCTAGGAAAAGAAATAGAGCCTATAAAATTTATTATTTTTGTTGATCTTTGCCTGCTCTCTTGCAGCTGCCGGAAAGGTGGCTTTGCATTTGCAGAGCTTGGTGCACAAATAAAGGAGTAAATAAAAGGGTTTGCTGACGCAAGCATTGTGAGGAAGGCGCAGCACGTGAGTGGAAAACCACTCCAGTGGGCAAACAAAGTGATGTGCTGCCTTGAGTATCCCAGGCAAACCTGGGGGGAGTGGAAGACAGTAGGGATTTTTTTGTCTGTTTTAGTGTGAATGTTTTTAAAACATGGTTGACTGTCAGTGTCAACAGAGAAGTACAGAGGAAGAAAAGCAGAAATAAAAGTGTGACTGGAAAGGTGGATCAGAATACAGTAATTACAGAAGCGTTATTTTTGCTGTCTTTGATGCTAGCATAAGTACGTGAAAACTAATGCACTGCAGAGGACAGGTTTGTGGTTGAAATACACTTGATAGATTTTGACAAATTAAACAGTTGTAAAGATGTTTGGAAGTTTTCCAGATCTTTACTGTTATTTATGTCACTGAACTAAAAAATCAGTGGTTAATTTGCAGTTCTTATAATTTTTATGATACTTATGTTGTTGTAAATTTAGCAGCGTGCGGCATCAACTCAGCGGGATACATTTTATGTTGTCAGCTACCTTTTGATATCATAATAGATTTCAGTTGCCAAAGCTTCGGGGAGAGAGAATAAAATGTACGAGTGCACTGTGTGAGTGCCTGGATCAGACCCAAGTAGGAGAGGAGTTGGTGCATGGTGGTCCCTGAAGCCAGGCCTGGTCCTTGGGGGACAGCAGTGATGCACCAGAGTCCTCTGCCAGGGGTGGCAAATGTGTTCTAAAGTGGTAAGGATAGTGAGATGCTGTTAGGATTGGGCCCTGCAGTATCATTGGTGGGTCTTTGAAGTCTGAGTGGCTGCTTAGAGTTGGAAATGGCAGCAGTGCAGAGCTCCTCAAGTCTGGTCCCACCACATGGACCTTGTCCTGACCCTGCATGCCAGCAGTGCCCAGCGTGGGCTGTGCCTAACAGGTGGCAGATGTGCTCTTACAGCACTTGTCAAATTCATCTGTTCCTCAGTGTGTAACCTGAGGGTTGAGGGAATTCTCCACCCCCAATTTACTTCTGCTAGTGATTCTCCATACACAGTGGTCCACAGTGTGTTTCCTGGGTAAACACAGGCTAGAGAGAGAGCAAGTGAATCTCCAACATGATTGGAGTGGTTGGACATGGGAGAGGCTTCTGTCCTGTGGGATGGTGTTGATCAAAAGGGAAAGTCCTAACTTGTATTTTAGAGTGTCTCTGATACCTGAATTTACACTGTTTTTAATAGATACTTTTTGCACTATTTTTCTTTTTATGAATACTCTCTATTCTCTGTATTTATAGACTTTTCTTCTGCTGTCTCCTGTCATGAAAGATGGAGAGGCATCTTAAATTCAGGTGACTTAAAGAAGAGATGTAGTTCTTTCTCTCTTGGGAGGTGTTTTTTTAGTGGGTTAAAAATACTGGTTTTAATCTGAGTGAGACCTGCCTTTGTCTGTGTATGTCACACATGAAATACTTCTTATAAAGCCTACCCATGCCCTTCCCATCTTCTACTCCTTTCAACATTTGCCCTTTGCCTTCTAAGCCTGAAAATGGAAGAATTTATTAACGGTTGTTTCCTCGGTGTTTGTGGCATTAGCCACGTTTCTCAAGGGCGTTTCATGTGCTCTTTCCACTCTAACGGGATTGTCCATTGAGTTCAGCTCTGGCACATTGGGGATCCATTTGCACAGATAGCTGATTAAGCTGAACCTTCCTCATCCGTAGGTAATCCCAAAATACGCAAATTGTTAGCGTGAGATTGGTTTTTGAACATTTTTAGGTTTATAATTAAGCGCTTTGTAGTTGTCCTCCACCTCCACCTCCCTCCTCATTGGAGTCTTTAGCTGTGCTGACTCCAGCTCTCCCATTCCCTTTTTCTTTCTTGATTATCTCTTTATTTCTTTTCTTTTCCCCTGGAGGTAGTTTAATGTCTGGCTCTTTCTCTGGGTACTGCTTCAAAGCTGCATGGCTTGGAGCAGATTTTTGGGCACAAAAAAATTTTGCAAAAAGAGCATTCTACTGCTTCTTGGGGTTTTGCTGGGTCTTGGTTCCCAATCTGACAATAGCCAGTGCGGGACTGAGCACATTGCTCTGGGGGAGGAGACTGATTTACTCTTGACTTGAGGAGATGGGACAGCTGAGATGGGTTTGTTTGGAATTTTCCAGCCAAGAAGGATGTGAGGTGTTGGTGTGAGCACCAAGGAGCTGATGTTCATGCTCCTGCACTGATGCTCTTCATGTGGAAGATGCTGTTCTTCTGTATAGGAAGAACTAGATCAAATTTTCTTTTTGCCTTGCAGCAGCAGACTGGTATGTTAGTGTGCATTCGCTGGCTAGACTTATTCTGGCTAATGTTTGCCAGATTCCTCTATTACATATTAAAATAAGATCGTATGAGTGGGTTTTCTTTTTGTGCGTGTTTCAAAAAACTAGGCCAGCCCTAACAAGCACATTTTCGTGTTTTTGTTGGTTTTTTTGCATTTTGTCATTTTACATATTGAAAAATGGAATGCAAAAAGAAAAAGGAAAAGCCTGCTAACATCAAAAAGAAATAAAGCTTTGCATTATTCTGCATAAGTGTTAAAATCTGACTGATAGTTTGTATATACAGACTTCGTTCTTTTTGGTGTTTCCTTTCCCCACCCATAGATCACAGATGCTATGATAAAAATTAATGCTCTTTTAGTAAATGCTTTTCTTTTCTGAATTTGACCTAAAGAGGGTCGTGCAGTGCTTTTGTTACTAATAAATGTGGCAGAATTTAGGTTAAAAAAATAGGCAGACATGAATTTGTTGGGGCAGGTTATTCTAAAACAAAATGCAGAGCATTTCTGCCTCCTTAAATCCAGCTATGTTAATATCATAAAGTTTTTATTTTAACCATCAGGAGAGAAGCCCTGTTTGAAGAATTCAGCTTTAAAAAATGTCTTTGTAAATTGAGATTTTAGGACTACCTATTTGGAGGATGTTCTGTATGATAAATGACCTTATAAGACAAAAAAAAAAAGTAATTTTGCATGTCTGCTCCCTAGGATGTGTGATAATAATAAATGAACATTTTATATATCATTTTATATATATCATGGCAGAACAAAGATCAGAAGATATATTATTCATTATTCCTGTTACTTCATATTTAAAAGGCAAAGGTTTTTGCTTCTTTGCCAAAACAACGGCTACAGAATGTATTTGTAATAATCCCCGCAAATATGAAGGGGAGAAAGATCTTCCAGGTCGTTAGCACTGAAGAAAACAGAGATGCCTTTAATTGTATTCATTTGAACATTAATACATTAATGCTGAGATTTAAGTACTGTTACTATTAAAAATTAAACTGAAGGGGCAGTGTGCAGATCATATGCTTTAGTGTAAGTTGTCAGGTGCAGTGTTTGCATATTTAGCCTGCCATTCCAGCACTAAAACGGGTGTTTGAGGCCACATCTGGCTTTCCGAGGGGCACTTTTTACACCACCATTTCTGGCAATGGCGTTTCTTTTCATGGATGCAGTTGCACCACCTGAGCAAAAGCTGCAGTGGTTAAAATCAGAGGAGGGTAAGGAGTCACTTGTTTGCTGTCCTGAAGTCCTCTTGTTCTTCCCCTGTCCTCCCCCCGCCGTGTCCGCAGCTATTTTGCAATATGCAACCCCCTCCGAGCACTGCCTGCGGAACTGGAGTAGCTCTGGCATGTAGATTTCCCAGTGGGAGAACTTGTGTGGATGGTAATTTTAATGAGACCTGATTTAAGCAGTAGAATAGATCCATAAAACTAATACAAGCAGACTTTCAAGAGCTCTACTATTTGTCAGGGCAGTGAATTTTAGAGGTGCATCCATTGGCTTGGTAAAGGATATTATAATCTGGAGAACTTAGTCTGTATTAATTCAGATTGTTTCTATGCAAAGTACTATTGAGAGTGTCTCGAATCCAGGGCAGGCCAAATATAGATTTATTTATTTTTGAGTCTCAACTTTCGTCCAAAAATCATGCTGGAACCACAGGACCTGAAAGCTGTGCTCTATATGAATGAATGCAAAGTCTGTATGAGTGCACACAGCTGTGCCTCCAAGCTGTGACAAACCCTTAGCTTTGCTTTTTTTCCCCTTCATTTAAGGCCACCGCTTGGTCCACATGTATTTCAACCTCTCCCAAGTTGTCACACCTAGTTATATATGGCAGTAACATGGGTTTCTTGGGAGACACGGAGTTTTTCTGTGAATACAGGCGTTACACCCACCCCAGAACCTGAATCCTGCTTCACCTAATACACTTGGTCCACCGCTTTTATTTTTCATCCCAGTGCTCTGGAGCATCTCTTGCTGTTGTTGGAAATTTTGCAGTTCTGTTTGGCCTTACTAAACTGTTTTCTTTCCCTGCTCTCCTCCCCAGCCTCTTCCCTCTGTCCTGTTTGTTGTGGGCTTTTTCCCAGCTAGCTTTATTCACCTCAGCTATCTCAGATGGCAGTGAGGAAGAGAGCAGGTGTAGGAAGCTCAGGGCAGGAATTTGAGATGGAAATGGGGAGACCTGGAACACCAATAAACAGCAGAGAACAAGGGGCAGACAAGCAACATGGGGAGAAATAGAGGGAAAAGTGAGGAGGAAAGGATGGAGGCAGAGGGGAGGGAGGGAGGCCAGAGAATCCGTGTGAAGGTGAAGCAGAGGGATACTCTGTGCAATGGGGGGGGACACCAGCTCTGCCACCCCTTCCCATGCCTGGGCACCCCAGTGACTGCAGGGACAAGGGCAGAAAGGGAGGTGGCTTCTGGCAAAGCTGGTGATAGCAGGGACATGCATTTAAATAGGGAAAAAGTTTATTTGCTTTTTCTCGCAGGAGATGCTAAGTGATTTTTGCAGTTTGAGTGGAGTGGCATTATTGTACTTAGCTCTGCATTTATTAAATAAATTTGTTCTCCAACTCAAGTGTTAAGTGTGTATTATGAAACCTCAGAGCCAATCTTAGTGGTTGCAGTGTGCAAATATTTTTAAAATTATGTAATTAAACAGGGATTGGGCTGCAATGTCCACTGAAGTGATTTATTAATTGAATGGTTTGATTAAATTTAATGTTATTTTAGTTTATACAGAAAGGGTTGGTATCTATTTCACAGACAGGGACATCTTGTGGGGCTGTCAGTGATGGTTCAGAGGTCCTTAGGAGGAATCTTTAGCACCCAATTAAATATTAACTAAGAAGATGTGACTTGTTCTTTCTCTGTCCCTGAAACTGTGTTTTGACATCTAAGGCTGGTGATAAAAATTTGCTCGGCAGAATCACTTGCAATGCACTCTATTTATCACTAGATTATTTCCAAATTAATCATGCTAAAAATCTTTCCATTGTAATTGTGCTGGGGCTCAGTGCTGTACAATGTGTGTAAATAAAAAAATGCCCTTTTAATTCCATGTTAACTGTGTCTTGCTGCTGTTGCAGCCAAACTGTATCTGTTTCGGTGGAATGTCATTTTAAAGGTATTGTGGTTACTGAGCGGCAGCTGTGATTGAAAAGTATGTAAACTAATCTTTAGTTGCTCATGTCATTTTTATATTCTTATGTCAGAACACAAGAAAGCTGCTTTAAATTTGTCTTTCACTGTGTATTAATTTTCAAGTCTAATTTTTCTTGGGTTAAAGCATATACTGCATTCTCTGCTACACATTACCATTTGGTGCCAAAGTAAATGGCTACTTGTGAAAAAGTACAAAATTAGTTCCTGCTTGATTACTCTAAAATACATATTTATTTTCCTAGGGAGAGTTTTTATTGCCAGTGTATAAAGGACAATTGTCCTGTATAGTATCGGTGACTTAAAAGGCAAAGTAATCAAGCACCATATATTTATTACTGTGAAGAGCAGAGCTGTGCATTGCTTTCCCAAAAACAAGAAGGAAGGTACAAGAGGGTTTGGTTCTTCTTTTTCCTCTTTCTTCTAGGCTTGCACTGTGTGTTGTTCTGTTCTTTTAAATATAGACCATTCGAAATGAAATCCTCAGCTAATATGTCTGCATAAGAACTTCTTTGTCTCTCAATGCCCAACCATTGAAAATTAAATGTGTTTGCGGATAAGTATTTATTCATACCATACCTCACACCTGATCTTGTGTCAGTATGACATCATCTTTGCCACAAAGACTTCTGGTGGTTTAAAAACGTTCCGTTGTGAAATAAGTGGGAGAGGTAGAAAAGGGGCAAGGAAGGCAACAAAAATAAACTGCTAGTGGGATTTGATGTTTTGCCAATTAAAAACAAAATATAAAAAATCATGTTCTGAGGTCCACATGCTGCCTTTGATCCATACACAGGACTTCCATTTGTGCCGGTGGCTGTTCAGCCTGCGGAGGGAAGGCTGTACATGACTTAATTTGTATGTTGTGGGAAGTACATTTTCCTAGCATGTGGTCTAGCTTACTTGAAGAATCTGAAATGCGTTATAAATGTAAATGCTGTGTTTAAGTAAAACTTCATTATGTTTTGGTGGTTTCCAAAAATGCACAGGATTTGACCTTAAAGTGTTATTTCAAGGTGTTATGATGTATGAGCTAGACTTTGTAGTCTTCTAAATTAAATCTTTGAACATGTTATTATTGTATTTTGGCATCGGCAAGATGTAGTTCTCAGCTATTTTTTGTCACAGCCTTCATTTTTCTAACAAGAGTAACGAGACAGGGCCAGATTCTTCTGTAAGAGGCGTGTGCAGGATGGGGATTACCCTGCATTCACTGTGGTGTAACCAAGAACGGGTCTGCCCTTCTCATCCAAGTCCAAGGGCATGGCAGCTCCTTGCCCGTGGCTGCCATCAGCACAGCCACCACCCACCGCCACTGCCTGCGACCATTGCACAGCCCCACGTAGGATGTGGTGAAGGGTTTAGCATTTGGATCCAAATCTGGTTCATATATAAAAGGGGTTGTGTTTCTGTTTGGAAAATATGAGCCCTTTTCACGTAGCCCAGGTGTGGATTAGCTCTCTAAACCATTTGCCCATTCCCGTGTTTGTGGGAGACTGTTTTCAATTCTTACAAAGAGGCTGTACAAGTCCAGCCGTACAAACAACAGAAGCAATCCAAAAGTGGATTTAAAAAAAAAAAAAAATTAACAAAGTGTTTGTGATCTCAGCTTGGTAGTCTGGATGAGGGAGCAGACATAACCGCTATACGTATGCTTATTTCCAAAGAAAATAACTGCAAAGCATTTCCACCTATGCCATGAGTGCTCAGGGCTTGTATTTCTCCTGCTCTGTGTAACAGCCATCTGTTCGTGTTACGGCAGGGCCGTGGGGCACCGTCCCCGCCGTGCCGTGTCCCCCGGGCGGCACCAGGCACGGGGAGCGTGCCAGCCAGCCACGAGGAGAGGCAGGGCTGGGGCTGGGGTATGTTGTTGCAGAAAAGTCGATTAAGAAGAAGAGCTCTGAGTCAGCCCCTGGGGCCGTGGCCGTCGGTCGGTGGAGCGCCAGAGAGAGGCCGTCTTTGTAGTGTTGTTTTTGGTACTGGTTTCACGTTGCGCACTCCTGGTATGATTCATGATGGTTACAAGGGTGATTTTTCCCTCAAGAAAACAATCCCTCCCCCAAACAATCGCAGAGCCACCCTTTTGGACACTTTGCATGGATGGCTTTCTGTCTGTCCTGAGGTGGTCTTCCACTGCAGGCTTGGAGTGGGAAGGGAGAGCAGCGCTCAGCCAAAGCACAGCAGAGGCTTGTCCTCCATCTGTGGCTAGGAGTTTCCCATTTTCCTCCTTCATGAGCAAGGCTGGCTCCTGGATGGGGGAGGCCAGAAAAATTTGTGCAAATCTTCAAAATAAAAGACATATAGGATACCCCACTTTTCCTCTGTCATTCTTTCCCTACATCCCAAATAGGGCAATGCTTAGAAATGCATCCAACCCCGAGTTCAAAACGGATTGCTTACCCATGTTTCTTGAACAGCTAATTTTGCTGGCATGTTATTATTCACCCTCTGCTATTTTCAAACTGTGACACAAAACTAGAGAGAAGAAGAGATTGAAATTTTGACCGGTACGTTATCCTGATACCTGAGATGCTGTGTTGATATGAGAGTATCTTTACCACAAGGACTTTCTTGGTGGTTTTAGAGATCCCAGTGTGAATAAGTAGAAAAAAAGCAGAACTAATAGCTAAAGAAGCAAAAATATTTTTTTCTTAAAGAAATTGATTAACATGCAAATATGTACTGTATGCATATTAAATATCATTTCAAAATGTGATGGGCAGGAAGCATAAGTGATGCCATTTGGTTTTGTGGCATCAGTGTGGGTTGATTAAGGGGGTGGGGATAAATTTTGGGGATTATTGATATAGCATGAGTAGAGCCAGATGGTTGTATTACACATCTTTTGTGTTCTTGTTTGCTTCTTAAAGCAGTTGCAGAATTTTGCCCTGGGCAAAATTTACTCTTTGCTCGTATGTTCCCCTGTGAATTTACTTTTGACAAAGTAGTTCACAAAGAGGGGAAACGCTGTGCCCACAAACCCATCTCTTCCCTTCACGTTTGTGAAGCCAACAGCCCCCTACTTCAGAAATATTTTGTAACTTGTGAAATAAATTAGCAGTAGGTGCAAGTTCAGAGTGTGTATGTGCTGTGTATCGCTCCCCCTCGGTGTGCGGCGTTGATTTACGGAGAATGCCGTTCTTTAGATTTTCCTTGTGGTGGTGTGAAGAAGAAACTGTGGAAATGGCAACCAGTTCAGTTTAATGCACTACTTATGTAGAGTTCTTCCATTAAAGAAATGTTGTCTTAAAGATTAATGAGCTAATTTTTCCACTACTCCTTTTTTATTTTAAGTTTTGAGGTTGTGGCATACCTGATTCATGTGATCAAAAACACATACTTTGTGGTATTCAGGTTGAGTGGGAGAAGGTTGTGCTGGGTAGGTGTTTGTGACATTTGTTGGAACTGCTTATCACCGGAACCACCAAAATTTACATGTGTTTGTTATTTCCCTTTGAAAGCAATTTTTTATTTCCCATAAAAAGATGGGTTTTTGTAAAGGCTTTATAGGAAAGAATTTAGGTCTTCCTTGTGCCTCGCACCAGTTTTTGTGGGTGTGTAACTCCATTGACTTGGATGAGGCAACTCCCAGCTTGGATGATGAGTTCCCTCTACATCTGGCAATTATAGTGGAAACAGTCCCACTTGTAAGCATTTTTGTCCTCTGCCTGTGTCCCTCTTTGAAATGTGTGTTTGCAGAAGGTGAGGAGACTCGCCTTGCTCATGATGATGGGACTTTTACTGGGGACCAGTTTATGCTGACACTGGTTCTGTGGCCCCATATTTGCATCCCCTTCTCCACACAAAGCTGAGCTCATGTTTTGCCTAGACTGGGAGCAGCAGCTTTGGGCCCATTTTTTAGAACCAGTACTTGATGTGGAAATGGGATGGGCAGCTCTGAGCCCATTGAAATCTCTGAGTAGTCCAGTAACAAGTCTGAGACCGGAGCAACTTACTCCTCATAATGCTGCCATTGTGCTCATCCAATCTGATCAGTTCTGGAAATGTTTTAGTTAGTCTATCTTACAACACTATAAGAAGATAATCAGCTGCCTTAGAAGGTCCCCATCTGGAGTATAGAGTTCTTTTACTGAAAGATGTTTTGCCTTTCCGAGATAGCTCTCGCATTTCATCATCTGTTGTGCAGAGATGAAGTGCATATGAAAAGTCAGTGACTCTGAATCCATCTGTTGTTATTATTTTCCACTGATAATTGGCTTGAACAATGAAATGTCTGTGTCTGTAGCCTTTGAAACTGTACACCCTGTTTATTTTCTGGAGGTCTTGCTCTGCTCTCCCCCTTGCTTTTTTTTCTTTTTTTTTCCCTTTTTTTGTTTATTTTATTTTGGGGTTTTTTTTTGGTTTCATTTTTCTCTCATGCTCATAACTAGTTGAGCTTGTATGAAGATGACATCTTTGACTCTGTGCATCAGTATGTGTCACTCACCATCTAAAGCTTGCCTGCCAATTTTTGTCAGGGTCCTGTGTCTGTGCTGTGTGAGTGCAGAGCAGGCTTACAGCAGGAAGACTGGCAGAACCAGAGTTCATAGATATCTTACCTGAAATGTAGTATTTATATCACTTTCTCTATTAAAATATTAATATAGAGACCAGTATCTAATACCTGTGGAATTAGATACTACCTGTAATTGTGTAATATATTCAGTTGCATCCAGTTTTGCACAATGCAGGGTATTAATATTGGATTCCACTAACAGCAGTTCCATTAGCTTGCTCAACCAGTATGAGATATATATGAGCAGGGAGGCATAACTACCAGCCAGAACTGCCAAAACAGTCATTAGAAGCTCCATTGGGATGGACAAAGGCTTTTACACAGTGATATACTGATTAAATTTTGTTCTATGGTTTATTTGCATCAAGGTTAGATCGGTATCATCTATGTGAACGTATTATCTGACGCCTTATTTGGAAGGTCATTTCAATGCAAAAATGGTGAACGACACAGGGGCTCTAAAATTTCTCGCAGGATTCTTTCGTGGACGATTTTTCTCCTGGTAGGCTTGACTAGCTCATATTATCGGTGTTTTTGTGCTTTAACCTGGTGAGTTTATCCAAGGAGGTGTGAAAACTCCCTCCATACCATACAAGTGCTCTGTGGAACTGAACATGCTAGATGCCTGTTAAAACTGTGAGTTATATCCAGTGTCCTTTGAAATAATGTGTGATACATGCTTGAGAATCCGGTAAATGTGTGCTGCATCTTGAAAGGCTGAATTTTCCTGTGCCTGCCTGTGTGTAAGTGCTCTTTCAGAATGAAATTTCGGGGCCAAACGCAGTCGTGCCGTCCATGCTACGCTGTAGTCTGGAGCACCAGAGAGTAAGGCAGAGGAGTATAATCTTATTTGTGTTTCAATGGCAATCATTTAATACTGCAAGTTATTAAAAAATAATTAAATTACCAAAACCAACATGTAGCTAGGACTTACAATAAAAGGTCAATGTGATTTGACTCCTTAAGTTAGGAAGGGACACTGGTGAATTCCAATTGCTTTAAAATCGTGCTGCTTCATTCTATTTCTGGACTGGAAGGATAAACGAGACTGAAAAATAATTTATTTCTCTAGAAGGAAGAGTAAATCATAGTATATAATTATGTATATTCAATTATAATAATAAATGTTTAGATATGTTTGGTGGTTATCACAGTCTCTAATTTAGCTGTTTTTTGAAGTAAATATAGTTTGGAGGGCTCATTTCATGAGAGCAATATTTTGAAAATAATGTTTTTAAGGAACACTTCAGAAGTTTCTTCCTTTTTCCCAAATAAACTAGTAAATAGGTGTGCATTATGTGGTGATTCATAACAGCTAAAATAGATCTGTGCCTGGAATGTCTTTTATATAGTAAACAAAACAGGGACAGTAAGAGCAAATGCAGATTTAATCTGTCAACTCATCCAAAAGTCCCTGTATAAATTTTAAATCCTTGTTAAGAAAAGGCTGGACCAGGAATGTATTGGATTTCAGTACAGTTAATGAAAATTAATTTTACAGGTAGTGTTTGGTTGTGTTTCTTCTGCTGTGGTGAGATGGGTGGCTGAGCCAAAGTGGGCACAGCACAGGATTCAGCTCTGTGCCAGAGCAGTGCTTATATTAGGAGTGAGCGTTTGGCGAGGAGTTGTTGGTGCTGTTGTTATTTACTATCAGAGGAGCAGAGCGTTTAGTGCTATGATTTGATTTGATTTTGCAGCTCCTATCCCCTTAAACAAGCTGGGTAGCTTGTCAGAGATCAGGACAGGTAGAATGCACAGCAGGCGTCTGATTTGAGCCAGTTACTCATTTGCTGAGTGTTTGTGTTTATGCAAAGGGGCCTCTTCCTGCATATTTAATCTAGAGTAAGGCAGTGGCTTTTGTTGTGTTTAGACCACATACCTTCAGTCCTTCCTTACACTGCAGCCAGTGTTGAAGCACAGAAAGGCTTGATAGTCAAAAGTGCTTTAGTGTTTTCAAACTCTCAACTTTCTGCAGTTGTTTGGGAATTACTGTACAGCTCTAAGCCTTTTTCTTCCTCTTTAATGGGTAAGTTTGCACTCGGTAGAATAAGATACTTTTTTTCTGTTCCATTTTATAAATGCACAAAATATTTGTTTGTTTGTAGTTGTCCAAACCTCCTTGAGCAAAACTGGTCTGCTGAGGGAGTTTGTTGCAGGGAATTAGATCAAGAATACAGGTGTTTCTGGCATATACTTCTGAATTAAGTATTAAATGCCATATTGCAATAGACAGGTATTTGTGGGGCGGGGAAGTGAGGGGGGAGGATGAGTTTGGTGTTATTATTCTTTGTACTAACAAATCCTGTTTTGTAACTGTCCTGAAGATAATGCTTCCATTGTTAGCTAAAAGCTTTCAAACAGTGAGCAACGCAGAACTGCAAAAGAAGCAGCAAAAAAAAAAAAAAGAAGAAAAAAAGGAGGAGGAGGGGGGAAGGAAAAAAAAAGCAACCCTCTGGTCTTTATTGTTTCCTTTGCAAGGGTCCTCACTCGAATGTCTGCGCTGTAATAGGGAGGTTTTTCTTATGTGGAAATTGAATCGTCTCTTCATTGATATTAATAGCACACTAGAGATGTTAGCCATGATGCAGAGTACCAGAGCTGTGGAGTAGGAAACCTGATATTGCAGGGGGAAAAAAACGACAGTCCTATTGCTCCTCAGTGTGGGAGACATCCCTCCCCGAGAGCAGAGTTTGCATAATGGCATCCTGCCTCAACTATTTACTTATAGGTATTTTAATCTCGGGCTCTTTCTTTTAGTACAGGCGTAATTACTGCCGCTCGCTCCTGCACTTATTAACTGCGCAGCTCGGTTTCTGATTCCGTCTGGACAAATTAGTTTTAAAAATGACTTTGGAGAGAATCCGTGCGGTGTGCCTGCACAATGTACACAGTGTATACGTAATGTGTGCTGGGCTGGGAGAGCGTCGGGGTCCGACGGGAGGGAATTGGCATCAAAAATTAAAGAAAAGACGACAAAGGGCACGTCTTGGAGGCTGAGGGTTGAAGCACAGACAGCGCTTGGAGAAACGTGGAAAATGTGCGGCGAGGCCAGAAGTAGTAGTTTTGGTTCCCAATTAACTATTTCCTTCGTTTGAGTAACTCCTCTCAAACAGAAGAGTGTGCTGTTCCACCACATGTTGGAAAGTGTGAGAATCTGAATAAAATTTCATCAACCTTATTAAAATATGTAGGGACTTTGGTCTTCTTGGGTACGAATCAGCCTACAGACTCAGAGGCATTTATTAACAATAAGACTGCTGAGGTTTTTTAATAACAAAATTACAAATACCGTGTCTAATTGTAAGTGTATTACTTTTATGCACCAGTTAAAAAAAAAAAAAAAAAAAAACAAAAAACTTTTTATGAGGAAAAGTACCTCAGTCAAAGCACCTCGTGTGATTAGTGCTATTGTATTCTTAAATTTTGATTGATAGAGATAATAGTTTTCACTTAAAAATACAGACAGGTACTTTAACTTTCCATGACAATAGCTATTTGCATTTCTTTTATCTTTTTGTTTAACATTTGTGGGGGTTGGGACGGATTTGATTATTAACTCTTATTGCACACCGAGGTAAATGCTAAAACAAAGCTTTTGTTAAAGCTTCAAAAGGTAAAACAGCAAATATTGTTTTTAGGCTTCAATATTTAAAGGCTGTTAAAGGATACCTCGAAAATATTTTCACATGACCACGACCAGGAGTGTCACTCGCCTGCCAGGTAAGGGACGGGACAGGGGCGGCGCGGGGGGGGCAGCGGCGGGGAAGTGGCCCCGAGCAGCGCCGGGGTCACGGCACGGGGGGAGCGATGTGTCCCCGTGCCCGTGTGTGTGTGTATGTGTGCGGAAAGTGGCGTGGGGACAGCGCCAGCCCTGCCCGAGGCCCCGCGGCGCTGCCGGCCGGGCAGCGGCGGGACCGGCCCCGGTGCCCGCAGCCGCGGCGGTGCCGCCGCCGGGCACGGGCATCGTCCGCCTGCTGCCACCCGGAGAGGTCAAGTTTCAGGAGGAGAGTTGTAGCACAGGCATAAAATGGTTAAGGCTGGTACTGAGGCACGGGGAGTTATTTTAAGAAACGGGGAAGATCTGGCGATAGGAGCCAGGCGGCGGCGTTTGATGGCTGGCTCTGGCTCCGGGAGATGGTGGCCCCCGGCTCGGGGAGGTGGGATCTGGCCGAGGGGATGGGGTCTGGCTCGGGGATGGCCTCTCCTCACCTGGCAGGCTGGGTGGCTCCCGGGAGCGCGTTCCCTTCACCTGGGATGGATTCGGTGAGGGCCAGCGCTGTCACACACGAGAGGCAAACAAGCAATCCATCAGTCAGAGATGCAGGACTGAGCGATCGCAGTGCAGATCCCGCGTTGGAAGCGAGCTGTTCCCAACTTGCCTGCGAACTGCACCCGTGTGTTCCCTGTAAGAGCTGTTAAAAAGCGGGGGAGGAACGGATCGTGATTAGTTTTGTAGATTTGGCTTACGCCGAGTTATTCTTTTCCAAGGTTACGGTGGACTTGAAAGGTAATATTAATTTGAAAGAGAGAATGTGCTGTGCATAGCTTTGTCCTCGTGCTGTTATTTATTTTTATTTTATTTTATTTCTGTTTGGCATAAATAATAAGCACCAACCAGAGATTCTGAACAGCCTGCTAATGACTGAAAAGGAAAATACAGTATGATTTGCTCCCTCCTTCCACTGAGAAGCAGCAAGGTAGTGAGCATTGATATCCCTGTGTTTTGGCCTGTACCAAATCCACTTCCCCCTCTTCAAAGAGAGGTGGAAGAAGTGTACTTAGGCTCTCACAGTTTCACTGTTCACCTGCATTTCACTTTCTGAGGAGGTGGTAAGGACTGCTGCTATAGAAAATCTCCTGTGCCATGCCTCCCGAGATTTTATATATGCTGCACAATAAAAAGTGGCCACCTTGACAGTGGTCAGGAAAAAATTTTCTCTCCCAGATTATTTGAGGTATTTAGTTTAATATATAATTTCTCTTTAAAAATAAAATAGAAACAACAAAACTGAAGAGACAACTGCTGACCGTCCTCAAAACAGTTCTACACATGATTTGTGTTAGTGCAAGTAACCCAATTGAATGTGCTGTGTGAGGAAATAACCTGTGTGCAGGACTGGTCCACAAGTCTGCCTGGTACCAGATGTTTTCTCCACAATCTGTGTATATTCTGTATTTTCAGAACCAGCAAAATACCAAATAAAAATATTTTTGTTTTTCTCTTACAAATATGCACTTGATAAAATCATAGACTGCCTCTTTTCCTGCGCAGGACGAGAAAATAATGATTATAAGAATAGGACATATTATAAATAGTACATATCTAATATTTCAGCGTGTGTGCAGTTGAATGTGACTCAGGGACTTTTGAGAGGAAAGAACAGCTGTATTAGGTGGTTACAGTTCACTTTATTTAGAAGAAACTACTGCACAGAAGTGCTTATTTTGGTGATCAGGTTTTGGTATTTTAAAACTTTCAGGAAGCTTTTTAGTAAATATTTTAATCAGCCATATTAGATACATTTCAGCTGGTCTTATATAAGAAAAATAAATCAAAATCTAATTTCAAAACTAATTTTGTTCTTGTGCTATCAGGTGCATGTGTCTATTTTATCTTTTTAATTTTTTTTTTAAAGTGTGCTTTCTAGGTGGTAAAGGGGAGATTCCTTTGCTGCTTTAGGTTTCCTGTAATAAATTGTAGGCTTCTGAGGGCTGGGACACTGACAAAAAATGTACATGCGTAATTCTGAGCAGAGGAGCAGCTCAACTGGTGTTCTACTTTCCTGTGTAAAATTACTCAGAGCCAGTTTGTGTGGGATCAAGGTCCTTGTTAATCTATTTTTGGCTATACCCAAGGCTGTTCTCATTTAGATATTAGTAAAAAAATGTTGGAGTTTTAAGTAGACTTTCATTCTGCAATGGTCTCTGTTTCTGAGTAGTCTCTGTATTATTGGTTAAATTTGGCTTTGCAGTGATCTCTTGGAGTTAGGGCTCCATCCTGCAGCCTCCCTGGAATGACCTCGCTGCCCTGGAGGAGGAGATCACTAAATCAAATAAATGTTGTTGGATCAGAAGAGTTACAAGGTCCAGCCCAACAGCAGGTGTAATGTCAAAGCTTCTGATCTTTGCCTGCTGCCTTGGTACCAGGGGAATAGGTGGGGCCTGATCCAGGACAAGAGTGGCCTTTCTGTTGGAAGAGGTTATGGCGCTGGCTCCGGTTGAGATTCTTGTTGTCCTTCCAAAGTCCTGCCCAAAACACTGTTTTTATTAAAAAGTACCTTTATATCCAAGGATTTCCAGCTCTGTTACGATGACCTGTCTCGCTAGTGGGTAAACTGAGGCACGTGGTGAACGAACCTGACATTTTCAGGAATATCTGGTAAAATCTGTTCGGGGCACAGAGTTTTGCGTGGACTCTTCCTTGTGTGCAGAATCAGTTGAGCCTTGGAGGTGGCGTTGAGGGTACTTTGAGACCTCCTCTCTGCCCGTCAGGCAGCCGGACCACTGCTGCTTGCTTGCAAAGTGGATTTTTGTTTGTGGTTTGGTTTCTATTTTAATCATCTCCTTTGGGGGAAAATATGAGTGTAGCAAAATGTCTTGCTTTGGTAGGATGGGATTTTTTCTTTGTTTGCTCCACACACACACTTACAGTGTTGATGGTACTTTGTGTTTATCTTAAAGACAGCATGATGGAAGGAATGTGTGTTGCCTACATCAATTCACTCACCCATATAAACAGTTTCAGGAGGAAAGTCTGTATTTGTATTTCTACATTTTGAGATACTCAACTTTTAGACTATTAATGAGAAATTTTCACAGGTGGGAACAGCTGTTTCTGCTGTTCATTTTAACTTTAATGGTGCATTTTCCATATTTTTGAAAGCCAGGTAACATATAGCAGGAGTTTGATAACCAGAAATTAAAGCAGTCTGGATTTCAATCAGGGAGTAATTTGTGAGGAGAGCTGAGTCCTCCTCAGCCCCCTGTAGACCCTGTTGGTCTCCCACCAGCTGATTGTTGAGCCAGATTTCCTTGGAGTGTGGTTCATGCAAGACAAAATGTGTTTAGAAAATTATACCTGCCTTTTTCAGCACTGCCCAAAGAGATACTGAATGCACATTTTATGCAAACATGTAATTTTCAGCAGCTTCCTTAAAAAGTACATTTTAAGATGGTTCATTTGCTATCGTGAAGACTCAGGGTAGAAATGAAGCCTGCTTGCCAAAATACTGCCAAAATAAGGATCTGACTGCCAAATACCCAGAAAATTTATAAAACAGATAAATATGAAAAGAGGTTTAAAGTGTCAAACCCAAGATAACCCCTGCAGCAAAGCAGGATAAAAGCCTTTATTGTTGCTAATCTAAGAGCACATCACATGTCGGAGGTCATGTATTTTACATAAAAGATGTATTGTTTTACATACTCTCAGGAAGGTGAGCCCTGACCTATTATGATGGAGTAGTGTTATGTCCTTTACAGTGCAGAATCAGGAATTTCTTATATGTGTACCTCAGCAAGGAACACAGGGTTTCCTATACAGCAAACATACTCAAATTTTGGGCCCCTGATGTTCTGGTACTGCGTTACAAGAACTGCTTCTCACACAAAAGATAAAAAATAAAAATGAAATAAAGTGCCAGTGAGCAACAGATAAAACCAATATTGATTTCATATCAAGGTAACCTTTTTGTCCCAGCTAAAAATAATCAGGTTTCAATGGTAAAGAAGTAATGCCTCATTCTCACTGTGAAAACATTTTTCCTTCCAAAATAAATGGTGAATGAGTTCATATTCTTCTGAGTGAACTTAGTGAAGATTCGGATTTTTTTCCCAGAGGTTGGCATTTTACTGCTCCAGTAAAAAGCTTCACCTAGTGATGTAAATAGCGCAACTTACCATTTGGTGAGTTTCACAAACACCCCCAAAACTCCACATCACTGTGTGAATTTTATGAAATGGAGTTTCACGTAGCTGTGTGTTACACATCCACATGTCACTGACTTTCCGTTTCATATGAAGTCATCAGTGTCACCAAATTATCACATATTTCTTTCTGTCTGTATTACATAGTACTCTGTATCCTTGTAGCAGAAGATCAACATTTCAGTGAAATTATGTTATAATTTTACTCTGTTAAGGTATTTGGTCAATTGATGTGGAATTAATTCTAAATGCTGTTAGTGGTTTGAGTTAGTAACTTGATCTAAATTAATAAACAAATGTTTTTCTTTTCTCTTGTACCATATGTTGATCCCAATTACATGAACAGAAAGTGGCAGATTGTCATGTTTCTTAAAAGATTACATACTCTTTTGCATAAGAGAGAGTACACAAGATGCAGTAATATACAGGGTAAAAAAAACCTACACGTGCTGTTTTCTCCCTCCTACTTTTTATAAAGATACACTTTAATTATTCCTCCTTTTAATACCCACTGCTCTCACCACCTTGGCGTGCTTGGCGTGCTCTTGGTAATGCTTAATGAGAAGATATCCCAAGACAGTAAACAACTTTCTGAATTAGGAAGATGCAGCTAGTTCTAAAATCTCATCTAGGACTGTGTCTCTATGGAAAAGGATGAGAAAAAGAAAGGATCCAGAAGATAAAATAGCAGCAGTTGCAAATGGTCTTAAAATGCCTTAAGTAAGGAGAATCCAAGCAGACAATAGTCAGATTTCTGAAACAAAGAACTGAACTCATTTATTATTCAAACTGAAAATAGATTGATAGACATCAAGATTAAGAAAGTTTATGTTAGAGAACAAAGATGTCTCATCTCCATGGGGTTTTTTGCTTCTCTTTTTCTTCTCCCAAAGACCAAGTTGTTTGTGCTGAACTGAAGAACTTCACACTAGCTGGTACTGATAAGCAGCAGTCCTGTGACTTGATTGTTTTTATTAACTCTCTCTGAAAGTCATTCACCATTAAACACGATTAGATTCATTTGTTGCTTTATTTATGTTTGTACTTGCAAATGTGGTGCCAATGAAAATGCTTTGGGTGTTGCTGCTGACACTGACCCAGAGTCACATGTGTTACCTCCTTTCTCTGCAGGGTAAGAAGAGTGACCTTTTTGGGTGGCTGTAACTGAAGATTGCTTTACAGGAGCAACTGAAGAAGGTAAATGAAAATATACTGTCTTTAACACTATTTTTGAAGTATGTCTGAACAAAGAATTTGATCCTGAGAACCCTAGGACCGTACCTTAGCTGCACAAGTAAAGGCTTTTCTGGCAACATAGATAAAGTTTGCAGCGTTGGGCTTGGAGCTTTTGGAGTACATGCTGTGCCTTAAAAATCCATACTTTGCCTGGGAAGCCACTGGCTTAGCTGTTCAGTTGCATTTTAGGGGCAAGGCCAAAAAGATGCACTTTTTGTCTTTCAGCCATGTTCCGAGAAGGCTGCTTGGTAACTGGGCAGAGCCTGTGTGGGAATGGAAGACCCTGCTCTGGCTGGTCTTTGTGGCAGCTCCATGGTCCATGGCTGCTGGGGTGGGACATGCAGTGGCACAGCCTGTGACAAGGTCCCTTTACTGAGGCAAATCTCTGGGGAATGGTCAAGTCAGCTTCAGTGCTACTTCATCCCAGGCTGAGACATTCCTGGGTTTCCAGCAGCACGTCGAGCAGAGCAGGAGAGCAAAATTTAGCTGTTAATTTGATTGCTTATTATCACTGCAAAAGTTAAAACACATGCTTTTTAGTCTTTGGAGCACAGCAAAAAGGAAAGAAATATCACTCTCTGCAAAATGATTTTTATTTAAAGCAGCGTGAAAGTCCTTTGCTTCTAAATTAACTCCTTGCCTCTCTTCTGGTCCAAAGTTTCAAGTTGGGAAGGAATATTAACATCACAAAAGTGGTGATTCACAAAATTAACTTGCAGAGGAGAAGAGTAACGCAGATCAGTGTTTGGTACTGAAGGGTGTCATCTGACTGAGGTTCATATGGCTGCTTTATAATCACCTTCTTTCAGAAATTAATAGTCGGTTAAGCACCATAGCAACAAGCAACACTGATGTAAGCGCTGAGCAGTGGCTGCTGTTCACTGTGATGTCAGTGCTCGTTAGTGCTGTTCTCTTGACCTTGTTTGAATATAAAATGGTGATTTCATTTTAAACTTAGAATTTTACAGAATGACTAAATGCATTGGAGTGAATTAGAGCTATTTTTATTTTTAATTTTATTAAAATGTACTTGAAGGGGGAAAAAATGTCCCTGTTCTCTTCTGTTTTAAATTAAAATAGATCTGAGGACGATCTGGGATTTTTTTTTCAGTTCTTTGTTGCCAAAAATATCTATTTAGTTAGGATGAAATTCATGAAGTTCAAGTGAATATTGCAATCCTTGGCCATGCCAGTGGTGTATGTCAGCTATATGATATATCCCTCTCTTCAAGATTTGAATCTTACTGGTTTGTTTTCTTATGGTGGAGCCCATGAAGTATTAGATGTATTTCAGCTACTGGAGAAGAAGCAGATCCTGCAGTTTAAGGAGCTAGTGCTTCCTTGCTCTGTGGTGTTGCTCCTCCCTTGAGTTTTTTGAAGAAGGGAAGAATTTCAAGTCCCAGGTTCATCAGAGGGCCTCTTAATTAATGGGTCTCTTGTTCCTGGTTCATGTGTGGCTGTGTCCTATGTGACCCAGGAAAATTCGGAATTTTGGTGGTGTTAAATGCAGGACACTGCCTTTAGACTCCCTGAAGCTCGTAGGCTGTGTCTCCAAAAGCAGATCTGTTTTGTACTACTACCATCAGTGCACCACTCAGGCACACATCCCCTCTGTCACTCATCCCTCAGCAGGAAGCAGTTTGGGTGATTCACTGGAAAAGACCATTAGATTTTTCAGCCTGATCTCCTGTGTATCACAGGTTATTGATTGTCACCCCTGAGCAGAGCTGGTAAGCAGAGTTCAGCCAAACTCTGTTTCCTAGAAGCTGATCCAGGCTCAGGGGGAAGACAGTGAGGACTGGCGAAGCATGGGGCAGCCGTGGTGTGTGCAGGTGGATCTGTGTTCAAGGATATGTTATCAAACTGTTCAACAAAATCTAAAACTTAGTGGAAAACAAGCTGTCCTTCAATGTCAGGATTGTTTCTTAGAGAAGGTTTGGCTCTGTCCTGCTTCTACAGCAGTGAGGGGTGCAGTTTTCAACAAAAAAATATTTATTGCAGGATCAGTCTGTAGTCCTGCAACATATTTCATAAAGAAAAAACATAATGAATGATATGTGGTCCAAGAAACTGGATGTCAAATTTAAACGGGGCGAGAATTGAAACCGCTGAGATAATAAACCATGAGAATAGGAGATAGTAATGGAAATAGTGATCGAGTCCTAATTAGAGCAGTGCCACTGAAACAGGGAAGGTTAAGGGTTTGGTTGATTGAGTTTGAGCTCAATTGCTTGATAGCTTAATTTCAGGTGAAATCCCATCTCCTGAGTTAGCGGTTAAGCCGCTCAGAGCGGTTGCAGAGCAGGACTCTGCTCCTCCAGGAGCAGCCGCGTGGCCCCGGGCGGCCAGCCCTGCGCGCGAGCCTGGCCTCGGGCATGCGGGCTGGGAGCAGCTCAGAGCTGGCAAAATAGATTTTTATTCTGCATGGTTTGTTTGCTTTCTTTTTTTTTTTTTCCCTTTCCCTGTGAGCTCCAAGGAGCTCTGAACAGAAGCAGAAATAACAGAAGAGATACAGCAAGGGTCTTTGATGGTTAAACCTTCAGAATTAACATGTTTACAGTCTCCTTTATTTAGCACTGTTAGGCATAATGCCTAATTACATGCCAGTTTTTCCTCACAGTAAGAATTAGAAATGTTTGATTTGGGGAGAAGGGAGAGGAAATGTATTTTTATAGAATTATGGGCAATAGTGTTGGTTTTCCAGGAGCAGTCATTTGTTTAAATGTAGTAAAAGCATTTTCAATAATCAAACAGCATTCAGTGGGCATTGTAAATCACGGATAGCTTGCATGCTGAAAATTTGAAAAGTACAAAACATGCTACTAAAATTGTGCATTATTGATAACAAAAGGCACGTGTAGACTTTTAAGATAGCAAAGATAGAATCCTTTAGAAAACCTTTAACAGCAAAAAAAACAACACAAAGGATTTAGCAAAGTTGCACTTAGTTTAAAATTTCAAATCTTAATGCTTGTCAGAGTTAAATGCTGATTAAATATTGATAATAAACCAGAAGCTGCCTGCTGAAACTCAGAGCTGAATGAGATGATCAACAGATAAATCTGTGGGTTTGAGCTATAACTTTCTTATATAGCTATATTTTCTCCTCCCTTCCCTTCAAGCCAGGAGAAAGGTCAGAAGGACTTTTTCTCCTAAGCTCAATACAAAAAATGGTTTGTGTAGTTGGTCTATGTGGAGGAAAAAAAGTGGACTAAAAAATTACTTTTTTCCAACTTTGTTTTATCAGGAAAAGAAATAGTTCTCAAACCAGGTTGTTAAGTTGGTGTGCTGTGTCTTTGCTGGCCATTGCAGGCAAAAGTCAAAACCCTGAAACAAACTCTATCAGACACATTTCTGCGTATGAAAGGCTCAGCAGTGTGTGCAGTTTCTCCCCAGCACTCTTCCTTGCTGGTGACTTCCAGAAGTTGTGCTGGTGATGTCCTTAGCCCTGTTTTATGTACTGGCTTGGATGGCAGGCGTGTTTGCACATCAGGCAATGGGAAGTTGATGGGATGATGTTTTCCTTAGTGAATCTGGCACCTTGTCTCTTCCTGCTTTTGACCTAAACGTCTTAAAGCATATTAGGGAGCAGAACCAGCTCCTGTCCCTAGAACATGTGGTGTGCAGCTACTTCTGAATATGGTTCCTGAATATGGACTGGGTTTCAGGCACAAGGAGTTCTGTGACAAAGCAGACAGCCTGGTTCTTGAGCATTTTCTCCAGTTTTCTCTGCAGTGTGCCCAAATTACACAGGGCTGTACTGGAAGCATTTTGCATGAGTGCTTGTGTCACCCTCAGCAGGAAAGATAAACCTCATTGATGCCTGCTGCTCCCTTCTTGCTGGGTGGTAGTCCTGTAGCTGGAGTGATCAGTGTCTGTCAGGCCTTATCTAAGATTGGATTTATTTACTTTTGGATGATTGGGAGAAGTTGTAATATCTTAATTGTTAAGAACTTTGAGTTACTGGAAGGTCCTTTTCTTAAGGTTCAAAGATACAGTGTGGTGCATAGTATTTCTGTATTCATTGGTAACAGAAACTACAACATTGCCTGCATGTTTTGGGGTAAACCCTAAAAAATCTGTTTGGGGGTCATTGGAAACACAAAGTGTTTGAAGACTTTACCTATTTGAATGAAAAGTTCAGTCCAGACATGTGTGAAACTGTAACTTTTCTGAAGCAATTGGGTCAAGAAGATGTAGAAAATAGATTAAGACATTTAGGGATAATTTAAGAAGTATCTGAGCAAATCTCATTAACATGGCCCACTAGCTTGCTGTATTGAAGACTTCAAAGATCTGTCAGAAGAGTTCTTTCTGTGCTATTGTCTGCCAGCATTAGCAATCTCGAGAGAACATGTTTCTTTTGTTTTCTTTTGGCCCATTTAGCTTTTCTTCTTTTTTTTCTTCTTCTTAATATTCCTTAATATCTTATAAATCTTCAAGTGGGTTGATAGGAAAATATGTTTCCCTGCTTTAAGATAGTCAGTAGCAGGTTTTGATCCTCTTATCTGATGCTTTTGGACCAAATCTTTCTGGTCTTCATGAAGACTGCTAAAGTGAGCAAGATTTGGCCAGTATTTTGCATAATCCCATGGGGTTTCTCCTGTTAGCACCATCACCCATTCTGAATCCCTGAAGAACGTGGAGCACAAGGTTCAGAGATTCATGCAAACCTCCAGATTAGCCTCATCTGCACCCAGAGGTCAGACAGGTGCAGGTATTGAAACAAATGCATATATTGAAAATGGCCCAACATGTAAAGGTTGTGACTGCAAATTAAGCAGCCAAAAAGGATGCACTGATGTTTGCCAGTACAGGTGCACCAAGGAAACAGCTCATAATATACCTTGTAAAGCAGACTGTGCAATTTCTGGCCTGGTTCTTCAAAATCAAGCTGGATAATATGTCAGGATATGCTGCATTTTATCACAACTTGGCCAAGGAAAGAAGTGGGAATGGCAAAGGCAGGAACAGCATTGATACGTTATTCTTGAACCAGAGCATGACTTCCAGCTCGGATAGCCTGAACTCATGCTTGGTCTCAAACACAGAATGTGATGGAAAATACCCAGTTTCAAGGTTTCCTTCCGGAGCAGGCAGTGAACCCTGAATTCAGAACTGTGCTAACACTTTTTTCAAGTTATGTGCTGCTCTTCCAGTGGATACAGTGATGTTTTTCACTTCCTTGTAATAGGCTTGGTGGGCTTCCAAACACACCAGGGCTGTCTGCTGGGGTCCCATGGCCGTGCCTGTGTCTCAGCACAAAGGGCAAGAGCCCCTTGCAGGCTTGGAACCTGCCTTTGGAACACTCCCATTGCAGACAGTGCACATTCCTGTGTTATAAACTCTAGAGATGTGAGAAAATTACTCCAGAAATAGATTCTTGTTGCATGTTTTATTTGGTCATCTGTAAGGTCACTGCCTGTTGCCTGCTCCTGCACCAGAAGTATATCTTCCATGATGTTTCAGTTATTGTTGTTCAACGATGGCAGCCGTGTTTTACAAGTGTTACAAGACCACTGATGTCAGTGGGTATTATGGGAGGCCACCCTTTTTATCTGGTAGCTCATCCTAGAGCGAGGGCATTAAAAAAAAAAGAAGAAAAAAAGTTATTTTTTATTCCTGATTGCCTGCCTGTATTTCTCATTGCGACATATGAAAGCATTTTTCACTCAGATAATGGCAGGAATTTCAGACACCACCTCTGAGATGTTTAATTGTTCAGTGTTTCTCCTACTGCAATCTGTGAATTTTAATTTGTGCCTCTCCCACCTCTGCTGGCCCTATACTTTTCAGTGTGTTTTGCGTAATATTGCTTAATTGCTCAAACAGGTCCTTTCTGACTCTGAGCTCAGTGTTTATTTTTTTAGTAGGGTAGCACAAACATTTGGACATTTGTAACTAAGACTCTGACGTCATTTCCATTGCAAACCATTAATATCCGAGTTTATAATATTGCTTTTCAAAATAGATTTTTGTTGAAATACGATAATCTGGGGGTTTTTTTAAGGGTAAAATTGTTACCCCTACTTTAAAAAAAAAAGGACAAATTGGCATCTTTTGAATAATAGGTCCACTTCCTTCTTCTGTCATACCCTTCTTGTTAGTTTTGATAGTCCCTGTATTTATCTTTATTAGTAGTAGTACAAGTGTTCCACCTAATCCTCTGACTTATTAAGGGTTAGTGGATCCCAGCACTGGAAGGAAATGTCTGTGGAAGGGCACAGCATTTCCTGCTCCTGGGGCACTTCCACCAATGGAGCAAGGCCACAGAGTTGTGACATTAGTAATTGTCTGTAAAGATCTTAGAAATAGAAAGTGCTGCATTTAAAAGCCAACAACAGCATAAATCAATAATATGGGCAATGAGAGCATTTCCTTTTTTGGGGGGGGGAGGGACTTTTTAACCCTTTCTTTATGGTTTGTGTTTGTTTAATTGCTGTCATTCTTACCCACTGAAATTTTATTTGGAAAATTTTGCTTCTAAAGATTTAGTGAATGCAAATTGAACATTATTTAAAATGTTGTTATTGAAAAGAAACAGAAAAATTATCTCTGAAACAGTGCAAATTCATTTGCATCTTTGTTCCTCTTTAAGACCAAATATACAGAAAGAAAAATGTGGTTTTATTGTTTGTTTCCTTTTTTTTTTAAGGAGGGAAAGATGATTGCTTTTGCTGTTGCTTGCTTATAGAGTCCAAAGCTTTGAGCTCAGTTTTGGAGAATGTTAGAATAAGCCCACAGGAGGTCTTGTAAAAGTTGTAAGAAATTGTAAGCATGTCTGCTGAGTCAATTATATGAGACAAATTGCCAGGGTAAGGCTGAAAGGTTCCAAACTTGCTATTTACTCTCTGCTATCTTTAAACCAATTTATTTCTGCCTTTGATTTCACAGCAGATAAATATATGTTTTGTGAGGGAAAAAAAGAGTTACTAATTAGACAAAATATTAGTTAAAATTGAAAGAATTACCTGGATTTTTATTCATGCAATTAAAAGGAGAGTCTGGCCTGTTCTTCTTTAGAATGGTGAATATCTGAAAGATGATAGTTTAAAAATGCAGATTGGCTTTTTTAAGTTTCTCCTCAATGAAACTCAAGTGCACAAGGCACTTCTTTTTAAAGACAATTTGAATTTTACTAATGAAGTTATTAATTTTTTTTTAATTTCACATCTTGCATCTCTGAGGTCCTTCACAATTCTTTCCAGTTTCTTAACCCTGCAATAAGTTTCAGAAAATTGAGAGAAGATAAGTGCAAACCCAACATGTGGATGGTCCACGTGTATAGTGTGTGCATGCTAAATCTCCCCAAAATTTGTGTCCTGTGTTCATGATCTGCAGGCCAGCTGCAGCAGTGCTGCTCCATAAGCTGCCATGGTTAACTCACCTTGAAATACATCCAGATCAGCCACTGGATTTTCTAGATACTTGATAAGGTGAAAAAGTCCAGTAAAGTCCTTTTCCTCCTTTCCCAGCACAGTTAGGATGGAAAGGTCAGAGAGGAGCTGGGTAAATAATTTGGTTTATTAGGCCTGGCTGTGTTTGAAGCTGATGCTGAAGTCCTGGGTGGGCAGGACTGGGCTGTGGTGCTGTGCTGCATCCCCTACATCCCAGTGTCGCTCGTACTCCATCACTTGAGGAACCTGTCTTTGAAATTGCCCTGCCAGAAGCTGCCAGTTGCCCTCTTAGCAAGAGAGTAGGGCTGCACCACTGTGTGATGAGGTACCAGGGATCTGCAGTCTCATGCCTGGGGCATAGCTGGCCAGGTGTGAAGTCCCCCAAGAACAAGTGGGACCATGCCCACCTGCAGAGAGGAGTGGCCCCCAAAAGAAGAGCATGGAGTTAGGGGTGAAGCACAGCAGCGGGTGGGCTGCTGGTGCTGTGGGTGGAGGTTGTGTGGGAACCTGTGATGTGTAGGAGAAAACATCAGTGGGACAGTAAGTTCTTCCCCCGGGAGGAGGGGAGGGAAAAGATCCCAACAAGCTTGGTGGACATTTGAGGGGACTTCTCTAAAAACAGCTCTAAAGAGACTCGTCCTCTGACATTGACATCTTGTCTGGTCGCTGCCCATGAAGAGTGATCTGCGGCATCATCTGGGCAAGACCTTAGAGTATCTCTGCAGGAGAACTAGAGTTTATCATAGTTTTATATTGGGTTTCCCTCAGCGTGTAACTGGATGCATTAACAGTGACATGATCCCGGTGTGACCTGGACTTTAATGGGTTTGAACTTGGAACTGTTCAAACATTAAGAAAAAACCCTCACTCCCTGCATGTATTCAGCAGCTGCTTTTTATATGCAGAACCCAGAGCTGCAAAGGTTCACCGGTGGTGCATTTTCAACTTTCAGATGAAAAGGACTAAATAACTGCCCAAAAAAATGGGCTATTTCTCTCCTGATGCAGATGTGTGACTGCCAGGACATGCATACATCAAAAGGATAACGTGCCTCTGAGCAGTTAAAAACCTACTGCTTTGTTTTGTTTTGCTTGAGGCAAACAGAATGTCAAGGCCTTCAGTCTTGGGAGAGGGTTTTCACTGTTAATGTGTCCTTTGCACAGAGCTTGAGCCCACAAGACAGGATTTGGGGTTCGTTTCTTACCCCTGCAGCTGACTCACTCCATGGCATGGGGACTGTTTGTTCTGGACAAAGCTTTCTTGGGGTTTTTTTTTGACTTTGCATGCTGCCAGCTGTGCATGATGTACCATCCAGAATATGCTCTTTATCCTATGTCAGACCTTAACTGTGGCAACAAGGCGGTGATTTGATTTTCCTGTCTGCAATGAGAGCCAGATTTTCCCCTTGCCTGCTCTCCAGAGGGACATAGCAGGTTAGATTATCTGGCTGCTGTGTATCAGGCAACTCAGAAAGGTAAAAATTGTTCCTTTTAAAAAAGAAAACAACACACCCAAAGCAAAAAGACTCCCCAAAAACTCAACAACAAATCAAACAAACCCTACAAAGCCTATTTTTTTTCAGTTTTGGAAAGGTGTCCCATTCCTCTCCTGCTCAGCCACACACCTAACATGGTTTCTTTACCAAGTTTCCGCTTGAAAGAAATTCCATTTACAGAGTTATCAGCTACCTGCAAACAGATGGGCATGAGGGAAGGCCTCATCCCAGCTTGGACTGGTGTGTCACATGGAGCTCTGCAGGAATGATGGAGGAGTTAGTCACCTGCCAGCAGAGTCATTTCCATGGAATGATGATAGAGTGACCCGGAGTAAAGATGTCTCTTTGGAGAGCTGTTGACAGATTTACTGACCACCAGGTCAGACTACATTGCCCTTTCTTTTTGGTATTATGAATTACTATGCATTGAGTTTACTTATTAAATTGTTAGCAAGTTGTGTTGTACCATGTCCCTGTGGTGTCACCAAAGTCACCCTGCCTACCCCTTCTCCCTCCTCCCCAGCTCTGTTCCAGGAAATCCATCTCCTGCTCTTCCACAGAGTCACAACAACGTTGTTTCCTACATAATACCTCTCTTTAGGGATGTAAATCCTTGGTCTACAGACCCTTGATTCAGTTTTTTCCTCAAAACATTAATGAGCTTTTTAGTTTTTTTGGGAAAAAATAATTGCCATTGATGATGACATGGTATAAAAATGTAGCAGCCAAAGCATATGTTCTGTTGGTTTGCCTTGTCTTATAGGAACATCATTTTTGCACATCACTATTAACAATGCAAACACCCTGAAATGCTAATAGCACTAGTAAGCTTTTAATTCCATGGAATTTATTGCTTGCTGTATTTCCATGAATTTATAACGCTTTGATTCTTAAGAGCCCCATTTAATCAGTTTTGCCTGGCACAGAACATAATAAACAACTTGCTGGTGCTAAAGTGCCACATGGGGGAGGCTGCTAACAAGAAAGTTAAATGCTTCTGCCACTAGCAGTTTCTTCGCTGTATTTTTCATGAGCTGTTACTACCAGTAATGTACTTTGCTGGCTTTAGAGCAGTGGTTAAACACAGTGACAAACCAAGGAGTGCTCCAGTGCTGTAAACACCCAAAGCAATGCCATTTTTGTTCAGGGCTATGGTTTAAACCAGGCTTGAGACTCAGTGGCATTTTATGGTGATCGGGGATTTTTTTTTTCCAAAGGTCTCACTTTTCTTAACAATATGGGGCTTTTAGGAATAACTAGTGAGTGGTATTGATCAAGAAAAACAGTGTAGGGAGAGAAAAAGAATTGAAATACCTTAAAAACAATTCTTGTTTGTTTATGCTGTTTGACCATCGAAGTACAAAAAGACTGTCTTAGTAGAAAAATACCAGATTATCAAGTGCTTTAAAGCAGAAAATGTCATTTGAGTCTCAAAACTGCACCAACTTTGTATAATTACCCTTTTAATTATCCCCAGTGGCCCATGAAATTTGTAAAATAGAGCATTGAGAGTTTGATTTACTTACATGTTGCACTTTAGTGTTATGCTCTTAATGAATATTGTTTAGTACTAATGTCAAGCAGAGATTGCTGAGTGCTATAGAGAGGTACATGCTGCAGAGCTGGGTATTCAGCAGGGAATTGTGGAAACTCCACCTTAAATGAAGAGTATCTATGTATCTAAAGCAATATGCTATAATTTTTATTGCCTGAATGGAAATGATATTGATTTTATCCTTTGCATGCAAAGTAGTTTACTATATTTTCTTTATTTAACTATGCCAGAGAATGAACCATTTTTAGGGCCATTATTTGCTTTTGTGTCAGCATCTTCCTTGTTATGGAGAATAGTTACATCCTTCCTCTAAAGGACCAGAACTTGGAAGCAAGCTCTTTAATTTGCCCTTAGGACCTAACTGGTTTAGCCTCTGGTAATGGAAATAACAGTAATCAATATTTGATGTGGGGTTTCTGTGGGGTATCCAAATATCATTTATTGCCAAGAAATTGCTGGAATAAGCTTGTGGGAAATGTAATCCACAGTGTGGTCTGAAAACCCAGCTAAATTAAACAGGCATCTTCAAAGGTGAATGGAAACATCAGTGAGCAGTAAGAGTAAAAAGAAAGAGAGCAGAGTCTGAAGGGTTAGATAATAAGATGTAATAGCTGGTGACCTCTAAATTATTGGTACAAATCTGAGCGAGGTGGAGACTCAGCAGAAAGTATTTGCATTTGAAAATGGTCATAAAATGCTTTCAAGTGATGGTCTGATCCTCAGGATCTATCTGCTATCGAGTTGGGGTGATTGGATACTGTGGGTGAATGGCTCTTGGAAGGATGAGCTGCCTTCCTCTTGCCTCACTTTCTTCTTTTCCCTTTTGAATTCAGCAAGTTTTAAGAGCACTGTCAAGTGCTGGTATGGGAGACTGGACCATTGGTACAGCCACCTTGGCATCTCTAAGAGAGTACATGACCAGTTACCTCCAGAGAAGGGGCAAAGTCTGAGGTTTTACTTTTTCCTCACAAATTTCATTCATGTTTTCCTGCATTTACTTCTGTGACAGTGTTGGTACTCATCTGTGTATGAGCTGGTTTCATTATTCTGCTGAACTCACAAGATTGCAGCATGGCATCACATTTCACAGATCAGTTTTTACTGAGTAAAAACTCAGCTCTTAATTTGTTTTTCCAATTTGCGAATATTCCTGTACATTTGTCATTTATGTTGTTGATACATAAATACTGTAGTTTGAGGAAAGAAACAACAGAAGACCAAGGATTTTGCAACTTTCTCATAGTTCAGAGAAAATTTGAGCTTAAATCCAGGCCTTAACTGAGCAACAAAAGCCTGTTTACATGCCAAGGACCAATATTTTAGAATATAATTTCTTCTTAAAGTAAAAGAGAGAAGTGTTTGGTGCACAGCTGAAATTTGAGAAGGCAAATTCATGTTAATTGTTTACGGATGCAAATGCCAGGGAACTGATTTTTGGAATTCTGAAATTTGAATTTATTTATATTTGAAAATATTTTGTTTAAAAAAAGCTGAAGGGAACAACCTATGAAGAGGCTAATTAAGCATTTCTGTACGATGCTGAGCACAATGGGGCTCCTTTTTTGTTTGTCCTGAGGCCCCACAATAATAAACAAAACAACTGCTAATAATTGGAAGCCTTGGTTTGAAGCCATGCTGACTGCAGGACACAGGCAGTGTCAGTTTTCAGTGAGTGCATCAAGGCTGACCTTGAACTCGTGTGTGCTGATAAGAGCAGTGCAATAACCCAGTCATACCCAGAGCTGGTCATATGCTCAGCACTTCTGGTTGGCTTTGGTGTCTTTTGATTCCTTGTCTCGTGCCCTTCTTTGGCCAAAGGTTGGATGCTCGAGGTTCTCCTGATGCAGAGAGTCACCTCAGCAGCAGCAGCAGCACCACAGATCACTGAGGCGCTCCTTGTGCCAGGAAAGCCATGTCCAGTTTGGCAAGGGAGCATGAGAAGATAAATTTGCGTAACAGAAGTAGTTCTTTTGACTCTGTTTGATTCTGTGTGCTGTGTTTGCTGTCTCCTCTACCACTGTCCATGGGTGCATCACTCCCTTCTGCTCGTACAGCTTTTTAAGTGTGTGTGGTATCACATCACACTCTGGCCTTAATATTCCAGGAGATGGTAGAAGACAGTGTATTTGTCTGGTTTTTTGCTATTTGAAAGGGTTGGAAGTTTGCCTGCAAGCCAAATTGCATGGCAGGAGATTACAAAACGTTTAGTTTCCAAATCTGATTTTCTCCCTTGTGAATTTTTCTTGCTTGCTCAAAGGCAAGATTCATCTTGACCAGCCCAGACTGAGGTGGAGCTCATAACCACGCTGGAAAGCGTCCTGTGGCTTGGAAGAGCAGCTGGTTGGAAGGAGAACAGTTTTTCAGGAGCAGTCAGGGCGCTTTCAGTTCTCACCCCATCTCTCTTCATACTCACGAGCGTTGGTGGGATGTGGTGACAGCATGGACTTGTCACTGGCTGTTTATTGAAGGTAATAATTAGTCACGATGCTGCCCCACCACAACGGACGGTTGCAAGTTGCCATTGCCAATCTTGCATCCAAGAGATCACCTCTGTATTTAATTTTATGTCTAGGCATCAAAATTCAGGCAAGAGCTTATAGCACTTTTGGAGCCACTGAGATGCTCTTGTAATGGTTCTAAAAACAAAGTTAAAAATCCAAGGAAAAGTAGACAAAGGCTTAAACCCCAGTATATTTAACTCAGTGTTGTGCTTCTGCAGTAGTCTGGCATTACAGATACAGGCTGAAATGTAAACTCTCACCTTAGAAGTAATGAAGAATAAGGGAAATTTCTGAAAGGGCGTTGTACTGCAGTCTAAACTTGGAAGCATGAAGTGGAAGGTTAAGAAGAACACAACTCTCTGAACCTCATGGTTAGACTCACATTTGGCCATGCAGCTGAGGAGGGGCAAAGGGAGCCAAGCCAAAACCATCAGAGAGAGCCCAGATCACTGTAGGCATTCTTGTTTTCAAAGTTGGTAGGAAATGGTTTTCTTAGAAAAAAATTGAATTGGTGTTCTTTTTTTTCTTACTTTAGGAGCCAGTTTTCTGATCTCCAGTTCATATTATGAACTTGTACTGGCCTCAAATTTTGGGTCTCCATTTCGCTATTTTTCATGAGCTGTAGTTTGTACATTTGTTGGCACATTGTATGTTTTTGCAATCCTGCACGCCTCTTGCTTTAAAGTGAAGAAAGGAATAAGGAAGAAAACTGTGTTATGTTGAAATACTCTTTATATCCCTTTGCATATGCTTTTGCATATTCTTGACCGGTCTTCCTTTGTTTTAGATGTTTGTAGCACTTTTCTCACACTTTGTACAACCATTAGCAATAACAAGGTAACAGGAGTGTACCAAGGAGAACATACTCCAGAGTGTATCACCTAATTTTCCCTCTGAAGTGGAAGGAAGTTGTCCAATCGGCCATGTACTGTGATTTACCATCATTAGAACTGGTTTTCGCCTCCTTGTGGGGGGGTTAATCTGTTCTGGGGAGCCCACAATGAATCACACTGGACTCTGTATGCCACAGATAGGTAGGTGTCACCTTTAAAAGTGCCAGTAACATTCTGAGGCACCTTTTCCAGCCAAGAGCAAGAGGTGCACGAGATAAAAGAACCATTTGCCCCTGCAAGAATTGTGCATTCACATGATTAGTGAGGCGTGGTATTAAATTATTTGAGCTTTGTGCATAAATATATACTGAGAGAAGCCCTGTAGCTGGGGACTTTGGCTGTAGTTTTCTTCTTCATGGGCCAAATGCTCTGCTGCAGGTAGGGCTAAGAGTATTTTGGTGGAGCAGCTGAAGAGCTGGTCCTCCTTGTGTGCGTGTTGCTCTGTCCCACACCCAAAGAAATGCCTCCTCATGTTTTATGGGTGGACTTTGCAGCTTGATTGGAAATAGAAACACAGTAAACAGCAACTGCGTCTCAGAAATATCCCCAGCAACACAAACTGTCACTATTTCAGCTTCTCTCCAAGGCTGCTTCTTAGGGGGCTGATCTGCAGCTATATAAAAGCACGGTAACATAAGCTGCAGCACCAGCCCTGGAAAATCTTGTAGTACAGCTAACAAATATCTGCAAAACCTTGTTTGTATGTATGTGCGCTTACGTTTAAGATGCAAACTTGTATCTGAGTGTGTTCGGCTCCCCGCAGTATATAGCTGCAAAGCTATTTTGAACATCTTGGAAAAGATGGGTTTGTAGTCTGATTTTCTTTTTTTACTGTGTTTTTCTCCCCCTGATGATGTTTATTAACATCCTCCCTGATGTCCAGCTACAAGGGATGGGCGCATAAAAGTTTACATGAAAATACATTTCTCTGTAAGTGCTCTCTCCCTGCGATTCTTTTACAGCTTTAACCAAAACCAGTTTTATCCTGTTTCATCCTTTACCCCTCAGAGCTGATAGAGAGGAGGGATATTTCACTTTCATCTACAATTCACCTTGTCCTTTCCATTTCTCACTTTGGTTTGCTTGTTGATTTGAAGTAGCGGGTGTGACCAGCCATCAAAGAGCCCTGTTGGGAGCCCGCTGCCGGGGAGAGCGCCCCGGCTCACCCCGGGGATAGCAGGAGGCACAGCCCCTTTCATTCCAGCTTCTTCCGTTTGAGCACACCAAAAGTCTCCTTGCTGACCACTAGTGACTCGAAGCACCGGAACAGGAGCTTGCAGTCAAGGCCAATGATTATCTCTTCTGCTTCACTCCCTGAGCTGGGACCTGTGGCCGGGGTCTCCGGACGCGGTTCAGTGCATTCGGGGATGTGCTGGACATGAAGGATTTGCCTGTTTGATAAAAGAGCTGCCAGTGCCTCGGGCAGCTGGCACCTCTTTAGGCCTGTTGTGTTCTGCTCAGAGAAGAGCACAAAGAGGGCAGAGGGGAATATGGAGGGAATCTTGTTAGACTGAGCCAAGGAAGATGGAAGGGCTGAGCTCCAAGGCTCACTCTGTGTCCCTGGGGCCAAGAGGCGAGCATGTGGGACATGAGTCCCACATGCACCTCCACCTTCTTCCTCCCACCCCTTTTCGTTAAGGATTTTATGATTCTCTGTGAGTCTGGAGACACACCTGCAGCCAGCCACCTACAAGGGCTTTGTTGGGGACAGGACTTTGGTCTGGAGTTTATGTTTTTGTGAAAGTGCAAGCTAATGAGGTGCTGTAATAATTATTTCAAAGCAGTTTTGGAGAAAAACTGTGCTAATTGGCTTAGTTTTACTGCACAGCCACCTCCTGACCTTTCTTATTTTTTCCTCCTTTAGCTCTGTCCCCTGCTAGAGCTGGAGTATGTAGGGCAGACCTGTACACCCTCAACTGAGGCAGTGAAAACTTACGGACACTGAGATTCCAGGAACAATAGGTGGATTTGGGGCAAAGTCCTTGTTCTTTGTAGCAGATTCTGCTGGTTGGGTTGAATTTGGTTTGGTTTGGTTTGGTTTGGTTTGGTTTGACAGGGAATATCTTGATCACTATTTCTAAGGACGTCTGTCCTGCCTCTAAAAACAAATATACCAAACACAGCAGTAAAAACAGTACTTACCTGGTGTTGTCTGGTACCTCTCCTTGATGGAGTTTTCCCCTCTGCAATACATACAGTGCCTTTGGTTGTCTTAGATTCAATATGAGATGTTTTCAAAAATCAGTTTGATATCACATGTCCTCTAGTAGCCAAACTCTATTAAAAACCAGTTTGAGTGTAGCTATGTAAATAGAGCTGAAAGAGTCTTTCCTACCTCTTTTACTTAATCCTAGTAATGTCTGTAGACTGGAGCTCCAGCAGGTTTTTGGGTAGTTTGAGAAGAAAAATGTGGGAGTTGTGCTAAGCCACCTGAGAAGGAATTGCAGCCAGTAAAGCCAGCAGCCACATTTAACCTCTGGTACGTCACCATGACACACATTCTAAGAGTGATAACGATTATTTCTGGTACCCTAAGCAGGGAATGTGTACTGTCAGCTGTTGTGGAAACAAATCAAAGACAGTCCTTTTCCTAACCAAAAGGAATTTTTTTTCCTGCATAATTTCTACTTAAAAGGGAAATTATTTTGAAGAATTGCAATTTTTTTTCTATCATTACATTTTATTTCCCTTCACCCACCTTTCCCAGAATCTTCTGTGTAGCTAATCCAGTAAAATAACGGCAGCTGCAAAGCTAAGAGTAAGGCCAGGAATAGGTTCCAAGTGCATATTTACAGCTGCCCTTCTCAAAGCATCCTGTTTTCTTCTACACTGAGTCTGTTCTCCATGAATCAGACCTTTTGGAGATAGAGTGACCTCTCTTTGGTGTCTGTGTTTGAGAAGGTTTTTGTGTTTGTGAGGATGGATGCGTGTCTGTACACAACTGGCCATGAAAGGTCTCACTTTTGTGATTCTTCTTATTATTGTTTTGTCTTTCCTGATTATTTTGTACTACTCCTCTCCAGTGATTTCATTAATGTGAGCCATTAATGTCAATGGGCTGAGCCACTGCTATCGTGCGGTGCAGAGGAGTGGGAAGAGGGTATGACTTTGCAGAAACATAGGGTTACCTCCAACCACAGAAATCAGGCTGTAAAAATGATGAATATCTCTCTTCTGTCATCCATAGATCTGACAGTTTTGTATAACTTATGAATTAAACATCTGGGAGGTGTAGATGTATTTTTTTTTCATTTAACAGTCACCAAAACCGAGGCCGATAAGCCGTTGAATAATTTTTCAGTCATCCAGTAACGTTACAGCAAGTTTTGGGAGCAGATCCCTGGATTGTCTTTCTTAACAGAAATAGCAGAATTGTCATTAGAGTTAGTGAGATCAAGGTGGCACCTGGTGCTGTGTCTTAACCATGAGACTTTAACCTTCAGCTCCATGCAGAACAGACAGGACCTTTACTGCAGAGGCCTCATCCAACAGACCCCGACAAAGTAAACAGTGTGACACTTAATTTATCTACCCCAGAAACATGAAGGGCTCAGTCAACCTGATGGGATCTGTGGTTCCAGGGAGTCTAGGTATTTAAAACGTGATGCTCAGCCTGCTAAGCCATCCCCTGCAGCTTTCCTTAGTGCATAAGATATGAAAAAATCTCCTGTCCTGCAAAACAGATATTAAATTGGATACTCTTTCACCCTGGCACGATAAGAAACGCGGCAGAGAGAGGCAGGAAAATGGAATGCTGCTTAGAAAGAAAATATATTTGAATCTAACATAAAAATTGGTGAGATAGGAGGATTTTCAGAGCTAGTAGCAATCCCCTCCCCAATGAGTTGCTGAAAATTCAACTCTCCCTGTAGTTTTTGCTCTGGATTGTGAATAAAAATGGTTGTGATTGATGAAGCGTTTGGTGTCTCACTGTAAGTTGGTCAAGAGGGACTTCTAAATCACCCAAATGAAATATTGCATTATCATGAACGGTAACATGTAACTGTTAAGTATGCCGTTGCTTATCATAAGCTCAGGCTCCTCTGGAGCTCTACCCAGCGAGAAATCTTTGTGAGCATTGGAGCAGAGAGTTCTCCACACAGCCTGGCAGTGTATGGGCCCTTCCCCTTCCCAACAGGGGGGTTGATTTTTGGGGTTTGAAAGGAGAAAAAGGCAGCGTGCCTTTGGGAAGCCTTGGCAGTGAATTATTCCCTCCTGTATGGGGCTCATTTCATAGTTGTGGTGCCTTTATTTATTTTTTTTTTTTTTTCATAAAGCTTTTTTACCAGTGCTGGGCATGGGATGATAGATGAGAAGACAAAGTTGATGTTTCATGGGTAACCAGCAAATTAGCATTAGGGAAAAAAATTATTTTCTACTTTTTTACTCACACAAAGAAGTGGCTTATGTTTTTTCTATTAAAAAGAAAAACACTTCCAGAGCAGAGACCCACACTTCCCATTGAAAAGCCCTGTATTCACAGTATGATTAAAAGCCAATCCAGTTGGGCTGGAGTTTTCTATGTCCAGAACTTTCCACGAAGGCCTTGGCAGCTCTTTCTCAGAAAAGGATTAGTGAAATAGATGTTGCTTGGCTGAGTGAGAACAGAAAACACCAGTTAGCCAAGCAGCCTTAGGATTTTCCATGTTTTAAGGCTAAAATGTGGAAATGGGGAGTGAGGTCACATTGAAGTCCAGGATTTTGCTTTGGATATTCTTGCACATCCTGATCTCAGATTGGACCAGCTACAGGTTCTCCAAAGGTGCTCCAAACTGAACTAAACTCTGTACTTCCCTGTAATGGCCAAAAAATGTAAGCAACCCTTGGTATGAGATAAGTGACGTGCTCATGCAGTCATGGTTCATTTCTCTGGCTTTCTTGTCCCTGTCTGCTCATTTTCCTGCTTCCGAGCTGGTCGTGTCTCCTCTCTATTCAAATCAGGTGGCTTCCTGTACCCCTGCCTGTCCCTGTGCTGGGGGGAAGAGAGGAAGAGGACGAGGCAGTAGGTGGGGAATGGTGCCATCCACCTGCCTCCCACAAAGTCTTGTACCTGCCTGTTCTCATGTCTGTGCCCCAGCACGTGGGAGCTTGGTGACATCCCAGAGAAGTGATGATTGGGGTTGCTCACCGTGGTAGGTCAGTGATGTTCCTTGTTTTCTGGAGTACCCTCAGGAGCTTCGGATTTTTTTTTTTTTTTTTTTTTTTTTTTTTTTTTTTTTTTCCAGAATCTGGACTGTGGCAGAATGCTCAGCAAGGGCAGACTTCAGTACAAAATGGTTAAAATTTGACAAATTCACTGAAAACAAGGTAATTGGATGGGACGTGATATGTTGGGTGGTGTTAGTGGTGACACCTGTGCGAGTATCATACTTTTAAATATTAATAGTTTAATCAGTGTGAAGTTAGAGGAAAGTGTTCAGTGTGTGTTAGTCTTGGATCCTGTTGGGGCGAAGTAATGCTGCACAGGGGTTGGAGGAAGAGGAGGCAGATGAAGCTGGGCCTGCACTGGTCCCCCCATCAATAGTAACCTTAACTCATGAACCTAAACCGAAACAATTGTTAAACTTTTATCTGAATAGGAAAGCTTCTCGTCTTCTTAACAGAACAGATTCTGTGGCTACTAATTTATTACTGCAATTTAAGAAACAGACGTCTGTCTGACATGTGCCATGTAGTTCAGTAGGTCACCAGTGACATCATCCTTAAAATCATTATCTTTGCAAACCGTGCATTTTGCATAAAAGCTTTTATTTATAGTCAGTCATTAAAATTGGACCTGATATTTACTTTTCTTCTGATTAGGTTAAAGAGTGAATATGAGCAAAAAGTACCCTCCTGTTAGCACCAAGCAGTTTGCAAAGTGTGCTATTCACATCAGCCTTTCTAAAGGAATTATGTTGAACCATTATGGGCTTAGATGGTGTGTGTTGGTTAATGCATTTGGTCTTTTCACTGCTAAGACTGAATTCATGTCACAGGGGGTATGTTTTATTTGGTTTTGTCCTTATAGGTTCTTGTCCTTACTGCAGAGCAGTCGGAGCCTGCAGTTTGTATTAGACTTGTAGAGAAATGCATTTTTAAAGGATGAGGAGACTGCTGGGGGGCTTGGTGGGTCTCCTCCTTTGCTCTGAGGTTACAGTAGCACGAGGTTCAAGGCAGTCCAGGTTCCTGTCTATGTGTGAAATGTTTTGCAGGGCCAAACTCTGAATCATTCCATTGCCCAGCCCCTGATGTGTTGTGTGTTTGACCCAAGGCAGGGGAATGGACTCCTTGGGTGCATCTCTCTAGAGCATGAGACATTGCAAGGCACAAATGAGGTCCCCAAAGGACGCCCTGAGTTGCACTGTAGGATGTCACCACCCAACAGCCTGTGATGTACTGGCCATGGCTTACAGGACAACACAGCCCTAAAGGGCCAGACAAAAAAACCCCTTAAAGGATCAAGTTCTTGGGGTATCCATGAACTCTTCTCCCACATTTCCTCATTCTCCTTCTGTCCTGCCTTATCCTTGATGTAAAAAGTCATGTTGAATCTTATACTCTGTGAGTGTTTACAAATAGTGAACATGAGTGCTGGTAACTTTTCCATCCCAGTTTTCCCCATGGAATCTCCAAGGTGGCATGGGGTTGCCCCCAGCCCAGCAGGATGGGCTGTGCAGGATCAGAACCTGCTCCAAGGGAGCCCAGGGGCTTCTTGCTGGGCTGGAGAATGCATGAGGTGAGAGAAGGACCTTTCAAAATTAAGAGGCAGTTTAATAACTGTAATGAAAATTATTTTTGACCAAAAATTATGTATTACCAGTTGGCTGAACTGCACAGCATACTTTCATAATATTAGATAGGGCTGGGTTGTTTTTTTTTCCCCCAGATCTTACTGCTAAGATCACTGGCCCATTTCAATTTTTATTGAAACAAATAAACGCAATAAAAACACTTATGCTGAGAGCTGAAGCTCCACAATAGAAAAAAATAAAAATTACTCTGTATTGAATTTATTGATTTATTTATTTACTCCAACTGGAAAATTGAGTATTGTGTTAATGTATTTTATAAGAATCACGGTGCTCGATGAAATGGCTAATTTATTTTAGCGTATACATAAATAGCTAGCAATTTTCAGTGAGACAGGCTAATGAAAATGATGCCATGAAATTGTCTATACTATGAGGAGTGATGGAGTCAAGTTATTATTGGTTGAGTGCTGCGACGTAGTGAACTGGCCATCATGTCTTTGAACTTTTGAACTGCTACTTGGTCGTGTGATTTATTGATTTTGGTATCAGCGTGTTAACTTTTTATTTTTGTTGGGGGGGGGGTTGCACACGCAGCACGGATGAGTAACGCACTGTGTAGTTTCATAGATGTTTAGGTTAAACAAGATGGTTGAAAAATTTAAAGCGTGTTAACGGAGCAGGGTTACGCCATGTGGAAAGGCAGAGAGATGCTTGTAGGTACCATTAGATGTCAACACTGATGTTCTGATTGCTGTGGCTTAGCCGAATACAAGCGAACTTGGCAGGGTAAGTATGCATCCTATTTGTCAGAGAAACCTTGCCTTTGTTCTAAATTAAGTGCGTGATCTCATAGCAACTTTGTTTGCCTATCTACCTTCAACCTCTCCTCGTGCTGTGTCTTATCACGGCGGTGCCTGGTACAGGCAGAGCATCCCCGCTCTCCTGTCAGCCCTTCCCAGAGGCGCGCTCCACGTTGCCGGCTGTTGCTCGATGGAGGATGCTGGCTGGCGGTGTGAACAGCTCAACAGCTCGTGTTGGACTGTTGTACCAGAGAGCTGCCCCCATCCGCAGTCACCCAGACGTGTAAACTTGTTTCATCTTCTAGCTGTGATCCCCTCCAAGGCTGGCTGTAGTGCAGAGCCTCAGCAAGCAGCACTTGCCAGTGGCTGCCTCATCCCTTAGTGCAAGGAGATGCTACACTTGTTGTTCTCGGTGATTTGCTTAGGATGTGGAATTCAGCCATTAAAATAATATTGTTTGACTTACAGTGCTTTCTTGCTGCAGAACTTTTCTCTCGACTGCTGGTAGGGGACCCTTTGCATGGCGGCTGCTCTGAGCTCTGTTTCTGATTAAACTGACTAACTTGACACCTGCATTTTACAATTTGCTTAAAGTGCTTTATCCTGTAAAAACAGCTATTTCAAAGCTTTAAAGCCAGCAGACTTGCAAGGCTTTGCACAACTTAGCTCATCCCACCAGTTCGCTGTGATTGTGCAAAACACGACTGGACTTTTTTACTCTGCTTGACCCCTGCTTTCAAAATTGCAATTTTAGTGTCTGACCTTCCCGTCCCCACTTTTTCTGCTGTGGGTCTCGGCAATGCATGCAAGCGTTATTGTATTTCTTTGCTCAGTTATGAAACTGACATGTCTTTATTTGGATATTAAAAGTGCTCCCCCCCTTTCCCTACTGCGACCCAAAACATTTCCAGCAGCCTCACGGTGAGCAGTTGGGAAGGTGGTGCCACTTGCCTCTCCCCTTCACCCCCCTTTGCTTCTCCATTCTTTTTATTTTTTTTAATAGATATATTTTTTTTAATTTTTAAGAGATGGGCTCTTTAAGCCAGAAAACAAAACTGGTGGGAAAAGCCTAAAAACAGGACTGACACCAGCACCATTAGTGGGGGGGGGAAGAAAAAAAAAATTCCATTTCATTGCAACTCTGTTATTGTTTACTTTGCCATACACATCCTAATATGGTTACCTCCCTGTCAAAGCGGCCGAGCCGGGCTGAGGGGCCCCCTCGGGGAGACGCTTCCAACTGCTGCTCAGACAATAAGAAACAAACGGCGCAACTCCACAAAAGGGCTGCCCGGAAAATAAGTGTCAAATAAATCCTGCCGAACTCTTCCTTTCCCGGCACCCGGCCCCCGCCGTGTGTAACCTGCGCGGTGCCCGGCGGGGCTGGGGGGCGGCTCCCGCGGATCCCCCCGCGGCCGGGGCCGGACGGGGCGCGGCGGGAGCGCTCCGCGGCCGCGCAGCGCTGCCAGGTGGTGCCGCCGGCCGAGCCCCCCGGGCCGCCCCGCGCCGCGGCCGCGGCTCCCGCCGCGGAGCCGCTTCTTATCTGCAGCGCCAGAACAAAGGTAGGTTGTTCAACTCCGCGCTCCGGGGGAGGGACAAGTTATTTTTGGAGGGTTGTCTTCCCAGTGCATGACTGGTTGACCTAAAAGGAGAAGGGAGAGGGGAAAAAAAAAAACAGGCGGAAAAAAAAAAAAAAAAAAAGAAGCCCGGCACCGCCACCCCACCGGCACAGCGCGGGGCGGGCAGGGGAGCAGCGCGGCGCGGCGTAGTTTTATTTTTATGCAACTTAAAGAAGCCGGATTCCCCCCCCACCCCTTCCCTCCCCCTGTAAAATGCCCAGCTATTTCTAGAAAATTTGCGTTGCTGAAATACTTTAATCTGTGTGCTCTATTTTATTCTTTTAAATATTGTTTTTTTCCTCCCCCTTTTTTTTTTTTGCGTTTGTGATTTTATGAGCACATATTCCTCTTAGCGGCTATGAATTTCTATGAATTCTAAATAAGCTTTTCTAGGGATGAAACGTGCGGGGTATTTTTACACGAGGATTTCAACTTTTCGGTTGACATAATCTGAAGGTACCACAGCCTTTTCTGCGACTGTTCAAGTGCTTCCCTGCCCTGCAAGGAGTTATCACATTGCTTAAACCAGCCCTTTATGCCATCATTTTTCTTTTTTTATTCTTTTTTAAGCCTGTATGTCGCTCAGCTTCATTGGATGCTTTTCTTCTCCTCCAAACTGAAATGCTCTCAGGTTTTGCTGTGCTTCTCGGTTTGTTTTGAACACGTAGGAAAATATTAATACAGAGCAGTGAAAAAGAAACAGTGATGCGTCTTCCGTTCAGGGGAGTCGGCAAACCTGTCCACTTCTATGCCGGGAAGTACAGAGAGCAAATCCATAATTCAGTGCAGGAGCAGATGAATCCACGGTGATGCATAGGATGGGTATTATGTAACTTAATAAGAAATGTGGTTTTGATCGTAGGAGCGGACTCTGCGCTTGTAGGTATAAATATCAAATCTAGGTAAGTCTGTGGAAGAGCACTTTTCTTCCAGCCTGCATTAAGCAGCGTTGTCTTCAATCCCTAATTCTTATGGGATTTTGGGGGGGAAGCAGCTTCTTCCTAAATTGACTATCATTCAAAAAATCTTTTAAATACCTGTTGTGTACTTGGTTGCTTAATTGGCTCTCCTTCTTCTGTCTCTGCTGCCTGCTTTCCCCAGTTATTATGGGATCTCTAGATTTATTTTTTTTAAGGAAGTCTCAGTTCCAGAGCAAACCTGGATAGCAAAGCTGTTATTTTATTTTTTTTTCCCTTTCCTCCCCCGCTAAAATATTATTTCTTAGATATTACTGGAGATCTCTTTTCTCTGCCTTTTTATTTATTTTTATCTTAAGCTGCGCAGCCTGACCTGTGCTAATCAGAAACTCTTTTTAAAATATGAGACCAAGTCAGATTTGTACCCACAAACTTTTATCTGATAAAACTGGGGTTGATTTTTCTTTAAAAAAAAGACATTACAACTCACTAATGGTAAACATAAATAAATGTGTTTTGTGAAATGAAAGGGTGTCTTTCTAAACACATTTCTAGTTTTTGCTTTTTGGGCCTTGTAGAGGATGATAGGAATTAGTAGCCTTTAATTAGACGTGGAGATATTCACATTTTACAGGGATTTATGTTAGAACATGGAATGGCGGGTGGCTTGTTTCCTCATTATGAATACTCCCTGCACATAATGAGGTTCATCATTAGTTGATGGAGTGAATTTGCCCTAGCTCTACCTTGAAAGGCACATAATTTACATACTACTTCAGAGCTTAGGCTTTAATGGATTCCTCGATGAATAAAATGAAAAGCTACTTTCTTTAAATTTTTGAACAGTGTTTTGATAATACGGATTTAATAAGACATTCAATTTCCTTGTTAAGTATATTTGAAAGTGCATTCCCAATTTTAGCACAAAATATAGTTCCCTGTGTTGCTTCCTGTAATATTAGGTAATACATAAGCAAATATATACCACTGTTTATTATTTTTGGGGATGTAGAGGGATTATTTTACCCCGTGTGTGAGGTGACACCGGGCTCCTTTGGCCTGGTCTCCAAGCATGGCAGAGCTCACCTGCACTGTTAAAATATCACAGAGCAGACCTGCTCCCCTGTTATAGCTCGTTCTGCCTGAGGAGTGTTTTAACTGTGTGTTTGCTGTGTACATTTGCAGTGATGGATCTTTGGAAATGTGTTGCTGGCTGCCAGGCTGACAGTGACAAACCCTCCGGTCCCACCTCCCTATTTATTTTAATGAGACGAGAACAGCAAAAACTTCTCTGGTGCAGTTCCACCTCTGGAACTGCTGCGTAGATGTGATTAGATTAGAGTAAATTGAATTGTAGGCTGCCTGATGTGTTATCATGTCATCAGCTTACTCCAGCCCTGGTCTACAGGGTAGAGTTAGCGAGACATCCTCATCGTCTTCCTCCTGCTCCTCCTCCTCCTCCCTCGGTGTGTAGGTGGGGGCTGTGTGTGGGACAGGCTGGGCATGGCCAGCCCCTCTCCCCACTGACACTTGCTAGTGTGGTGGTGGAGTTGAGAGGCAAAAAATACGAAGCGAAGGCTTGTTTTGATAGAATGTTTTATTACCTGAAAACGATGAGCATATATTAACATTAATAGAATAGTCTGTGTCATTCTTTTTTAGGCAATTTACCTCCGCCACAGACCTGTCTGCTTCAAAATCTTTCTCTGTTCTAAAACATATATTTGTTTAGGGAGTTTTCATTGAAGTGTACATGACAATTACAGCTGTTCATTAACAAAATTGGGTATTTGTTTTAAACTTTAACCAATCACTTTGATATGCTAATTATGGTGTAATTTAATTTGAGCCCTGTAATGATGATGCCGTTATTATGGACATAAATGATGCAGTTAAGCTGAGAGTAATCTCATTTGCATACTGTACATGCCAGTAAATTAAGCCCTTTCTTCGACTGCTTCAGCTTTAATTTTCCACTTCTTTTCACACAGCGCCTTTTCAGCCAGTCTCTTATAAGCCCACTTTGTAATAGTGCTGATGACTGTTTGATGTGGAGAGTTGCTGCACCACAATAATGCAAGACACAAGATGTAACATTTAAAGGATTCATTATCTTACTGAGTGTTGCTTTAAGAAGCTGGGATTAACAAGGGTGGAAGTGTCCTCTCCGTGGAGCCATGCGGGTCCTCCCAGAAACAAATGCAATCTTTATTTTTTTTCCCTTTTCTCTCGGTGTACCCTAACAGTGAAAGGGTTTCAGTAAGGCCCCATGGTATTTCTTAGGAATGAACTAAGACACTATCAGAGCTCTATAGTACAACATTTGACCTTCTCTATAGGGTATTCTGTGATGCTCCACTGTTGCAGAAAAGTTATTGGATACAATTTGCAATATAATGGAGATGTGAGATGCCGGATTATTTCTCATATTGGGTATGTGGGCTCCAGATCTACCTGTGTGACGTACAGCAGTGCAGAATTGAAATCTGCATTCATTTTTTTCTTTCTATTTATTTGTCAGTTTCCCCTTTCATGGCCCTTACATCTGTTGACCTTAATAGCAGGTTGATTGCAGATTCAAATTTAAAAAAACATTGCACCTGCTGATATTAGTGAAAACTTGGGTTTTGAAAGAATTAAAAATCACCAACACCAAACACAAATGAAGTGCGTAAGTGCTGACTTCAGTAGTTAATCTTTTCCAATTTACCATGTTGTCATTGAGCTGAAGTATTCTCCTAACATTGTGGCATACAAAGAAATCATGTGAAATAAACAGGGCTCTTTTTATAGCGTCTTACTGTTATGGTTAGATATTTTCATAGTTTAATACCTCTGGAAGTAAAGCCCGTCTCAAGTTTTTTGCAGCAGTTGGCCTCTCAGAAAGCCATTGTTGTGTGGGTAACCAAGTTAACTGAAGATCATTATTAAAACCTCGCAATCCTTTCCTTACACAGGGTCTCATGACCAAAAATAGCTTGTGCAGTTGCCCACAAACATGCAAGTTAATAACTTCCTGGGTGAACAGTGTAAAAGCTGCTGATTTCCAAGGCATGCATGTCACCCTGGCCTCCACCCCTTCAGGGTACACAGCAAACAGATGGGAGGGTCCATGCTCACTGCCTGGCCAGCACTGAATGAGATTTCAGTTTTTATGGCCGTCACCTACTCTCAGTTTCAGTTCTGCATTTCTCACATGCCATCCTGTTTTCCAGCAGCCCTTCCATGGTAGCGAGGCCATGCATGAGTGCATGCTGGGCGTGTGCTGTGGTGAAGGGCTGCCTGATGGCGATCTGATTTGCCTGTTGAACCCCCTGTTTCTGGTTCAAAACCCCAAGAATCATTCCCATCAAGCCCGCTGCTCCAGTCACCAATTGCCCTGACATGCTGGTTTTCAGTTCTCCTTGTATGCATCTACACATGGCTGGTGTGAAGAAAACCACCGAAGATGTGTATGAACACGGAGCCTGCTGTAGCTCTTGGCTTTCACAGAGCCTTTGCTTTTCACCCATAGCACCAAAGCTAGGAAGGTGACATCTGCCAGCTACATCTACAGGGTGGTCTCCATCAGTGTGTAGTGTCAAATCTTGGGGTCTGCTTCTGGAGCAAAATGTCCTGAAAAGGAAAGGCCTCCCCAGTGCCTTTTCTGAGGCTGTTGTTGTAGACATGGGTTTCATACACGAGCGCAGCCTGGGAGACAATGCCCAGCAGCTGTTCCCTTTGTGCTCACAGCCCAGAGCTACTCAGGTTGCTGACAAAACTGGGTACAAGCTGACTCCACCCAGGGCACAGGTAGAGAAAGGGTTTCTCACAGCACAGGGTGATGCAGACTCTCCTGAGAAACTCCATAATGTCAGAAATTCTCTAGAATAATGCAGGAAAAATTTGGTCCCTAAAGCTCATGGAAGAGAGTTAGTGATTTTGTCTATTTTAGTGGTACTCCCTATGGCTCAACCCTTCGTTTTCCCTCTGAAGTTAATGTATGTGTTGCTTTAGGATGTCATTGGCTGCAAAGGATGTGTACTGATTCTGCAGGAATCAGTCTGCTGAGCATCTCTCTCTTCTGTCATGGAGGGATTTCTGTCCCAGGCAGACAATGCCAGTAGGATGGACTGAGAGTTGGGCTAAGAGACTCTTCTGGTGCTTGTTAGTGTTTTATGGATACAACAATGCTGCAGTGTGCTGTGCAAAACTTCGGTGTTAATCTTCTTGGGAGATAAAAATATTTCTTCCAAATAGATTTCAATACCTTTCCCTTAAAGAAATCATGTGTAAGAGCTGTCTTCTTCACAAAAGAGGTTTCAGGCATAGTTTTTCCTACTCTCTTTGTCCTAATGAAACACATCTCCTTCCTCCCCTCACAGGACCTTTTGAGTTTATTCTGGATAAAGAAATTCATTTATGAAGATTTTACCTTTATCATCCTCCCTCTTTAATCTGATCCTGGATTGCAATTTTCAGTAAGTTTCTCCTGCCACACTTTCCAACATATGAACCTTTTCAACCCAATCAGGTGGGAAATTAAAAACTATACCAGTTCTGATGATGTACTGTGCAGCCCTGTTTGAGCATTTCTGTGTAATTCAGGATTGCTGGGTTTAAAGAAGTTTTTCACCCTGGGTAATGGTAGGTCTCTGCAGAAAGTTATTTTGAGGAGTTTTGAGCTTTGTGGGAGATGGATTTCTCTTTTTCCAGCTTTGTTTACAAACTGCTTTGTTCTTACCATTTTCCAGCAAAACAAGTGTTTCTTTACAGAAATATTTGTGGTTGAGAGCAAAGCCACTGAACCTGTCTCTAAAACTATAACTACAACAGATTAAAGAGTAATTTATCATATGTTAATTTACTTACCCCATCAAAGTCATGGGCGTCAAGACATTAAAAACAGAAATAGACCTCTGATCTCTATCTCTGTAGTGTTTTTCAGCATCGAGTCTGCTATTAGTATCTGGAGAAAAAGCTCTAGGAATTTGTGATTGTATTTACCAGTAGCTAAGGAGAACAGTTGTCTATCACTGAAATTACCCCAAGTGCCAGAGCTGCTGCCTTTTCCATGTTTGACTGAACCAAGTTGACTTCCAAGTTTCAAAGTGTGAAGATTTTCTGTTCCCACACTTGTCAGTTTGTTCTTATTTGTAAACACATCTTATCATGGCTGTAGATGGTTGCATAGGTATCTGTGATGAGAAGCTTGGGAGGCACCTACAGATGCTTTGCTTTTCCAGCATATGAGAGAACCTCCTATAGCTGTTCCCAACAGCAGGCAGCTGGTTCACCTGGAGAGCATCCTGAAAAGAGAGATATTTTGGAATTCCAGGTGAATCTGCCTGTTGCTGCTGGTCCTGAGTGTACACAAAAGTCTAGTAGTGAAAGTCGGGTAGCTGTTGGGGTTTCTTTAATCTGTGAGCCTTTAGTTCTTCTGGCTGCATGCACCTTCTTCCAGCAGCATTTTTTTCCTGTATCTGGAGGATGTGAATGTCTCTCTGAGCTGGCTGAATGGACAAAGCAATGGAAACACATAGAGCAAACATGCTTCAAGCAGGACAGTGAAGGTTCTCAAGCAAAGCTGTTAGAGATAAGGCACGCAGTTCAACCCCTTCCTTTGCTCCTGTTATCCCTGTACCACCTGGGGGTTTTAGGGAACAGCAGTGGAGGTAGGAACATCCTGGTGTGTCGCCAGCTCTTCCCTGTGACATGTGCCTGCTTCTGCCTGGCTTGAATTAAGAGTTCACATTGGCTTTTCCTGCAAATGAAACACTCTTAAGGATAGTCTTTCAAAAGACCATGTTCTTTTTTGCAGATAGCTTCTAATTCTTGAGCTGGGCTATTTAGGTAGTTTCCCGTGACCATCACTTTGAGGAAGAGAAATGAAAAAATTCTGCTTTCAGGTGCGTGGCCTAAATCAAAAGCAGCTCTGTTTGAGTTCTCTGAAGTCTCTTAGGGTTTTACCACTATTAACGGCCATATAGCCCCAGGCAATGGTCCTCTGTTTTACAGAGGGGGAGAACAGGATCTTCTGGCCTTGTGATTCCCTCTGCAGGGTAATGGTGTGCAAGGGGCAGCCATGAGCAAGGAGAGCTCCAACAGCTTGGTGACATGGCCAGAGATGTTGGGGATGGGGTGGCCAGTCTGGTCCTGTGTGAGAGAGCCTGACCTGGAGGCAGTCTGCCAGCTGGGGAGACTCGCCTGTCTCTGCAAACTCCTGGACTTGGGGACAGACAACAAAGCTCTGCATGAAGAGTTTCCTAGGCTTCACACTGGGGTAAGGCTTGCAGCGTGTGATCAGTAAAGCTTTGAGACCCTGCAGTGCAGCCTTTCCAGCTGTGGGATATTTCACGTGTTTGTTGGTATCTCCTTTGGCAAAGGGGGTTGAATGAGCGTGGGTCTGCTACAGGCTTGATGGGGGAAGGCAGTACTAAGGAATGAGCGGCTCCCAGTGAATGGGGAGCTTTATATTGCTTTTACAGTGAAACAAATATAAAAAGGAAGAATGAAATGATAATAACCTAAATTGGTGCCAAATGTATGGGATTCCATGTGTGTGCAGTAAAGGGAAACCCAGCTCTTGTAGTTTTCCCTTGGAAAATAATTCATTCTGTATTTAGAACCTATGTGCAGGATGACCATATAAATGTGGTTAAATGGCATAGGATTCTGATCAAAGGGGCAATTACAAGTAATGAAATAGAAAATATAATTATTGCTACCATTTCAGATCTTATAGCCAGGGAGAATCCTAGCTGCTAGATGGAGAAAAAACCATAACATGAAGAGAAGAAAAGGAGAAACCCCCTAGATTTCAGCTTGTTAGGCTCTATAAGAAGAGGGTTGAAAAGTACAGATACATTTCCTAGAATCTCAGAATTCCCAAATAATTATCAAGGGAGAGTTGTGAGCACCTTAACCGTTGACTGAGCTGAATTAGAGCAGAAACTGAATTACCAACTTCCACACAGGAAAATGTACCAAAGTTGGAGCTGTGGCTGGGTTATTTTCACCAAATGTCCAGCACATATGCTACGCTTGCTTTTATTGTTCACCGTTATGGTGTCATGTCTCGCTAGATTGTGCTTTGCTACACACCTCCACCCCCTAACAAACTGGCCCTATATGTGCATGTAGGCAGAATATAGGGAATTAAGCTGTGTGACAGTGAACTTCTGGGGGTTTTTATATGCTTGACAAATGTTTCTTAAACATGGTATAAATACATTGTACAGTAGAATTCAAGTGTTTGAGGGGCACGTTTTACTCCTAAAAGAAATGTGTGTATTTTGGCTTTGTATTCCTCTATCTTTCTTCCTGTCCTCTAAAAGAAATATTTAGTATTTTAAAGGCACCTATGTTTAGATAATACAGGTTTGGACAGTATTTCTCCTCTGTATGTTGTAGAGTTCCTGCCGACACGCCTGGACAAACCTCACCACCTAAAACCCTCAGGCCAGGTTTTGGCATTCGGTGTCCTCAGAGGGAGGGATTGTAGCTGCTAATCCTGTAATAGTCAGATTCTTCAAGGTAGCATCTTATGTCCTCCCACGGGTTAGATTCTCTGTTTTACCTGACAGACTGAATATTTCTCTTCAAAGGCAACGTAAACTCTTCTGCAGGCTGGGCTCACCCTCGCTTCTCCTCACCGGGTCTTGCCTGGGCACTTCTCTTGTTCCTTGGCCTTTTTGCCATAGCTGTTTTCTTCCTTCCTGGTTCCTTGGAGAAAATACACTGTATTTGTAAAGGCCTGTCCCTCCTGAGCCCATTCCCAGGGGTCTGCCTGCCTTGCTAAAGAGGCCTCTCCAGAGGAAAGGCAAGGGCAGCTGGACTGATCCCATCACTCTTCAAGACTGCGAGGTCACGCATTTGGTCTCCTTGCATAAATGCCAAAGCCTATTTAGAGTCAGACATGTAAATACTCTGCTCAAAAATAATAATTAAGAAAACAATCTTGTGGCTGAGTTCTTCAGAGAAATGGGAACGTCAGCTGGCATTGGCTCTCACCTGTTTTGATAAGGCACTGCTTTTTCAGCGGGTGTTTGTAAGCTCCAGATACTTGGGATGAAAATAGCTTCCTCATCCTGTTCCCTTGCCGCGGGTGGGCGAGTGGCTCAGAGGCACAGCAAGGGACATGGGTGCCTTATCCCAGCTCCTTGTCTTTTCCAGTCATGCTAGCTAGGTTGTTTGGAACCCATAAATGCTTCACTGCACACTTGGCCCCATCACACCCATCCCCACATTAAACTCTGCCATGGCCTCCCTGTGCCCTACAAGCTCCGACCATAACAGCTCGTCTGCTTTATGGAGCTGTTGTAAGCCCCAGTTAACTGGTGGTTGTGAGGCACTTGGTACCCCTCAGATATGTGGGCCCTAAGAAATGTTAGGAGCTTTTGTGTTTCTCCTGCAGGGTGGGAGCTCTCCTTGCCCGCCTGCAGCTGATGCTCCATGGCCTGGCACTGCACCTGAAGGCTTGGTAATGCTCTCAGGTGAACTCTGCTCACATGAGAAGCTTTGATAGAACACCCCCTCCCCCCAGAAAACTGCAGGAAAAGCATTTTGTTTCATTAGTATTTGGGGTGGAAATATGCTGTAGATTAATCCTCTTTGGAAAGAGATTAAGAAATGTTCTCTCCTCCTCCTTTCTCGTGTAAGAGTAGGTAATGTTTATTCTTTCTTTATTAACTACAGACGTCAGAGAAAAAGGACTGTTGCCCTTTGATTTTATTTACAAGGCAAAAGTGAAAACTTGTTTGATCATATCATGGCTGTTTAGCTTCAGTGTAAGAGTGGAAGGGAACCTGTTTCCAACTCCTATCATGTCTAAATATAATTCCTCTTCTGTTTAGTTATCTCTGAATTTTAAATGCTGCATCCTTGGCCTTACTTATTTGTCAGGTTGAGTGAAATTGCTTCATGCTCTGCTTACGGAAATAAGCTATTAAAAATGAAATTGTCTCCAAGAACTAAGGGATTTTTGTGGGTGTCAAATTTGGAGTCCTAATTTCCACAGAAATGATCCATTGCAGAGCAAAAGCTGGTCTGAAAACTTGGATTTGCTTTTCAGTGAGGCAGAAGGAGGCATGGGGCTTGATAACTCTAGTTAGCAGTTATGTTCTGGGGCCAGACAGATTTTTTTCCTTGTTTCTTGGTGACCTGAGGTCTAACTTCATAGAAGCAGAGGATTTCTCGTGTGAGTTTTGCTCTTTGTGTCCAGCACACTCACCTGGACCATCTGTGCCCAAAGTTGCCCATGATGCTCAGCTGGGAAAGCAAAGACCTCCAGTGCCCTGCTGTAGTGATGCCAGTCATGGAAACACTCGTTTTTCTGGAATCTCTTTGAAAATGTTACTTGTTAACAGAATAAAGGAGTAGTTTTCAGCTGCCCATTGATCACTGATAAGAGAGTCAGTTCTGACTCTTTGTATGTGTGTCAGCTGTGGGTTTATTTGGTGCTGGCTTGTACTCTCTGTGACACAGAGCTGTTTCAGTATAAATCGTAGATGTGGATGTGTGAGCGCAGCACAGCAAATACTCAGGTGCTGAACAGCAGTGATTCTTCAAAGAATAAAACACCATGAGAGCATTCTCTCCCCAGGCAGATGGGATGGAGGGCTGACCTTACACCCAGGAGATGCTGTGTGCATTCCTCTGCATTTTGGTGTGCGGGTTCAACTTTGGTGGCACCACAAGGGTTCTTCTCGACCACTTACCCTGGCAGATCCCTGCATTTACTGTCCTAGAGGTAGGTTCAGACGAAAACACAAAAGTTGGCCACTCTGGAAACTGCTCTGTTTCCTTAGACCTATTAAACACTCAATCTGCACAGTGCCCAACTTAAGAGCCTGGAGGCTTTGCCCCTTTCTAATGGTTAAGCTTTTGCCTGTGGCACTTTCTGCTCTTAAGTGTTGATCTCTCTTATACCTGAAATAATTTCAGGAAGCTTTAATTCAGTGTGGTGTTGTGGGGATTGTTTGCCTAACTTAAATATATGATGTAAAGACTAGATG